>JAQQZR010000039.1:8574605-8598388 GCA_030068235.1 Notoglanidium macrostoma | reverse complement strand
GGGTGCTCCAGTTTCCTCCCACAGTCCAAAGACATGCAGATTAGGTCAACTGGCTACTCTAAATTGCCCATAGGTGAAAATGTGAGCGTGTGTGGTTGTTTGTCTGTGTTGGCCCTGTGGTGGACTGGCGACCTGTCCAGGGTGTACCCTGCCTCTCACCCGAAGATGCTGGGATTGGCTCCAGCTTCCCTGCGACCCAGATGGATAAAGTGGTATAGACAATGGATGGAGGGATGTTTTGGCAGCACAAGGGTGTTAGGCAGGTGGTTTTAATGTGGCTGACTTGTATATAACAAACATCTGTTATAAAATAAAGTACAGTATTATATACATTAATTGATACATTACATATTTCACTGCATATTACATATTAAACCTCATATTACATGTGAGGCTCGCCCTCATCGTCATCTTTACTATTCAGGCCTTTAATCTCTGAAATGTTCCACTGACAATTAATTAATAAAGTATGTTCAGTGCCTTTGTATTTTTTTTTTTTACCCCAAACATGACTGACTTAATACACAATAACATTTAGAAAAAAATCAGTATAGGAAGTAATCATACTATGCCATTGAACATTTTTTGTTTATGTAACAATTCTGTTTAAAATGGTGACCATTGTGAAGTGATAAATACAATTTCTCAAGGAGGTAAAACTATAAATAAAGCATTCTGATGAAATCTGACATGCTTGCAAAGTGATTGCTGATTAGTTGTTATTAACTACAAGTTATAACAGCACATGGGCAATATATTAAACATGCTACCGATTATTGACATTACAGCTTTCCTTTGTTATATCAGTTTACCATAAGAGTAATTGCTCCTGTAAATAATTAAATAAATAAAGCATTTACTAAAATGACTAAATATACACTTTCATTAATAGACACTTTTAGCAAGTAAATAAATAATCAGTACCTTTCCACATGGCAAGAAATTACAAACTTTTTTTGTTTCTGATCCCAGGCCTAGTCTCAATGTGAAGCTTTCTGGCAAGCTTTCTAAAAAAAAGTGCCTCTGCTCTTCATATCTGTATCTGTATTTGTTTAGAACACATTATCTTTTCAATCTTAATAATGTATTTGTATTTGGCTAAATACCTAGGGGCCTGTTACCTATAATGAGTCCGTCACCTCTGCCTTAGATTCTGTAGTGTAAAATTATAACCTGGGATGCTAATGTTATGTGGCTGGTGTTATATCATGGCACGTCTGTGGTGTTTGCCAGATGAGAAAGAGGAAAATACAGTAAGACCTGGATAATCCATGTTAATGGACTGGTCTCTCAGCCAGCACCTGGTTACAGAAATGCTTGGAGTTGTTGTAGGTTAGTGACTATTTAGAGAATGATAGCAGTCACCAATATGATAATTACTACTACTGTCACTGAAACAGCTTCAAAATATTTTACTGGATGCATCTTATTTCTGTGTTCCTGGACCGCGCTTTGTGCACAGAGGCATTGTCATGCTGGAACAGGCTTTGTTCCAGTGAAAGGAAACTGATCAAATTGCCTGCTTCCAAGTTCATGGCAACAGTCTGAAGAAGAACCAAATATAAGTGTGATGGTCAGGTGTCCACAAAGCTTTGGCCATATTGTGTATGTTGTTTACCAAGACCAGCTCAGTAAGCCTATTAAGTGTATTGACTGCAGGGTGTGAATTCTGCACTGCTACCTCTCTAGCAGCATGTATTTTTCTCACCTCTAGCAGCAAGTATGTTTCTCACTTCTAGCAGCATTTAATGTTTCTTGCCTCGCCTTGGCCGGGCTGTTTTCAAAGACTCTGCAGTACTGTAAGGTCAAAGCAGAGCTCGTGCTGGTTTCACATACGAGTTATGCCACACAGTTTTATTACAGCACAGCCATACGAAGACTTTTGTTGGGTTTTTTTAGTGCATAAAAGGTGAAATGTACCCGTAGGCATTACTCCTAATGGGGCAGATCTGAGATCAGTGGATTACGTCAGTTGAATGGGGCAAATTATGAAGGTACATAATTAAAAAAAAAGCATACATCTGTAGAACTTTTATCATTTAAATTTAGAATATGGAATTTTAAAATAATATATACTGTATTGTTAGTTATATTGTAGCACAGATGGTACATGTTGGTACATGGTGGTTCTGCAAGCAGGTGCATTTCGTGGGATAATATAGATTTAAAAATAAAGCCTTTTTAATAAAGTATAAATCTAGTAGTACAGCCTTTATATCTACAGAGTCTGGGTGAAAGCTATCAACAGTTTCTTCTGTTCACAAATCACTACTTTGTATCCTACTTGTCCATCTCATAATGCATTTTATCTTGACGATCACACATTTTACTATCTATTTGCCAATAGCTGGTGAATCACAGCTCTTGTTAATGCATCACTATTGCATCACTGATATACTGAGACATCATTTTGAGAACTTGAGGGAACAGCTAATCCAGTTGAACAACGTATGTTTTCACAAATTTCACACAAATTTCAACTTTACCATGGAAAAATTTGGTCGTGAGCACAGGAACAAAACTACTTTTAGAATATTCACTCATCTTTTTCACTCGTATTTCACTATATTCCACTTCTTGGTCAAATTATAGAAAAAATTACTTTGCTTATACATCAATATATATGGAGTACTAGTTCATACATGTCACATCCACGGTTTTTCCTTAATGATGTATTTTCACATCTATACATTTTGTGTTCATTCAAGTCACTCATGTTATAAAATATGATGCTTTTAACAATGGTCTTTAAAATTCACAGAGTATGTGAGTATGTCTCACAAAAGTTTAATGTTACATCTTTAACATAGAAAAATTGATACGTGTATGAAACATGTAAACCAATATATATGTATTTAAGCTTTATCTGTAATGTTCTCAAGAGGTTAAATGACATCCTATGCAAATTGACTCATTGATCCTAAGCTTGTCTCTGGTGTGACATTTTGTTAGCCAATGCAAGTGCAAATGGCATCCATAATGTTGGAATTGCCCTCATGCATTTACCAAACTAGTTTGAACTTGCAATAACGACATTGTAAAAATTGCTGTAAATTTATAGTATTTATTTTACAGCAAAATACTGTTTATTGTATACTGACCTGAAGGGAAACTTATCTTGGGCTCCAAGCCGCTATATCACACAACGCATTTGACAAACAGAACAAATTGATGTGTTAGTTATACTGTAGTTTTGGTTTAGTAAAGCACTGAAATGCATTTAAGTTTGACTATACATGGTTGAGTCACTGTGAGCTGGCTGAGCTCTGTGATAGCTTAGTGCTTTCAGGTGCAGCTCAAATTCAAATACCAGCACCACCAACCTGCCTTAAACCTTCAGCTTTATCCTGGCTCAATTGTAAGTGTTGGACAAAAGCATCAGTCAGATGAGTAACTATACTATATTAGAGTATATTACTGAGAACATACAGTGATATACTATAAAAAGTACTCTAATTACCTGTGAATATATTATAGTACTTTACAGAACCTGACTGTTTAACAGGAACACACAACTACTTCACATCGGCAATGCTGCTTTATTATTGCTATTATTGCAGAGAAAGAAATCCTCCCAACGTTACTTTTTGCCATCACTGTATGTTTTGCACAGAAAGACAAAGTATCCCTGCCTCAAAGCAAAGTTCTTCAAAGAGAAACTTGCTGCCCCTGTGCTGGATGAATAAAATCTAGTCATCCTTGGCAGAGACAGACAGGACAGTTCTATAGAGAGAAAGAGCAAGGAGAGCCTACAGAGTCAAATAAGTAGAAATAGCCTGAAGGAGAGAGAGAGAGAGAGAGAGAGAGAGAGAGAGAGAGAGAGAGAGAGAGAGAGAGTTAAAAAATGTCAGTGTGTTAGTTCATTTGTTTTAAGTCATGAACCCAATTTATTTGTGCCTATGACCTTAATTCATGCTCTGAAGGATGAACTGAATCACCATAACTTTCTCATGCCTCTTAACTTGTACTTTATGATGTCGTGAGTCCCTGGAGCAGCCTCCAGAATACATTATAAGTCAACACACATTTCACTGTTTAAGCTAAATCTTGTCAATGCATCATATCTTTATGATTTATGAAGTTTTACTAAACCATTTAAACTACTGTATGAAGGCTGTTCTTGACTGGGACTTTGTTGTCACAGCATTTGATTGGTAATAATGCTGTATTTCGAAGATTTGTGGTGGCACTTAGACATCTCAGTCTGCTCTGATTTTGGACTATGTGATGAAACTAGCAATGCTGCTGAATGATAAGAATAACAGAGATTATACTGTCAGGTTCTCTCAAACTGCACACACTACCCTATACCACATGTTAGTATAGGGCATGGTGGTGCATGGAGTATGGAAATGCATTTATTTAGGGAAATTAATTCAGTAGTCTTTCACTATATCAACAAAACTAATTTCAAGATGAAAAGCCTGGTCTTAACATTTTTTGTAAAATTGGAGCAAGACCTTCCTAACTAGTTAACTGTAACTTATACCTGTTGTGTGGCAGTGCTGGCGTGCATTTACATAATCATCATCATCATCATCATCATCATCATCATCATATCCTTTCAGTTACTCCTGTGTGGGGTCGCCACAGCGGATCCATTTTTATCCACATGTACGATTTGGAAAGGTTTTTGAGGTCCTGACGCAACCCTCCATTTTATCCCAACTAGATTGTGCACACCCTTGTGAGTGGGTCTGGATGCTCCAGCGAGGAACAAACTCATGACCCCTGGTTTACAAGACCAGTGCCCTATCCATGGAGCTATGGAGCCTATGCTGGTGTGCATTTACATACCTGTGATTATGATGACTATAAGTATGCCCTGAAATACTAACCACCTAGTATTCATCTAGCCATACAATCATAATAATAATAGTGCCTGCTTCATTTAGGTTTTAGGGTTCAGGCAGGAAAATGAACATATTGTCCAATGATCCAGGTCTTATAAGTACTCAAAATCATTTGGAAAGAATATCGCCCATGTATTGTTGTGTGTCCAGCATCAGGATATAACCACCTGCTCAGCCCAACAAGCTGGCAAACGATTTGTTTACAGATGATTACTCCAACCTCCCTGCTCGCTCAAAGAGCCATTATAGAAAATGACCTTCTCAGGGTTGATTACTAAAAACAGAATGTGGACATGCACACGCATGAACACACACATACACGGGATGACTAGTGTAATGACCCAGGCTGTGATGCAGACTGCATGTGGAAGTGAGTGTGTAAGTAAGTGAGAAAGAAACACCTGGAGATGTGAATGACTGATTGCAGCCTAATAGCTCTCCCTTGGAAAAAATATCTCCTCCAAAATTAATTGTGCCCTTGTCCAGCCAACTGTATGTGTGTGCGTATGTATGTGGGACTACATCTCCTGAGTGCAGTGCCAAATGAACAGCTGATGAATGTCACCTTTCTGTGGTGCCCCATTTGTTCATCTCAGTGGTGCTTAGAGATAATCTCTGTGTGTATATATGTTTGAGGGTGGCAAGTCAGCTATATAGAGTTATAAAAAAGGCTTCATATTTGTGGCATATTTTTTGCAAATGCAGAGTGCTCATTGTCTTAATTTTTTGTGTGCATTTCTATGTGACATCACTGTCTGTTTTCAGTGTTCATAAAGCAGATGTAGTTCAGTTTGAATAAAAAAAGGTTATTACTGCCAAAAATCCAGAGAAATGTAATAAGAAACAAAGACTAGTTTAGAAATGCCCTTTTCCCACCTATACTCTATAAAATATAACCTGGTCATGTGTTTTTGTGTGATGTTTTTCACCTATTCTAATGCATCTGTAGTTTATATGCAATTATGTGCAACACACTAGTGAGAAAACCTTTCTCCTATTGTTGTTTGGAATTCAGTGCAATTTATGTACGTACTATTCATGAGTTCATCATCAAATGCATTTATAAATTTAAGCTCTGAATCTAACGGTAGAAATGGGACTTTTTTGGGGAGACTTTCTGGTTATTTATTGCAGATCTGGAAGATAGATTATAGAAAATTGTGTAAAAACTATAAACTCAGAATTACATATTGCTCTATTGCTCCAAGCACAGTGGTTAGAGTTGCCACCTCACAGCTCCAGAGTCCCCAGTTCAAACCTGTGCTTGGTTTACTGTCTGTGTGGAGGTTCTTGTACTCCTAGTGTCAGTGTGAATTTCTTCTGGGTTCTTCTGTTTCCTTCCACAGTCCATGGTGCTGGTAGGTTGACTGGCAACTCTAAATTATCCTGTGATGGGCTAGTGTGCCATACAGGGTGTATCCTGCCTTGTGTTTAATGTTCCCAGGGTTAGGCTTAATATTCACCTGATCACTGATCAGGATAAAACAGTTATTTCAAATGAATGAATGAATAAATGTAGTTTTCTGAAGTTGGACAGTTGGATAAAACTACATAACAAAAGATTTTCTCACATGTCTGCCTGATGCTCAAGACCATTATTGTTAGACTTTGACTGTTGAACTACATATGTGTTATATATGTGAATGTTCATTGACTGACCCAACACCCTTAGTTTTAGTGAGATTTATTAAGGATTCTTGTCTCAGCACAAAGGATGTAGACAAAATGGAATTTGATTTCCAAAATGAATTTGGATGCATATGCACTACAATAAATATTTGTCAGAATAAAAAAAATCCAAAGGATTTTTGTCAAGCTGCAACACATGGTAATGACCAGAAGAGGACAGCAGAAGGAAAGCTGTATGAAACATGGGCATCTACTAAGTATACATACAGATTGTGGTCCAACGCTCATCTCTGTACCAAATTGCTGGTGAATAGTTGAATATTTTAGATTTATTTCAGTGCAGAAATGTCAAATTTTACTGTTATAAAATCAGACAAAACAGATAAGACACAGTAGATAATGTTCACAATAGATTGAGCATTAGTGTCACTATAATACAATTTGGATTGATTTGCATTTATTTACTCATGGTTTTAAATTGATATAGAAGCTATTGGTGGACAGAACCACAGGCAGCATGCCAGTGTCCATGAAATCATCCATAGTGCAGACAGTCATGTAAAGGTTATTGCATTTTATCTGCTTATGTGGAGTTTTGGTATTACATTTCATCCCCGCAACTTTGAATAAACTAACCAGGGCTGAGTTTACTAAAGTATTACAAAGCTGAGATGTTCTGAATTGTGTCTGCTTAAGTGGAGTTTTGGTATTAAGAGGTGAATGCTTGGGTGTTGCCATGATCTGAAAGGTCAAACATGAGTTCTTCTGTTCTCCTTCATAGTTTGGAACTGCTGCCTTTCTGAGATTCATTCTCACCATTCTGTTTACTCCACTGAGCAGTATGAACTGGATCTAAGCAACATATTAATTTAAAATGATATAAAAACACATTCAATAATTTATCTCAAGCAAATTATGATAAAAATTTGTGAATTATTATAATTACTTATCCCAAGCTTAGGATATAAGATTGTAATATTCTTTTTGCTGCATTTCCTTAAAAAATCCATTTAAAAGCTTCAACGTATCGAAAACATTTTTACAAGAAAAAAAAAGACTACAATACAGCTCCAATTAGCATTAAAGTACTTTTATTTGATTACTAATGTTTTAATGACACTGCACCCCAAATACACTTCAGTCCTTCTGACTATGAATAAACTAAGTAGGGCTGAGTTTCCAAAAGTTTCCAAAGCATCACAAAGTTAACATGATCCTAACTGGAAGAGAGAGTGTTCAATGTCATGCTTGCAATACCACTGAAAAATAATCACTGTGCTCTCATTCTTTTGGAAATCTTGACCCCGAATGCTCAGATTGTGAGAATCTTTAGTTATTCCATGCTGTATTTATTCTTCGAATTTAAGTACTTTTACTCTTTGTGGCCATAAACTTTGCATGGATTTGTACTACAACAATTCCATTTAAAAGCTTTAGAGCTTCTTTTTTACGTAGGGCATTCAGTATGATAAATGTCACTTGATATCAGCATAAAACATTTTCTGTCCATCAATTCAAGGGTATAGCAGCCAAGCAAAACATTTTAAAGCTTGTGATTGTATCTGTGTCCTTCCTGTGACAAGAAAAAATGAAGGATCTTTATACTCCAACTTATATACTCCAGTTATATATCAGCTACATCCTGGTATGCATAATATACTGCTTTCTCCAAACTGTCTGTAACATGATGGAATTTTGAGTATGCAATATGTAATGGCCTTAGCAAGCTCCATTATGATGAGAAGTTTTGGCAAAATTTTATTGTAAAGCGTGCTTTATCTTCCAAAATGCTCCTTCAGTATCTTTTACAAACATTCAAATCAGCAAGGTTCATTTCATTGTTCATAAAGTGAAATTTATATCAAGGTCCCAATATTTGGCATGCAGTACAGACATAATAGATTTTTCAATTTAGCTGTAAATAAATGTCTAGCCATCTCTTTTTATCAATAAACTAATACAGTAATAAGCAAAAGTTTGGACACAAGATTGAATATCGATTTTTCATTAACGTACAGGGATTTTGATAAAGACTTATGATTACATTTTCTTTTTCAATTGCAAATAAATGTAAAAAGTGAAGTTAATGCCTATGTATAAATTTATTTTTGAATAAAAAAAAAGTAGTAAGTCATTTTTACTCAAAACCAGTATTTTATTATTTTTTAAAATCAAAATTAAATAGTTTCACCCAAACAAATTGTTTTTATTTAGAACTTAGGAAAAGCCAACAGGTGCCTTCCTATTTTGCCCCTCCCTTACCCCTTCCATTTTATTAGAATGTACCATGGCCATCGCATCTCTGCAGTGTACTTCCAAGTAGTTACATTCAATCTCCCTTGCTTTTTCTCTTCTAAATAATAAGTATGATCCTTCATTATTCTCAATTTGCAGTCTGAAACTTGTTAGCCAGCACCAGCAAACGCTGATTCCTTTTCTTTCTTCTTCTTTGAATTCTTTTCTTCTTCTTTGTCATCATTCCAGTTATATCTTCTGGATTTATGCTGCCACTTTTCAAAACCCATAATGTGGAAAGCGTTCTCTAGAGATTTGTCCCTTCTGTGCTATTGTAGCAGCACAAAATGGCGGCTCTGTGGAAAAGGACCCGCTCCCTATGTAGATATAAAGGGCTGATTCTAAGCTTACAAAAACACAATGATTCATGGTTACAGGTAATTACACACTAATGAAAACATACTTATGAATATTATATTCCATTTCTGCTAGTAGATCCCACTAAATTCGACATAGTGGACGTTTAAACTCTTTAATACATTTGTTCTAACACGATATATTTTCTATAGTAACAACTCACACAGTCCATTTTGTATGCTGGATATCAGCTAAATGAATTAATAAACATGTGGCTTAATCATTGATATGGCAAGGTTTAGCAGTTTTGGAAGGAGTCTCCAGTGTTAGAGCTTAAGGAAAACTAGATAAACATGTAACTTTGAATTTTCAGACATGGGAAAGTCCCCAGGAGAGAGGAATTTTCAGTTTCTTGGTAAGATGACAAGCTGCCCCTTTTTTTCATAATAACGTCAAAAGTGAAAACTGAGAAGCTGGAAAGGGAACAGCTTTATATCTGCTATAACAAAATAGCAGTGATAACAAGAACTAATTTGTTTGATGGATGTTCCACATCATTAAATTTAACTATAAATGGGTGTGTTATTTCTTAATAAATAAATATTGTAATTGTTGAGAAATTGGTGGAATAAAACACTTTGGGAAAAGCTTTTACTGCAAAGTAATCAACTTTGGTATGGTAACAATAACTCTGCTTTGCACAGGGCTGCATCACACCACCCCATCCGTGCCATACCATCACTTATTACACAAGCCATACTGATGATGGGAAATCTGCACTGTATGACAAACATAGAAATGGGAACTGTATAGGTATTTTAGGTTAGTCCTTAACCCCATAGATTTCAAAAGCCATGACTCTTCTGCGCAATGATACATTGATCTTCTTGTTCTGTTTCTCTTATTTATTACAATGCTTCTCTTTATTCAGAGATGCAACAAACCATGTACATATGCATCAAACTGACATGAAATCTAAGTTTTTCACTGGATCAGTAGAAAATCCAAAATCCAATCTATGAGCCATAGAAGCAGGTGCGAAATTATTATCATCAATTCTAAAAAGCTGAAAATGGCCTCCAATCTTCAAGAACATCAAAGTATCATATGAATATTTTTGATTTGGTTGAAAATGTTCAATCTTCCTTCATGCATATTCTCTTATGCACTCATGTGTGAAATGGGATTTGAACCAAACGTGTGATTCATATACAGTATCTAAGCATGCATATGGATGTAGTTTTTGAAAGTGTGTCCTATTTAAGCACAGAATCATTAAATGTCTTGTATTAGACTTATAAAAGTCCAGCAAATAAATATGTATATATGTGTGTTTTTGCTGAAATCCTGGCTCTCTGCCCATACAGGAACAGACATCATCATGATGCCACAGAGTTCAGTTGAGAGGACTGAGAAGCTCAGTAGGGCAGACCTGAGACAGTGGAATTAATGTGAGAGACAGAGGAAAAGAGATTCTGTGCAAAAATAAAACCCTTTCACATGTCTTCTTTTCAGTTTAAAGAATAGATTTTTTTTATCCTTTAAGCCTCTATATAACTCTCGGGTAAGGTTCGGTGTTATTAGGTTTTGAGTTCTATATTCCTGCTGACAGATGATTGCTGTGAAAAGAGCATCAGGGGTCAATTTCAAAAGTTTAACTTAAAAGGCTGCCATTGCTACTGCCTATATGAAGGTGATGTTTTAATCATCAGATGTCTCTGAAAATCTGTTCACAATGAGTAAAGTTCTAACAGTAACAGAAGACGTTAATCGAATACAGCAAATACACACCAAAACTAATAAATGTTGGTTTTTTTTACACCTTTTTGCATTAAGCCCTGCATGATCTTTTGTTCAACACGGAGTATTGTGTTTGTGTTCGGTTCACAGTTTATTACTAACTTTTATCCAAGCTATTGATTCAGGTTGTAGATGTTGTTTTGGACCTCTGACTAAGTTTCTTATCTAGATTCTGTTTATCTTGTTTTGCCTTGTTTTTGGATATACCTCTTTTGTTCTGCCTGCTTTTGTGAATAAACTTCCTTTTGCATCTGCTTCGCACCTGACACCCCACTCTCCTAAACTGGTCAAGGGTGTTTTAGAAATAAATAAGATGTAAATTATATACTACTCCACTGTCATACATCATTGTACTGAATTTCATTGCTGATGGTGACAGATGCAGTACAAAAAAGGGCAAGTAATGAAATGCCACCTAAACAAATATTGTTCCTTTTTTTTTTTTAAGTAAAACCAAATCAAACTTCATAATTACTGTATTTGCTAAAATATGCAGAAATATACATTTCAATAAATACATTTTTTTGACATCATATCTAAATTTCTAATATCTAATTTTTTTCACCTTAAAATATTAATGAATAACTGGCTTATGCAACTGTTTCTAGTGAATATTAGTAATCTTAGCATCCTAATATTAGTAGAATTATACTTATAAAAACTATACACAACTCATTATGATGTCATTACAAGTCCACAACATAGTGAGTATTCATTACAATTCTATAAGTAGAAATATCCAATGAAATTTAATTAAAAATGACAGAAAGTATTCTTACTTTACTAACAGAAAGTATGATTCTGTTATTATGGTATCAGGATAGTCTGTGTTATAATTTTCACTTTGTAACAGCAACAAAAACAACAACAGAAACAGTAATAATATTAACTTTATTTAGCACCTTTCACAGACTCATCAAAAATTTTACAAACATGTTATTGTCATGAGTTCCTTTAATATAAAATCCATGTTGGCATGGTAAAATCATAAACAGTAAGCAGGGAAGAGATTTATCCATTACACAGTAAAAACATGCAGGGCAAACAAACTCATAAACCAGGAACAGCAGCAGAAATCATAAACATAAAATTATTTGCATGGAGAGATGGAAAGAATGCACAAAGTTGCACAGGAAAGTGTCAAAACCTTGAAAAAAGCTGTGAATTGAATGGACCAGTTAAATACACAGGGTAATGAGACAGAAACAGGTAACAGGTGCAATCAGTAATCAGGCGAAAGTGAGTGGAATGGAGTCAGATGTGGCTCCTGGATCAGTAGCGGATTTGTATGTGACAAAAAGAATACGCATATAATACAAACAAATGTGATTAATAGAGAAACTAAGAAATACAGTAGGAATGACATAATTTTGTGATCAAACATCATGTTATACAGCAAATTTTCATATCAATGTTTTGATATTAGGTTCCAGTACGGGAAACACTGCTGAGCTCAAGTCATTGCCATTATATGAGTCTGACACACTGAGCTGCAAAGTCAACTGTCAGGGCAAAATGTCAAAGTACATTAACCTAGAAGGTATCATAACACTGTCTTATGTCACACATGACTGTGGCATTATGTCAAACTGACATCAATGTAGATAAAAGCAGTCCTTATGTCAACTGACACCTGTTTGTAATAAGCCTTTAAAAATGTTTATGTACTGTAGCTTTTTGTCATGGAAGCATTAAATAAGTGTCATGTAGCCCTATGCACATCCCTTGAGATAAAATAATTTATGTTGTGTAGTAGTTGTTAGAAGAAAGTCCAAGCTGATGTGAGGATATTTGTTTGAATGGGTTTGTTTGCAGTTGTTATGCACTACAGCATGCACTGCCACTTGGCCCCTAAACTGTTTTACATGATAATGGAACATGCCAAGACAACAGTGAGCTGGAACCCAGAGGAGGGAAAATCGTAATGACTTGAAGCTTTGCATTGTGCGAGCGCACGAGCACAACAAGCCTTTGGCATAATGGGATATGACTGAGAATGATGGATAAGCCCACAGCAAGTGTATGACTCCTGCAGAGAGAGACTGTGGGATTTTAATGAGTGGTCAGCTAGAGTGCTATGGCACCTGTAGCATTATCTGTGGTGTTTGCCTCTGATTGCATCTGATTATTGAGGTGGTTTGCATTTCTAGAAGTCAGCGTGTCACTGTGGTGTGCCTTATGCCCGGCATGTGCAGCCACTGTATTTATTTAACCACCAAAGAAATTCTCTGTAAGTTAGGCTACTGCACCATAAAATTTAAAGTGCTGCATGTTGTTATCACTGAGCCTTTATACTGCAACTAATTTCTGGGTAAGACTTCATTTAAATCCACTTTAGATGCTTTACAAACAGTCAATTCAATTCAATTTTTATTCGTATAGTGCTTTTAACGATAGACACAACCAGAAAGCAGCTTTATCGAAATCTGGATGTGGATTTATATTTAGATCACTAATGAGCAAGCCAGAGGCAACAGTGAAAAAGCAACAGCTCACTGAGACAACATGAGGAAGAAACCTTGAAAGGAACCAGACTCAAAAGGGAACCCGTGCCCTTCAGGGTGACACTGGAAAGTGCAATTATAAATCATTATTCTATACTGTTACATACAGAAAAGACAGGGGAAAAAAACAGTACTACATGTCTTGAAGAATTACGGTATATTTGTTGTGATCATATTATATAGAGTCCAGGGATGAGCATGGAACATTATGTTTTTTGATCACAGCCAGAAATTATAGGAAATATAAATCTTTGGTATTCAAATGAGATTATGCACTCCAGCAGGAAAGTGAGCCTTAAACTGTTTCTGAGCTGTTTTTGGGGTATTCAGATGAGATTGTCCACATTACGAGGTTATCCGTAATTCAGAAAAGTAGAAGTAAAGCATAAGGATGAATTAGAAAAAACCCAGAGGTAGTCATTAACCAGTCTATAAAGTGATTTTCTACAGCCAACAGATGTGTAGCTAGTTTTTATCAACATGACACAAAAAAAAACCAGAAGTTTGCATTTAATCATGATAAAATGAAGACAGGAATTTAATTTATACCCAAAAGACATCACAGATGTTGTTTCATTATGACAAATAATAAAAAATTGTCAAATAAAGCGATATGAAAGTCACAGTGAAAAACAAAAAGTTTGGATTTCCATTTATAAATGTGATATAAATATTATCTCACTCTTTTGTGTCAGCTTTTAGAATCCCTCAATAGTAATATTAGTTTAGGTTTACTTTTCAAATTTCGAATGTTTAAAATGGACTACCCAAAAGGCATTACCGAATTCTGTAATAAATGTTGTATCAGTGGCATATTTCTTAACGCCATTGTGGTTTTTGTACATTCAGTAAAAAAAAAACACATCTATTTTCTCAAAGAAACACAGCATGTGCACGGCACCATTTCAGACACAACACAACTCATGCCATAAAAGATGTTCTTCAGAAGCACAGACATACAGACACATACACAGAGTGATTTAAATGAAGCATTTAATGAGTTCTAAGGTATGTGATGCAAAATGTAAAATCTTCCAAACGTAAGTAATTATATAGAAATATGACTTACTGTAGCCTTTCTAAAAGATATTTTTCTTTCACAGAAGAGTGAGTCTGTCGTAGTTCCCTGTGGTTAAAAATTAAGTCCTCAACAATTAGTTTCTGTAATGGAGTAGGACTGAACATGACAAAGATATATTATGCTCTATTATGCTGGAAATATGTAAAATACAGTTAATAGCATCTCATAAAGAGATAGAAGATGACAACATAGTAGTGTTTACTTTAGATCGATATGAAATAAATAGTCTGGAGGTTTGTCATTGAAACTCATGAGTTTTTGTGTTTGTGACTCATAAAACAGGAGAGGCAAAGAAATAATCCTCAAGGAGAATTTCGCACCACCTACTAATTTTGTTAATTTTGCAAAGCCTAATTTTGCATGTTAAGATTTGTAAATTAATTTGTATAAAGCATTAAGATTTCTTTTACTGCAACTAAGAAGCCTATCCCAATCCTGTTCCAGCATGACAATGCCACTGTGCACAGGGTCCACCAAGTGAGGTCCGTCAAGATATGGTTTACCTTTAGAATGAACTGGAACACCATCAACCTGCCAGGCCTTCTGCCAGGAGCCAGGAGCGGCCAGGAGCAACCGAAAGAAGAAGACTATACCTTTAAACTGATATACATAAGAACTCATATGGTAAAACAGTATGTCTAATAAATACTACTACTACTACTACTACTACTAATAATAATAATAATAATAATAATAGACTATAGTTTCATCAGAATGAAGACTTGTCAAAGCAGATTTTGTCACAGGAACGGAGAAACCACTTCTTGAAAAAATAAACAAAGAAACAACAACAACAACAACAACAAAAAAACAGTCTAATCCTTTGCAGAAGGGACAAAAGAAGCAGCAAAATTGTTAACACTCTACTGACAACAAAATGGTCAAGAACATGGTAGATTTAGCTCAGTTTACCTATATCACAATGTTCAACTTACCTGTATTACAATTCTCTATGTACCTATATCACAATGTTAAATTTATTCATACCACAATGCTTTATTCACCTGTATCACAATGATTGATTTGCTTGTATCATATTGCCTGATTTGCCTATATCACAATGTTTGACTTATCTGTATCACAATGCTTGATTTACCTCTAATACAATCAAAGTAATAAAACTGGGGGAAAATGGTTCACTCTTAAAAATACCTCACTTAACTTACCATGAAGTGGTGCATTATTTATTCTTGCTTTTTGAAATATTTATAATATTACAGTCACTGAATTTGTATACAGGTATATATACAGTATAAGCTAATATGAGGAGCTGAAACATTTTATCTCATGTTCTCTTTTTTTTGCAAAGGACTGCAGTTTCTTAATTGAGAACCAACGGAGCAGAACATTGTATAAATAGCCCCAGTCCCTTGGAGGATACATAATCCTACATAGGGGGTATAAAGCCTATTTGCAGAATTATTATAGGAGAAAAATACTATCAGCTCCGAAAATGTGTTCATGAACAGCAGGACTGTAGTGAATAAAGTGGATTGTCTTTGTTCAGCACAGCATCACTGGGTCAAGACTCAAGCACAAGGGGTTAAAATTAATTCATTCATCTTCAGTATCTCTTTTATCCTGGTCAGGGTCACAGTGGATCCAGAACCTATCCCAGAAACACTAGCCATGAGGAGGGAATACATCCTGGATAGGATGATGGGAACATACAGCCATACATATTCACATACTCATTCACAAGGAGTGTAAAAAACATGCCAAGACATGGGGAACCTGTGCTAAGGAAATAGGCAACAGAAAAAGAGAAACCAGGCAGCACATAGCTCAAAAACTCAACTAGAAAGCAAGAGACCATGAAGGATGCTGACAAACATAATGTTATAAATTCTGAAGCTGATGAGCGCTAACAATACAGACAAATAAGAAACAGGTGCAGACAAAAACCAGACGCAAAGGCAGAATACAGGATAGAGATATTTTTCAGGAGGTGAATGAGGAAATGAGAGCCATGAGGAAACAACAGCTAAAATAGAGAAGGGAAAGAGGTAGTATCTGTGACAAGGGTAATAGGTCCATCTTTGTTCTGACACCTGCATCTGTATATATAACATCCAAAAATGAAAAGGAGGCACATTGGTAGCACATTGCTTCCTGTTCCTCCAAGGTTAGGACTAAGAAGATGCTGTGTGTCCTTGTCATTTTTTTATTTCCATATTACTTTGAAAAGTTATAAACAACTTTTATAAACTAAATAGTTTCTTACCTATAACACCTATAATAGGAAATATTTTGGCATATTCATTTTACCTGATGCACACAATGATGCCATTTGAAATATTTAATAGATGTTACAATTGTTTTATGTATATGAAATTCAATGTGTATGATGTTTTTATAATTGTTTCTAAACATTACAACTGCTTTACAATTATTCATGTCTTTATTAGTTATGAAGGTTATGCAGTACAGAATGTGACATAATAAGTAACACTTATAATACAATAGGATTATGTATTATCAAGCAATGACTTGTATAAATGTATTTAAGGGGCGATTTCCCTCCATAAAAATATTTTGTATCAGCTACACATTTTTTTTGTAGGTAGTGAACTTACATTGTAGTTGATATACGTGTCAAATAACATGTTTTGTATAGTCATTGCACTATAATAGTGTTCATAAGGTTCAAAAGGTAAATAAAGTCACCATTTAACATGTGCTGCTTAATTGGTTTATTCCAATTTTATTAGCTACCAGCTGGTATGGTATAAAACAGGATTAACTAAACAGATCATGGGTTTTTCACATTTTGTCACGTATTCCTTCATCTGCACTCAGGATTCCGTTTCCTGATTGTTTCCTGTTTTTTGCCCCTTTTTGCCTAAGCCTCTGATAGCCTGTTGTGCCTCACCTGACTATTGCATGCTTTATGATTTTCCTTTTCTCTTACATTTTTAGATTTGTATGCCTGATTGCCTGAATAAACCTCATTCTGCATTTACATCAACCTGCTTCCTGCTTAACTGACACATTTCTGTTTGAAAGCTACTAGCTAGCTAGTTATATTAACCAAACAAAAAAACCTTAGTGACTTCACACTTTATATAAAATAAGATATAATAAAAATTTTTACTCAAGTGTTTTTAAACTTCTCTGCCCTGCTTTTCCCATGCAGCACTTCCCAATCCACCACTCATGTGGAGAAAACTTTTAAAAGAATAGAGACAATTAAGAACAAACTGCACTGCACCGTGACAGAGCCCTGACTTATTAGACTAACTTTTCTCTCAGAGCTCAGATATCAGCCGGTGGAGTAATTTAGGTTTACTGCAGGAGGAGAAAAGTAAAAGTAGATCTGGTTTTATACAGTGAGATGTATTTTTGCCTAATACTAGCATTTTATTTTAAACATTTTCAGTGAAACTGATATAAAGACATTTTATTAATGTTATTGGTTGACAGGTGATGGTGTTTTACAAAATTAATGCCTAAAGTTCAGCATATGATGTCATGTCACATTAGTTGGTTAAATCTATAACATACATTTTGCAGTTTTGAGAAAATAAAGACATCATAAGGTCATGGCCACTAATGTCAGCTGGCTAGCTTGTTGCTAACAAGACACACACTTTCCATGTTTTTACCCCCATTTTAGCTGGAACACACCAAGCCCAAAAATTATGCAGTTCCTAATACAGACTTCCAACTACAGATTTAAGTTAAATGCAGCAGAATGTCTGCCTTTCTGCCAGATATGCTGCCAATCTAAGTGCTATATAAAACGTATATAATATTGTGCACAATAGTGTGTCACAATTACTGAGTATTTAGTAAAAGCTTAACATTAATCATTTGCTTTTAACCAGAGTTTATGTTTTAGCTGGTGTGCTAACCTTTGCTAACCTCTCTTTGTTCTATTCTGATTCCTCAGTAGTATGTTCAGACATCACTGACTTGCTCTATGACACCACAGTGTTGTAACAGTCCTTTGGATTTAGAGCCAGACCGCAGATACAGCAGCTGAATAAAAAAACTAGCTAGCTAAACATAAGACTCACGTGCCTGGTCACTTTCAGTGTGTCTACTTTTATTACCCAATCTGCTTTCTATGAGTATCGTGTTACCAACGTATTTGTGTTTTATGTATGTCGTGTTATATATTTTGAATCTTGTTAAAGCTAGACTTCTTTATAAGGTTGGAGTATGATCACGTATGAGCCATCTAACATGATTTATGATGTACATGTCCAAAAGCTTGTACTAAGACAAGCCAGATAGCTCTGACTGCGAAACACTAACACAGGCATGCCAGGTTGACTCACAGCATCGCAGGAACACCATGTTTTTGAGAAATTTATTTCACCTCACTTAACAATAAGGTTTTTCCCCCATTCTAACAAATAAACTTATGTACTGCAGCTGTAATTTGATAAAGAAAAAGATCACTGGATCCATTATAAGTTTTTATTAATGCTTGTGTTACAATTTCATAGTAACTGAAAGTGGTTATTTGCATAAATTGGAGGCTCACCAAGAGCTTTTTGAGAAAGTTGAGGTAAAAATGGCATGCAAACACCACTCAGAGCATTTCGCAGTAGCTGAGCACTAGGTAATCCACATCTGAATGCTGCAGCACTAACACACATGCACAGGTGAGTCAGTGAAACCAAATGCTGGCTGAATATAAATTGGCAATGCACGCTCTTCCTGCTTCCTGATTACGTATTCACTGTGGCTCTCAACTTAGCATAGCGTCTTTGGAGAAAAGGCTTCATGTTAATTACATGGCATGAGGAAATAAAGGTTGTGCTAATGGTGTACTATGAAAGAAATGCAGCTATGGGAGTCATTAAGCTGTACATGGTAATTTTTTGCTGCAAGGTTTAGGGGTCAGGATCACCTCAACAGTGTCCAGTCAGGAAAAGAAAATGAGATATAGTGTGCAAAGGTCAGACCCAACTGTACTATTTCATTCCCTTGTTTAAATGACAAAACATTATGTTAAATTAGAACTAATTACACTCTTCAACCTCTTTATTAGGAACAGCATACTAATACTGGCTAGGACTCCCCCTTAGGTCATCCAGCAGCCTCACTTCTTTGTGGCATGAATTCCACAAGGTGTTGAAAAAATTCCTTTGAAATTCTGATCAATGTTGATATGATTGCATCACATCACTGCTGCAGATTTTTCAGGTGCACATTCATGCTGTGAATCGTCAATTCTACGACATCCCAAAGGTGTTCTTTTGGTTCAGATCTGGTGACTGCAAAGACCACTCATTGTTGTGTTCATTGCACCTGTTTGAGTCATCTTGTACTTTGTGACATGGCACATTATCATACTACAAGTAGTCATTAGAAGATGGCCATTCAGGATGGCATGTGGTTAACAGCAATACTTAAATAGGTTATGGCATTCAAACAATGCTTGATTGGTATTAAGTGGCCCAGCATGTGCCAAGGAAACATTCCCCACTCCATTATACCCTTAACACCAGCGTGAATTGTTAAAACAGCAGATTTGACCTGTTGCCATCAACATCGAGAAATCGAGATTCATCAGACCAGGTGATGTTTTTCCAATCTTCCAATCTGTCAAGTTTGGGTGAACCTGTGTCCAATGTAGCCTCAGATTAGCTAAGAGAAGTGAAACCCAGTGTGATCTTCTGCTGTTGCAGTCTATCCGCCTCCAGGTTTGATGTGTTCTGAGATGCCTTTCTGCTCCCGACGGTTGTATAGGGTAGTTGTTTGAGTTATTGTAGCCTTTCTGTCAGCTCAAACCACTCTGGCCATTCTCCACTGACCTTTCCCATCTACAAGGAATTTACACCTACAGAACTGCTGCTCACTGGACTTTTTATGTTTATCTCAGCCTTCTGTGTAAAATCTAAAATGGCTGTTGTACATGAAAATCAGCAGTTTCTGAAATACTCAAAACAGCCAACAACCATGCTATGATCAAAGTTACTGTATCAGTGAGTCCTTATGTGGACACTACACATCTATATACAACACTGGTTATTCTATTTTTTAGAAATATCTTAAATACTGCATAATGTATATTTCAGCATGGATTAAATGGTCATTGAGATGGATGGTGACTGATGTTCTGATAGCCTTTTACAGTACATCTTTGTTGAAATAAACTCAAGATTTTTTCAAGGACTTTATTGAAATATGCACGAGCTCTCTTGTACAATGAATTTTTAGTTTGCATGTTCTCACGAATTCTCAAATAAAATAACAACAATGTTAAAAAGTAAACAACATAAAAAGTTGGCATCATTATATTTAACATAATTTTTGGACATTTAAAAAATGTTTTTCACTCAGTTTGGTTCAGTTTCAGGGTGAACCTGGGCTACATTTAATTAAACTAAGTAAGATTGGGTAATTAAATTAACAGTTTTCTACCCTTCTCTGTGCACGCTCTGTAATCTTATGTTTCTTCAGTCATCCTCAAGAGTAAGGCAACACAGTCTGGCTGGAGATCAGGGCTACAGATACTGTAGTAGTTGTTTGCTTTAGTTTCTCCTCATGCTATCTCTGGTTCACTTCTTACTTCCTCTATACCTTAGTCCTTCTCTTCTTCTCCTATTGCAAGATGGGGCATTTTATTTCAAGGACATCTGCTTAGATGGGTAACAAGATTCTCTCATCCCTTCCTGTTTGAAATGCACAAATTGTTAAAAGCAGGAGCATGATAGCAACTGAAGCTTCTTGTAGATAATTTAGACCACAAGCATCACCATTATGACTGTTTATGCATACACAAATCACCTACTTAGATGATCTACTTCCCACATAAACATTATGGTCTGTGAGTAATGGTGATGCCACTTAACTTGTGTTTCTGAGTGTGATTTGCCTAGCAGATTCTCTCAGACACTTGAAATTTTAGCACTTATGGCAGGATTTGAACCACTATATTAAATTATTCTAGATACCCTCTTTTCTCAGTACTGCTATCAGTTGAGGAGATTGGTAATTGTTTTGCTTGTGCTTTCATTTATTATTTTGTATTCTATTATAAATGAGTATTTTATGCAGTAGATTTTATCTTTCATAGTTTACTGACTGTCTTGTCTTGTCTTGTCTTGTGCCTAGTGGCACTGCTGAGTACTAGCATTTACCTAAACCCTTATGGCTAATTACACTCTGCTTTTTTATTCATTAAAAGCATTTGTAAAATGAATAAATGTATACATTATGTGTACACAATGAATTGACAATTTTTTTAGTCTTTGATCAACAAAGGAGAAAAAAACATAAAATGATATACATCTGCTTAGAGGTACAGTAGGCCTACTAAATCTTGCCAGCAAATAAGCAATATGTTGATTAATTCAGTATACCCTTCACTATGAAATATTCATATAATAGTCATATATTATATAATTTTTATATAATAATGAAGAATATAGTTTTGCTTTGCAATCATTACTATAACATACTGTATGTACTAGCAATAATATGCACTATGTATAGCTCAAGAATAAGCATTATATGACATTGAAACATCCACAATTTTAAGTAAGAAAGAATACACAAAAGGATGCGCTGCTGTAGGAGAATGATCAGTGACACTGTGTTTTGACAGGGTGAGACATAGCAGAGGGATTTTACCATCCCAAAGTTGATTATTTTCCAAAAACATCATATCCAAAAGAGATTTGCACCCCTTTTTTTGCTCAGCAATTTTTCAAAAATTTTTTTGTATTACTAAAGAATGCTATATTGTACCTCTGATGCAGTTACATTGAATATTAAGGAACATCTGCAAAGCAAGATAGTCCCTGCTATCATTTATGTTATAGCAGTTGTTCCCTCAACAGCTTTTCTATTTTTTTTATTTAAAAGTAAATAAGACCAAGAATGTGCAACTTGTCATCTTCAATGTTGCATCTCCTACATCCTGAAAATGTTCCCATATCTGAAAACTTAAACAGATTTTACCTCTGACTGTTACAAAGTGCTGACACTAGAGTCCTTCCAAAAATGCTAAATAAACATTTACTCATAGAAAAAAAACATCAACAGTTATATATATATTTAAAGTCTGTTTATGTATATTGTCCTTCGTACATGTTCCTGTAAAAGTTGTTACTAAAAAAACTATAATGCATGAAATTTAGCACATTTGTCCTGCCGTTATAGAAAATTAATCGACACCTTTGATCAAGCAATAGATCTAACAGCCCCATGGTACAATATTTATTGTGCTATACTGTGTGTCTGATTTCTTGCTTGGTTTTAATGTTATGTGAGTGGACAGAAATGCAGAGACAGTGTATATACTACATCTTCTACGATAATGTAATAAGAAAGTACTAAGACTGAAGGAACTGTCAATGACTTAATTAAACAAAACACTTGCTTGGCCATGTGCTGGCATACTGCCAAGAGTGACATGATCTCACCAAGACAATCAAACACTCAAACAATGTTGTTATCTTCTGCCAATACAGTCTGAGCCTTTATTAACACCGATTAGTCTTTTTATTGACTACAGACAGAGAATGAGAGTACAGTGTGAAAGAGAATGAAAAATATTTACTCTGTCTGAAGTGAAATGTTGTGTGTGTGTGTGTGTGTGACATGTAAAAAATAGACTATTTGCATGATCAGTGCTGACTGTAAGAATGTTCACACATATATAGTGCATGAGAGCATTCAACCATAGCTCATTTTGTAATGAAAACAATTTGTTATCCATTTTGGGGATATGTAGACAGTATTGATTGACATTGCTGTTCTCTGTGAAGGGGCTCCTTACAGTGTAGCTTTATTGATTTGCCTTCAGTCATAGGCAGCTCTCCATTCTGATATGATGAAGCAATATATAGGATGTAACAAAGTGCCTTTACTTCAACAGGGCCTTCAAAAAGTTTATTTTCAAAAGAAACAAATAATGTTCACTTTATTTTTTTGTTATTGATTATTAGGGGTCAAGCACCGAAGTTGTACGGGCACTGTATTGTAATTATTGTTACATGTTACATTATGTGTTATTCTTTCATTTTCTATACCACTTATCTATTGCAGGTCACAGAGAAGCTAGGGTCAAGTCAAGTCAAGTCAAGTGGCTTCTATTCTCATTTCAACCATATACATGTAATACAGTTTATAGTGAAACGAGACAGCGTTTCTCCGGGACCAAGGTGCTACATACAAGACAACACAAAGGTACAAAAAGGTGTACGTGTGCAATTGTAGACAACAGAAGACAACATAAAGTGCATGTGTGCAAACATGTGCAGACATGGGAAAAACAACATAAAGGGCAAAGTGTGCAAATATGCAAACAGTGCAGACATAAGACAAGACAAAAACAAGACAGAGCAGCGCTAATCCGAATAT
>JAQQZR010000039.1:8529500-8544696 GCA_030068235.1 Notoglanidium macrostoma | reverse complement strand
ACCACCACTATGTCTGGTTGGTTGGCCAGCAGCTGCTTATCTGTCTGGAACTTGAAGTCCCACAGGATCTTAGCTTTGTTGTTCTCAACCACTTTCGGTGGTGTCTCCCATTGGGACTTGGGAACTTCTAGCCCCTATGTGGCGCAGATGTTTCTGTACACTATCCCTGCCACTTGGTTATGCCTTTCAGCTTTCATCTTGCACCCAGCTATTATGTGCTGGACAGTCTCAGGGGCATCTTTGCATAGCCTGCACCTTGGGTCCTGAACAAGTTACATTAATGTTTACATTGAGAAAGTAAGGCATATTCAGAGATGGGTTATGCACCTCCTTACTTAAATTTTCCCCATTCATATTATGCAAATTACTAGCCTCTGAAGCCTCTGTGGCTGCCATATTTTTCTTGAGTAGAAGCATCAAAGACAGGGTCTAGGCCACCGATTTCATACACAAGCCCTTGGTTTTAAGCCAGAAAATAAACCAAGTCTACTGTGGTAGACTCCTGCCTCTACAGATCTGGTGCTTAGGGCCTGTTTTTGTGCTACCATGATCAAAACCTCTGTGCTGTCCTTCAGGCCTGCTTTTTCTAGCCACTGGTAGGATTTCCTCATGTCAGCCACTTCTTCTATCTGCTGGTGGTACATTCCATGGAGTGGCTTGGTCTTCCATGATGCTTTCTCATCCTTCTCATCATCTTCTGTCTTCTGCTGCCTGAGACACTCTTTCATCAGACATTCTTGGGGGGGCCATCTTCTTGATGTATTCACAGATGTTCCTTGTTTCATTCTGGATAGTGGCTCTGACACTCATTAATCCTCGTCCCCCTTCTGTCCATTGTTTGTAGAGTCTCAGGAAGCTGGACTTGGATGGAACTCTCCGTGCATCATGAGGGGTTTCCATGTCTTCACATCAGTGGCATCTATTTCCTCCTGGACCAGTTCACTATTCCAGCTGGGTATCTGATGATTGGTAGGGCATACATGCTGATGGCTATTATCTTATTCCTACCATTTAGCTGGCTTCTGAGCACCTGTCTGACCCACTGGAGATATTTGGCTGTGGCTGATCTCCTCGTAACCTCATCTTGATTACCATTGGCCTATAGGATACTAAGGTGTCCTGCTGTCCTGAATATCTGATATTTTGCCCTTGGTAACTCCACTCCCTCAGTCCTGATCATGTTCCCTCTCTTAGCCACCATGCATCTGCATTTATCCATTCCAGATGACATCCCGATGTCCTCGCTGTAGATTCTAGTGAAGTAGATCAGTGAGTCAATGTCTCGTTCACTCTTAGCATACAGCTTGATATCATCCATATACAGGAAATGGCTGATGGTTACTTCACTTCTGAACTTGTATCCATATCTACTCTTTGTGGTGATGTGGCTAAGGGGGTTCAGGCCTATGCAGAACAGCAGTGGGGACAGTGCATCACCTTGGCATATACTGCACTTTATGGTGACTTGTGCAATGGCTTTTGGAATTGTCTTACAGTGTTGTCTTCCACAGCTGCATTGAGTTCTTGATGAAGATTATATATATATACATATATATATATATATATATATATATATATAATTTTATATTGATAATATTCTAAGACTTATAATGATCTAAAATTTGGATTCTAATTTAGTAATGAACGACAAACTTCACCTTTTGGTTACAGTTTGAAGTATGGTTGGATGGTTTATAATTAGATTTAATGTTCTACAAAGTCATATTATATGTTTGATCTTTTTAAACAACATTTTTTTAAATTCATTTATTATTAGTCTTATATTGTGTAGCACATCCGAAACACAAGTCTCTTTATATGAACTGTGATTATAGAAACAGTAACATATTAGAACGAGCAAATTAGTATTGCCCTATCATAACCTATCATTCATGATACGGCCATGCTGTTATACAAAATAACCTTGGTGGAGATATGAGGTGTAATAGAGAGAATCTCAAATCCAGCCAATGTATTATTACGCTAATAAAGGAGTGCAGTATTACAAAGGATTATGACTCAATTATGATAACAGTATATATTCACCAATAGATGGAAAATGTAACTAGATTGAAACTAGATGGAAAAACCCAGAACCTCATAGGAGACCTCAACAGGAAAGATACTAAAAGTGATTGTTGTATAAACAGTAAAAGAGGCATTCAAAGAGTTAATCATTTAAGCAGTTAAGGTAGTGAAATTATAGCATTCACAGTGAAAGTAATTTAAATGGTTCCCTCTAGTAATAAAGTATAATAAAGTAAAATTCACAAATTGGGCATAAAGAAATGTCCATCTTTCAAAAATGCAAGTATATAAATCCTCTGCTCTCTCTCTACTTCCTGAGCTGCAGCTTTGCTCAATGACAAGCTAAGTGCATATTCTCTCAGGCAGTATATAGCACACTGCTAGTAAATCTGCACATGTTAAATATGGAAGTGATACATTTCTGTTTAATGTATAATATTCATAATTTTGCTTTGACCCATTGTAAAGTTTTACATACTCATCTCCACATACTAACCTTTATGTATATTTATCTTTAATTATTTTTCCTGTTTAATTTGTTTCTTTTCTTATCTGTGATAAAGATGCAACTGCCAATTTAAATTCCTTGCAAAATGTCACTGGGCCAAAAACAAAATTCTTTAGCTTTTATTTATTTTCTTACTATGCATATTTGTACCATTTTCTGTTTTCTTCTTTGCCACAGCCTTTGTGTGTTTTGATGAAGTCCTGACTGTTTTCTGTTTGCTTGTGAATGTCATGGTCACCCTGCATCACTCAGGGGAATTAGCAATAATTGGAATTTAATTTTCTTTCAGCCCCTTTTCAAGGTTAGAGACCCCACTGTTTCCAATGTTCAGTTTATGAAGCCATGCTATATACACATGAAAACTACATACCTTTCTAACTGAATAAAACCCATTTAAATGTAAAGGAGTCATTTCTACATATGGTTTTTTTTTTTCATTGATTTCCATAAGAAGAATAATCCAACCTCATGGGAGATGGAGGTAGTTTGTTGCACTAAAACAAATTCTAAATATAAACTTGATTAGGACAAATGACATGTACCCTTGCTAAGGGGTTCATCTATTTCCTTGCTAATCTCTGAAAAGTCATATACATTCTGTGCAATGGCCTGTTCTGGAGCTAACCTTATTGCTTGTTACACACAAAGCCCTGACAGCAAATGGATGGCACATAAGGGTTGATTATGGTAGATTGATTGCTCTACCGTATTGTTGATTAAGTGTATTGTAGGCCAAAGTAGCCCAACTGTAAGCAGCCATAAAGATTAAAGGTTCAAAGCATCTGGAATCAGAGCCAAAAATAGACCAAAGGCAACATATTACATCTACATTTTCATGCCATTTCAACTTTGTGGCCCACATCATGCCTGAGATACATAAAAAGTGTACATAAAACATCTTATATTGAAAGTGTAGGTTTTTGTCATGTAAAGCCAGAAATATAAAGACAAAGCATGTATATTTGGTAAATATATTATGCTGATTCACCACAATCCATGGGAGAGATAATATTAATAATCAATCAAATAATTCCATCCCTATTGTGAAGCATGGTGATGGTGGCATCAAGCTTTGGGGCTGCTTCTCTTCAGCTGAAACAGAGGCTCTATTCAAGATAAATGTGATCATGACTTGCTCCAAATATCAAGCTATTTTGGTGCAAAACCTGCAGGCCAGTGTCAGAAATCAGAAGATGAAGAGGATTTCATCATCCAACATGATAACAACCCAAAGCACAAATCCAAATCAACCAATGAATGGCTTCAGAAGACTTCATCAAAGACTTGGAAAGGCCCAGAGCCAAGACCTAAATTCCACAGAAAGCCTATGACCCAAGGCTGTTCACAAGAACATATAGAGGAGCTTGAACTTGCTTTGCAAGGAAGAGAGGATCAAATTGCAAAGTCCAGCTGTGCAAAGTTAAAGAATAATAAAATAATAAAAACAAAGGGTGCTTTTGCAAAATATGAATTAGGAATGGAGTGCACACTTTTTTGTTTGTTTGTTTGTTTTGTTGTTGTTTTATTTATTTCAATTATTTTTCTTAAAATTATCTAGTTGATTTCCTTTGAATTGAATTCAGCTTAAAGGTTGTATCAAAGATGAAAAAAATATCTGGCATGATTAATCTTTATTTTTGGCCTTGCATCACAAAAACTGCAATTTTTTAGACATTTTTCTCTCATCAAGGTCAAGTTTGGGACTGTTCTGCCAGCCAAGTTTGGATGAATACATCACTGCCATTTCACAATCATATATGGGCCAGATGAAAGTGGTAAGTCAGTGTCATCACTAGGGCTTCATTTATTTGCTATCTGGGTGGGATCGACAGTAGATAAATATACACAGACAGCGATGACGACAATGTTAAAACCGGTGTAGGTGATGATGAGAGTGTGATGCCAGGGTGGTTTTAGAGCAGGAAAGAAACAATGGTCTTTGGGACTCCTCAAAACTATTGGTACACAATTTGTTACACACAAATCAAGATCTGCATCTCCAAGCAGTGGCTTTACCTCACACTTCTTACACTTACACAACACAGTATCCATTTTCAGTTCTTTGGATGCTGTCATCACAGTGTTATCTTGTCTCTCCAGGGGAGATGAGTAATTCTGTCAATTGTAGGGAACTTAAATTGTGCATTTCAGGAGGAGTGTGTTGCAGGAGGACCAGACACTTGCTATCATCATATTGATTTGCTCTCAGAGAGCCCTGTAAATCCATGCATAATTCCCATGTATCCATGAGTAACATATAATTCTTCTTAAATGCTGTAGATATTTTCCTCTATATGCTTCTCAGTAACCATGGATAGTGTTTTATATAATAATAGTTTTGTCTTG
The DNA here is from genome assembly GCA_030068235.1 of Notoglanidium macrostoma. Classification (NCBI taxonomy): domain Eukaryota; kingdom Metazoa; phylum Chordata; class Actinopteri; order Siluriformes; family Auchenoglanididae; genus Notoglanidium; species Notoglanidium macrostoma. Next base: position 8,539,814 of record JAQQZR010000039.1, on the reverse strand, counting down.
GCCCATGCAGAATAAGATTCTCGGCATTCACATGAACAGGCCACGTGATCATTTCAACAGCAACTAATGTTAAAACATTCAGTGTCCTACTATGATCAGTCTTTGTCTGCAGTAATTTATGACTGTTTCATTGCTGTTTTGTAATGGCTGTGATATATCTAATGACAGGCACTGAGCAGAAATGCCATGAGCTGAGCCATGTCCCAGGAATGAAAGGAAAAATGTGAAGTTAATTGATGCAGACACAACCTTCAAGATAACGAGAATTATATTGCCTCTCCAGTCTGTGCCAAGCCACCAGAAATGACATAACTGCAATTAAATGCCTTAATTGTGAATGTCAGTGAGGTGTAGCTCCAATACGGTAACAAGTCCAAAGCCATCACAGATCACCTCAGCCAGTTGAGTTGTCTTTTCATCCAATTCAGGAAGGCCCATAATGTAGAGAAGATTTAGGAAATAAATGAGACAAAGGATTCAAAATCTTCTTAAAATTAATAACATCTGTCCTTTCTTACTTAGTCTCTTACAAAGAACTATATTATGAGCTGTATTCAGATTTGGTGATGTAAGTCCAAAAGTTACATGAATGTTTACATGGAAAAAGTCAGGAATAGTCAGAGATGGGTTATGCACCTCCTTACTTACATTTTCCCCATTCATATTATGCAAAGTACTAGCCTCTGAAGCCTCTGTGGTTGCCATATTTTTCTTGAGTAGAAGCATCAAAGACAGGGTCTAGGCCACCGATTTCATACATAAGCCCTTGGTTTTAAGCCAGAAAATAAACCAATGATAGAAAATGAGGATTAAAGGAGCCAAAATCTGTCACTCCATGTGTGTAACTCTTGTGCAACTTCTGAATAGCAGTAGAGTTAGGTCTGAATACTGATGTGTGCAATTTCTGTATTAAATCCTCACTACATGCACTGCAAGCTCAACCCTGAATACAACCCTAAGTGATTTATTTTTCTCCATACAGCATACTACAAATGCGAATACTATTATGATACTTATTCTGTTTAAAGGATTCATTCAAAGTAACAATAACAGAACATGATTCTCAAGAAAAAAAAAGAAAATGAATCCTTAATCATGAATGTCAGAAACTGTGAGCTATAGACTTTCAGTTTTCTTTTTGTCTGTGAGCCAAATAATTCATAAAAAAAAATCTTCAAATATCTAAGAGCAACAAAGAGAATAGACCATGTTGGAGAAGAATGAGAGGGAAAGATAAAATAAGAAAGAGAAAGAAATAAAGCGTAGAGTGATAATTTTAGCTTGTAGGCTGTAATCACCACAGCAAAAGCTTACAATGCTGCTGTGCCCAGCAGTGATACAAACCTTTGAAAAAACAGAGCCAGGCAGTTTTCTTCAATGTGTCTTATTCAGACCTGAGCCACTCAGACGAAAGCCCAATGACATTCTACAGCAGACAGACAGAAGTAAATATATAACAGCGTAATATAGATGGTGTGCTCCTTTAGCAAGGAAGTTGAATAGAAATGACATATATTGTGCCACTTACAGGTTACAGATAATTATACAGTAATGAAAAAATATTTGTGAATGCTATATTCCATTTCTGCTAATAGATCCCCATAGTGGACCCCTTTAGGATTAAAGGAATGATCTAGCATTTTTCCAAATTAATCTTTATTAGAATCAATTGTCAAAAATTAACATTTACCAACAACAATAATATAGGCATGTTTCCCTGCAGAGAGTAAAGTAAGGAAAACATGTTTACTGATGTGTGTGTAACTCGCCTATAATAACTTGTACCTTGTTGGTCATGTCACAACAATAAACAAAACAGGTAACCTATTGTTGTGAGAGAGAAAAAAACATGAATTCATTAAACGTTATAAATTAAGTTCTTCATTTGTATAATTAGTCCTGAGATGGGATTACTTTGAAATAAGGAATAATTTTTTGCTTATGTGTTGAAACCTGAAGTGTCACAGTTTCTTTCATAATTCTTTCATGGACATTAGAAAACCATATGGAAAGACGCAGTAATCAGAAATAATTTTTATTATACTGATCTAGTTTCCAAAGGTTGGGTAAAACCCTGTAAGAACAACTTTGGCAAGATATTTTCTCACATTTTGTAGTTGCATATTTATACTCATAACTGCACTCATATACAGTTGTGCTCATAAGTTTACATGCCACTTCTTAATTAGAGTTTGAACACTGCTGATTGGCATTCTCAATTCCTTTGATATTTTCTTATATCCCTTTCCTGTTTTATAGAGTTCAACTACCTTTTCCCGCAGATCCTTTGACAATTCTTTTGCATTCCCCATGACTTAGAATCCAAAAAATGTCAGTGCAGCACTGGATAAAAGATGCAAGGGTCTGTCAGGAGTCCAGAAACTCACTGACCTTTTATACACGCCCATTAATTACAAGCAAACAGATCACAGGTGAAGGTGGTTACCTTTAATAGCCATTCACACCCGTTTGTGTCAAGTTGTGTACCTGTTATCTGGCCAAATCACCAGGGTATGTAAACTTTTGATCAGGGCCATTTGGGTAGTTTGTGTTGTGAATATGATTTAAAAAGAGTTTGTTTGACAATAAATGGCTTCAGCCAACCACTAACCATGAGTGAAAGAAACGTTTTTGTGTTATCATTCATATTCTCCGAAAAATGGTTAAGAAATCATAAATTCTGCCAGGGTATGTAAACTTATGAGCACAACTGTATTTTAACAAATGCACTCAGACTTTAGACCATTATAAGTAAGTTTTGCATAAATAAGTTTTATGTTCTTTTTTGAATACATGGACACACAATACAATTCCATTGCAATCATCAACATGCTACAGATGTGGTGGACAGAGATAAGGTTTTAAACAGCTGGAGTTTTACTTTATTCCATGTTCCACCACTATGAGCACACACATATGCCAGACATGTCAGTGGAACAGCGCCACTGGCAGATTTCTACGACCCTGTCAGATGAGTCTATTCTTCTCAGCTGATGAAAGCATGCGTCAGTTTAATATTATATTAATATTTGCCTGTGGCAAATACCAGTTCTTGCAAATATCTTTATAGCTTCTTTTAACCTTGCTAGGATAAGCAGGTTTTCAAAAGACATCTACTGTTCATTGCATCCATATGATGTGATGTTTGTTAATTATAATATTAAAAAATTATTTAATTCAATGTGAATCAATTACATTTTATTTGTGTAGTGTTTTCACAATACCCATACTCACAAAGCAGCCACACATAAGTCCAAAATATAGACGATCATGATGATGTTAATTTGTTACTACATGTATCATTTTAAATTTAAAGAGCAACAATGGCAGCTGCAGCTCAATGGGTTTTTTTTTCTGATGCCCATGGTAATGCTGAAAACTACAGCTCATGTTGTCTGTCATGAATAAACATCCCCATTCAGCTCTCCCACCCTTTACAAATAATACTTCAATTCAAACATAATGACCTATGATCCTGGATGAAGTTGAAGGTGAAGCTGTACCTACAGACTTTTATGAGAAGTGCATATTCACAAGAGTCAGCTCATCTCTTCTTCTAGCTTACTGCAAGAAAGCACCACCACCATATGCTCACAGTAGATAGTACTTGCCTGAAAGAGACACAGTTCAAAGGTCCTCTTAAGATAGCCTTTTGAATCTACTGGCTGGCAGATAATGCTAACCCTTTAAAGCATTATGTAAATAAAGCTTTGTTAAATGATGCTAAAGGTGATAGTGAAGATTATAAAAATGTGCAATCTTTGTTACTCTACCTAAAAAAAAAGGGATGCTCTGTTGTGAGCCTATGGTTTGTTATTTTTGCAATTTGAGAATGTCCTCTGTTGTAGTTATTATTATTCACTTTCAGCCAGCACCCAGCTGAGCCCACATCACCCACATGAAACCTGTCCTCAAGGGCACACTTCTCTCCGCAGGCCTGCTCTCTCATCACTAATCTATAGCCGTAATAGTAGTGAGTGATTGTGCGTTGCAGGCAAATAACAATGCCTGTGTAAATTACGGGGTAATTGTCTGGACGAGACATGGGGAACCTCTCAGTGCTCAGAAGGCTAGAGGAGCCTGTTTGTTTGGTCATTATGATCTAATGATGGTCGTTTGTCTCTGCTTCTTTCTCTGTCCCACAGAGAGGATCCCTGCAGGATTCAACATATCTGCTGCTTTATTTAATGTGCCAGGCATGCATTGTAGAAGGACAGGTCCTTGACACCTGTGGTTAAGCATGTCTAGATTAACAACACGAAGGAAGGGAGGGATGGAAAGAAAGATCAAATTAAATCTTGGTAACGGAAATGAATATTGACAGGCGTGCTGGAAAGTAAAGAGAATTGGATACTTTGGGACAGTCTAGAAGGCAGTTAGTTTGTTTACAGCAAACAGAGTAGGTTCACCAGGTATCTAGTGAACACAATTAAAAATTGTGCAGACATATATTTACACTTTGCTAGTATTTCATATATTTTATACATATTTGAATGTTTATTTTTGCATTTAACAAGCATGAAGTTGCATACTGGTTTCTTTTCAGTGACAAACAATAGTGAAATCAGTTTTTTTGGGCTTAACTTGACCTTCAAAGTCTAATACTTAAACAGACTACGTAAATGACTGATTACCAAAAGTACAGTGGTTTGCATAAGTATTTACTCCCCCTTGAAATTTTACACATTTGCAATTAAATAGCAATAAAACTTGGCAAGATAGTTTGCAAAACAACCAGCATCATGAGGACCAAGTAGCTATCAAAACAAGTCAAGACAACATTATGGAAAAGTATCAACCAGGGTTTGGTTATAACAAGTAAGTAAATTTTTTTTTTGCCTTTTTTATGGCTGTTAAACAGAATTCAGCTGCTGACATCTGAAGTGTTTGTTATATATGTATATTTTACTGTTTACATTTGTTTTCCAGACCAGGAATTTTCCCTGACTCCAGAAAGAACAGCTACTTACATCTGTCCTTGTTTCTTTAAAAGTTAAATAATGGGGAATTAATAATTTCCAGAGCGAGTGGTGTCGGTGTTGGTAGGGCGGAGCACAAAGCTTGTCACTACAGTTCAAGTCAGCAGAGGGCTCTAAAATTACAAACTGCTCCTTTAAAGCTAAACTAGTTATGAAACATTTCTCTCCCTTGTTTGGATGTTCTGCATTTTGCTCCATTCGTTATGTATATTGTAGTATGTGGTAAAGTACTGACATTAAAACAATGCTGATTCATGCCCAGATCCAGATTCATCCTGCTAAATATAAAAAAAAAATAAAGATTATAAGTCATCCAGTTCTCACACCCCATCTATTCTCTTGCAGTGTTAACAAGTTCTGACTTTATTTTAATGTGTGAAATGAGCGGTTTTTATTGAAAACAGAATCCATCCAAAACTGCACAGAATTTCAGCTTTACTTTCATGATATAGATATTGTTGTTTACAATGTATATAGAATGTCATTTTGATGAACACACACACGCACACACACACACACACACACCCACACACACACACAAACACACCTGTGCATAGATGACTTCGGCTATCATGTGTCAGAGTCTAGCCCAGCGTAATCGTTTGCAACCCACACACTCATCTTCAGTTTCTTAAATACACTTTGCCATTTTGCTCCTCTTTGTCCCTTTTCTTCTTTAGACCCCATTTTCCCCTTTACCGCTTTAATTCTCTCAGCACTATCACATCCCTTTGATACTGTTTTAACCTTCATTTCTCCTTTAGATCCATTTCAATTCTCTTGTTCTTTTTATTTCCTTGATTCCTTTCTGTCCTTGTTTTTGTACCTTTTCTTCAACTTACCCCTTTTCTATCCATTCTTTCTCCAACTCTTTTCTATTGTTGTCTTCTGTCTTGCCATTTAATATTTTTACCATCACATTTATGTTGTTATGTTACAGCTCTATGTTCATTTCCTAATGACAAATTAACTCAAATAATTTCTATATGTGTATTAAAGACAGGAATTGAAGCAGTGTGTACGGCTCAAGTTAGGTTTCAGTTAGTAGTAATGCAGTTTGTGCACAATTAATATAAGCTAAATGTAGAGCACATTTATAATACCCATAGGGAAAATTCCCACAGGATTCCTGTTGGAAAGTTTCATGGGATTCTCAAAAATTAGGCATTTATCATTTATAAATTAGGTGATTATAATTCCTTGGCACCAGTTTAATGTTTTTTTAACTGCCTATTGGATTTTATGTTGCCCATTTGAATATGGATCATATTTCTCAGAGGTTGTCATTAAATTGAGGACTTTATAACACATATGGACATATGGTCTCTATGCATACTTTTTAGCCAAAACATTAGTGAGATTGGGGCTTCCAGAGAGTGTCAGTTAATATAGGAGAATTCAGAAAACCTATGCAAATGTCAATTAGTTCATATGCCATTTTATTATGAACAGAGAGTCAGCTCATTTGGAGTGTTTTGAAATATGTAGCATACTCTGATATTAAAATGCAAAGATCCTAGGCAAAATTCTTAAAGGTTATCAGGTCTGACACAGTCTCTGAAATATTTATTTTTTGGTATTTTCAATCTCACCCATCTCCCACACACAAAAGTGAGATGCAGAAAAACAAACCCTGCAGAGATCCTGGAGTATAGACATTGTGGCCTGACCCTTACCTTAATACTTTTGCATCCCAAATTCCTATAATTTTTGTTTAAGTACTAGGAGTAGCAGAGGAGCAAAAATGAAAGTAGAAAGGTATAAAGTGCTACTTACTTACTCCAGATTCTTCTGTAAAACTAAGGCAACTGACAAGCTGTAGCTGACAAAAAAGTGGAAGAAAATTCTGGCCACAGAAAAAAAAAAGGTTTCCTAGGGGAACCTTTAGCTTCTGGTTTACTTTGACTTTCTGTGTTGTTACTCATATAAATGGCTGTTAATATCTTGGCACTGATTTTTATAGCATGCCTTCTGGTCATTAGTTGCAGTAAATTGCTAATCAGCTTCATGAGTCAGAGCTGCTGTTGCTGAGAGGGCAGGGACATTAACATCCTTATAAATGAGCATCAGTCTTTGATCTCTTGATTGGCACAGTGTATAAATTAGTGCATTAGTTTCTTATTTCAATGCTAAAGCCAGAGGATCTGAAACCAGAATCAGTAACAGAGAAAAAATGTCTACGGTATTGCAATAGCAATTAATAGTGCTAGAATAGTCAACCACTGACAACAGCTGAAAAGAAGGAGGGAGAGGGGTGAATGATGCAAGCCAGAGCTATGATATGAAACATAAATAGCACTAGAAGCTTTTGGGTCTAGTGACAAAGAGACAATTTACCAAGTTAGGGACAAACAAACAAATAGGCTAAATTAACAGAAAGAGCAAAAAATCAACAATCTCCTAAAAGCATAAAAAAGTGTGAAATCCTCATTTTGAAAATTATTGTTTGCTGTCATCAATAGCACAACAACTATTTATATTTGGATAAAATTGAGTGGAATTATTATATTTCACTTTATTGTTGCTTGAGTAAAAGCTTAATTAGCTAGTTTATTTTTCTCTCCACTGTTATTTTCTACCTTATTTGCAGATGGAATTGCTTTTCGGGGCCCCCACTGTGTTTAAGCACAGTGCAACCACTGATCAGCTCATATTGGCGTTATAGCTTCCAGAAATAGTTCAGAAACATGATCTCACTTATACAAGTAGTTCAGTATTTATATGTGTAGATTTTATATGTATGTAGGTAGTTAGTTAGTCAGTTAGTTAGTAAGTTAGTTAGTTATAGTATCAGTCAAAAGTTTGGACCCACCTTCTAATTTAATGTTTCTTCTTTATTTTTATTACTTAAAAGATATTTCATGCCGTAAAGTAATAATTCATTGTCATGTCTCTTTAGTTGGGAGGTTCTTGATATAATATGGATTACAACAGTTGGCAAATGAAGCTATTTACTGTTTACCAGCACCACCTCAACACAACACAACTGATGATCTCAAACACATTATAGAAGGCAAGAAATTCCACTAATTAACTTTTGACAAGGCACTTCTGTTAATTGAAAAGTATTCCAAGTGATTACCTCATCAATTTAAAAAAGCTGTCATTAATTTAAAAGCTGACTACTTTGAATCTGAAACATATACTTTGAATATTAAGCATTGTTTTCTTTACCACATAATTCCATATGTGTTGCTTCATAGTTTTGATGTCTTTGATATTGTTCTACAATGTAGAAAATAGTCAAAATAAAGAAAAACCTATGAATGAGTAGGTGTGTTAAAACTTTTGACTGGTACTGTGTAGTATAGTGGATTGAGAAAGTATTCAGGCTCTTTTAGTTGTTGCACAATTGGATTTAATTTTGAATGGATATGATTGCCATTTTTACACATCAATACACATAAGCACCAATAATGGAAAAGTGAAAACATTTTTAGAAATTAATTAAAAATCAGAGACTTAGATCTCTTATTCACAACATTATGCAGACCCTTTATTCAATACTTTGTAGAAGCTCCTTTGACTGCAATTACAGTTACAAGTCTTCTTGCATATGTCTCTATAAGCTTTACACACCTGTTGGGCAGTATATCCCATTCTTCATACTCAGGTTGGGTCAGATTATATAGAAAGTATCTGTGAACTGCTATCTTCAGGTCTTTCCAGAGATGTTTGATGGTGTTTAAGTCTGGGCTTTGGCTAGACCACTCAAGGACACTCAGAGACTTACCACGGAGTCACTCCAGTGTGGTTTTGGCAGTACGCTTAGGGTTATTGTTATGTTGAAAGGTCAACTCTCACCCCAGTCTGAGTTTGTGTCCACCTGTGAGGGTTTTTTTGTAATAAAATATGACTAGACTTCAAAAGAAATGTGCTTTATGTCTTCTTATGTGCTGTGCATTGTTTTGTGTTTATTTGTTTTGATGAAGTTAGAGCCTTCGGGATCTAGCCCAAATTATTCTTTGAGAGCAATACATTTAAAGTGTATTAATTGATTCTATTAAATATACAATGTATTAGTTACCAGATGTAGGGGCTATATGGTTTACATTCAGTAGCCACCATTGAATTTGCTGTTCTTGTTTGTTATGGATGAACTAATTTAGTCAGTTGAAGGGGGTTAGCATAAATTAGGGCCCTCTCTTGAAGTCAGCATTTTGATATAACCTTTTGTGGTAAGAAGGGCTCTCAGCAGGTGGTAGTTTAATCACAATTTTGGATCAAAGTGGATTTGAAAATAACAATGGCAGATTTTGAAAGTCACATTCCCTGCTGTACCACTCAACCTGTAATTTTCTGGCCAGAAACGATTAGGCATATATGGGGAAAAAATGGGTTTATCATGGGTTTATCCCCAACCAAATTAGAAATACATTGGTGTACCAGTGTTTAACAGTTATTTATTCATGTGCGTACACAGAAGCTTTTATTTCCAACTGCCTCTTAATCCTGTACAATATTTACCATTGGTTGTTAGTAATCTTATGTTAATGTTGAATAAAATATAACATAAGCACATTGCCTGATGCAAGATACAGTGGAGCTGAAGGATCTTACCTAACCATGCCAATTTTAGGATTTGAACACAGAACCATCTATTTCAAAATCATAACCATTAACCATTGAGCCACCACAACAACATTGTGGCAACTTTGTCTGGATTCAACTATTTCTAACACTGAATTAACTCTATTAAAAATTGCATTGAATCAGTGGTGGTAGCTATCAATCAGTGGTGGCTCAATGACTAAGGCTTCATTTCATAGATAAGATGGTTGTGTGTTCAAATCCCAACACCACCATATATATATATTGGCATATATTATATATATATATGCAGGCTGGGACAGCAGATACTGACAGGCATATCCAAGTGGTGGGGATAGTTCACAGAAACATCTGCACCAAGTATGGGCTAGAAGTTCCCAATGGGGTACACAAGCAAAAGTGGCTGAGAACGCCAGAGCTAAGAACCTGTTGGACTTCAAGTTCCAGACAGATAAGCAGACATGGTGGTGGTTGGTAAGGAGCAGAAAACTGCAGTAGTGATAGATGTGACAATCCCAGCTGACAGTAACATCAGAAGGAGAATGACAAGATTGAGAAGTAACAAGGCCTGAAGGAACAACTGCAACAGATATGGAAGGTGAAGTACAAAGTGGTTCCAGTGGTAATAGAAGCATTAGATGCAGTGACTCCCAAACTTGGAAAGTGACTCTAACAGATTCCAGGTACAACAACTGAAGTCTCTGTCCACAAATGTGCAGGAACAGCTAAGATACCATCAAATTCCAAGGCCTTATGTAGGGGACTTGAGGTTGAGGAAGACATA
>JAQQZR010000039.1:8504130-8516311 GCA_030068235.1 Notoglanidium macrostoma | reverse complement strand
TGCATTCACACCTATGGGCAATTTAGAGTAGCCAGTTGACCTAATCTGCATGTCTTTGGACTGTGGGAGGAAACCCAGACATGCACGGGGAGAACATGCAAACTCCACACAGAAAGGCACCCTGGGTGATCCGGGGATCGAACCCAGGACGTTCTTGCTGTGAGGCGACAGTGCTAACCACCACACCACCATGCTGCCCAAATTATAATCATTTTAATAAATGTTTATGAAATTGTTTTGTTTTGAATGTCAAATAATTCTGTAAACACTACCTTTAAGTAGTGTTACCTTTTCACACTTGTTAGTCTTTGTGCATGTATTCAGAAGTGAAATTTCCCTTACAAAAGCATGATTATGATGTGTGACATATCTACATCTGCAGGGTGATCAATGTTCCCAGAAGTACATGAATCATTTTAGAAGAACCAGGCACCTTTCATCAATAACTCCAAAATCAATAAGTCCTTATCATACAGTCCATCTGACTTGAGGGACCTTGAATGTCAATCCTTCATTTGGGCTTTTACAGCTGAATATTAGACTGGATGAAATATTTATCTAGCTAAAAGGTGTTATTCTATTTTAGTTAAAACACAGTCAAGTGACTGTGCTGACCTTAAACAGTGCAGTGCAGCAAAGAGGGCATTTGTTTGAACAAACTTAATTGATGTTTGACCCCAGCTCTAGTATTCTCTTCTCAATTATGGCAGCAAAATGATTTATGACTCACTATTGATTTTATCCACTGATTGCGCGGCCAAGCACTATCATAAGCAATAAAAATGAGATAGAGGGAGACATCTCAATTTCAGTATTTTTTTTATGTTCTTTTTTCTTGTCAAGTAATAGTAATGATCACTGTCATTTAAGTTAGATTATTCCTGACCATGATTCACTCACCTCTTTGTGTTCCAATATATTTTTTCCTTTTTTTAATTTGTGAGGAACCCCATACTCAAACAAAAACTAAACTTTTAACATTGTACTTCACATCATTCTTCTAAGGTGTGCAGATTCATTTTACATTCACCCTTTTTAGAGCCCTGTTTCATCTGAAGAATCTGTGATTAGGATGTGAAAGTGAATGTGTATCTCTCTTTAGCTGGTTAGCTCTAGGGTTGGTGCACTGTGTGTAGATAATTAGCCTTCCTAAATTCTCCACTTGGCTGCCCGTGGCCAGTCAGGACTGAGTTAATTGCTAGCTATTTAACAGGAGGAACATTAAATACAGGAGCCAACCAAGAATGAAGTGGAGAGTGAGACTCTTTTCTTTTATTTACTGCTTTGTTATGAAGCTTTCATTGTGAAAATTTTTTCTAAATTGCATATAAAAAATTTTCAGATGTGTAACAGGTAGCATTGCCACTTCACAGCACCCAGGTCTCTGGTTTTCATTCTGACCTATGTGAGTTTTGCAGGTTCTCTGTATGGCTACACATGCTAGAAAAGTGAGTTATGGCTTTTCCAGTTTCCTCCAAACTACCCAAAGCATATCATTATGTTAAATTGCTCCTATGAATGAAGGAGTGTCTGAATGCATGTATGGCTGGTGTCATGCGTTGGATTGATACCCCATCCAAGAAGGTGAATAAATGAATGAATCCATCCATTATCTATGCTGCTTATCCATTAAGGGTCGCAGGAGTTAATCTCAGCTGACTTCATGCGAGAGGCAGGGTACGCCCTGGGCAGGTCACCAATCTATCACAGGGCTAACACAGAGAGACAAGCAGCCATTCACACTCACACCTATTGGCAATTTAGAGTAGCCAGTTGTCCTACAGACCTTTGGGTTCGAACCCAGAACCTTCGTGCTGTGATGAAACAATGCTAACCACTGCATCACCATGCCACCCTGAATGAATGAATGAATAAATGAATGAAAAGGATAAATTGTCTTAATCATTACAATGGACCATAATGACCTTCAACATTCAATTCAATGTCTCTTTATTCTGGTGTTCTCTCTCTCTCTCTCTCTCTCTCTCTCTCTCTCTCTCTCTCTCTCTCTCGTACACACACACAAGCACACACATATAGCTGTGACATTCTGACATTCTCTATCTGTGTCACTGGCACCCACAGGACTTGTGGTCAGGTTGTGCTCTCTCTCAGGTAGGGACACAATGTCAAAGCTGAAACACAGAAATACAATGAAGTCCCAGTGGTGCACTCTTCTGCAGGATTGCAGTTGATTGTTTTACACAGAAGATTTTACAGTTTTCTGCATAATCATTAACATTATTGGATGTGTTCAAAATAATCATTGAAATGAAAAGCTAGATAAATCACTGTAGTGACAAATTCTCCATTAGTGTTTACTGTTCATGTTCCACAAAATTTATGCTCCTGCTGTTTGGTTCTAATAAAGAGGCCTCAGGGACAGGAATAAATGTAGTCTAATGACCAGTGACCGAAGTGTACATGAACGTCATTTGAATATTTCACATTCAGCTCAGTGTGAATAACTGAGGCTACATCATAATTAGCCAGTCGTCCCACTTTGCTCACTGGGGAATAAAGCATGTCACTCAGTTCAGTGTAACATATTAACAAGCCAGTGGAGGAGTAATGGAGGGTACATGGATATGATGGTAAAAGAAAAAAGCAAAAATAAAATCAGAAATCAAACAAACAAAAAAAATGCTGAGCAGATTCAAATACAACGCTTCTGTAAAGCCTTTCATAAAAACAGGAAATGAGGGGGAAAATGGTTTTGTGCTCTGCAAATACGTTTCTACAACATCAGCCCCTTTTGAAAGTCAGTGTGTGTTTTAGACTGGTTGCCATGGCTACTGCTTGGGCATGTGTCTTTGTCTCTTTAGCTGAGATCATCTCCTCTTCAGCTCAAAAAGGGGTAAATATGCCCTCTTTCATGACATTTATATAATCTTTACCACAAATAGCCAATGTCCGTGTAAAATAGCAGACAGTCAAGACAGGAATAATTCTGAGATAGTGTCTCCAATTTATGGTGAGTTCTCTAAATTGAATTTCAATCTTGAATTTGGATCCCATGGAACAGGATCCCAGTCCTAATGCACACATCTAGTCTCAATCAAATGCCCTGTGAACCTTTCTGACATACTTTCTCACAAAATAAAATTAATTAAATAATCATCAAAAAATAGTGCACCTCATATTCATATCTGTATTTGTATCAGTTTTGAACATGCTATGTATTCAACTACATCCCTACAGTGTATGCATTGATTACTAGTGTCAGAGTAATGGTATACACTGACTGTCCACTTTATTAGGAACACATTCATGCAGTTATCTAATCAGACAATCACATGGCAACAGTGTGGTACAAAAATTATGCTGATACAAGTCAAGAGTTGCAGTTAATGTTCACATCAATCATGAGTATGAAGAAAGTGTGATCTCTGTGTCTTTGATCGTCACATGGACGTTGGTACGAAATTGGCTGGTTTGAGTATTTCAGAAACTGCTGATGTCCTGAGAAATTCACACACAACAGTCTCTAGAGTTTGCATAGAATGGTGTGAAAAACAAAAGACAGCGAGTGAGCAACAGTTCTGTGGGTGGCAATGCCGTCCGAGGAAAATGGCCAAATTGGTTTGAGCTGCCAGAAAGGATATAGCAAGTCATATAATCACTATTTATAACTGCGGTCAGCAGAAAAGCATCTCAGCTGGCACAAAACAACAAACTTGAGGTGGATGGGCTACAACAGCAGAAGACCACAATGGGTTCCACTCCTGTCAGCCAAGAACATGAATCTGAGGCTATCATGGGCACACACTCGCCCAAAGTGGAAAGTTTAAGACTACAAAAAGACTAGGTGTGTTTTTTTCCCCCTCAACTTTAACTGTGCAGTTTGGGCATGAACTGCATGGATGTGCGGGTCTATAGGTGTTCCTAATAAAGTGGACGATGAGTGTATATTTGTGGTACTGCAATATCAACACTGTGATCAGTGTACTGATATTGTCAAGCATCAAAATGTATTGTGTCCTGGGTGCTTGCATTTCTTTGTCATCTTCCCATTTTGACAGACACATTTCTGTACTCACACTGAGCTTTTTCTGCTCTGGTATACTCCTCATTCCCATTTGTTCCACACATGCATGCTCAATTTGTTTCCTTGATTAAGATTTTTTCTTACTGGCAAGCTTAATCAAGATCTTGATACCTCTTCATGCTTATAGCTGTTTGGCATTCATACTTCAAATTTCACAGAAAATAACTTCTCATTAGAAAAATTTAACATCCGTACTTTCCCATGTACAAAATCTATAAATTGTCATAATTGAGGACATTCCTGAGATGTATATGAGTTTAGGATACAAGTAAATGGTGTTTTAAGACAAAAATAGTAAGCAGTTCTTGAAGACCAAACAATATGACGTGAATCAGGAATACTGGGAATAAACGTGGACAGCTCAGAATTGCTACTGGCACCAAAATTGCTATTACACTGAAACAGACGGAGTGTTCCGGTTTATTTATAGGCTGTGGTGTTTGGCGTGAAAAGATGATGAACAGGTGATCAGAATTCTGGAGAGACGGAGTGGAACCGTGCAGTCACAAACGCAGCAACGGGGGGGTGTAACAAATGTTCATTGCAAAAATAAATGGTTCAAATGCAAGAGGTGCATAGAAAAAAAGCTAGAATAGAATGATTATTTAACCTGAAGGATACAGACAAAAAGCACAACCAACAGCGTATTATTTACATTTTTTTTTCTTTAGAACGTCTACCAAGGGACCTTCAGAGAAACAGACAGCATTATACAACACCCACACCTCATATCTCGAGTTTTCAAACTGTCTGTTTGTGTCCATATGGAGAATATTAGCATTTTTATATTTTGATTTTAGGATATTAAAGTGCTAGAGTGTGTGTGCCTGGCTGTAAAAGTGTGTGTCTGAGAGCTGGAGTATTGGAGCGTGAGTCAGGCAGTCAGGAGATAGTTTCTCAGCATCTTACATTGACTCTAATTAGAATTTCTCTTCATTAGTGTCTGAAATGGAGTTCTAAGTGCATAGGCAACTTCAGCAATCATCCCTGAGCAGCCCCCTGTACTGATTAGTAAAAGCAGTTGGAAGAAAGCGACTCATTTTCCAGAAGGT
The DNA here is from genome assembly GCA_030068235.1 of Notoglanidium macrostoma. NCBI lineage: Eukaryota > Metazoa > Chordata > Actinopteri > Siluriformes > Auchenoglanididae > Notoglanidium > Notoglanidium macrostoma. The sequence continues at coordinate 8,511,211 of JAQQZR010000039.1, read as the reverse complement.
TTTGTTTAATTAGGCAGATGCAGGGCCAGGGCATTCTGTCATGCATTTCTGTGTGTTTGTCTCCAACCTTGCATAAAGAAAGACTGTATTATGACACTGAGAGACTGAACAGCCTTCAGGCCAAGGATGATCAGCTTGCTGGGCTATATTATACAGCTCTTCTTTGCATGACTGGAATCTAAAACTAACTCAGGGATGTGGTTTGGTGATGTTATTGCTGTATGGCGACTAATAAACCTAATTGGTGAGAAATTGAATTAGAGAACTCACCAAACTGTACTAGTTGGAGTTTTGTACCCTTGAATAAAATAATAGTTAACTGAATTTAGGTTAGAACTTTTATTCTGAACATTTTGCCTCCAGGAACCTTTGGTCAAGTTTTTCCTTTTCTTTATTTTCACAGTATTTTTAAGAATGTTTCTAACTTTATTTTGACAATGTTAATGTCTTTCGACATTTGAAGTTGTCGGAATATTAACACTACCATTTACAGAATTCATCATTTTTATATAACTGTAAATGGTGTGTGAGCAATGTTATTTTAACATTATCAGGTAAACCATTATTACAGCAGAGGTTTTTTCCAGACTGCCATGGCATTTTCCCCCTTGGAACCAATGGCGTTCGGTTGTTTCCGTGCCAAGGACTAATAGCAAAATTATTACCTGGTGACTGTGGCCTCATGCGGATGACCTATGAAATGTTGCCACTACGTATGTTAAGATTATCCTCTTTCCCATTTTTGTCTTATAGAGGATTTGAGAAATTAGATTCAAGACGTTTAGAATAGGTATTCTTGATATAGGTTCATAGGTGATGGGAATTCTAATATTTTAACTGTGTTGGGGAATAAGGCTGGGTGACAGAATTGGTAACCAAAAAGCACCAACTTCTGGTGTCTATTTTCAATAGTTAACCCAAAAGCTACACCAAAAAGCATTATTTGAGACATAAAAAATTAAACAGGAAAGGAATAGGAAAAAAATCTAATGACTTCCAAGTCTGACTGGCTCTTCAATGCACAAAGCACAAAAAGAAAGAGATAAATGTAGTATCGCCAAGGTCTAGAGTCTGTGTTCCATAAAAACTGATAAGAACAGTTCCCTGTGGAATAAATGCCATAACATAACAGGCATTTGTAACAGGCTGGGTCTCAGAAACCTCTGATCTTCTGGGATTTTCATACACAACACAAATCTCTAGATGGTGTAAATACAACAACGAATGGTGTTAAAACAACAATGAAAAGATGTCCAGAGAGTGACAGTTCTGAAGTTAGAACTATCTTTTAGATGAGAAAGGAGAAGGTGGGAAAGGAACGGCCAGTATTTTTTTAGCTGACAGAAGGGCTACAGTAACAAATAATCACTCTTTACAACCATGGAGAGTAGAAAAGCATATCTGTAAACAAAGCATGCCAAATCCTGAGGCAGATGGGCAATAACAGCAAAAGACCTCAGAGGGTTATAGTAATGAGTAATGCATTTTTAATTAAAAGCTGTTTATTCATCGAGATGCCAAAATTATTAAATCCCTGCCCCATCCAGGGGTGTGCTATCAAATGCAGTGACACTTGCATAGCATGCTGTAGAATGAGAAAATATAATGACAGTACTTAAAAGAGTGAACGATGTAGCGATTGACTTTGATGGGTGGACAAGTGTAGCTCAAGACCACTAACTTGAGGATACTGCGTAGCAGAGGATATAGGCAATCTACTTGAGGAGTTTGCCATTAAAGTGAAAATAGTAGAAATATCTGTCAACAATGCAGTATATGGATGTAGCAGTTAGGGGGAAGAATCTCATTGAGCTGATCAATTCAGGAATGTTGTGATAAGGCTGAAGGACACCAACTTAGCAAACCTGTCCTGCTAGAGACACAGGGGCTTCTCGGTGAGTAGGCCTACTTTCTTGTTTTTCTGAAGACAGCTTTGATGATACTTCCTTTTTTTAAGTAACTATAATATAGGTGTCTACCTGACCAAGCAGCCATTCTTGATGTAAAAATAGAGTGGAACACAATCTACCTTATGATACAACAGTATCCAGCCATCAAGGTTACATCAATGGACACCAGGTTGAGAAAGCTGTAGCATCCTGGAGAAGTGATTCGTGTGAGGGCCAAGAAGAGGAGAAGATGATAAGCCAGGGGAATGTGATAAAGAAAATACTCCTATAAATATATTTTCTTGTCTATCCATATATTGATTCCTGTGAAAAAGGAATTTCATTATGCTGTAATATTTCGATATAAGTTTTCCAGGTTCTTGCTGACCCAAAGTAACCCAAGTTCTCGCTTTAAATGAGCTGTTTAAAGAGAAGGACAGTGCCCTTGCAAACCAAATCGATGAAATCCTGTCCTCAAGTAAATGGGCAAGAAAGGAGGTGTAGATCTACAGCGATATGCCAGTTCTACTGACCTTAAAAGATCTCTTAGCTTGGTGTTAGGGAAATAAGGAATTGTTGCTAATGTTATCCGACATTGTTTGCAATCACTTGTGTGTACAGACATTTTATACATCATCCGAGCACTTTTTCCACAGTAGGTGAATCAGTCAGGACAGAACTAGCATTTTACCAGAGAAGGTGGCTAGAAGAACTCTTAAAGACTAAACATGTAACATAATCTGTGAGAAAAGTTGAATTAGCATATTGCTGTAGGAACCGAAAAGGACAGAAGACCTATGGAAAAGGAGGAGCTGGTACGTTTACCACGGTGTAACACAGATTAGAGGAGTGTGCATGGGCCAAATGCAAGAGCTGCTAGTGGGAATGCAACATCACAATGAAATACAGAGCTTAAACAAGGCTAGTACATCTCATTCACATACATAGACACACATCAGTGGCTGTGTCTAATTCTTTGAACTTGATCTTGTGGCCCACATTAGCAGTGACCTCATCACCAGAGCAATAATCAGGAGCCCTGCACAATAACAGCACTGAATATGCACTGAATACTCTACAAGCTTGTGTTAAAGCTGCCTGTGTAAAAACTGGTTAATTTTCAGTCTCAGTAAAATATGGTATTTGCACCATGTCAGATTATTGTCCATTAAGATGTTACAACCCTCATGATGATTTTCATATACAGCCAAAGCTAGTTCTGAAGGAAAGTACCCTGGAAGTCTGGAAAGAATGGATGTAGAACAGAAGGTTGCTTGTGTCGAACCACAGTTACATTTGTAACTTTAATTTTTTAACATTGCATGACATTTGTGGAATGTTCCAGTCTAATCTTCTTTGGGGGGGGGGGGAAGCCTTGTTTTTTTTTTATAGCTGTACTAACTTGTTTTTAACTTGGTTTTAAAATGATGGTATTCCTATACTTGATGGTGTAAATACTTGCACTTCAAAGCAATAATTCCTAAATGTAAACATAAATGTCTTAAAATCTGTTAAATGCTAACTGTTCAGGTAGCTAGAATACACTTCCAAGAGTTTGCATTTGTTCTTGAAATATGAAAAAGTAACTCTCTTATATCATTATTTATTTATTTAGTTATTTATTGTTTAAACACCATCATTAAACAAAGCAAGGCAGTTAATTCCACGTCCCTTCATTTCTATGCAGTAGATGGATTAAAAACACACTTTCCTGTCTTGGTGTGTGATGTTGCCTCCAATACAGCACTCGTTTTTGCAATAAACCCTTGCTAAACAATTACTGTCCATACATATCTAATTCAGTACACTGATTCATTAACATAGAAGCAGCAATTCATTAATCTTAAATAAAATGATCTCCTGAGCTGAGTCCAAGTATTTGGGCTTGAGGAGTTAAATAGATTTACACAAAGCTTGCCATTAGAGTGGCTGAAAAATAAAAGGCTCTAAAAGCATTATTTAATCTGTGTATATGCATAGGCAATTAAAGATTGCTCATTTTTGTATTGCATTCATATTATATGGTTGATATATTGTGTGAACTAGATATATTCTCCACATACTCAAAATTGTGTAAAGCTTCGTTTTAATTCTGGTAATATGTTTTTTTAAAAAGTCCTGCTCACAGTCTGCTCACAGTCTCACTGAACTTGAAGAGTTTGGTTTAATTGCAGTCTGGCTAGACTGTGTATTTATTTTCAGCGCCATCATAAACATACTCTGATGCTACTATTAACATAACCTTTTTTTTCCTTTTTTTTTTTTTTTTTTTTACAAAGCAGCTTGTTTGCATAAATCAAAGAATACTACCATTTAATGACTATGCAGCTCAAGTAGTTTATGGCCCTTAGTTCCAGGCATATCTTTAATTAATAAAATATTTGGACTTGTTTTTAAAAGCCTAGGAGTGAATAGTAGTATTAAATGAATGTTTAGCCAGATAGCATCTGAGCTTCAGAGCTGGTAGTTTGTGACATTGTTAGCCTCATACAGCAGCTGCATTTCAGATCAGGCACTAACTGATCTGTTGGAGCAGAATTTTCCATTCCTTAGCATGGGAGTGCAGATCAGGGAGAGCTACACTTCTGTTTAAAGACAACTCACATGGCAGCAGCACTAGTGGCTGTGTTGCCTTATAGAGTAAGATATGCACCTGTGTGTCCTAAGTGCACTATTGCTGAAGAGGTTTACTCTGTGTAACTGTGTATAAGATTGTGTGTGGTTTGCACCTGGTGTCCTAAGTGTGTTACCACTGGTTTAAACACTGAAAGGTTTTGAAAATAGGGAAGTGCATTATCTGATTGAGAAAAGTCTTCTGAAATGAGCTTGTTTTCAACAGCTTTAATGCTAATTACCCACTTATTGCGTGCATCACTGTTTGGTAGGGCAACACATCACCACATGCTGTGCTGACAAGGCCATTTGGGCCATCCTTTCAACGGGCCCATAAAATCAGTGGAATACACCAAACATCTTCTCAGTGCATTTCTAAATTGTGATATCAGTGTAACAAACAAGAAAAAAGAAAACACAAGCCATCCTCCATTAACAAGCCTTTGGTATGATTGAATCATAGCAGTATACAAGCCACCTGGTTCAGACAGCTGGTTTCTAACCCTCATATGAATGCCCATATGAATGCTAGACTCATTGCACATTGCAATAATGACATATACTGAATCATACCCCATTAGTGTATTGGATAGCTTTGTACTGATTCTGATATTTTAGTGGCATGTGACACAGGTCATAGCCTATATGACCAAAGGCTTGTAGACACATGACCATCACACCCAATGTGGGTATTCCCCAAGCCATTGCCACAAAGTTGGAAGCACACAATTGTATAGGATACCTTTGTGTGCTGTAGCATTAGAGTTTCCCTTCACTACAACTAAGGCATCCAAACATTTTCCAGCATGGCAATTCCTCTGTGCACAAAGCAAGTTCCACAAAGACATGGTTTGCTAAGGTTGGAGTGGAAGAACTCAAGTAGAAGAATTCAATCCCACTGAACTGGAACACCGACTGCACTCCAGACCTTCTTGTCGAACATTGGTGCTTGACCTCACTAATTCTTTTGTGGTTGAATGGGCAAATCTCCACAGCCACACTCCAAAGCCTGGTGGAAAGGCTTCCCAGAAAAATGGAGGTTATTATCACAGCAAGGGGTGTCTAAATCTGGAATGAAATGGTCAATAAGCACATGTGTGCATAGGTGTGATGGTCAGGTTTCCACAAACCTCTGGCTGTATAATATAGTTTGGTTCTGTGATTTTTCAAAATACAAGTTATATGCGTCAGATGGAGTAAGAAAAAAACTGAAGATTTTAATTTGAAGGATACCTACATTATCCCTTTATAACACATTCCTAAGTGTTATCTGAATCTTTTATAAAGCAATCTGAATGACATAAGGGTAATTTCAAAACTCATGGGGAAAGCATCTTTGTGGAACTTATTAACTGGTCCCTCTCATACTAATGGGTCTGTAAATGAGTTCTTTTTTACAGACTAACACTCTTGGAGTGTAAACTTGTTAAGCTTGCAGATAAAGGCTCTTATTAACTGTTAAACAGGAATATATTGTTTGTTTAAAGTGTTTATTTAGAATGTTAAATATTTTTATACTTTTTTCTGATTAGATTAGGTCTAGAATGTTCAAATAAATTTATTTCTACATTTATCTATTTAATAAGCATTTAAAAAGAAGTATTTCTCAATTCATGTGAAACTACACAGTAATTTTGTCAGAGTAAAATTTATTCAAATCGAAGAAAGTTTTACAGAGTGAGACCAAATGTTATCTAGCATACAGTCAATTTTCTTCAATATTCTGGCAAATTTACTGTGTTCTCCTTGGTTAGATTTTGAGTACTTAAAATGAGGTCATTTTAGCAAAATATCACAATGGGAGAGGAAGGCAGATGCAAGTGCCAGATTTCTTTTATAAAATAAGGTGGAAACACAAACACTTAGCCAAAACAAAACCATAAGTATGAACATGAACTTGAGAAACAGAACAGACTTAAGTAAGGGTGATGTACAACAGAAGCAAGAACACCAAACATGTAATAAGAAGCCCCACACTTGAGTGTGATCTGGGAGGCATGTGACAGGTTCAAGTGATGTGCAGGGACTGATGGGTAGTGTAGTTCCATGCTTCCCTGACACAAAATGCTAAAATATATGATGCTCAAAAACTTTTGTCTGGCAATATACCTTCTACTATGTATTTATGACTATTTACTCCTTCATGTAAATGATATAAGCCTTTCATGAATTTTCCAGAATGTGTTTTTTAAAAAAGCCACTCAAAATATTTTACTAAAAAGAACATACTGAGCCTAATCTAATTGTTTAATGACCATTAGACATAATTGCACAAATATTTACACACTAACACTAGGTCAGTATTTTGTAGAAACAACCTCCTTGCTAGTGACAGTAGGAAAAGCTTGATTATTAAATAAAGCAATTAAATATGAATGTTTCAGAACCATGATTTGAATGGGTTGCAGTGCCTTTTAGCAGAAATGAACAGCACTTCAGTTGACAAGTCTCTACTGCTAGTTTGTAATTTACTTTATTTTTAATTACAGTTATATTTATATTATTTACATTTACATTTACATTTACAGCATTTGGCAGACGCCCTTATCCAGAGCGACTTACATAAGTGCTTTGAAGTC
>JAQQZR010000039.1:8481220-8502967 GCA_030068235.1 Notoglanidium macrostoma | reverse complement strand
CCCCCCCACCCACACACACACACACACACACACACACACACACACACACACACACACACACACACACACACACACACTGAATGTAGTCACCTTTAATATACACATCACAGCTGTGTCATTCAACCTTATTTATTCATCTTGACTGAGGAGGAGTGTACACACACACACACACTCCTTGGAGAAGCATTACATTGACAGCTCATACGTCAATCAACCATATGCCATCTTAAAGGATATTGTCATGACCACAAGTGATCAAAGATTTAAAACATTGCATGTAATCATCTGCATAAAGGTTATTTGAAGGACATTGTCCTTGCAAATGTGTCAACAAAGGCTTGTTTCATGCGTTTTCTTTTTGAGGGAAAAGATAATGTGCCATTATCTAAAACACACATATATGACTCAAACAAATTAGGCACCCAAAGACCAGGTTATTTATTACAATTGTGTTAAGTTGTACCTGAGAATCTAGTGAGTCATCAGGAGTTGTACAGACATGAGAGAGAAAATGCTTATATGTGTGAAATACAGAGGATGTCCTCATATAAGCCAAATCAGTTTCATCCCATTTCCATTTCTAAGCTCCTGTAACAAAAACAGTTCACTAAAAAAACTCAAATAATTGCTCCATTTTAAACACACATGCTAAGACTATCTGGTCCTTGCTTAATACTGGAGAGTGGAAAAAAATGTGTCCTGATTAGAATGTAATTCATTTGAAGGTCATAGGCTAAAATTCAAACTGTAATATTTCATTGTATTCCTTGGGCTATAATGGCTGGGAAACTTTTTCAGGGTATGTGTGAACACACAAATGCACAAACACACACCTGTGAATAAATCGATTCTCTTAGATTGTCTCTTCACACTCCGTGACATGAGTGAGTACAAGCGGAACATTTTGAACTGTTCTAAATACAAAGGACAAATTTTCAATTGTGATGGATATCAGCTGCAGTGTCTCAGACACTTTCACTCACACACACACACACACACACACACACACACACACACACACACTATTCATTTTTAGGAGGCCAGCGCGACAACTACTGTGCCTCTGGAAGATTTTCTGGTCATTTTCAGAAGATTGTTGTCAGAAATTTAGAGCGTCCTATGTCCTATTCAGTTCTTTAGGAAAAATTAATCAGCCACTGGAGGAAAAATATGTTGATTTAGTTCTAGATCTAATCATAGATTGCAGTTTATTGGTCTTACTATAATATAGTATATTGTACATCTATGGTGTGGCATGGTGATGCAGTGTTTAGCACTTTTACCTCACAGCTGGAAAGTCCCAGGCTTGATCCCGATCAACCAAGGGTGCCTTTCTGTGTGGAGTTTACCTTCTCTCCCTGTTTGTGCATGGCTTTTCTCCTGCAGTCCTGAGACATGCGGATTAGGTCAAGTGGCCACTCTAAATTGTCCATAGGTGATGATTTGTTATGGCATGATTAGATCACTTATACCGTATATGGCAGATGTATTTAAGGTAAATTTGGATTTTATGGGTTCAAAATCAGGATTTGTGGCATTTTTGCCTTTGTGCTATAATCTTCACTTCATTTTTTTAATGGTTTTAGTGCAGAAACTACTCTTTAGCCAAGTGGTGGCAACATGTGACTTTAGTATTATGAGGTTCTATCTGGGTTTTAAGATATAGGCCATCAAATGGCTGAACAAGGTCTATAGTTTAGGATCCTGATCGGAGCAACAGAAAAGTATTTGCCCAATCAGTGTGAGATTATGAGTTCAAATCCCAGCGATGCCACAGATATCTGTGGCCGGGAACCAAGTGAGCAAAACTGGCTTTCAGTTGGTGTGTTCTCCCTCCACTGTCAATCACACTGACACTGGCCAGTCATCGGCATCTGTGAGCTCATGTATGGGGAAGAGGGCAGATAGTATGTTCTTCAGAGTGTGTTACACTGCCCTGTGATGCAGCATGAGCAGCAGTTGGAGAAAAAGAGATGTGGATGGCTGTCTGCACATGTCTTGTAGGAAGCACATGCTAGCCTTCAATCTTACTGGCAAGTAGCTGCTGTATAATAGGGGAGTGTTGGCTGGTGGGTGAAAATTGGCAGATGATTAAATGGAGAAAGAAACAAAAAGCAAGGTCTATAGTTTATGTTTACTTCACATCTCCATCATCAAAATTATATAAAGACAATTATAATGAGTTTTTGAAGACTGGCCAAACAGATACAACCATATTATTCTGTAAACTCAATTACTGTCTGAATTAATTACGAGTCTAGCTTGCAGTTTCTCATTAAGACATTCCTTAATCTCAGTAAATAAACAATTAAATGTATAAATCAGCAGAGAAAGTAATTTTAAGCTCATTAAAGCCACATCACAATCATATGTATTTTAATAAGTTTTCTTTTCTAAAATGAAAAAAAAATTAAAAAAAAAGATCTAAATGCCATGATCAACAACTGGCTGAGAGATAAAAGTTTTAGGTTTATTAAAACAATTGATACAAACATGCCCAGAGGGTTAGGCAATATTCAGGAACCAGGAACATGCAATGGGCAAGATTAAACTAGGTAAATGTCAAAACAAAGCAAAGATCAAACCAAAGAATTCAACAGGGAAATACAACAGCTCATAGACTCGATAGCTGAAGCAAGACTGGGTAATATTTGACTGAGAGTCTGGGTATGCATATTGGGAACAGGTTTGTATAATCAGAAGTCTGAGAGCAGGAAAGGTTGCTAGTTGCTTTGTATGGACTTCATGAGCTGACATGGAGGCTGACTGGGAATCATGGGTAGTATCATGGGTACTTTTCTACGTGTTGCATGGGTACAGACGCTGACCTGACACTAAAATGCAAACTGTTTCACTCTCAAAATTTTGTGTTGTTCCTAAACTTACTAACAATGTAGTCGTATTAAAAAATATATTAATACATGCAATGCATGTTTTCCATAAAACCACATGGCTTTAAAAAGAATTAAATCTTCTAACAGACCTTCGAAAGCAAAGATTATTAATAATATTGGATGTAACTGGCTAATGTGTGTAATTTCTACCACTAATGTTATCTTACTTTACTTGCGATATCAGCTTTCTGCTGCACTGAAGTCTTTCTAATATGCCAAAATGTTTACACATCATAAAAGTACAAAAATGGTTGACCAAGCCCAATGCTGTGCATTTCATTTTGTGCATATATAAAACATCTATGGCTAAATGTGTTGTTAATCAGGTGTTTAGAAGGGTAAGTTTGGGACATTTCAAGGTATCAATGATGTCAATGTCTATAATCCCCTATATCAACCCCTATACACAATTTTACTGCCAGTTCAATTCAATAAAAGAATATGGTGGAGTTTTCTACAGATGTTTGAAGATCTTGACATTTTCGGGAATGGATGTGAGCATGTCTTTATCGTGACACTCTGCTTTTAACACTGGCTGCAAAACACAAATCAAAGAGCAAGTATCGCCTCAATCTGGATGCCACAGTGTCATGTGAACTTACTGTTTCCTTCAGTCTGGCTCTGTCCTTATTCTCTTATAGCCTTGTAATCTTCTTTTGTTTGTAACTGTCTCAAATTGCTGACTTCTGTACTACTCTAGACCATTCTTGAGCATGAGTAACTCTCTAGTGAGTTCGCTCTCAGAAATATGAACAAAGCCAATAATAATGGTTGGACAGAGTTCAGCTGTGGTGCTCTCTAAACCGTTGATAATGAACAATAAATAATAAATAATACATACAGAACCATAGTTAAGTTAGCTAACACAGGCAAAAGTGAATGCAATCTGTCACAAAAACTTTAACAACTCTCTCTTTTGCGAACAAACCCTAAATTGATATATAGTATTTACTTTAAGGCATATTGTCATACTGCACAGTTTGTGTTTTCCATGTCCTTGTTTTTCATTTTTCTATTTTGCTACTCTGGTTTTATCCTCTTTTTGTCTACACTTTGATCATGTTAATGGCTCAGTCTATGTTAACAACGTCTGGCCGTATTCTGACCCCTGCACTGCACTATGATCATGGCACTTGAAATAATAAAAGCATTTACAGCCACTTGCCTCTGGCTTCCCTTTGATATGCACAGCTTATTAGTAGGGTTTGGTCATTACGTATTCTACAATAGAATCCAAAATAGAGAAATATTATGAATTGCAGCAGGGACCATTTCCCAACAGCAAAATAATTGACAGTCTATGGTCCGGCATCTGCTCCAGTGTCTTATGGTTCAATGTCCATTAGTTGTATATCTAGACATATGTCAGGGCTAGGGGAAAAGTTAGAGAAGGTTCAGGATCTTATGTGCATGCTGTGACAACTTGCCTGAGGTCATTAGTATTCCTCAGGACCTTCAGCAACAGGATGAGCACTTGCAGTCCCTACTGAATTAATTAAAGTTTGCATCGCTTGGTGTAGCAGTGAATATGTCGGCACTGTTCACAGTAAGAAACAAAAGGCTGCTCATAATGCTTGTATAGTTCTGAATAGACGTGCTTACTTTTGAGATCTCTTCATCCATATATTTTACCAGATAACTGACCTCAATGTATGAGCACAGCTATGAGCCTCAATTACGTTATTGCACACGAACTGGGGAGGGAAAATATATTGTTTTGTCAGTGGTTTATTTTTCCTTCCATGCTTTTCAGACTTTGATTCATTTAAGGAGCATGATGACACTGATTTATTGTTCCAGAAGGCCTATAGTGCAGAACTTCTTTAAGTGGGCTTTAGAAATCCCCAGGGGTCCATGGTGTATAACCACAGAATCTGCAGATTTAAAATTGTATGTGTGTGTGTGTGTGTGTGTGTGTGTGTGTGTGTGTGTGTGTGTGTGTGTGTGTGCTGTGCAAAATTATAGGCACCCCCATTTTTTGCGCACATTTTGCTTATTTATTGACATTTATTTTATGGAATCTGTATTATTTACGAACATTGTTTTTTTTTTTAATGCTTTGTATTTGAAAAATGTTTGTACATCAGTAAAGACAGCAAAATATTATTTAAGAGACCACTTTTCAGACAAAAAAATACATAATGAAGGCAAAAAAGAAGCAAGTGCAACAAAGTCAACTTTGGCAGATTCCCTAAGATCCTCAGTAAAACTAAACCAGCTCATTACTTTATATAGCTGTGCAAACTGTACCTGGGACTAATTTTTAAGAAAAAATGGAGTCATCATACACAATATTGACTTTATTTAATTTATTACTGTTTACTGCATGGTGTTGTTCTTTTAAGTGGAAAGATTTCATTTCATTATTTTTGCAGTCATATTTAAATCATATATACACACATCAAATACAAATATTAAGTCATCGTTTATTTATTTATTTATTGTCACTGTTGCTTGCAGAAAAATCACATGCATTGTGATGTTTTTTCCACATTATGTAACTAATATGTGTTAAAAACATGAACGTGTATTTCAACATGTCAAGTCGTAAAATTCATTTATTCACTTACGTATCTTTAGTATCCACTTCATCCTTGTTGGGCTTACATTACATCAGGAACCTATCCCTGCAACCACACAGAAACACACCCAGGAATGACGCCAATCTATCCGAGGGCACCGTGGGCACACACTCAATCACACCTATTGGCAAATTGCAGTAGCAAGTCCACCTACTGCCATTTTTGTGGGAACTGGAAGGAAACTGCACAACCCTGGAGAACCCCACATGGAGAGAGAGAGTATGCGAAACTCCACCCAGAAAGTAACCTGATCTCAGCCACGTGAAGCACTGTGCCATGCCAGCCGCACATAAGAACTCAAATAAACACATGACATCATTGGAACAATGCATGATCACAACATGTAATCATGTGAGAAAATCTGGAAAATGACATATATGTGAATAATTAATGAAAACTCGCACTAAATGCGAAAAATTTACCTGAAAATAAATGAATGGTGAGAAATGATAGGCCTATTGTGAAAATAAAAAACATGTGCATGACGTGAAACATGGCGTGTCGTAAATTGACATGTGATTGGGATTACACAGGAAACGAGCTCTGGAGTTCAAACGTTAATCCGGTAAATTGAATGCCAGGTTAGAGCATTATAAGGCATAGCAATAAGCTGTTTCAACCCGGTCATGAAAATGGCCTTATGTTTATAATGGAAATTTTTTTTTGACTCATGATACTTTTGGGCATGTGTAACGTGTAGAACATTTACGGTTGCGCTTTGAATCTTGATTTCGTTCTTTTTTTATGTCGCCGAATATCGAAGACGCTCGTGAAGTCGAAAGGAAGTGGAGGTGAAATTTCCTGCGCTTTATCCGCGCGGAGCGAAAGTGAGCAGATGCTGCCTCGGTGCGTCTCGCGCTTTTCCAGCACCACGTCGCTCGAGAGAAATAGAGAGAGAGAGAGAGAGAGAGAGAGAGCGCGAGAGCGAGAGAGTACCACCTCTGTCTAGCTGAGCATCCTGCGGAAGTCGCGGAAAGAGCTCGTGCGCCGCGCTGCTTCTCTCCGCCGAAGCGAACGCACGCGCTCGGCTCCTTGGACCTTTAAACGCGCAGAATGTCAACAAAGACGGCGAATGCAGGAGTGAAGCATTCATTTAGCTATCTCGACGCCTTGATATCGCGAGTTTATTCTTTTTCGCAGCGCTACCTGGACACTGTTTAATTTAGCTCGTTATCAGTTTGCCCATTTAGGCTGTTTCTCTTTTTATTATCTACTTTCGAAAGGCGCAAACCACTTTAACGAAGTGTTAAGGGTGTGGAGATGCTTGTGTAGTTTATTCATTTTCACGGGTAAGTAAAAAAAAACAAAATCCTATTTTAATCAAACACTATTAAAACAGACCCTATAATATGCTGTTTTATTCTAGTAATTTGACCCGAGGACAGTGCTTTTAACCGTGCACGCTCTAGTTTCAAAATATTAAAGTCTTCTTTTCCCCACTGATTACCTCTATTTATTTTGGCTAACGCTGTTATATTTCAGACCAGTTTGCAGTTTAAACCGAGATGTTTGACAGACATAGACTATGTGAACTCAAATGCAACAACTTTAGATGTTGTTAGATGTATTATTAACAACATGTATAATTGTTTTCTTTGCCCAGTACTCGTGATCAACAGGTCTGGGTGCTGCCTAGCCTAGCCAGTCTGCTCCACACTGCACTGAACCAGGGCTTAGTGAACACATGCTAGCCAAATGTTACTCTCATGATTCATTTGAAGTATAACACTCCCCCATTTAATCAAAGTGCAATCAGCAGTAAAACGCCCATTATGGCTCAGCACCTTAAACCCTTGACATTTTCTTTTCACTGACTGTCTTGAGGAAAGCAGGGAGATGAAGCCTACTGGGTTACTGAGAACAATAGGTAAGACTATGTGTAAATGTCCCCTCATCTTACACAGTTTAGTCCATTTCTCTCTAGAGTTTCGTCAATAATGGAAAGTGTTAAGCCATTATCGGAGTTTACCTAATAGATGGTCCGTTAGGAAAGTTTCATCCTGATTAGACTGTACATTTGGTGAGATCCAAGAACAATATTGTCTTAACCATGTATTTCTGATCCTCTTAATAGTTACCTGTGTTTGCAAGTGTTACATATTTTCTTTAAAAAGTCTTTGATGTCTTCTCTCTCTGGCTATGCCTTTCTCGTGCTGTCTCTTTTCCATTTTTTTTTTATCCATTCCCTCCATTTTTCCACTGACTTTCTTCATCCCTGACTTCTCCTGCCTCTGTCTTTCCCCTTTCTCTCTCTCGCATTCATTGTACGCTGCTCTGCCTTTCCATTCTGCTCTTTTTTCTCTTATCGTGCCCTCTCTCACTCTCCTCAACTTTCCCTGCACTCCTTCTCTATCCCTCGCTCTCGTATTCTGCTCTCTGTTTCCCTCTCTCGTCCTGTCTCCTCTCATCCGGCTCCCACTTCTGTGCATTCTCCCCTTAGTTTCTACAATGTATTTCTTCTCTGCCTACTCGTTTTTTTTTGTTTTATATTCGAATCTGTTCAGATACACTTACTCGCACTGACTCTTTCTGCTTTTACTCTCTCTGTAGATGGTGTCTGATCTGAAGTCAAGCTGGTTGTAAAGGTGTTTGACCTATTCCCCTCGCCCCCAGACGGAGTAACCATGGCTGCGGGCGTAGCAGCCTGGCTCCCTTTTGCCCGGGCAGCAGCCATTGGCTGGATGCCCGTGGCCAACTTGCCCATGCCGGTGGCTCCACCTGACATGAACAAACGCCAGGATGAGCTCATTGTCCTAAACGTGAGTGGCCGGCGTTTCCAAACATGGCGCAACACCCTGGACCGTTATCCTGATACCCTGCTCGGCAGCTCCGAGAAAGAGTTCTTTTTCAACGAAGAGACACGTGAGTACTTCTTTGACCGTGACCCGGACGTGTTCCGCAGCATCCTGAATTTTTATCGTACGGGCAAGTTGCATTACCCGCGCTATGAATGCATATCAGCTTACGACGAAGAGCTGGCTTTCTTTGGGATCATCCCTGAGATCATCAGCGACTGCTGTTATGAAGAGTACAAGGACCGCAAACGTGAGAACGCTGAGCGCCTAATGGATGACCTCGAGGACAGCAAGGACAGCAAACTGCCAAACATGACTTTCCGTGAGACCATGTGGCGTGCCTTTGAGAACCCACATACCAGCACCATGGCCCTGGTTTTCTACTATGTCACTGGCTTCTTCATTGCTGTGTCTGTCATCACCAATGTGGTGGAGACCGTACCGTGTGGCTCCACGCCCAACCAGCGGGACATACCTTGTGGAGAACGCTACACGGTAGCCTTTTTCTGCATGGACACAGCGTGTGTCATGATCTTCACCGTGGAATATTTGATGCGTTTGTTCGCTGCACCAAGTCGCTACCGTTTCATGCGTTCTGTGATGAGCATCATCGACGTCGTGGCTATCCTGCCCTACTACATCGGCCTGGTTATGACCAACAACGAGGATGTGAGCGGCGCCTTTGTCACACTGCGAGTCTTCCGCGTCTTCCGCATCTTCAAGTTCTCCCGCCACTCCCAGGGCCTGCGCATCCTGGGCTACACGCTGAAGAGTTGTGCCTCTGAGCTTGGCTTCCTTCTCTTCTCCCTCACCATGGCCATCATCATCTTCGCCACCGTCATGTTTTATGCTGAGAAAGGCTCCGCCTCTAGCAAGTTCACCAGCATCCCAGCCTCCTTCTGGTACACCATTGTCACCATGACCACACTGGGGTGAGTTGTGCTCATTGCACTAGTTGGGTTTCGGGATATTATCACTTGCAAAAGTTCTGTTTGCAAGAGCCTTGTTCCCTTAGACCAGAGGAACCTAAAAACTAAACATTAAAGATTAGATTTAGGAAAACTGGCCCTGGATGTCAGGTCTGTGAATGATTCACCGGCGATGAGCCATTCTATAAAAGTTGTTGATTTGGAACAGGTCTGTATGAGGGATTTAAGAATCTATGAACTAATCAGTCTCTTCTATAATCCGCCATTTCTATGGATGACCTTCATATCCAGCTGCCTTTCAGGCTGTTGATGTCATTAGTCCTCTTGTATAAACATGATATAAACTCTCCTTGTATAAACATTGAATTTGGCCTTCACTAACTAGCACCTGTTTTTGACTGTCATGTTCCTACTTAACTCTGTAATGTAGCAGTGGTACACAGATGTGAGATTGTAGTTAACTTGTTGCCTTCGGGCTGACTTTATTTATTGTCAGTCATCTTGCAATTAATATTATTAGCGGAGTGAAACAAGCCGAAGGCCATGTTTATGCATCTTTTACACTAAAACAAGCAGTAGGCACAACTCAATAATTCTTTATGGCACAGTATGTTCTGCTTTACGGTCTGTGCCTCTTAAGTGGCTCAACGCAGAGAAGAAAGAACGAGAGAACGAGAGCAAGAGAGACTCCTAGATCCACTCAGTAGGATGATAGGTTTTATGAGAGAGTGCTGGATTAATTAAGATTATTGGTTTATGAGTGAATAATTGAGGTGTTAGGTTTTATGAGTGAGGATATGAGTCATGACAGATTATTGCTGCTAAAATGTTGAAGCTGTAAAACACGTAACTGGGTCATCAGCTGTGTGTAACATGAGTTTGTGTGTGGGTGTGTGTTTGTGGGTGTTATATATGCAAAGGTGCAGTTTGCCATGTCATAGCCAAGAGATGAAATGTGCTTAAAGGAAAAGTCCACCCTAAAATGCTTATCGAGAAGTTCTTGTGATATGTGTAGAGATTCTGGTGCTAATTTGTTGGTTCATGATGTTTTTTTGCGACAAGGTAATGGTCACAGGGGGATGTCACTAGCACGCTTACAACACAGAGAAAAAATGTTAATGATCTAAGTCATAGAAGATAACACTCAGTCATCTCCCGAGAACAAAAGAGCAGGAGCTTCATTTCTCATTCACCAATTTCCAGCAACACTCAATGTCCGATTAATGAGAAATCCAACGTAGACGATAGTGGAGACAGCAAACGTTAGACTCCAAATGCCAGAATGTACTGCAGCTATACAGCGAGTTACAGCAATATGAGCTACTTGCACTCAGGGCTATGACACATTTCTGTTTTGAAATTGCATAGTTCTCGCATCTCAGGCAGCGTTGTTTACAATCGGCAGTACACAGACAGCAACGTGCCCTTCATTAGCGACAGCACAGTCTTCTTTGCTGTGAAATGTGTGGGCTAACGTTAGCTTGGGTGTTTGGGTGTTTCTATTTAAAAGTATTTTCTTACCTTGTTGTGTATGTATGACAAAGCAAACTGTCAGAAAACTTTCTCCAGCTTACTAAAAGGAACTTAGAGAGTGTTCGCACAAATATGATAACAGCGTATGCGGACACCGGGTGTACAGTGGACGATCCGGAAGTAGAGGAGCCGTTTTGGTAATAATGCAGAAGTGTTTGTGCAGGAGGTCCATTGGAATGTAAGTCGAAGGTTTGGATTGCGATCTGTTTGAGCAGAGTGTACAGATGTGGATGTGGAAGAGCTGGACGGCATTGGTCTCTTTAGGTGGAGATGAAACAAGGGCTAAATCCCACAGGCACTGCGATTAGCAGGCATTGTGGGTAATCCGGGAATAAGAGTCAACTCAATAAAAGTCAATTTCATTACAAAGTAAATATCGGATGTCACTGAAGATCTCATGTTAATCATAACGATTGACGTGCGAGACCTTCAGGGTGGATTTTTCCTTTACTAGTGTTATTGTCAAGTTGTTTAAAATACCACCTCATTTTTGCTATCTCTTGTATACGAACTGTTTCTGTGTGCGTGTGTTTGGGAAGACGGCTCTCTCCTCATCAATAAAGCACACTTTAGGCCTGTGTTGTTGTGACTAACAACATGCTCCGCAGCGTCTGCTGACAAATGTAAACCACCAGGACATTTCCAAGCTGTTTCGGAGACTATAACAGAGAGGAGAAAAGAAATCTGAAAATGTCTATTCAAAGAAACAGATTGTACTCACCAATTTAGAAGGCCACACGTTACCAAATGGTGGAAGACTAGAGCAAGGCTGCTTAGGAATTCCTGAATTTCTGCAGGCCGTAAAGTCAGCCATTAAAGCAAACATGATGCACTTAACATGAATCTTGCAGCAACTTATCTGTGTATCTGCAGCCCTTGCTCACCACCAGTGTCCTCTCTCTCATAAAGGCCTGAAGAACAGAAATCATGGCCAAGTAATAAAACAGAGCACAGTGCTGCCTACACACTGGCCTGATGCTTGATATCAGCTACCTGGATGATTCCTATGAGCTCCTTTTTAAGGCATGTGCGCATTATAGTGGGTAAAACCAGAGCTAGCTGTTTTATAATAAAGCTGTGATGCCTGGCTTTTTCTTGTTGCAGTTGAAACCTATTTCTTCCATTATCTGCACAAGTAATTTACATTCAGGGCACACACTGGATTTTCCACTGTTGATCAATGCTCATCAAGTACAAGTAGTTAATGAACGTCAAGAGAGTAAGACTCAGTGATTTATTTATTGTAAATGCAGTTCTAAGCCCATTTGTGTAGTAGCAGAAGTTCACTCCTTACAGTTCACAGCTGCTACTTTGAAAAGCAGACCAAGAAGCATATTCACTGATATTGCAGGCATGTCTGTAGTCCGTTACAGACGGGATGCTGATTCAGCGATTCGTTCATTTAGTTGACTACTTTTAGTGTTAAGTAACATGTTGAGATCAGATCGGCTTTGTTTCTGGGTAAGAATTTTTGTTACTCAGAATGAACTACTTAAATTAGCTCTAAATTCAGTAAACTGGATCGAAGTTCACATGAATGTTGCATTTAATCTGAACCGAATGTATGCATTTTGTACGATCCAGGTTACCATAACAACAAAGCTGGACAAATCAGTAACCCAGGCACCAAGGACAAGCAGTGTGATAGTTTTTTATTCATTGCCTACTGGACAAGAAGGTTGAATGAATAGAAAAAGAAACTTAGATAGAACTTGATCACCTGTGATGCTTCCACTGCCAAGTCTAGTCCTGTCAGGCATTTGACCTTGCTGTGACCTTGATCAGTTCCAAAATCGATACCAGTTCTGCTGGTACTAATGGTAAATCCTTCAACTGTTGATTCTTTAGAATCGCCGCTAAAGAGATCTCAGATGGACAGATGGATGGACAGACATTCTGAATACATAATGCCTCCGCAATCCGACTCCTTGTAGACTTTAGAAAAAATTCAATGTCACGCATATCCATGTTTAAACCTAATGTGTTCTGTGGTGCTGTGACTCACCATGTTGCTGTAACTATAGCGTGACTCGTTCTGATTCCAACTCGTTCTACACTACACACCGAGCCACAATCTGGTTGACCGTAGAAATATCTGTACTTGGTGGATTTTTTAGCATGTATGGATGTCAGACATTCAGTATAAGGAACCCACAGCATGTGGTACAACTGAGCAAAATTAAATCCTACAAAATGAAGATGCTAGACTTGAATAACATGTTTTACATGTGACACACGGATGAGACATTTACAAATGACTTGCATTAGAAACTTTAGAAGAGGATAATAATCATAAACGTACACTCACAATCCACTTCATTTATTTATAAGTGCACTTATCTGATTAGCCAATCCTGTGGCAGGAGTGCAGTGTTTAAAATCATGCAGATACAGGTCAACCGCTTCTGTCCAGATGGGCTAGTGTGAGTATTTCAGAAACTGATCTCCTGGGAATTTCACTCACAACAGACTTTAGAGATTATACAGAATGGTGCGAAAAACAAAAACATCCCGTGTGCCGAGGGACCGCAGGCAGAAACACCTTGTCGGTTAGAGAGATCACGGGAGATTGAGCAGACTGGTTTGAGCTGACTGGAGGTCTATGGCAACGCAAATAAACATACCATACGCTGTCAATTCTAGAGGCTATTGCGTGTGAAAAATCCCAGGAGATGAGCATGTTCTGAAATACTCAATCTGGTCCGTCGCTCCTTAACAACCACGCTACAGTTAAAGTCACAAACATCACACTTTTCCCTCATTCTGCAGTTTGAACATTAACTTTCCTCACTTTTTAGCCTGGTCAGTTTCCAGGCAACAAAAACATGGATGCTTTTACTTTCCCAAGTGGCCTAGATAATGAATTTATGATACATCCAGCCCTGAATGAGAAGTGCAAGTTATGGATCAGCATAAAAAGCCAGTATTAGATTAGTATGCCACCTGTGTTTACAGTTCCCTGGGTTGTATTTTTAACAATTCTTAAAATATCCCAGGCATGAAGACAAATATGAGTCTCTTAAGAATTAGGTTTAGTCAGTCTAAGATTGCCACCTGTCACCTGTTGACACTCAAGAGGAAAAGCGGAAGGAAAATGAATGAATGAACAGATAGCCAGATATGCATTATAGAACAAGTTGTTCTTTTTTTTTGTACTTGCCAAATTATTCAGCAAAGTGGCGCTTACAAGTTGGCAAATGGATTAGTAACTGGATCATCTACTTACTTTAGCTTTTTTATTTTATGCACGCTGGCGTTAATTGCTGTTCCTCTGATCTGATTTTGATTCCGGTATGGCCGTCTGAATCGATAGGTTTTACATAAACATGGAAGGGTTAACGAGAAAACAAGCAGTTCTCTCTACTTCTCCTTCATTGCTTCTGAATAAGATAAATGAATAGGTACTCGTTTTTATTTAACTTTATTAGATATGTATCTTTCTAAGTATCTTTAGAAAGTGCGAATTTGATTATAACAAGTCACACTGCCTGCCAAACTATACTGTCTCTATGCTAATGTATATTTACAGTTTATATGTATGTGTATTGTATGTGTTGTCATTCTTTTTTTCCACAGTGTGAAGTCTACATCAGTTTCCTCTTCTTAGGATTCTGTGCTTTCGCTCTACTTCTCTCTTTGTTTTAAACACAGAGCGAGCCCTCATGTCAAGACAAAACACAGAGCCTTGACTTCCAACAAGTGAGCGCTAAATTAAACATGCGCTGGCGTAAACGATACAGAAGAGAGAAAAACAGAGAGATAGATGGTGCAAGAGAGTGGGACTGATATACCTAATATAGCAGTTTGGACATACATGTCACAGGACGTACAGAGTGGTTGAGATATTCTCGTGCGCTCTGTTTTATTTCAGTTCATTATTCATTGTAAAATAATCCATACAGGCAGCTGAGGAGAGAGCGAGAGATTAATCTTTTAATCATGGTCCCATATACCTGTAAGAGTGAAGGTTTGAGACCTGTGCTTTTTTATAGGCGATAGCAGGTCATTTGATTGCAATAGGAAAGGGATAGAACATAACACGGCATGCTGTTATAGGAAAACAAACCACACCGGGGTGGTGTAAACCAGCCTGATGCAGCACGGACATGTTTTATTCCTCATATATATAACCAGAGCAATTTGCCAACAATTACGATTTTTTAATTATTAATGAACAACACATCATGCTTTTTAACCTTTTAATGTCATGGATCTTCTGTGAGACAAGTTAGCTCCTGTTATAACTTATATTATAGCATCTCTGTCATATTATAGAGAAACCAGAAAGTGCAAACTCCTCTGTACTGATAACATGCTAGAAATTTCCTGACTGTTACAAAGCACTCACCCTGGAACCTCCTGCCATGCAGGGGCAAAACTATTCTGGCTCAGTCTTAGACATCATATCTTATTCCGAATTTGTGTATGTTCTCAAATATACTTTTATATAAAAAAAAATCCAAGCCTCTAGGCTTCATAGTATAACAGTGTCCTGTTCCCCTGTCACTCTGCTCTAAAAGAATGTACACAGATGTCCAGTTTTGATCTTTGCACAGCTTTCCGCTGTTCAACTGTCAGCCGGATTTTGCTGTCACAGACAAAACAACGCACATTGAAATAGAATTCAGTGATGTGCTCACTGGTGGCTGATTTACTGCCATTGTGAACAAAGACAGCCATTGAGAAAGTTCAGGCAGTGTCAGAAATTATTCTGGACCTCTGCTGCAATGCTCACCTAAAAGCCAATAGGACATGAAACTCATAGAACAGCTAGATACAATGACGTAACATTAACAAAACATGTTAATGGACAGAAAAAATGGTCCCTATTATCTCAAGTTGACTTGAATGATTCATGAATCATTAGTTTTCTTCTTGTATAATCTGACATATCAGTTATAGAATTTTAATATATAGATCGGGATCATCTACAGTGTGTAAAGCAATATTATTAAAAGAGTATAAACACACAGTCTAACGATACAGTCTAATATAATGCAAATAATAGATGCTTGAAGAGAGGAGGGGCGATGATGACCCATCCATCCTTATTGCTTATCTGTCAGGGTCGCAGGGAAACTGGAGCCAATCCCAGATGACTTCAGGCAAGAGGCAGGGAATACCCTGGACAGGTCACTGCTCTATCGCAGAGCTAACACAGAGATAAACTACCATTCACACTCACCCCTGTGGGCAAACTATAGTAGCCAGTTAACCTAATCTGCATGAATTTGGGAGGAAACCCATGCAGGCATGAGGAGAACAGGCAGGTTTGAACCCAGAACCTTCGTGCTGTAAGGCAAGAGTGATATCCACCGCACCACCATGCTGCCACTGGCGAACCTAAATCCTGCTATTCACAAGCATGTAAAATTTGAGTTTGGGTGTAACATGCATGTAAATGAAGATGTGCATATAGAAACCAGTTCATTAAGGTCACGGATATCAAAGTAAGGTCCATGGACCCCCAGAGGTCCGTGAAGCACAGTCAAAGAATCGACAATCTTTTTTTCTTTTTTTTTTGATATTGCATAATCAGAGCGATACAGTTGTTATCAAAGATATTAACCTATTTGAGTAGTCATGTGGGTTCTTTTAGCTTGATGAAAATTCTATGTACGTCCCTAAAGCTAGTCATAGTCCTTTTTCTGCATTTAGCCAAACCAGAGGCCTTGATTCCTCATTCAATCCAATCAACCATTTTTCAATTCATTAAAAATTGTTGATCTTTGAAAGAGCTGTCTGCTTTTGGTGTTATTAATTCTGTAAGCACCTCAGTTCTAAGCGCTGCTGTGTGGAATCAGAAAGGATTTGATGTTGTAGCTGGAGCAGAAGGTGAGAGAGAGAGAGAGAGAGAGAGAGAGAGAGAGTGAGAGAGAGAGGTATTTTTTCTGTTGGTAATGAGATGGGGCTGACCTTTAGGCAGAGCGACACATCCCTACTGACCTTTAAGAAAAACACAGATCTCTCCTCTGAGCTTCTGCAATCCTACAAATACTAGAGAGAAGCAGATATAATAGCCTT
The DNA here is from genome assembly GCA_030068235.1 of Notoglanidium macrostoma. Taxonomy (NCBI): domain Eukaryota; kingdom Metazoa; phylum Chordata; class Actinopteri; order Siluriformes; family Auchenoglanididae; genus Notoglanidium; species Notoglanidium macrostoma. The sequence continues at coordinate 8,486,210 of JAQQZR010000039.1, read as the reverse complement.
TTATCCCCCCTCTCTTTCATATGATGGCATAGAACACTTTGCTGCTTTTTATTTATTTCTTTTCCTCAGAAACAGACTGACGGATTATGGGTTTGTGTGCCGCACAATTTCATGTGTAAATTCAGCTCTGTCAGTGACCATAAGGACTGCCAAGGGGCATGAAAGCTGGAATATAGGAGTGAGGTAGAGGTGAAGGGATAGCATAGGAAACTAAAGGAATAAAGGGTGAGAGATAAAAGTGAGAGACAAGGATGGGGTGAAAAAATCAGTTAGTAGAAAGGTGTTCATCCAGAATAATACAGTCTAAATACTAACGGTGTCTGTACGGGTGTGTGTGTGGGTGTGTGGGTGTGTGGACAGGATTGTATTGATTGTGTCAGTCTTAGTTCTTGAGGTAAAGGTTCAATGAAATTTTGACCTCTGACACAGGACATGAGATGAGGACAGACAAGTAGTTCGACAACCTAGCCACAAATTCACAAAGCTATTCAGTGTCTGCGGCTGGAGGATCAGGCTCCTGCCAATACTGATCCAATTGCCTAGAAAATGAAACATAATAAATGCCTTATTATTGCTGTCATTGGTGTTCGGTGGGGAAAACTACATTGAGTTCATGGATTTCTCAATTTTAATACAACATGGAAAGGTGGTTAGAACAAGTTTTCAGTCTATCTGTTTCTGACTCAATGGTAAAGTTTAACTAACCATGAAGAGGTCGCAAAATTTAATGAAGAAACATTTACCCGTGACGACATGGTGGTGCAGTGGTTAGCACTGTTGCTTTGCAGCAAGAAGTCTCTGGGTTCCAACCTCATGGCCAACTGGAGCTGGAGTTTGCATGTTCTCCCATTGCCTTTTTTGGTTTCCTCTTACAGCTGTTCATCTCTGCAGCCCTTTCTACAGAGAGCAAATTTGCTCTAAAGAAGACCCCTCGGTATACAGACTTTGGTTGTTTACACTGAACCAAACAACTGAGAGAAACAGGAAGATTTTACACAGACTGTTTGACAGTATGGACGATTGTTTGGGAACCTGCCCAGGTGTACCCTGCCTCTCACCCGAAGTGAGCTGGGATTGACTCCAGCTTCCCCACGACCCTGATAGATATGCAGCATAGATAATGGATGGATAGATGTTTACATGTAATCTGCCTGCTGTACAAAGCAGAAGCTTAGTAGTGCAATATTTAATCTGCCTAGGCTAGCTAGCTAATTAAGTAACTGAATGTGTGGGGATTACTTTGGATACCTTTACATTACAAAAAGACTGAGAAATAGATAATTTGTCACTGAAATGCTATGAATCCCCCCTCCGAAGGTAAGTCCATGTCCATTTCTCCTTGTTACGATCATGTTATCTTAAACATTTTCTGTGCAACTGTCATGAAGTTATTTATTTCTTATAACTATTAACATTATTAATATGGCAATATTGGTTAACGATCATGCCATAAATAATTAAATGATGCCACCACTGCTTCTGCTACTACTACTGCTACTGTCTGACATCTGCCAAAATGCATGAGCTCTTCACACATCAATTTAATTGTACAAGTCATGCAGTGATTGTATTTAGCATATTTCCACGTCCCCTGTTGTCTCAGAACAGCCGATAAGCCAGTTAATTTGGCGTTATTATCTGTGAAAGTGAGATCAGTGGATTGGCGAAGTCTCAAAGCCAGCATTTCTCAAAGTAAACTCAATGCAGGTTTTCTCCTCTGTCCATTTTTTTTTTTTATTTTGTTTCTCTAAGCTGTTTCCCACACTCCATTTTCTCATTTCTGCAGTCAGTGAAAACAAAATGGTTCACCGATATTTGTTCCACTGTGCCCCAGCTTTAAGTGCTTTTGGAATTTCAATTCAGTCTCTCAATACTTTACCTAAATGGAAATGAAATTTCTCATACTCGCCAACCAATCAGATTGCCTTTTTTGTATGCCTGATGACCCTTCTAAAAAATCCAGCTTAGTCAGACCAGCTACCAGCTTTTTTAAGACAGGCAGAGATGGACAAACTTTTTTTCTTATTTAATTTTCATCTGTTATTTTCTTTTCACTTGATCAATAAAACGACTGAGATTTTCTGTGGTTATGTTATTTTCAAAGCACTCTGTCTACAATGCGGCATTACTCACAGCAATTAAGAATCTGTTTCCGTCTATTGGCACTTACCAGCTGGCAAAGGTGGTCTACCAGCTTGACCTGTGTTTTGCCAGCTGGTAACTGGGCAGATTAAGAAGGATTTTCATCAGGGGTGATTCTTGCTACTCTTTATTTAGACAGTTACACGGTGTACATGAAGTCAGTTGACATGTCTGTGTTGTGATTGTAAGATGTGAGAATATGAATCAGGTGGGTGAATGAAATTAGCACATGTCTGTTTAAAAATGTATCTGTACTAGTGGTGCATTTGCAGATAGAGGACACATGACTTTGTAGATAATGCAGACTGATTTCTAAGGAAAAAAATCAGATATATCTTCACTGTTATCAGTGACCCATTGAGTGTATGTGTGAATTTTTTTACATTACTATAAGGTTTTATGTGAAAGTTACCCCAGTTTAACCTACCCTAGTTTAACATTGTGAATTGGCCATCTGGCTGTGAGATGGTTTTTAGTCTACTGGCTGATTAGGAGTTCCTAACAGTAATGCTGGATAGTTTTCATTAGTGGAACCAAAATCTATTTAATTCAAAACTGTTTTCTTTGAAGCATATAGCCTACTGAATGCCTAGACACAAAATGCAGGGCCTGCTGCTTGATCCTAGTGTGTGGGGGAGGATTGTGTTAAATAATGTAGGAATTGTACCCTAGGGAAATTGTACACTAGACATACGAGTAGAATTTAAATACCATATGTGTATATATTTGCATGTGAGAATGCATATTAAGCTATTCAGATTTGCTTATCTTTCTTACTGAGGACATACCCACTGTCTCTCTCTGTGGCTTATCAAATTCTTTGCCTGTCTGTCAGCAAGCAGGTGATTTCTGTACTTTTGACATTCATGTTACCTTCCCTTCCCCCTGTCCTGCTTGTGTGTATGTTCTTTTGTCCGTGTGCAATCCTGAACACTATCCCTCTGCTTTTCACACTCATTTCATCTGTCGTGTCATAACATGTAGTGCTCCTATTTCTCTAAACCCTATACACACACACACACACACACACACACACACACACACACACACACATGCACACACATTCACATGTACACAAGCATGCACATCTAGACTAACAAATACACAGAATGGTAAAACATGGATGGAGAGCTAAAGGACATAAACTGTCCCTTGACTCCAGGCTCTATCAAATGTAAATTGAAGGGCAATTCCCCAACCGTAACACATCACAACAAAAGACCCATACTTAAAAAAATGGAAAACTGTCCATGCTCCTATTATATCCATCTCCATCTCCTGAAGTACTGCTGTTGCAAATGATCATCAATGTACCTGACCTTGGTCTGGGAGAATGTGAAAGAGTGGAAGTGGGAAAGTGGGTAGGTGTGGAGGACAGGATATGGGGCATGACTGGGAGGATGTGAAAAGGTAGTATATGGAGAGCATGGCATGACCTGGAACTGGCCAGGATCTGGAATGGAAGGATGTAGAGGAAGGGAGTGGTGGGGTATGGAGGACAGGGTTTGGAATAGGTGAAAGCTGTGAAGCAGACTGATGGAGTATGGAGTGTATGTGTAGAATGAGACTGGGATGATATGGAGGTGTTATGGTTTACAAATGGCAGGGTGTGGGATGGGACTGGGAGGCTGTGAAATTGTGGGGTATGAAGGGTAGGTTGTCGGATAAGACTGGTAGGATGCGAAGTTGAAGCCACTTGAAGTTGTGGAGTATGGAGGGCAGGGTATAGGAAGACATTGGTAGGGCTTTAAGAAGGGAGTATTAAGTGCAGGGTAAGGGATGTGATGGGAAGGATGTACAGTTGTTAGCTGTGTAAGGCAGTGTGTGAGTTGGGGTGGGAGAGTGTGTAGGAATTGTGTGATGAAGTATGGAGGGAAGTATGTGGAATAAGAAGATGTGGGGAGTTGAGTGGTAGATTATGGAGGGCAAGGTGTAGAATGAGATTGAGAACATGTCATGTGTAATGTGATGAGTTATGAAGGGCAGGGGATGGGGTGTGATTGGGAGGATGTAGAGTTGTGAGGTATAGAGGGCAGGGTGTAGGTTAAGGTTGGGTGGAGGAGTTGTGTAGTGGAATATGGTGGGAAGTGTATGGAAAAAGAAAATGTGGCAGATTGGAGTGGTGTAGTATGGAAGGCTGGGTGTAGAATGAGATGGAGACGTTACAGAGGTGTAGGTGGTAGGTTATAAAGAGAAGGGTGTGGAGTGATGGGAGTATGAAAGGAATTGTGCGGAATAAGACAATGTGGTGGAGTAGAGTGGTAGGGTATGGAGGGCAGGGTGTAGAATGAGGGTAGAAGGATGCTTAGGTGTCAGGTGGTGACTTATGAAAGGCAGGGTGTGTCATGATATTGGGAAGATGTGGAGTTGTGAGATATAGAGGACAGGGTCTGTGGCAGGATTGTGAAGATGTGGAGTTGTGAGGTATGAATTAAAGGGTATGGGATGTGATTGGGTGGATGCAGAGTTGTGAGTTATGGAGGGCTGGTTGTGGGATGAGATTGGGTGGATGTATAGTTGTGAGTTATGGAGGGCAGCTGTGTCGGATGGGATTGGGTGGATGTAGCGTTGTGAGTTTTGGAGGGCAGCTGTGTCGGATGGGATTGGGTGGATGTAGCGTTGTGAGTTATGAAGGGCAGCTGTGTCGGATGGGATTGGGTGGATGTAGCGTTATGAGTTTTGGAGGGCAGCTGTGTGGGATGAGATTGGGTGGATGTATAGTTGTGAGTTATGAAGGGCAGCTGTGTCGGATGGGATTGGGTGGATGTAGCGTTGTGAGTTATGGAGGGCAGCTGTGTCGGATGGGATTGGGTGGATGTAGCGTTGTGAGTTTTGGAGGGCAGCTGTG
>JAQQZR010000039.1:8460078-8474383 GCA_030068235.1 Notoglanidium macrostoma | reverse complement strand
ACTGTGGGAGGAAACCGGAGCACCCGGATGAAACCCACGCATGCACGGGGAGAACATGCAAACTCCACACAGAAAGGTACCCTGGGTGATCCGGGGATCGAACCCCGGACCTTCTTGCTGTGAGGCGACAGTGCTAACCACCGCACTACTGTGCCGCCCAAGTCTTCTTTTCTTAACTAATTAATTGTGAAATGTGTCCAGATCCAGCAGCAAAGTGGTGCATTGGTTAACATTGTCGACTCACAGCAAGAAGATTCTGGCTTCTAACCTGGAGGCTGACGGAGGCCTTTCTGTATATGTTCCTGCATGGGTTTCCTCCAGGTACTTTGGGTTCCTTCTACAATCCAAAAACATGCAGATTAGGTTAACTGGCTACTCTGAATTGCCCATAGGTGTGAGTGTGAATGGTTGTTTGTCTCTGTGTTAGTCCTGTGATAGTTTGGAACCTGCCCAGGATGTACTCCGCCTCTTGCCCAGTCAGCTGGGATTGGCTCCAGATTCCCCCCGACTCTGATGGATGAGCATTATAGAAAAGATGGATGCATCCAGATTGTTGTTATTTCATGTCATCTGTTAATCAACATACACTAGGCTTACTTCACATAGTGTCATGTGTCACGAGAGCATTTTTAGTAAATGAGCGCAGTATCAGACTGCTACTGATACCAATATTGGTATCCCTGCATCCCTATGATCTACATCCCAGTGTATGAAAGATATGAGCCAGAGAATCAATATAATACAGATGTTTGATTTATTGTGCAAACTGCATCACTGTAATCTAAGAAAGCGTTCACTCTGAGGAAGGAGACTGACAGGCACAGAGGGAGGAGAGTGAGACTGCAAAAGAAACATGCAGTGCAAAAAGTAAATGCGTTTAATCACATTCCTAATTAATAGTAGCCTATAATAGAAAGAAATTTGCAGAGTGTGATTTGGCTTCTGTTCAGTCATAGCTGCCTCCCAACTTTTCAAATTACACCTATGATTTTTAAAATAGGAATAAATCTATTATGGACATGATGATCTTGCTTTCTTATTATATAGTGTGATTATAAAGCCCTGGCAGTAGAATGATTGATCTAGAACACTGTAAAATTTTAAGTTAAATGCAAATTTTGATCTATCAACAGAATAAACCTTTTTCTAACAGTGACATTATTAAAACACCTTGTAAAGCCGAACAGAGGGATCTGTTCGGAAGTAGGAAAGGGATATATTTTTTTTTCCTGGGCGGTGAACAAAATTAGTTGACTTTACTCCAAACTAGTGAACTAGAGCAGGAACAGGAAAACATCCCACAGGGATGTAATTGGCAAAGGTAGTGATGGGGTGGGACATTACTTTATGGAACAGATGCATGAAATGAAATGCAGTTTTACTGTACATACAGCAAATTAGGAATCGAGATATAGTTGTATATTTAATCATATGTGAAGACACAAAATCACTAAGCAAAACTATGAATGTGTGGTGAGATAAATATGAAGAAGAAAAACATAGTAAATATATTGTACATGTGGGAGAAATTAATTATTGGCACCCAATAATACTACAAGCATTTTATTCACACTGTAAAGCAACAGTACTGCCAAAGTTCAGAAACCATATCCAATCTCATAAAATATCAGCTGCGTCTCTGCTTAACAGCAGTGCTTTAGCAATAATTGATGAAGCTGTAGCCTATACAGACCAGCATCTCCACACAATTCAATATTAACGGCTTAACTGGATTCTTTTGGGGCTGCAGCATGGAATCTGTAAAAAGTTCAGTTTCGGTTTGTCAACAAATATTTAACTTGTAAATACTGATATTCACAAAGTTCAGAGTTGGATAATATTGTTACGCAGCCTACGTATAATTCATATTATTAAATCCGTGCAAAGGTTTTGTAATTGTAGTTCTATTTACGCAATGCGCAAAAGCCGCATTCCTGAGCCACGTTACAACATTTACACAGAAATCTGTTGAAACAAAAAAAAGAAAAAAAAAAACGTTGGCCATGTATACGAGTTCAAGCTTTGCTCACAGACTCTGAGAACCTGGGATCTTGCTATACATTTTTTATGAGTAAACATTACATAAGCTCAAAATAAACATGCATCATTGAAACATGTTTAATACTGAGCATGTTTTATAAATGTAGAGTATTATATCTCACGTATTCATTATCTAGAACACTGAGCAAGTAGAAGCTCAAACATGCTGTACTTCGGTTGCATGGAAACCCTACTGACTAAATTAGTGGTAGCATCAAAGAAGCGTCTTTGTTTTTTCTCTATGTGTGTGTAAAACTGTGAGGCGCATATTGGGAGTAATGACTGAAAGATCATCTGTCGTCCAGTACGCTGTACGCTGATTAATCCAACTAGTAAACTCATTCTACCAACAGCCAGGTCACGCCTGGGGTGATGTACTGTATGTAGTGCAGCAGATGGTGGGATTCAGAACGAGTAACTTGCACTATAGTTACAGCATCAAGACGAAACATATGAAGCCTCAACATAGCCTGCATCCCAAATTGAAGCTTTTATCAGTAAGGAATAGTGTTCTTTGTTATTTTCTCATAATTGCCCGCAGAGCAACTACGAATCGAAAAGGAAAAGCTAGTGATTTGTGTTCACGCCTGTCTTTTATGGTTGTTGGAAGGCACAAACACGTGTCACAATCTGCCTGATATTTTCTAGCATTGTCTAATGACCAAAATTCCTACATGGATATTACATGTGTATTTTTTTCTTTTTGCAGATAAATCTGTACATTCAAAACTCTGCTCATATCACAGCCATGTTGTATCTGTTCCCACTTTCAATATAAACTGCTTTTCATTACTTATATCTTGCTCTTGCCTTTCTGAGCTTTCTGCACTCCATCCTTACATCCCGTCTCACACCCTGAGGTCCTCCGGCAGCGATCTGCTTGCAGAAACCCACATCAGGCTTGCAGGTTGTGCTCTAGATAAAGGTCGTTTAGTGCTCCCAAACTGTAGAAACTACCCCAATCTGTATACAACTGCACTCCCGTCGCTTCTTTTAAATCTCTACACATGATAGTTTTGTTCTTTTTGGCTGACCATTAAGAACGCCATGAACCATGTAATTGTCTAATCAGGAAAAGATTTTGAGTAGCCAGTGATGTGCATTGCTGTCTGTAATGTAAAGCTGGCAGGAAAAGCTCTTTTATTTTCTAGATGAGTCCCCTGGTGAGACTCTAATTTTAACTTATAACATAAACAGCATTTAGTGTGTTTACTTGCTTCCTAAGTGTTTACGTTAGAGGTATTAGTTTCTCATAGCAATATTTAAATGAATTAATCAGGGTTGAGTGTCCATGCTATTCTGTGACAGATTTAATAAAATAATTTGTTTTCATGTCGGCCGAGAGGAGTGAAACCCCACGGTGTTTAACGGATTGCTTGGTTAATGTCTGATTCTGCTGTTTTACCAGATATTCCTAGTGACCTTATAGAGGCAAATGATAAGAAGAAAAAAAAAGGCAAAGTTCTTATACACAATAAGTATATCTTTCGTGGTTTTCTCTGGGGATAGAAAAAATCTTTTTTTATAATGCACTGTATGTTAGATAACCCAGTAAGGTTATTTTTACCCCATTTTTTACCAACTCACTAGCTAGCTCTCCCCTAGCGATGATGAGGTCTACCGCATAATTCTTCCGAGACACTTGAAGCCATCTACCAAGAACTGGTGTGCAGTTGAACAAGGCATTTTTTTCTAATTCAGCTGCAACTGCATGCAATCAGTCAGAAACCTTTGGCATGACTATGCCGTGCACACAACAGTGGCCTAAGAACAATCAACAAAGAGGAAGAAAATGTGGACTAATGCACTCAAAAACTAGGTGTCACTAACGTCCAACAGACTAATTATCTTACTCGACTGTCAAGTATTTACATTTACCCCTGCGAAGTAATTATTTTTAATCTTTGTATTATAAACAAAAGGATCTGAATTTAGGTAAACCACTGTAGTGTTTTTATTTCACTATCAGACTTCTGCAGCTCCATAGCCAGGAACCTTGAGATTGAAAGCATGAGTTCAACAGTTCATGCAATAAACGAGTCTACCTGAACTCAGCTAGTGTTTGAAGGTTCATGCAGCAGAGCAGGTGATTCTACCTGAAGAGGTCTGCCATTAACTCATGTTCTAGTTGTTCTGGCTGGTGGATATGCCATTCCAGTACCACATAAGGGCTATAATCAGGCAGATCATTTCTTTGAGAGATCGGAAACAAGGTAAGAGGCTGAGAGATGCACAGGCTCGCTTTTGTTAGACAAAATAATAATAATAATAATAATAATAATAATAATAATAATAATAATAATAATAATAAATGCAACATATTGGTTTATGCTACCGGATTAAAAAGTTGATAGTAGAAAGAGCTGTTTGTTCAAAATAAATAAATGAGAAGAGTTTTACAGACATGTACATAATTGTTATGATATAGTGTACCATATTGAAATGCATGAAATAAAAGTTTCAGTTTCTTGAAGAATGTTCTAAAGAATCGGTTCACTAAAATGAATCGGAATGCTCACCACTGCTAGTAACGGAGATGCTACTTACACATTCATGGAAATTTTGGGCCTCGATCCATCTTTCCCTCCGAGATTCTCGTCAGCTCAGCATCTCAAGAACAAGTGCTTGAATGTTTGTTGGATTTACATGGAATTATCATTTTAACCAGCAACTGAACTGATCAGTGTTTTATAACTGATACAAACAGAAAAAGCCAAGGTCACTGCAAGGTTAAACGTCTGAAATAGTTTTTCCTTAATAGCTTCCTTCTTTCTGAAGCATATTTTATGGATATTTAAGGTATACAAACTAGTAACAAGCAGGACTAGACTTGTTAGACATGATGCCATTAACATCAAATTCTACTTGATACCACTAAAACGTTTGAATGAGGTAAATTCAGCAAATCACCTTTTTGTGAAATGTGAATGATCCGAAGGTTATCAGGTTATCACCCGCAGGGCTACGAATGCCCCTGCTTCACCTTGATGTTCCTCTGATGGCCCTCATTACACCTACTGCTGGTTTTATCACCTCCCAGTCTGCTGTGAGGTTACTGAAGTGGGTGTGCTGATGTGCACCGAAATTGATGATAAAGGATAAGAAGCTCAAAGTGTTCTCTCTGGGCAGTCTGCACCACTAGATGAATAGAGTGGAAATCTGATTAGGCTTAGAAATTCTGATGCCAATCGTTATCTCACAATCTTCCTCTCCACCTACTTTTCCCCTCAGCATGTATCCAGCATTTAAAGTAAAAAGTGCTTGTGCTTTGCTCTTATAGTGATCTTTTTTTTCTCTCTCCCCGTGTTATAGGGATTAGGGTGATATGTTTGTGTGGTTATATGCTGGCTCTCTTTCTCTGTTTCATCTGATTGTATTTGGCTTGACCATTTTTGGAAAAGGAGCTCTCTGCTCTCTCTGTTTGCTTGTGATAAAGCATGTCAGTTTCCATCCCTGCTCCTGCTCTCTACATCAGTAGAACCGACGCAGTATGTGCCGAGACTTTCGCTTCACCTGCTTTAGGACACGTCGATGCGCCCAAGCTGTTAACGCCCTCACACAACATATTTTATATGTAGATGCTTTCATGCTAGATTTAAATGTACCATTTGGCATTGCCAGAACACGGTTCCCGCTAAGCTTGACTTATCAAAGCAAGTCATAAACAAAGAAATACTTTTCAGAGTATGCCACATTTAGATCCATAGTAAAGCCATAAACAATTCAACCAGACCAATACACACACACACACACACACACACACACACACACACACACACACACACACACACACACACACACACACACACACAGTTTGGAACAGCTTTGATGCAAATATATGAAAGTGGAGGAGGAAGCATGAAAAGCAGAGCAAGCCATGCACCAGGATTCACAAAACAGCAAGCTGCTTGTTGTATAAAGCTTTTTAATGTGTTTGATGTTGCTGGATTTAATCATTTATAGCAATAAAATATTCTATTTAAAAAAAAAAAAAATGCACACTGGGTTCATGTCTCATTAGAGCATCTATCATTTGATTTGCTTAAAGCTGCAAAATTAATCATATTTTCATTTGTGTTTGCTTTCTCATTAATTAAATATTAATTAAATGCAATAATGGTGAAATAAGCTAAAGGTAATAATGCTGACGTTAGAGTTTGCTTTTTTTTTTTATTTATTTAATGGTCTCTGATACATTACATTTTAATAATCTTTCAGTGCAATTCTGTTATTATTAACATATTCCAATTCTCGACTCTGATTGGTCAGAAGGCGTTGATTAAATGTCTATACCAGCAGCATCGCTCTGAAAGTAGCTCCACCTGTAATTCGAAGGTTTGTGCAAGTGGGCTTGTTCTAATATGTTTACGCTTTAATATGCGTACAGTACAGCATTTCAGTATCTAGTAGTTTCTGTGTAGCAACGTTAGTGTTAACAGGAGCTTGTTGTGATGACGTTCAACATTATATCTAACTCGATGGATGAAAAGCGATTTAAATGTGTCTTTCATTATTAAAATTTAAATTTGTAAGTTTTGGGAAATTGCTGTGGTACAAGAGAAACAAACAAACAAAAAAACATAGAATAGGAGTACAAAAAACAGTGTTCAACAAAAGTACCACATGTAAACATCGATCAACACAACTCACACAAGAGTGCAGTAATGGTTCAGCATTATACAGTAACTGATGTCCCGTTCTGTCGTGTTAGTTGCTTATCCAGAGCTTCGTAAGCTTTGAAATTCATGAAACTGGATCTTTGCAACTTTTAATGGAATACCATATGGACCGTGTTGGTGTTCTGTGTGATCACAGCACTCAAAGAAGATTCTGCGATTCTGTGTGAGGCCGTGTGTTACTCTGCACTGCGGTAAGAAGCAGTAAGAAGATCAAAGGATGTCTGGTATAACGGCAGCATTTTCTCTACAGCGAGGGCAATCATTAGCATATAAAATTTGCCAACTATTACAATTTATCCAAGAGTGTGAATATTTGTGTACCGAGCCAAAGATTACACATCAGCTTTGTTTGTTTGTTTTTTGGGGGAGTAAAATCAGTAAATTCATACAAATTATTTGTGAACTAGAGGCATTTTGAATTATAGTCACTCAGAGATATCCCATAATGCTATTCATTTCTAATCCTAATGCTAATCATTTCTAGAATATTTAATTACGTTAAGTCAATCCTAAAGATTTGGGAAAATAGTTGTGAATAATGTGCCTGTAATTTATAATATCCTTTCTTTTTCTTTTTATTTATATACCACATTCCTAATTAAATATAAGAAAGGACAAATACACTTCTTAGTAAGCAACACTGCATGTAAGCAGCCTACAGTTTCCAACAGACACTTATTGGATTCACTTTTGTAAAATGTATGATGGTGTGCATAAGTATTCACCCTCCTGGAACATTGTGTACCATTATAAGTCAGAATGAAAATAGACTTATTTGGGGTTTTAGAAAATATGTCTAACATTCGAAGATGAAAAATTATTTTAATGACACAAACAATAAAGCAGACATATGTTGGTTGCGTAAGTATTCACCCCAGAGCAATACTTGGTAGAGCCAAAAATTCCAGCTCGTAGTCTTCCAGGATGTCTCTTTCAGCTTTGCACATCTGGATCCTGATATTTCTGCCCATTCTTCTTGGCAAAATTGCTCCGGCTCTGTCACATTGGATAGAGACTATTGGCGAAGATCAATTTTCATGTCTAGCCTCAGATTTGAGCTCTGGGCTTTGACTGGGCAATTCTAACACATCCAGGTTCTTGGTTTTGAACCACTCCAAGTGTACCGGACTCTGGGGATGTAATTATCGGCTGCTGTCAGCTCAGTTTTAAAGAAGTGTTGAAAATAAAAACATCAACATGACTGCCATGGTTTCCCAGTACCAGGTGAAAGAGCACTCTTTGTTACGTATATAAGCTGTATTATGGGTAGCCGTAGGTAAATAAATATGAAATCAGAAATATTAAACTTTATGGAAAAGAGTGGGAATTTCTCGTGCTGTTTAGGAAAGCAGCAATTTAATTTCCTACGGTTTATGAAACACAAGCCCACGGTACTGCTGTTTGTTCTGTCTGTGACAGCAAAGCTAAACAATATCCAGATTATTTAAAGTACCCGGTCATATTTATGCTCAATGTAAATACTCAATTAAAATCTAATTACAGGACTTTGACAGTCTTAGTACGCACACACACACTGAGCCACAAACACATGCACATATCCTAATATGCGAATATTATTTTTAGATGGCCTCCAAACCGCTGATAACCATGCATGGTCTGATCTCAGAACAACTGTTTTTAGTACCGATTTGACTCTTAACAGTACGCTGTGTCCAGAAAGGCTGCACTCGGATCAGACAGTAAAGCTCCTCTCATCAGGCTTCTAAAGCCTTCAGAGCATCAGAAAAGCACTTCATGACTTCTACCCACTTTCTCTGTGATTAGCCAGTAAAGATGTGTGAATGAAGAGCTGGTGGGAACTGGCCGGAGCTCTAACAGTGTGTCTCTCGTCCTGAAATATTTTTAGCACATGTGTTTTTAACTTATTTTTTTATTCTTTCTATCATTTCTCAAATTAAGTTGCTTATAACTAGAGAAAGTATCATATTGCTGAAGAGTGGAGATAACACTGAATAGGTTTATTGCTTCAAGTGTTCTTTGTTTTTGATCGGATGGATGAACATGGAGAATGAACGTGTAGTGTATATCCTGGTTTAACAAGATGGATTTTTTTTGGAACTGCTTTCTTTTATAAGTCAATGCCGTGGTGCTCTTTTGTTGCTGTTTTTATTAAATCAGTATTTAGTATTTACTTGTAGTTAAAGAGATGGTACACATTGGTACACTTAAAAAAGCTTCGCTCGAATGCATACATCGAGTAGTACATGTAGCAGTAGATGATTGAGCTACATTAACACAATTTGTTTCGTACATCCAGCATCATGTAATTTCGAAGCCTGAATAAAATCAGAATCTGAACCGTCACCTGAAATGAGGATCGAACAACAGCCACGTCGCCGTTGTACTGTTCTACCATGCACACTTTAATGGCGTTAATTTAATACTATAGTTATAGTTCCCATAAATGAAATCATTCCTGCAAGATTTCATAATATATTAGGTTTATGTTCCTTCTATGTGAATTGACCACACTCACTAATAATTTGATCTAATAATCAGAAACGTGTATAAATTAAGTTTAGGATCAGCAATGATAACATGTTCTGATGTTATTTTTATGGAAACTATATGTAGCGTTTTTCTTAAATCTGAAAGAGTCATGTAGTTAAGTATAGTATGTTAAACTGTAATATATTTTAACAGATTATTCGGAATATGCTTTTAAATAAAAAAAGCGCCCGTTTGCCCTCCTGGCATTAGATGGGGTAGCTACCCTGGGTTCTCCGTTTCGTTAAAGTATTTACCTTTAACCTGAAATATCTATTAACCTCTGCAAACTTTAAACATTTAACTCTAGCTTGATCTCCGTAGGAAAATTCACACTCCAATATGTACAAAATCATTCACTCTTTACTTAAATCAATATTCAATTAGTATTCAAGTAGTCAATAAAAAAGTCTTTGTTTTCACTTCTAAATCAGTGTTTCAATACTAAACTCCAGAAACATAAAACTCCTTTAAATGCACTCAAAACCTTAAACGATAATACATTAACGTCAGTAATAATAACTAAAATGTTCAACCCAACTGAGACGGTGCAGGCCTGTACGTCGCTCGTGTGCTTAGTAGCCGCAAAACACAAATGGCTGCTTCACCACCTTCGTGGCTAACAAATAAAATGGTGCCTGAACCACGAGGCAAGTGGATCACGCGCGCAGGAATCCAGAATAGCGAGGAAAAGTAGAATCCCTCAGCAAAGGTAATCCGCGATGTTTACTAAGTCCCAGCTACGCTGTTGGTCGAAGTCCGTGTCCTACGTGTCTTGGAAACTCCGTGCTATCGCCGTTGTTGGCAGTCCGCGAACAGTTAGCTCAGTCCAAGCACAGCCACGACTAGCTACCATGCAGCTAGCTTACAGGAACGTTTGTCTATGTTTTCAAAGCACTTAGAACTTCTATCGGAAATTCTACTAAAACACAGACACACTTTAACACCAATATAGTCACTTGTGGTGATCTAGCCGACCAATTACATATACTAACATGGCGGAATTAGCGAATACACTCGCCGTGATACTTGTTGTCTCCTGCGTTTCGCTCTCCACTTCCTGTCAGCCTTGACCTCACGCTATGCTCTCATTAGCTCGTACATTCAACAAAACCTAAAACATACACTCCAATTCTTTTCATACACTCCAGCTCTACTACCTGTAAAAGGACATTCATCACCTGTTACTTTTTCATTAGTTTGCTCAGGTTTTAGGACATTCTCATAACATCAAGCATGACTTTTTCATTTAGGGTGTTAGTTAGCAAAGCGAACTTTTTTTTTTCCGTAAAACTGAGTTAATATTGTCATGTTTTTTAATTTACAATTTAGGTTTGTCATTTAGCCTGGAAATTTTGTTCTTTGTTGATTGAGTCCGATAAGAGCACAGGTTGTAGAATCATTTCAGTAATTCCATTTTTGTTCCCTTTACTGTTTTTGTTCCGTTGCATAATAAAATACAGCCTTTTCATCATTATGAAATTAGTGCTTTAACATGTATATTTACCAGCATGTCAATAATCTCCAAACAAACTTTGAAACATAAATACACTTATATGTTTTTAACCTATTTTAATCTTATTTATTCTAATCACGAACCAATTCAATATATACTATTTATTACATTAATCAGTCTACCTTAGCATCACCTAATCTCCATAGGGCTACATAAATACATAATATTAACCCAGAGATGTTAAACTCACGTTCTGTGAGTCCTTTAAAGGCCAAAATCTAGGCTGTTCATTTTTATAGCTTATTGCCACCAACAACCTATTGATTAACACCAATAACCTAGGCTCTGAAAGTTGTATAGGATTTATAAACTAAATCAACTGTACACCCTAACATATTAGTTAATGACATTTTTTAATCTGATTATAGTATATCTGTATTTCAAGTATGGAAAATAACCTTAAGAAATAGACTCAACTGGATTCCTCCTTATAGTGTAATATCTCTGCTAAGAACATACATGTCCTTATTCTCCCATCTCTGTTGTCTTTGCCCTCCATCGTGTTTCCCAATCTGTACTGGTTGATACGTTTCAGGATCTAAAGTCCAACATGAGAAGTGTTTCTGAAACATTTCTAGACGCAGCACATAGTTGTCCATTTAATCTAGCGCTTGAGCTCTGTGAGCTGTGAGCCTACGTCTTACCGATGCGGCGGGTGCGTATTGTGGGCAAGGCTTCGGATCTGGTACGAATTCTAGATAGTGTGTAAATGTTGAGTAGTAGTGAACTACAGGTGACTTCAGTATTATTTTTGGAAGTTCATCTGTGATTTATATCATTTTCCTTCTCATCTCAGTCCAAGTGCTGTCATTTTCCTTGAAAATGTTTGGTTTTACTCACTAGTCGCTATTTACTAACTCACCCTGTGCTTTGATGGACAGCTAAAGACCCTGCGACTGCTTTGAAGCATCCTGAGCGCTCAAGGCTTTGAGGCAGTTTGTTTTGGGCAGGTCTCAGAAGCACTTGAGATGAAGCATTAACCAGACATAAGGACACTAGCTCTTTCACCCCACAATGCTTTAATGAAATGAAAGCTCTGTGACTGAGGCCAGACTCTGAGATACACACTCATACACACAGTGACACACTTACTGAGTTTTACTGCCTAACCGGCTGTGCGATAGATCAGATAAAGACGTACTTGAAGTTGACAAGCTTGACCCTTTTTTCATTTCTACGCATACATTATTCACACACAGTGCATGGGAACAGAGCGAGACAGCGGCAGGCATGTCTGAGAGAGAGATCGCGATAGCGTGAGAGAGAGAGACTGTTCTGTAGCCGTCGTCTCCCAAAAGGACAGAGTCCATGGTCTTTACTTAATTTCTAATTATCCGGTGCTTTTCATCACCCAGTAGGGCGGTGCTGATTTCATTGCAGGCTTTAAAATGAAAATGCAAATTATTCAGGGGCAAAACGTTTAAAGACATTTGTTTTCACTGTGCGCCGCTGTATTCATAACGTCCTGTGGGTAACACTTTCCCGTAGAGCAAATCCGAACGTTACTGCACAGCCCAGGACTGCATTATTTGATAATCTATCAAGAACGGTCTTTTCTCCATTTATACATATTTTCAAGAATACATTATTTAAAACTGAGACAAATCCAATTTTGGGCTGCTTGAAAAATTCTTATACGAAGTTGAAATACGGTTACACCCCAAATACTGTATTCACGCAACATTTGCTGCAAGCCTTTTGGAATTGTTGTGACGTCATAAACTGTATCCATTGTACTGTATAAGTCAAATCTTAACATGTACTTTATGTCATAGGGCACTAGTGTAACAAGGGAGGAGAAACACGTTTCAGGGAACTGGGCATGGAATTACAGTAGCACCACCCTGGAGGAAGACAAACAAAAGATTTTTTACGCCCAAGTCATTTTTTACGGACTGCGTATGCACAAATCTGGAAAGATTATGTCATATTTCACCTCCTATAAAATGCCCAGTAGAAGTAATCCTGGGAAATATAAAGTATGTGAACTGACAGATTACTATTCAATTTTAAGAGGTTTTCATCTTTTTACTTTAGTACAAAGACACGCCAGGATGTGCTCTTTTCTGTCGTTAAATGTACTCAATTTTCACCTGTGGTTTAGGACACAGTGATGCTTCCTACCATCCGTTAGCATGAAGATCTTGGATAACCGGAATGACTTTTTTTGCAGCTCATGAGCTAATGTTTATTCTGTTTGTAGCAGTGTAAAATGATTGGCTTTATTAATATTGAAATGCATTCAAGTAAAATTGACACCGCTAATACATACCCGGTCTAAAGGGTATTAACAAGTCTAATTATGAGGAAGACAGGAGGGCCTGTATGACAAGGTGTTAAGGGTCTATTATGTGTTTTGCTCAGTAAAGAAATGTAATCTCTCTCTCACTCACCTACAAGCAAACTGGTGTACTTTTGGCTTTAAATAATGTCTGTTTTTTCTCACCAATTTTACCACTGAGTGCAGCCTATACCGTATACTGTACAGTATACCAATACAGTATGACGCTATTTGCCCCGATGCTGTAGGCACTCACTAATATTGTAGCCACTCAGTAATTTTGAGTTTGAATGTAAATGTTACGTTTTGAGGGAAAAGCAACTGCGGAAAAGTCATGAACAGAACAGAGACAGAGGAGTTATAAGTGTTTTGAAAGGCTGGTGTATGGCATTTATCCTAATATGGAGTTACTACAGATATACAGCTGATATCGCTGCAACTCAAACTTACAATTACACCCACAATTACACATAGATTCACAGCCGATCTAAAAATACCTTAGAATCACACGCCTCCCACTCACCTCGCCTTTACAAACACTCAAACTTACACTTGCATAATCACACTCAGCCTCACTTCTCTTCTTACGACGATCACCTGTTCTTATGGTGTGTGTGTGTGTGTGTGTGAGTTGAATGCTGCAGCTGATGAGCTCTGTGGGGTTAAGTGTGTTAAGAGTGAAAGAAGCTCACAGTTCTAAGAGACTCTCATCCATCATCCATTACTACAGCTCACACTCATTTACCACAGCACTAAACTCTCGCATTGTGTGTTTGTGTGTGTGTGAACATATTTGTATGTCATTCTGTGTGCATGTGTTTGCATATTTCAGTGTGGTTGTGTGTGTGTGTGTGTGTGTGTGTGTGTGTGTGTGTGTGTGTGTGTGTGTTTTGTATATTCTGACACACACACACACACACCCTTAAACAAATGATCAAAGGGTGAGGGTTTAGGCAAATGCACATGCAAGCAATGATGGCATTCAGCAGTCAGATATGGGCTAAGAGATACAGTGTATGTGTGTGTGTGTGCGTGTGTGTGTGTGTGTGTGTATGAGAGAGAGCGAGAGAGAGAGAATGCAGCTTAGAGACACTCTGGCTAAACGGACAGCTACTTAACACAAGGATCTCGCCTGCCTCCATTAGAGAAACACATAAATGAGAGCTGAGAGCCAGACAGAGACATTTGGTATGGAATTAGATCCCTCTAACACATACACACATACACACACACACACACACACACACACACACACACAAAACGCTACAAAACACACACAAA
>JAQQZR010000039.1:8417643-8455531 GCA_030068235.1 Notoglanidium macrostoma | reverse complement strand
ACACACACACACACACACACACACACACACACACACACACACACACACACACACACACACACACAAATCGCTACAAAACACAAAAAAAATTCTCTCTCTCTCTCTCTCTCTCTCTCTCTCTCTCTCTCTCTCTCTTCCCCTCTCTGTGTAAGTCAGTTATTGTAAGCAAAAAAATGCTACTCTTCTATGGATCAGGAACTAATTTGAAGTATAGTTCCCATTGGATCTTATGACACCGAAGGCTCCTAATTGGTTAAACACAAGCTTCAGAGAATGACTAACCCTCAGCCCCACCATTTTAAGAAGTTTAGCTAAGCAAAACATTTCTGCGATGTCTTGTTTTCATGCATGCGCGCATCTTTTTTTCCTCCATTTGCTGCCAAGCACATTCAGCTGCCATATGATGATGAATAAGTGACAGTTAAAAAAGAAATGTGTCAGAGAGAAAGCACGTATTAACTCTCACCCTCCCATCCTGTTAGCTGCTGCTCAATAGAGGACAGCTTGCCTGTGAGTGGGATTTGGCTATGAGTAAATTCTGAGAAAAGGAGGTATAAATAATCCATTCATACCCGGAGCGTCGAGAAGGTCAGACATTAATGGTAAGGTAATAAACACTTTAAATTAGATATTTGTGAAAACGCAAGGTTAACGGTTGAAATCCTTTGCACTTCTAGCCGTCTCTCAGCGGGCGGAGTTCCACAGCAGGCGTAAGCTCAGAGGTGCGGTTTCGTTTTACCCAAGCGGATGGTTAAAATGCTACAGAGCCGTTCTGGAGACATCCCTCCTCAATAAAACTAATGCCTCGCTGCAGTTTAACATGGATTCTAATAAGCACGACTTAGTAAGAAGATCAATAAGTCAAAGGAACAAGATAATAAATCATGGCTACGATTTAGCCTTAGCAAGGCATAAGAACGAGATAATTAAATTGTGGCCATGGCGTAGTAACATGAGGGAACCAGTGGCCATGTATAAATAATATGTGATCAATACGTAAACTGGAGTGCATGTTTATACAGTGTTTTACAGAAATCACCAGGTGCTTTGGGGACTCATCTATTTGAATTAAAATGCAGACGCATTTTTTCCATGCACAGTAGGAATACCAGCAACGAGGCTGTGTAAAATGCTTTTCATTAAAAGTGCACGGAAAGCATTGGTTTTAATGAAGCCAGGTTTCTCTCTGGTTCCTACTTGTGTCACTGCAGGTATCCTGAAGCAGAGTAATGTATGCAGTTTGCTAGGCTGATAAAACAGTAGAAATAGATAAATAGAAAATAGATAACCTGAAACCTGTTTTGTTAAGGAATTGTTATAAATAAGCCAAGAAATGAAAAGTCTATATTAGTGGGCAGCACGGTGATGCAGAGGGATGTGTGGAGAACCTGCTTTGAGTCTAAGCTCAGATTACCGTCTATGTTGAGTTAAAAGAGTTCTTCCCATGTCCACACGGGTTTCGTCTGGGTTCCCCGGGTTCCTCCTACTGTCCGCTGTCCACTGTGTGTGTGTGCACTTATAAGCAGATATGCATAGCTGAGTTCAGAGGTGTGGCTGTAACACACGTGTCAGTGTGTTATTTTGAAACCTGTCCCACTCACATGGAGCAACTTGACTAATAAAGAATGAAGTTATCTCCCAGTCTCTTCCTTTCACAAATAACCAATCCAATTTACACTCATTTGAGCAGATATGCAGGTCCTGTTTCTGCCTGCCCATGACAACACCACACACACACACACGTACACGCGCGCACACACACACACACACACACGTCATCTCTACGAACACACACGCACCATTGATTCCATCAGACACACTGAACAGAACAAAACAGAGCCTGCTCACATTTTCTGTCCAAAGGCAATTCTCTCAGCCAATTAGTTTTGATTTATGCACACCCTGTGATTGATTAACTACTCTATCAAATAACTTTTGAAAGTGGGCAGAATATTTACATTCACTGCCTCACAGTTAGTACAATACAAATTCTATTTTAAAACCATTCTTTTCATACTCAGAGAAAACACTGGCATTTTACATTTTTCTTAGTTATAGCTTGGTATTTTTGAGTTATTGTTTATTATTCAGAAATCATTTCTTTTATTATAGATGATAGAGTCAGTACTTTTTAGTATTATTCAGATATTATTTGCCTTATTTAGACTTTTTTCAGGCATTATTTGTATTATTTAGACAGTGTTTAGATAGTTGTCTTATTTATTTAGATATATCAGACAGTAGGTTTATTTAAATACTTATTTGTGTCTTTGTTATTTATTGACAAGTTCGTTTAACATTAATATTTTTCCTCAAAAGCTGTTTAATTCTGAATTCATATCTGGCTGTGAAAACTTCATACATGAAACATGAGAATCACATATTTATGCCTATTCCCAAATAAAAACATCCTCCTTGTATCATTTTTTTGGCTTTAACCACCATTTCGACCCTGTTTACACTTGGTATTAAAATGCGTTTTGGGCGATATGATCACAACTGGATAGTAAATACAAAGTGTAAACGACCTCCAAGACGCATTCAAATTCTAGATAGTGTGAAAATGTTGAGTAGTGGTATACTATACTATGGGCCATTTCAACATTATTTTTTATTTGTTTTGAACAGGCGTTCAGTTTGACATTGAATTTTTTTGACATTGAATGCTTCACAGACATCTGTGTACTTGGGGGGGGAAAGCACCATAAAAGACTCTTTAGAGGGCTTGAATACAACCTGTCCAAAAGATCACTTAAGGAAATAATTTTATAGTGCATGTTGATTTCAACCCGAGGTGCTAAAAACTATTTACCTCAGAGCTGATGTACATTATTAAAGTTAACAACCAATAGATACTTCACGCTCGAGATCCTATAATAATTGTAATTGTAACTACAAGGAATAAAAAGTTATGTTTGATGTTTTTATTGCTTTATGATGTAACAGCGTGCAAATTTCTCGTGTTTTTCTGTAACTGCTAAATAATGGCGATGTGTGAAGGTTTGAGTAAGTGTCAGCTACACGAGAATATCAGCTTTAACAAAAAAATAGCACTGAAACCATTTAGAGGGGGACCTTTGTCAGTGGTATAGCCTTTGGGGGTTATGATATAGCCATGATCACTACACAATGGACTGTTTCAACTATGTGAGTTATATTTACTGTTTAAAACATTTCAGCATTTGAGCTGCCTTTTTTTTTTCTTATTAAAGGCGTATTTTGTTTTCATGAACCACGTGTTTCTGTGCACTTTCCCACAGCAGAGTCAGACCTCATCCTGTGCATATTTGATCTGACAGTAGAACCATCTTCACATTCCCGCTTTGCCCATCCTGTCACCAGCACAATAATGTTGATGGATTGTACAGACGTTCTCACTCGTTTATCTTTCTTGCCCTCGCTTGTTCGTCGAAAGTGCTCAGGCCACCGATGCATTATTCAGCACCTCGACATTCCCGCTATACGTCTCATTCCGATGATGTAATACTCGAACTGAACTGCGCTGGCACTGATTGGCTGAGTGCCCTCGGACTCCCGTGTTTAGATTCAGTACTAACTGGTCTGGATGATTTCTTATTTAGAACCTAAAACATAATAACTAAAAGAGAACCCACGCTGCCTATGCAAGCACGCAAAGTGTTGACGGGATCTTTGTCAAGAACACTTTGGCGCTTATTCATCAAAGTTTCACATAGTCAAATATTGAAAAGAGTGTACACACATTTCACTAGCAATTCACTTATTCATCAGGTGGTCTTTGGAATAAATGTGCAATGAAGGACACATTTGGATGGCGTGAGCAACGTTTTTATCAACCTGGATAATGTGTGGTTTGCAGTTAAATAACCAAAATTAGTATCATTAATAGGTAAAGCAAGTGTTGTTAGTAAAGTGGAGGAGTATAAGTAATGGCAATGAAAACAAGCAATTTCTTTTCCTTGGTGCTTGGTACAAAGAAAGGTTAACCTCAAGGTTATATCTTTTATGCTTTTACCTGAAAAAGCAACACTAATCAATTACCAGCATCTGCAAGCTACTATATGTGGAAAAGGTGTGTTCAGCTACGGAGCCCCAGGAAGGACATGGAGGGAAAAAATATGTACTTGTGCCAGATCTCTACAAACTTTTGCTCAATCTCACAAAATTATTTTTTCCCTTCATGTCCCTTCTGGGGCTCCATTTCCGAACAAAGTTTTTCTTTGGGGTCAAGGTGTTTCCTGGTCCAACTTGTGGTGAGTATTCTGTGCACACCGTGCCTGCTTCCATGCACTGATTTAATGTCTTTATATTTATGGCCAATATCAAAATTGTAGCAACCTTGGCCATGGTTGTGTATGCTTGATGGTTGTGGCTTCCATGTCGCCGAACTGACCCGGACGCACAATGACCTGAATAAAAAGCTTTGCAAGATCTCACAAAAGTGCATCTTTTTTTTCTTCCATGTCCCTTCTGGGGCTCTGTAGTTCAGTTGCTCTGTGAGGGGAGAGCTGGCAGATGGGTGGGAAATGGCCAAGAATATAGCAGAGGAAAAAAGCCAATTAAAAGCATAACTGTGCTCCTTAAGGTACAATCATGTAAATTAAACCAGTTTTAAAGGGAAACTATATCCATATTACTATGTGATAGATACACATGTATGGTACAAAACCTATAGCCCTACATACTCAAATATAGGTGGGGTTTAGTGTCAACCTGCGATTTGTAAATGTGAATCAGAATGCACAGACAAGTCCTTCAGTTGAGTAATCGATGCATTTGTGTACAAGAGAATGGGCAAGTGAAGTATTCAAATCTGTCCCATTCAAGCTAGCTGTAAATATTCATTTGCTAATTTTCAATCATTCTTTCCTAGTCAGTGTTGCAGTGGAAATCATTCTGAACAGAACGCCAGTCCACACACACATTCACACCCAGGGCTAATTTAGAGTAGCCTTTGCACTGGGATAACATAACAACACTCCACAGTACAGTAACCAGAGCTCAGGATTAAACCCTGGAGCTGTGAGGCAGCACTATCACATCACTGTGCCACTCGAGCTATAAATAAAGTTCGCTTAACTACAGGTGAGTTTGTAAAATGGTTCAATTTTCTACCTGATTATGGCATTTAATGGATTTATAATTGTCAATTATTGTCTTTTTATTTGCAGCACCCTTACTCGAAAGTACTTCCAAATTTATATTTCCGCTCTCCGTGTGCTTTTCTCGGAACTTTCTTTCCGCCGTCATCGTGAATGCTTTCCTTTTGTTGTCTTCCTCACAGCTCATGCATAAATTAGGGAATGTTTCATTTAAAATGAGATGTATATGCAAGTAAATTGAAGCGTTCAGTATGCATATGACATGTAAACAAAGGACTAGTGGGCGGGAACTTGTTCCCACACGTCTAAAGCTGATTCACAAACTCAAATCACGGCTTGTTTTGATGTTGTTTCATGAACGAGATAAAGTTTTGCTTGTGTGTCATTTACATATGCACTAATTTCTATGGTATTTTGATGAAATTGTTTATGCATAATTCATAATTCTCAACCTAGGTTTACACATACACACCAACTGATACACCAGACAGCAGTGATCTGATGATGGATACCTGAGTATTGGCTTTAAAGTGGTGTCCGCTCGCCTGTTAGTCATCCTATTTTAAGCTCAGATAAAACCAGAGACCAATGTTATAACTCAATGCAGCAAATGCCACCCAGTCCTTGAGCAAAGTCAGCTTGTTTGTTTTAGGTCTGTTGAATCTCCCAACAATTTTTTGACAGCTAATCAAGCGTTGTTCGATATGAGTGCTTAATGAGTTCTATTAACAACGCTACATAATCTGTAGGAGAGGTGTTTCTGACTAATTGTGGAAGCTCTATTTTAAGCTCTTGTAATGATAAACCTGTGATGTCACCTTGGTTTAAGTGGCATATGTGGGTGCCTGGATCTTAATTTGGTGCCTTTTAGGAACTATTCTTTCGTAAATCTTTCCAAAGCTTGCATTTATCTATAGACTGCATCTCGTTTGAACAAGTCACTCATTTTCTCAGTGTTCAGATCTTCCATAGCAGCTTGTTGTCTGCTAGAGACCCCCTTCTGATCCTATTACATACTGTACAATTTATTTTCTAAACATTATTCCCATATTCAACTATTAGGCAAATTAGGAAGATATCTCCATAACAAGATATATTTTATTCCAGAATAATGTTTAAATTATTAATGGTCCACATTGTAGGATTCATCCAACCTAATGTGTATTAGAACATCTGATGACCGTCATGTGCCCATAGTGTACTTACAGTTACACTCCCTTGCTTTTTCCGTGTTAAATAATAAGTATGGTCCTCCATTTTCCAAAATTTGATTTCTCAAACTTGTTAGTTAGCACTAGCAAACACCGATTTCTCTTTGTTCTTCTCCCTTGTCTTCCTTTCTTCTTCTTTCCCATCCTTCTGGTGCTTCCTTCCAGATTGAGCTATCTAAAAGTTTGTCCGTTCAGGGCTACTGAGTCGGCACAGCGTGGCGGCTCTGTAGAAGTAGACCAGTGCCGCATGTAGATATAACGGGCTCATTCTAAGCTTATGAAACACAACAATTCATAGTTACAGGTAATTATACATTAATGATAACATTCTTATGAATATTATATTCCATTTCTACTAATAGATTCCCCTAAATACTACATTAAGGACCCTTAATTAATGAACTAATTTACCACAGAAACCTGGGTCCTGGATTTCTGTACCTGTTCTCTCTGGGTCCATGTGAGTGTCCTCTCGGTTCTTCAGGTCTCTCCCACCTCCTCAAAACATGCCAGCAGGTGAACTGTCCAGGATGACAGTGTCCCAATTCACAGGGTATAAGGGCTCATGAATGAGAATGATGTAAATCCTATGCTATGTCCTTCTCAAACCAAATGAACACCCATGGAAGACTTTGGACTGATATTCCTCACCACCATCATTTAAATTCCAATTAAGGGAATATTTTCAGGAATAATAGTGTTCATCTCTCCAGTACAGTTCCAGAGACTATGTGCCAGAGAGTATTGAAGCTATTCTGGTGGCCAAAACCTTGATACAACACTTGTTGTTCTCTTTTCTTTTATTTCTTTAATATATACACATACAGACAGGATAACATGTGAGATTGAATGTATGTGCAGTATGTTCATAGCTGACGTTTTTTCTTGTTGTTCAACAAACCAGTATGAGACAACTTGTACATTGTGACATGGCACATTATGGAGCTGGAAGTACCCATTTTAAGATGGGGAAATTGTGGCCATGAAAGGCTACACGTGAACAGCAGCGATATCAGACAGGTTGTGACATTTATACGATTCAGAGTTGGTTTTAAGGCGCCCAGTGTGTGCCAGAATCATTCCCCACATCATTCAGCCACCAGCCACCTGAACTGTTGACTCAAGGCAGCTGGTTCAACGCCGTTGATGCCAGATTCGGACCCAACCATCTGCATGCTGTGGCAAAAATCTCGATTCCTCAGACCAGATGATGTTTTTCCAATCTTCCCCTGTCCAGTTTTGTTGAGCATGTGTCCACTGTAGCCTCAGATTCCTGTTCATGGCTGACTGGAGTGGAACCTGATGTGATCTGGTGCTGTTGTAGCCCATCTGCCTCAAGCTTCGATATACTGAGTTCTGAGATGCTTTTCTGAGATGCAGTTGTAAAGTGTGGTTGTTTGAGTTCACTCAAAGCACTCTGGCCATTCTTCCTTGAGCTCTGTCATCAACAAGGCATTTCCTCCCGCCAGAACTGCGGCTCACGTCATGTTTTTGTTTGCCGCATCATTTTGAGTAAACTCTAGAGACTGTGTGAAAATCCCAGGCGAACAGAAGCTTCTGAAATACTCAAATCATCTCTGACACCAATAACCATGCCGCAGTCAAAGTCACTGAGATTACATATTTCCCCATTCTTATGTGAATATTAACTGAACCCCTTAACCTGTATCTGTAGGAGATTATGCATTGCATTGCTGCCACATGATTGGCTGAGCAGGTACCGATGCTCCTAATAAAGTGGCTGGTGAGTGTTTACAATCTATATTGTATATAGTATGTCTCCATTCATTGCTGACATAAAATTGAATTGTGATACAACGCACAACAGTGAAGTGTGATATGGCAGTTAAATCTTCTTGTCGTTCACTCACCTCATTCCTGTTCTTTTTATCCATCCGTGTCGCTAGTTCTGTCGGCGTGGGCGGCAAATGCAGGTGAGGTTAATTACATGATGTGACCACTGATCCTGTCAGCTCAGGGGAACTGACAGCAATCTTTCAGAGAGAAAGGGTGATATAGAGCAAGAGTTGCAGGGAGAGGTAGAGGAAGAAATGAGCTAATCTCTAGATTAAAGTCAAGATTGTGTGGTTACCTTTTGACTAAATTCTTCCCAGACTTCATGTGCCTCCCTGTGTGCTTACTGTTGGAATGACCTGTAGGAGATGTTAGATACTCTATTCCTCAGTCATGCCTAGTTACTCTGCAAACGCCTCCTGGAGGTAATTAGCTGTAATCATTGAATGATTCCTTCATTCACAGGTTTGATTTAGTGACTGGCGCTGACAGCACTATGTAATAGCGCATTTGTCCTCTTTTCCCGCTGCTTTCTTTTGTGTTCTTCCTGAGCCAAATAAAAGGGCTTCATTTGTATGCACCAAAGTGGGATTTTTCAATTTCCTTTTCATGCAACTTTAATGTGCTCTCATCTACAGCACTGAGAAAGCAACGAGAGAGAGAGAATGGGAGAAAGAGAGAGGGTACTGTGTAACATAATGTGTACTGTACCCTTCAACTATTCATCTATTTTTGGTCATTTTTGTAAATATAAAGGGGATGATGAGAAGAGAAGAGAAGCACATGTCTGTTGAAGATTAGAATAGATTGACCGTGATGTACAACTAAGCACCCAGAATCACCACCACATGAACATACAAGCTTAATTATATGATTGACATGGATTCAGTTCCTCTGAGTATAGAACACTCAGTTAACACTCAGTCTGTTAAGAAGGATACGGATGTAGCTGGTAGAGTTCAACAGATTATTACTAAACATAAAAACAAAGCTAGAGTAAATAAAGGTAGAGAAGGACAAAGAGAGCGAGAGAAAGAGGGGGAAAGACATTACTTGGTCTACAGGTCTGGCTCACATTCCAGCCCCACAATGTGTAACAAACACAGCCGTAAGCCGGCTTTACACAATGCGAGCTTCAGACCGATTTTTCTGCCGCAGATAAAAATCGCACGACATAATAATAATAATTCTATGGTAACATATGGAAATCTGCAGAATGCATTATGACTTATACCACAGTGCAGTTGAATTCTTGAATCTGATTGGTCAGAAGTTGTGCATTAATTTATTATAACAGCACGGCTATTCACAGGAGTGCCAGATGTAACATGGGAAACATTAATGTTCTCATTCTAAAGTGTCATGTTTCTATTACACACTCATACACAGGGACTTCTATGGCAGAAGCGCCATGAAATCTAAGCAAATCTGGTCAAATTATTTTTAAATGTGTTCCCCGGAAAAAAACACATAATCATTGATGTGATGTTATTTATGTCGGCGACATTTACATAACATTTATGGAAGTACTCTCACTTGTCCATGTTTAGTAACATTCACAGTGGTTTGTAAGGTTTCCGGGCATGGGAAAGTCTTCAGGACAGAAGAGTTTACGCTTTTCCGTTGCTCTGTAAAATGAAAAGCTGTTTTTTTTTTTGCCTCATTAACTTCAGGAAAGAGAAAAAGATATGTGAGATTGTTTATCTTTGCTACAGTGTAAGCGATAACAGAGGAAATAACTTGTCTTGCAGATGTTCCACAACATTAAGTATGTAAAAGCACACTGAGTCATTCATTAATAAGTTACACATTGTAAATGGTACAAGAGCAATAAAACACTTAGGACTGTGCTGTTATGCGAAAATAATACATGCTGGGGTGGGCAAAGACGAGGGTTGTTAATACCCCGCAGTGTATTGTTTTGCATTGTGTGTTATGACTTACATGCTCACTCTGACCAAAGACAGATGCCAACAGACCTCAGGCAGTGTCAGAAATTCTTTATAAAAATCTTTTAGAGTGAGGCTTCTGACAGAAAAGTGTTCACCCTATCATCTGGACATTGCTAGTTCGAATACTGATAATGCCACAGCCATCCATGGCCGGGAGCTCAAGAGTGCAAAATTGTCCTGTGCTCTCAGGGAGGGAGGTGTGGCAAACTCTCTCTCCCCTGTCAATGTAAGTGATACTAGCCAATCATGGGCGTCTTTGAGCTCATGCATGAAGAAAGTGGGCGGATAGCACTTTTCTCCGAGTGTGTTGCACCACCTCGTGCCTTTGCATGTGCAGCAGTTCAAAAAGATGTTTTGGGCTGACTTCACATTCCTTGGAGGAAGCATATTAAAGCCTTGGCAGAGACAGCCTTCCTGGTTGGTAGCTGTCGTGTGATTGGGAGACCTGTCTGGTGGGAATTGGTCATAACTAAATGCCATGACTAAATTAGGAAGGGTAACTGGGAAAAATCTAAAAAAAAAAAAAAAAAAAGAACTCAGAGTTAGACCAGATCTACGATGCTCATCTAAAAGCGATGGCATAGGATCATCAGGCCATCAGGTCATCAGATGCAAAATATAAGGACAGTTGCAAATATAGTAAATGGACAAATCATAAACGAAATGTGGTAATTGATCTTATTCTCTCATGCTCATGTTTGTTTATGCTGCCCCATTAAATTTTATTTAATCGCAGGTCTATAGTTAGTGGATTTCTATCATATAATTTGAAATGCAGAATAGATCACTCCGTCTACTATAGAATCCAGCCAAAATATTATTGGGATCATGTCCTACAGTGTGAGCAGTAATAATCTGAAACGGCAATTGAAACCGCACAATCTAAAACCGGATTTTAGACATACTACACAAAGAAGAGTGTGCAGGGGTCAAGCATGTGCAGATGAAAAAAGGAGCAAAAAGGAGAGTGCAGTAAAAGGGAGTGAGGAGAGGAAGTGGGGGGTTGATTAGTTTCCCATAGCCTGGGTTTTGGGCTGATTGACGTCAGCAGGCTAATTGTGGGATCAGTGAGTGTGCAGAGGCTTGGGAGCTGATCAGCTTGTTGCTCAGAGTATGAAGGACATCTGTTGCATAGATACAAAATAGCATGAATCACCGCTGCTAGTGTGGAGCAAAAATGTGAGCCTCATTATATGATTTTTGATTTGGAGGTTGCATTGGTCTTTTGTGCACAAACCAAATTTTAGGTCTTGATTCTGAGCTGTAAAGATGTAGGAGTAGGATTTTGCAAGGAACACGTTCATGCTAGTTGAGTTGGGTGACATTGCATAAATACAATATTTTGGACAAATACAATATGAATACTAATTACTCATGACTTTGATGACACTGTTTATTAATCTGTTGGTATGTAAAGATGTCTGCTGAAACACGTCGCTAAAAAGAGGAGAGTTTCATTAGGTAGAGGTGAAGTGAGGGTTAAATCCCACTGGTACCACTTTCTGTAAGTAATCAAATGGTATAGTGGGTAATGTAGGAAACAAGCACCGAAAAATAGAACAGGTTGATGAAACAAGTTAACTCAACATGGCAATACAGACTACATCTATGATACTATTGATTAGTAGATTATCAAAGAATTATAAATTGTTATTATGCAAGACATTCATGGCGGATTTTTTCTTGAAGTTCAGTCCCAAGTTTTACCAAAAAAACTATCATGAAAATGCTTTTTATAATTAATTGTACTTTTAAGAGTATGTTTATTCAGTTTTAAGTGGATACGTAAAGACGGTTTTGTTTCTCCTTCAATTCTTTGTGGCTGAATCTGAATGTATATATAGATGTACTGCACTGCACAGGGTGTACAAGGCAATTAGGTAGGTTATACTCCAGTTACAGCACATAAGATGTGAATAGGAAGTCATTTGAGATTAGGGCAAAACAATATGCTTATCTGAAGACCCATCAATGATGGTGCTTGTTGAGTCGTAGGCCTAGTATTTGCAAAAATGTTTTTTACATTAATGCTTATAATAGTATATGAGGATGTCACTTTGACACATACCACCTACCTAAAAATTGTTGCATACCAAGAACACACATTCATGGCAATAGTGTACCCTAATGGCGGTGGCCTCTTTCAGCAGGATAATGTGCCCTCATACACTGCAAAAATTGATCAGGAAAGGGACATGACAAAGAGTGCAAGGTGTTGACTAGCCTTCCACATTCCCCTGGGATGTGCTGGACAAACAAGTCCGATCCATGGAGGCTCCACCTTGCAACTTATAGTACCTAAAGGATCTGCTTCTAATGTCTTGGCACCAGATACCACCGTCAGAGATCTTGTGGAGTTCGTGCCTTGATGGTCAGAGCTGTATAGGGCCTGTCTACACTTGGTTTTAAAATGCTTCTTGAGTCACAAATGGACTTCCAAGACGTCCCCGTTTGCACCTGTGTCTATCATGCGTCTCCAAGGTGTCCAGCTGACCACATTTGTTCAAATTTCATTATTGCCAAACCAGTCACCGCATCCAGAATTAATGACGTATTTTCCTGTTATGTCCATGTTGTGGACGCATCGGGACGCATTAGCAGTTACACTACAGAAGGTATGTGGTTAAATGCGTCCCAGACCACCTCAGCAAGTGGTTTGAGCGAAAGCGTCTTGAATGCGTCTTGGAGGTCGTTTACATTTGTATTTAGCGCTATCCAGTTGTGATCATATCGCCCAAAAAGCATTTTAGTACCAAGTGTAAACAGGGGCTTGGTGACACAAAGGGGACCTACACAATATTAGACAGGTGATGTTGATGTTATGATTGATGGGTGTATAAAGTCTTAACTCATCACATCCCATATAGTCATCACCCAACATTACCGCATATATTTTTGTCCATATTCTTACTTAGGAACCATGCCACGCCATTTTTGGTGATATTTGAAAAGAGGATAGAGCACAAGGACAGATAAGGACATTAAGCTTTTCAGCAGTTGGGTGTAAATAGTAATTAGAGGATGACGTTAACACAGATCCTTTTCATACCTAATATTAACATGTGAACTCATGTGACATGCAAGCACTTTTTTGGCATTATTGTCATTAACTCATTTGCACTCCCGGAGGTTCTCAGCTTTGTGTCGTGTACCTAATGACCTGCTAAAGCAGATAAGGCTTTTGCACACACTGTACAAATTTGATTAATGCGAAAGGGCCAACATCTATGCATAATAATGCCAGGTGAAATTACAATGTCAGTGCACCTTATGGATATAGAATTTGCAGTGTAATGCTAGAGAGATGAAAGATCACAAGGCTTGCAGAGGTCTGAGGCACTTCTCTCAGTCGTACTGCTAATGATGGCGTGATGGCTAGACAAGGTCTGACCCCGTCCTGCAGCATTACTGACCGTTTTTGCACTTGCACACTGCATGCACACTTCAGAAAATGAAGAAGAATATATGAATGCTGAATGCATGATTATGATTGGTCAGAAGATGCTCTGAATGTAGATTTATATTAAGGGGCTAATTCTGAAATATTATGATTTCTATAGTAACAGCTTACACAGGGATTCGTATGGTGAACTTAACCCTAGGTGTCATATTTTATTCCGTACTTCAGTTATATCAGGTAAAACCTTTTATCTAAGCCATGCCTGAATCTGAATCTTTTGATTTATACATGTAGCCTTTTTTTCATTAGCAGTATACACTGAGCCCATCACAGTGCTTCAGGTGCTCAATGCTGTCATATATAGATGTGTGTTTCGAGTATCTCTGCCCAAACTATGCTCTCCAGAATGAGCGGAAACTTTTCTCAGGTCAGTCACTGGAAGTGCGAGCAGGAAACAGCCTGCCCTTGTTGGCCTTCCTGGGTTTATTAGTCTGCAGTAAAAGGTTGTGATGGGGTATGTATGCCTCGATGACATTATTATAGAAAAATGTGTTTATTTACAACCTAGAAACTACTGCCAGAAGAGATATCCATAACTCACAACCTTCTCTCTCTTTTGCTCTCTCGCGCTCTCTCTCTCTCTCTCTTTCTCTCGGTGCCCTGAAAGCTATTTATGTTCACTGTCAGCCATAGTAAAAAAAAAAAACTTCCTTTTTTCCATGATGAAAATATGTACAATGCTTCCTATGGGACATGCACATAATAGATTATAAATGCATTTCTATAAGACATAAAACTGTCACGAAACTGTTATAATACATCAGAACAGAGCTCATGTCCTTACATACAGTGCGTTTAAAAAGTGTATGTTTGGTTTGCTGTGAGAAAAAAACAACGGTATAATTGTCAGTATTTTAAGCATTAGTGAATATGCAAATTATTATTATTAATTCATTCATTCATTCACCTTCAGTAACTGCTCAGAGGTGCGGTGTATCTGGAAACTATCCCGTTAACCCTGGGGTCCACACCCACTCACACATTTACTCACACTTAAGAGCAATTTAGCATAATTGCACATGTTTTTGGACAATGGGAGGAAACTGGAGAACCAGGAAGAAACCCAAACGCTGGGAGAAACGCTGTTTTAGGATATAATTTGGCATAATATTAACCGCTTAAACTCTTAGATTATCATTGTAAAGCATATTGCTCAGTAACTCCTATGAGAAAGTACATAATTGCAGTGAAATTAATATGAAAAGTGTGTAGTTATGAGAGAGAAGAACGTAACTGGACTCACTGAAGATACTAGTGCACTACCCAAAATCAGCAATCATGCAAGGGGCAAATGTACCAATATCAGAGTAATACACAGATGGAAAGGCATTAGAAAGCTGAGTAAACTATATTTAATCATTTGTTTCCTAAACATGATCATTCACAAATTTTCCTGTTGTGTTTTTACACTACACAGATAACTAGCTATGTCAGATCGCATTGTTTAAAGGGTGGAAAGCTGAAATTCTCCGCAAAACACCATTATTGATATACGCATTCTAGGTATACATATTTTAGTACTGCACATTATAGTTATACACATTCTAGTGATGCACATTGTATTTATATACAATGTTATTATACACATTGTAGTTATACATATTATATTTATGGACATTGTAGTTATACAAATACACAATATACAGTTATACATATAGTTATCCACATTACAGTTATACACAATATATTTATGCATGTTGTACTTATGCATATTATAAACATAATGTTAAAAACATGGCGCAGAAGCATCATAAAGTTAAGATCATACTGGAAGTTTTGAATCTGTCACTTGCTCTACTGTGTGTGCTAATGCTTTTGGCAAACTCAGCCAGTATGAATACTTATCATATCTTATGTATTCATGCTATACAGCACATTAGAAATGCAGTTAGAATGTCTTATGTGTTGGGGATTTATAGGAAATGTTACAAAAATATGATTCTGTTTTGACTCCTGGGTAGGAGCATGAGAGAGAGAGAGGGAAATGCTCTCTCTCTGACATATTGATGCTCACTTTAGTGATCTTAAGCCATCTGTCAGGCAGTGCAGATTTTATGATTTGATTAGAAGAACACTCAGTAAATAACTGTCATTATGCAAGCAGGCAGCAGCTCGGGTCCCTCTGGCTGCTTTATTTTTGTGCTATATATAATAATGAATGTGACTGATCGCTAGGCCATGGGCTGTGTGTGTGTGTGTGTGTGTGTCAATACCACAGTGCGGATCAAGTACCGTGTGTTTGTCTGGTCCAGTTGTGCGCTGTGAATGAGTGATTACGGGCCTCACCGTTCACTGAGCTGAGGTGTTTCTCATCAGATCGCTTTAAGAAAAATGAAACCAATCATCTCTTTGGTCCATCCAGACTCATGCGTTGTCATTCGAAATAATAATACAGCCCACATCAAACACTGATGTGATTTCAGCTCCCGAGTGTGCTCTGTACAACAGATGGACTGTATGTTGAGAGTTGGTAAAGTGCTGTGCTTCAGTAATTATGAACTTTTTCAGCTTTTTTTCAAGAGCACTGGAGAAATTGTACAGTGTTGCATAACAATCCCAAGATAGAGGACACGACTGCGTTTCGAGACGTGCGATCCGGATACCAATTTCAATCTCTTTTCTAATAACGTAATTTGCATGTATACAGTAGGGTCCGCAAGCTCTGTTAATCATTCTATTTATGACACTCTGCACTATTTCAAATGCATTTATTTGAATTTGGTAACTAGGGTACAGCTATCCTCTGTATGCCAATTGGTTTGTTATAATTTCCTTTAAAAAGTAGTGACTGTAAGAGTGAGTGAACTATACTAACCATGTTGGTGTATAGGATTCAAGTCAAGTGGGTTTTTATTGTCATTCCTTTATATAGCTGGTGTACATTGGAACAAAAGTTCCCCAAAGACCATGGTGCACGTAGTGAGGGTTAAATGCAACCATTTCTCTCTATCTGCATTTGTATCTGGTTTGGGCTCCAAATATACAGTATGTTTGAAAAGAAATATGATAAATATGGTTTATCTTGGAGTTCAGGAAATCAGTGTTGAGACTGAAGATAGAAAAACCAAACTAATAGTGCTCCTCCTATTCCCGTCTGTATACTTATATGTTTAGTACACATTATCTGTTCATGTCAAATAATATATTAATATTTGGGTACACTCCTTATATACAGGAGCATTTATTAAGAGTACCACTTTGCAATAGGAATATACATATAATGTCATTTGAATAAACATTTTAGCACCACAACAATGTTTTTTAAAAATGAAGCCAAACACAATATTTAAAATGTTTGAAGATTGCTCAAACAGTTATAAATAATTCAGCTTTAATGTATCAACTAAGGTTTTGGCACATTTAATAATCTTTTCTTTAAATATTAACTGTGTGTTTGAAAAATTATGAAATTAAGCAATTCTTGGTTGCAACCTCAGACTTTTAGACCCTACTGTAAGATCACAAATCAAACAAAGAGACATAATGTAGTTCCTGTTTACTGCGTAACGTGGCTCTTGTTTATTAGGTCGTTTCTCGTCATGACTCAGGAAGTTCTATTCGGAAATTGGATGTTCTTTTAACGATGCATTTTGCTCTACGCGGCTTATCAAAGTCTGAGTAGCACAGTGAATCATGTAACAGAAGGTCTTCTTGATACTGTTGAGGTGAATCGAACTTCCTGTCTTCACTGTCCCTGACTGGCTGATGTGCGATAGAATAGAATATGTGCTGTGTTTCACATTACACATGCTGACTGAAAAAAAAAAAATCTCAAAGGACATGTAGGTTTGGATTTTCTTTGACTGGTATGGCAGAGTGAGATGATTTTTGTCTGAAATGAAATTCCTAATACATTTGGGAAAATAGTTGCAGCAGGGTCTAATAGAAACACAAAGGATATATTAAATCAATTTCAAGGCTGTCATATTTGTCGGTGTGATGCGGGAATTAACTAGTAAAGTGTCCAGCAGGGTGTGATAGCACTGTGGATTCTTTTTTTGACTGTGACCATTTAGTTGGAAAGTTGCGCTTTTATGTAGTGTATCATGAGGTTTGAGCTCAGCTGAATACTGCAACAGACACTGCCAAAAGCTTTTCTCTGTTTACACTTTCATTATAAGCCCTGAATACCTTGTAAAACCGAGACCTAACAGATTTAGCTGTTTGAGAAACAGACTGGAGGTAGAAACTGAAAATATATCGGAATAATCTTGTTTGTTTTTCTCTCTAGTTTTTATTGTTGTGGCTGAACAGCCAACTGAGCAATTTTTTTTGCTTGCATATGCTTTGATATTTCCACTTTAAGAAACTATTACATACTATTATAATAGTATTATATTATAACAGATGTGCACCAAAGTTTTAAAGATTATGTAACGATGTAAGGCCAAACACGTCTGCCTAAAGATGATGTTTTGGTTGCTAAGTATCCTTTTTGATTGATTGCAGGTTGTGCTTTAATCAAGTTGTAAGCAGTTTAAATATGCACACATGCCGTCAGTTAAACTGTATAGATGTTAAGGTGACTCAGAAAAATGGGAAATTTCAACAACATGCGAAAACTAACCAAATAAATCAGCGAGCGACTGGTATGAACAATGATCTGTCGAGTCAAGAGCAATGATGAGTCTCATGTTTGTCAAATGCCAAGCCTGATATTTACCTCAGGAAATGAGAGAGAGGCTGATGACGCTTAGGATCAGAGCTGTCTTTCGGTGGGGTTGGAATGAACTCTTCAAATGCACTTTTTTCACTTTTGTGGGTAAGCAGAATTCACTTGTGGTTGCGATACCTGCAAAATTGAAGCATATCTTTCTTGTAGTTTTCATAACTCTTGTATATAGTGTATAGTGGGAACGAAATCCAATTTTCCCATACAGAGATTAAAAAATAAATAAATATCTGTTGTGTTGTGGCAGTATGTGATTGCTAGCATGGTTCCCTCAACCTGATCTCACATCTGCGAAGCCATAGCAAATCGCACAGCTAAATTTGTATTAAAAGTTAATTAAATCCTTATAACATAAATAGGAAAGAAACAGAATGAACAATTTGAACTTAAACACATTGCCCTTGCACATTCTTACAGTTTTTTTGTCAGTGTCATGTGTCATTACTTTTAGCAGATAAGAACTTTGTGATGTGTTTTCACATTTTCTCAGAAATGTGACATGATTAAAAACTGCATTCGTTCTTCAGTACCGATTAAATAAAAGTACTTCTTGGTAATGACCTTTCGTTCTGGCTTTATTTACAGCATGCTAGATTTTCTACATGAAAGACTTGGTTACTTCAAAAATTATAGAAAATATCAGGTCTTAAATCCATTGTATGGTTTAGCTTTTTTGAGTAAAGTGAGGTTGTGTAACTTTTAATTAAGACTTGCAGCTCTTTGTAAAGAAAACCAGGGCATCTTTTCTCAAACTGTTCTCTTTGAGACAGTAAAGAGAACAGTCATTAAGCAGATGGGGATAATGAGAGAGGGAAAAGAGACAGAGGGAAGTGGGTATGTATGTATGCGGGAGAGAGAGAGAGAGAGAGAGAGAGAGAGAGAAAGGTGGGTGTAGAGGCAGCAGTGTTTCATGTGTAGGGCTGGTCATCTCTAATACTTCATTAATGGAGACAGGTTTGCCCCCAATGCTCATTAAAAATGAATAGAGACAAGTGCTCAACTCGGCTAATGACTGACACATACACACACGCGCGCACACACACACACACACACACACACACACACACACACACCCCTGGGCTCATTACTGGTTCAGTAATTTTGTGGTTGAAGCAGTTTTCCAGAGCCGAGGTTCTTAAGAATGGAGTAGCAGGGAGTGCTGTGTGATTATGGTAAAAATAATAAACAATTATTTTTATATTCTTCTTATTCGTTCTTCATTCATTAATCTTCCGAAATCGTGGTCAGGGTTGCAGTGCATCCAAAGCCTATTCCAGGAACATTGGGCGTGAGACAAGAATACACCCTGAACGGGACACCAATCCATCTCTATGCACCAAGCACACACACATTCACACCCTCATTTCCAGCTAGGGGCACTTCAGCAAGTCTACCTACCGCCATGTGAAATTTAAATTACCTTCAAGTATCAACATTATATTATAAGCTATATTGTCCAAATAAGGTCTAGGGTCAGGGTTAGAGGATGTAGCTTTCGTTCTGACTTCCCCTGTATGAAATCCAATTAAATCTCTGTTATGTTAGACCTCTTATGAATTCTTTATAAGATTGGGTTAGGGGTGCGAATGTAACAGCTTCTGAATGTAAAATCTCAAGCTGTATGTATTATTGAGGCATTATGCAACTCTCAAACCACAGGAATGTGTGGCCACTGGCTTCTTATGCTTTCATTCCTCACAACTTGCTGTGAGGTTTTTTTACTCAGCATGCTTTCAGCGAACATCAGGTACAGAACTTGTACTTGGAAGAAGGTAGTGTATTGTGTATTATTAAAAAAGTGAGGCAGATTTCACATTGTACAGCGCTGTATCACAGATCCTTCACTTACGTGCAGATGAAGTGACACTTCAATTACTTTGTGCTGTATCACAGGCGCTTTTTAAATCTACACTCCTGTTACAATTTTAAGGTCTTCTTCAAAGACATGGCCTACAGTTGTATGTTTCTAAGAACTTGCTCGACTCACCTTGTATGAAATATTACAAACAGTAACAGAGTGGAGAGGTGGGCGTGCAGCAGTAGGTTTGTTTCAACTGTTTTGACATTTTTCTGTCCCCAACTGTGTCACTTAAACAGATCTATACTAGGGATTTCAGCTGCTTTTTTTTTTCAGTGAGACGGAACATTTTTCCTGGCTCATTTATAAGAGGTGACTCTTTCCACTTTTTTTTTTTTTTCCAGATCAGAATTCTTTACAATATTTTGAACAATTATTGTTCACCTCTGCCTATATTTCACTTAACTTGTCAAAATAACTTCATTCTTCTTCTGAATTTCTGTGAAATGTTGCCTCGTATTGTCTTTTTTTTTTCATTTGTTTGTATTCTTGTACAGCAGAGTGCGTCATATGTGCATTTACAAATATAGAAAGGATGGATTAATATAAATGCATCTGCTGTGTGTGCGCGTACCTCCTATCTTTCCTTTTTTGCCATGACTGATATCTGGCAACCATAGCACCAGCAGGGAAGATCAGGATTGTTCAGCCCTGCATGTTTGAACCCTGTTTTATTCGAATTTTTCGAATTATTACAGTAGGCTTTGCTTGATCGTTTGTATGATATCAGGCTCGCAATTTACCCAATATTAGGACCACGCACTGTACATCAAAAGCCGAGAATTTCTGTTCCATGTAGTCGTTAGAAAATGACTAATTATTCATACCTTGTGCTGTGTACTGTGCGCACAATATTAACCTGATTAGAGCACAATTACATATTTAGGTTTCCTGGGACTTCATAATGAAAAATGTCACACATATTTTTTAAGCTTTGGATCATCAGTGGAACTCACTAAAAAGTTTTGATTAATTACCAAACAATGCAGGTAATTATGCTTCATCCCAGACTGGACAGCGATAGAACACTGAAGGATGACAGGCAGAAATCAGTGAGTGAGTTCAGCGTGCAGCACCGAAGCCATCCAGCTGATTTAAATAACACAAAAGCCATGATGCACAAGCCAACATGGAGGGACCGAAGTCGTTCGTCAAACAGAACTTTATTGATCACACCGCAAAAGTGGAAGGTGCACACAAACACACGCGTGCATACAAGCCAGTTGTTTATAAGGATGTCTCACTAAGCCATAAAGCAGATAGATGGTGACAGTGTAATCATGTACACTGATTTACGCTTCAACAACTTTCTGTGCTGCCTGTCAACACCCAGACAAACGTTTTTCACATGCACATACACTGCGCAGTGTACAAGGTAACTCTATATGGTGTGTGGGCTTTAGTGGTGAATGGGATTTCACATAAGGATTTATAATGAATCATCTGATTAAAAACCTGTGCAACTCTGATGCAAATATTATAACATTATTTATCATGGTGGGTTAAAAAGAACGACCCACTATCATTAGTCACAGTGGATTTCTGTATCCTGAAGCCATCAGCCATTTGAGTCAGACCCTTTAATCCTGATACTGGAGCATATATAGCTCAAATACGTACACACGCTCCTAACCATATTTAATTATCGTAAGCCTCACTTTACCACATGCTATTCATTAAAAGCAATCTGGGTTGTGAAACCAGGATAAGAGTTAAACAGGGGATTATGTGCATAGATTGTGCTGATGCAGCATTTCCATAACTCATTTTTGAATGTGTTGTATGCATAAAAAAAAATTAAATAAATAAAAATGCCAGATTTGCTAAACATTTCAGTAACACAGATTTTCATTGTACCCATGTATATAGCTATATTGATAAATACCGAATACTCATTATTACCAAGTGTGTTCATGGCATCGCTGTTTTATATCTAGTGACGCCAACTAAACTCTATCAAAGACGAAACCTTGTAAAGAACTGAAAATGGCAAAATGACGACTAAACACTGAAGGCGATCTCTAAGTCTTGTAATAATGCAGCTCAGCCATTGCAGTGCATCATCTACCACATGCTAACTCTTTCACCATTTTGATGGTAACATCTCCTTTGTCCTAATTGGTCTGTTGCTCTTGATT
This sequence comes from Notoglanidium macrostoma, assembly GCA_030068235.1. Taxonomy (NCBI): domain Eukaryota; kingdom Metazoa; phylum Chordata; class Actinopteri; order Siluriformes; family Auchenoglanididae; genus Notoglanidium; species Notoglanidium macrostoma. Next base: position 8,433,365 of record JAQQZR010000039.1, on the reverse strand, counting down.
TATGGATTTGTTTTAGATTGAATTGTTTCAGGTCATTAATGTGAAACAATGGATTTTCACAAATTTTTTTTTTTGTTTTATTAAATTCAGATGTGCAATTGAAATAGATAGGCTAATTAATTAAACTCGACAGCAGGTATAAAAACAAATAAAAAATAATCACATCCAAGATTACGATTTTAAGAGTGATGTTACTCTTATAGGAAAGAAATGTTTTGCTGAACTAATTAGATTTTCATGAATGCTATATTCCTTGTGTAAATGCTCTTGCAAGCAGTTTACAAATAAATGAGTTCGTATCCAGTTTGATAAATGAGGCCCAATGTGAATAATAAACAGTGCATAAAATATAAGTTCTGACTCCAAAATATCTCTTGCTTTTCATGTCAGTACTCCTCTCAAACTTCAGCTTGTCCTGAAAACCCTGTAGGTTTATATTGTTTTTTGTGTGTGTGTGTGTGTGTACGTGCGTGTGTGTGTGTGTGTGTGTGTGTGTGTAGGCAGCTGGTGTAGGTGGTTGTGCTTGGATTTGTTTATGATGTTGGTACAAGAGCAGGTACATGAAACACTCGCATGAACACAGATCCGTGGTTTCAAGAAAGAGAGAGAGAAAATGGATAGCGTGAATCAGTTCAGAGCGGGTAGGGCAGTTTAGTAGGGCAGCTTTGCAACACCACAAGATTTTCACTGACTGTGAAAAATAGAGTCCAACTCTGTGCGTCTGTGTGGGGAGAGAATCTCGCTCCCGTTATATAATAACAGTCCGTACTGAGCTAGCAGAAGGGGCCCGTATGGCTCTCCCCAGTGTCTCGCTACAAAACGCATTCAAATATGCATTCAGACTGTCACAGTCTTGTATACTCGAGTGGTGTGGTTTTACTTAGCTTATGCTCCTGCTGAGTGAACCTTAAGTATCTGACGTACACTACACAAGTCTACGTTTGCGGTGCAATAAATTTAGTAGACAGATTCGTTTTTTTTGATCATGTTATTCAATCACACGCTCTCCCATAGTCAGTAATGAAAAATGAACCCTCTCTGCATGGATATCCATCAAAGCAAGACAATGCAGGCTGAATGATGGCAGACATCCAATGAGAATGTGATGTGGAGCGATATAGGCTGCTTGCTCAATCTGTAGCAGTGTATAATAGTATAGCTCAGGGGCCTGTTCTTTCTCATGTTCTTATCAGCCGTGCCTGTCCTTCTGCCTGCTGCTGGTGACGGGAGTAAACGTTTCTCTTTTCAGCCTTCTCAAGGTCTCTTCTTTGCTTGTTGAGAGTTTGGAAATCTCCGTGTCAGTGTCTGTTGGAGGCTGCACAAATAAAGCTGAATTGACTGTAATTCTGTGTAAAGAAGAAACAGCAGACTAGAATCGAAGGTCAGGCCTTATGAATAGTCCTATTCTTGCTGCAGATTTGACTTTTCTGTTTTACAAAAGAGCCATTCTGGCAATCAGCTTCATGTTTAAGACTTATGTAAAAGCACCACTATCAAAAGTTAGTCAGTCTGAGTCATCGCTTGGTGTGATATAAAGAAACACCCACACATCCACACGGATATCTCTTATCTCTGTGAAAGTTAACGTGGAGGAGATGCACTTCCAGTCGTCTGTGGTTACCTACCGAGGCCCATTTGTCACAGATTCCGAGCAATACAAGTTCTGCTTTCATATTTCTTGATTTTATGTCACATCACATGCCATGTCTTTTTGTTTCTTTTCAAGCCTTGTGTCTGCCCCTGTCCTCTGTTTGGTGTGGTTCCTGATTATGCCTGGGTGTGCTGTGCTAACACCTTAATTCATTTGTCTATGCTGTTTCATAGTCATGTTGCAAAGTCTTATCTATCCGTGTACATCCATCCATCCATACCGCTTATCTGTGATGGTCACAGGGAAACTAGACCCAATCCCAGCTGACTTTGAATGAGAGGCAGAGCAGGTCACCGATCTATCGCAGGACTGCGAAGTTTTATCATGAACCTGTGTTGTTCCCGCTTTGCTTTCCAGTGTCCTGTTTCCTAGCTGTGTGACTTCCTGATTTCGACTCTCACTTGTTTCTAAATGATTTTCGGATTCCACATAATAAATACCACTCTGATTTTACCTACTTGAGTCCTGAGTTCATTACACGCATCATGGCACAAACATAAGGCAGAGGACCGTAGTGTTAAATATTCTTGGTATTTCCGCATTGATTTCCATAACCTTACACAAAGTGATGCGATTGTAAAAAGAGGCTTTGTTGGAACGAATAAAGTAGTAAGACGTGTGGTGCGGTGATGCACAGGTAGATCAGTCCCTGGTATTCTCCTGGGCTTGAAGTACAGCACAGAGACATTTTTATAGTATACCACAACACTGTTGAATTCTCAAATCTGATTGTCAGAAGGTGTTAATTTTCAATAAGAGCAGCTCTAATACGTTATCATTTCTATAGGAACAACTCATTCATTAGGGCTTGTATAGAAAATGTCCCGCATGACGTAAGGCTAATAATAAACGTTAAAAATCCGTGTTGTTATTTAGCACAGAAGAACGTAATTGTTGACCGTAGTGATGCTTGCATTTAACATTTATGGAACGAGTCTCCAGTGTAATTGCTTTGTAACAGTCAGCAAGTTTTCCTCCAGGAACTTGTCTCACAGTACATCCGCCACATTAAATATAACTACATATGGTTAAAAAGCATGGCACATAATTAATTACCAAGTTAAACATTGTAACCATTGCCAAATTGCAAAACAAAACACTTCGGGTGTGCAGTTCTAGGAAAATAAGCAACTTCAGGGTGGAATTATTTTCCTGGATTATTATTTTCCTATTACAGAATGCTGTGTTGGGTTTTATTCCTAGCATGACATATACAATTAGATTTCACTTCTACATTTAACATCAACGGTTGAAATATCCAGATTGCCAATAGAACTTTCTTTAAGCTTCTGCAAATGTGTTTCCTGTCTTCCAGTGGTCTTCCGTGGTGTCTGGCTTTGAACATAATGCTTATATTGGATAATTATTCATCTCTACGAAGCTCATAATTTGGTCTGGAATTTTAATACGAGTTGTGAGAAATTTTATTAATACTATAAATTGCCTGCCTTTTTCTGCATAATGAGAGGTCTTAGCATGTTATGTTAGCACAAAAGGAGGATTAAAAATATGACTACACAGGTGGATTTAAATTTTCAAGCCCCCTGTTGAAACACTCCACCAAGATCAGTGCAGGTTCATCCATTTCTGATTGTGTAACTGTTGTAGCTTCTGTACACAAATGGGGAAATTGGTTTACTGTACTTTTTGTACTTTGGTTTAAGTACATTTTCCGAGTGTCTGTACGTTGCTTGAGTATTTGTTTTTTTTTGTGGAAACTTACAGGATGACTTTTACTCCACTACATTTGAAATTCAAATATTGTACTTTTGACTCCACTAGATCTCTATGTAGGGTCCCGTTACTCTTTACTTTGAAACATAGCTTTGAAGTCAGCGTATGAATGATCTTTTCTTTCATAAAATGCAATAGGCCGTACACTGTGTTCATCACAGGAGAAAACCAAGTGCAGTAGACTACTCCTACACTCCAGTTCACAGTGCTCGCTCTTGCTGCGTCTTTTGAACAGATTTGAACTTGACGATTCCGCATCAGAGCACCCAAGGCCATATCTGAAGTCCATGTTTAAGATTTTGGAAATGAAGAAAAATTCCTATCATTTTAAATGTTTACCATGCACAAGCTTGAAAAACTACAAAAAATTCACCTGAGCCAATATTGCCATTCCAATATTTTAAATGAAGTTGTCTGTGCTTGTAGTAGTGGCTGGTGAAATGAAGCTTCATGGGTTTTTATGGATTTGCCGACCGAGTTGTCGTATTAGGACCGGGTCCTGTATGACTCCACTGCTGACGCATGCTAATAACTAGCTATCAAAAATGAATAATGAATTATTGTTACTGGCTAAAGTCCTTGCAGAAATATATATTTTAAATTTTTTTAAATAAACGATACAACAACGCGTTGACATGAAATCCTTCAAACAACATCAAGCATTTAAAAAGCACTTTTGACTATATAAGTATTATAAAAGCAAGGACTGTAGTACTTTAATTCTAGTTCAAATTTGACTGAACAACATTTAACCAGGTGTATCTATACTTTGACTCAAGTAATAGAGTTGTCCATGTACATTGTTCATCTCTGACAAACAGTAACTATATGCTATTTATTTAAATCCATTTGGAGTTAAACGTGTATGATAAAAGTACTGTATACTGATCCAGCCCTGGACTAGAGCAGGGATACAGTTTTAGTGGTTTGACAAAAAGGCTAGTACTGTATCACTGTGACAGTCACTTCTCTCCCACGGGGACGTCTATGAGTTCACACACATGCGCCTCTATGGGAAAATATGAGCAGGTGTGCTAGTGGTGTTTACATTGCTGTAATTAGTTTTCAACCCTTACACACATACATATGAATTTGCAATCATCTTATACAACCAGCAACCAATGTCATTGTAAAGATGAGGTCCAAAATGCAACATGGAAGGCCTGCTTTCAGCTTTTTTTGCTGCTAAAACTTACGCTTATTTGTTTAAGAAAAGGAAAGATTTGCCTTAGCGACTAAATGTAGACAGTGCACTTTTCTAAGTGATTGTGAGTTCTATTTTCTTTTTTCTTTCGCATGCACTTAAATCAGGATTGCAGTACAGATTGATATTGAAAGACATGGTGAAAAAGAGAAAATGTGAATAGAAGCACAAGACACGTTTCTTTACTTGAACCCTCTCTCTGCCTCTCTCATATTCTCTGAGTTCGGATTAAAAGAAACAAGCTAGATACTGTATAGAAAGATGTTCCTGTTTAAAGGTAGTTTTGAACACGTCCCATCTGATGAGAAATTGTAGAATTCAAGCGTGTTTAACCCTGACCGTAAACTTTCCATCTTTTTACATGTCTCGAGTTGTAGCCATCGTTATTTTGTGCCTGTCCAATGAAAGGGGAAGAGAAAAGACGAATGTGGTCAACTTTTTAGAAACAAATCAAAACCCTGATAATATGATCCAGTCTCAGATATCAAGAGATATCTAACATCTAGGTTTTTCTGAGCTCGGTCTATAAGTGGATTGTTTTTATTATACTGATCTGCAGCGAAGCTTCATACTGAAGATATGAATGTGTGACTGCTCCAGCTGGCACTACAGCAGTGTCTGCACAACAATGGGAAGCTGTAAGGATCAGAAACCCCTCTAGCGATTTCAGGCTCCTAATTCCGTAAAGCATGTATGAGCTCTTTTCCCTCTGGCTTTAGTTGCCAAGCAACACAAGTACACAACACCGTTCAAAGAAGTCAGGGTTTGATTGAAATGGTGTGTGAGAAAGACAAGGTGAATGTGTGGTCAGTGTGGGCTTTGCCATTCATAACACTCCTGCTGCATTGCCGGTTTGTGTGTGTGTGTGTGTGTGTGTGTGTGTGTGTGTGTGTGTGTGTGTGTGCGTGTGTGCGTGTGCATGCGTGAGCGTTCCACTGGACTTTACTGACTTTAATCGCAGAGCGTCTGGATGAACCCAAAATAGCGGCTCACATTTGGGGATTTAGTGCTTGCCTATGCACACTCCCCTAACTGGCTTCTCAGAGCTCACGCAAACCAACTGCTCTTTCTGTTCTCGATAAAAGTGGAGTAACACATCTCTTTCTGTCAGTCTTTCACATGCATGCACTGTAAACATGGAATATATTCAGTTCACAATTTTAGGTCTGTGGCGAATACACAAAAAATGGAAGCAGGACTTTATTAGACAGATCACGATATTGTCTTTACCTTTAAAACCATTTGAGATATAAAAATAAATGTGTGTGGCATTCACCGACGAACGCAAATAAGAGCCAAAGTCAAGCAAAGATGTTTGAAACAACCTACCAAGAGATTTAATAATAAACCCGTACAACTGAGTACTTAAGAGAACTGATGCATTTTTAAAGACTTGATTTATTTTTTTTCACTGTTTATTTTTAATATTTTTCATATTTCTTCAAATGTGCCTGAAGCTGGCTTTACACTATATGATTTTGCTGCCGCAGAAAAATCGCACCTGTAAATTAATTTGATGAACATGAACTGAGATCAGCTGTCTTGAAACGCATAATGTGACACGGACACCTCCGGCATAGGATTAAGTAAAAAATCATGGAACAGCTGTAAATATGGCAGGTGGCAATGGTGAAACAAAATATGCAGGAAAATGACAGGTAAAAAATCTTTATTACTTCAATCTCAGTTCAGTATAATGGCATGCTAGGGCCACTGTCTTGGAGGGGTGTAAAATTCAGAATTCTTGAAGTTGTAAATTCACAACTCACATCAAATATAAAGACTGTTTCCTATATCTCTTGACTCAGCTGTTTCAAAGTAACAGAGATTTGGGCAAATGAGAAGAATCCACACACTGAGGGTAATACAGTAGAAGTAAACTGCTCTTGCGCAATAATTATACAGTTATAAACAGCTAAGACAAAAACAGCTAGGACACAGTTTAAAAAAAGCCTGCGTGGTTTATACATTCATCTCCCATTTAATCCAGGAACGCAACGATCACATGCATCCCAGCTGCAGTGCATTCTGGGAAATCTCTTTTAAGTCTTATATAATGCACAATCGAGGAGGAAAGATTGCATTTCCTGTAACTTTCGGCTCAGGTGTGGCGTCTGTCTGATGTGATAGCCTTGCAAAGTGAAGCAATGTGGTTCCCACACTATATTTCTGCGTTTTGTTTCTTGTAAATTTGTGACTTTTTCCTCACGTATTTATGACTTTACCATTTCAGAGAATATCCAAGTTTTTTCTCATAAATTGACGACTTTTTTTCTGTTTTTCTGTCTTTTTCTTTTTTCTTTCTTTTTTTTCTTTTTTTTTTTTTTTACCTAAATTGGCCCTAATATGCCATCACACTTCAAGGAATATTTGTTTATTTATTTATTTATTTTAAATATTTTTGTTTTATTTGCATTTTGCCCAAGCTCAGACCATGCTGATTGGTGATATAAGCAGATCATAATAAGTTTAACAGACATCGTAAGCCATCTTTGGCTGTATGTCCTTGTTCCTGTCATTGATTGGTGTGTTAAATGCTAACTATATAGCCTGGATGGCAATGCTGTAAGAAGACATCGTTGTCTGAATGTTGAGGAAAAGTGCATTGGCATGACGCTGCTATTCAGACATTGATTTTAAAGTTCAGGTTCCAGTTTTCCCTACAATATTTCGCTTGCCGTGAATGCTCTCTATCGGTGGATGTGATACTTCAAAAAGTTCTGCCTACAAAGAATTTCTGTTACAAACCGTGTCTTCTTTCACTTACTTTGTGGACATGGTGTCTGTTGATGATTCACTCGTGATTGACCAAATGCTACTCATCTGACAACGAATCGTTTCCTTTGGTACGAATTCACCAAAAGCAGCTTCATTTCTGAATTGCTCCTCATGTCTCGTGTTCCTCTCCTTCCCTGAATGTTATCACATGCACATAGAGATTAAGGATGACAGATTAAGGCCAGGGGAAATCTGCCACTCAAGTTTGGGTCTGGAGCCCCACCACGACCGGCAACTAGCAGACAAATTCGTCAAACGACCAAAATTATAAAAAATAAATAAAACGTCGGGCGCAAAAACGTCAAACTAAGAAGAAAAACAAAAAAGCAAAGAAAAGTGAGAAGAGGAAGCAAAAACACACACGGTGTATTCTCTATTTTCCTCTAACAGAAAAAGAATGATGCCAGCACATCATAAGGAAAATAGTAATTATGATATCTTTCTTTTTCCGGTATAATATATTTAATTCTGTTCACGTTCAGCAGCCTGATCATTTCCTGGGAATTGAACTAGGTCGATTCAATCTTCCCAGGATTTCAACTCTGGCGTGCTTTAATCCCTTTGCTGATTAATCATAGTTCAATCCTCATATGCAAATAAATGTCTGGAAGATACTATAGAGGAGAAGACAGGCACAGTTGTGTTTTGAGGTTTTGTGTATAAAACAAAATCAATAAAGAAATCAGAAGACTCCAACAGCTAAAACTGTATTTCTTTTCCTTCCTGTGATCAGATACTGAGTATAGCTGTAGTGTAGTGTAGCGTGGAAAATTCCTTGGCAGCGAGATTAGAGCAGGGTGAGGCCTACTGAAAATAACCAATAGTAATAGAACACCTTCAGTGTGTTAAGCCTTTTATACAAAATGTCTACTAAGAAGTCCTTGCATTTCTGCATTGCATTCTGAATGATTATTCTAGCAGAAATCAGTAAAAAGCTAAAAACCTTTTTGTGCCACGTGGCTTCTTTTCTTTTTTAGCTTTGGCACTGAGAACAATCGTAACGATGTGTGAGTGATGAGTACATCCGAAAACTGCGGTCTGAGATGTGCCGGGAGATTGTTCTCAGCAGGAACGAGTTTGCTTTTGTTTCCTATTTTTTTTCTGCTTTTTGCTAAATTTTACACAGATTAAGTTGCTCATTGAGCGTTCTTAGCGCCGCCGTAGAGCCGGGGATTAGTTATGCGCTTACTGTTCAGAGCACAGCGGTGAAAGAGTAATATGTGCTCTCAGTTTTGGTCAATCTGTTCCTCAACAGGGTGGAAAGACAGCCCAGATTTCACACAGGCTCTCTCGCTTTCCCTGCCTCATTCTCTCTCTCCCGCACACTGCAGGACGTTCTGTCATGACCTGTGGGATATTAAAGGCATTTCTTTACAAATCCATTTCACCATTTTGAAATAGCCGCATTTCTCCTCTCTCTCCGTGTCTCAGTTCTTTCACCCCTCTCGCTTCCTTTCTGTTCTTTCTTAAAGCAGGGGATTAGCTGCGCGCCTACTCTATGCTTTCAACACTGCCACTCTCACACAGTGTGTATTCTGACCAAGACATTCTCCTCATCGACATTACCACTGTTACAGTAATCTTTTCTTTCAGCTTTGCATGTTAAGCATTTCAATTACACAGTGGCTCATTAGTTATTAATGCAGGGTTAATTCAAATTACGATTAATGCCTGGACGTAATCCACTCAAACAGTGCCCAGGCTCTTTTTTTTAACTACAAGGCCCAAGACGGAAAGTCAGAAATATGACACTTAACCTCTTTATAAAGGAATAAAGCTCCAGTGGCAAGACCAATATGCAAATGTAAATATTCACCTCGTGTGCCTGAATTTGAATTGTAAATCCAAACCCTCGCTAGAAGATTGAAACGCCTGTCATAATTAGCTGAGACTTCTTCTCCAGCTTTATTTTATTGACACTTCACAGGCCCGTCGTTACAGATAATAAACTTTTGTTTCAAAAGGATCACGTGGGAAATATGCGATAGGTGCTATCACATCACATTTCCAATTCTTATTTCCAGGGCTATGAATGCAACGCCAACTGAATATTTCAAAAGCCTAGGCGTTCAAAAGTTTTTTATAAGGAGGTGGGGAGACTGTGGTGCAGTGGGTACATTGAAAAAAGACAAGAATATGTGTTCGGTCTGCTTTAAGAGTATGTATTATGCATAGTTTGCGTTAAAATATTTAGTTTGTCATCAAGACATGATTTCACTGCTAAACCTGCAGTGGTGGTTGAAAGCGTATGAACCTTTAGGTTCTTCTATATTTCTAAATAAATACGACCTAAAACATAACCAGATTTTGAAGATTAAAAGTAGATAATGAGAACCTAATTAAACAAACGAGACAGAAATATTATACTCGGTCATTTTTTATTAAGGAAAGTGATCCTAGAACAGCATTTCTGTTGGATTAAGGTCAGGACTTTGACTTGGTCATTCCGAAACGTTACTTTTATTCTTCTTTTACCATTCTTTGGTAGAACAACTTGTGTGCTTATGATCATTGTCTGACTGCATGACCCATTTTCTCTTGAGATTCAGTTCACGAACAACTCTCCTGTTTTCCCTTTGAATTTGCCAGAATAATTCAGAATTCATTGTTAGCAAGTCAACCTGGTTCAGATGCAGCAAAACAGATGCAAATCATGACACTACCACCTCCGTGATGTCCTTATCTCACAGATGGGATAAGGTTCTTATGCTGGAATGCAGTGTTTTCTTTTTTCTAAACATGATCTCGAAACATTCTCATTTAAACCAAAAAGTTAAATTTTAGTCTCATCCATCCACAAAATTTTTCCAATAGCCTTCTGGCTTGTCCGTGTGATCTTTAGCAAAGTGTAGGCAGAAATGTTCTTTTTCTCCTTGCGACCCTACCATGCACGCCATTGTTGTCCAGTGTTCTCCTGATGGTGAACTCAAGAACATTAGCATTAGCCAGTGTGAGAGAGGCCTTTAGTTGCTTAGAAGTCACCCCGGGTTCTTCTGAGACCTCGCGGACTAGCACACGCCTTGCACTTAGAATGGTCTTTGTTGGTCAGCCACTCCTGGAGAAGGTAAAAATGATCTGTCTGACTGTGGATTGGTGGAGTCCAAACTTTTTGGATGGTTTTGTAACGTTTTCCATCCTGATGAGCATCAACAACTTTTTTTTTCTGTGGTCCTCAGAAATCTCCTTTGTTTGTGCCATGATACACTTCCGCAAACATGTTGTGAAGATCAGACTTTGATAGATCCCTGTTCTTTAGATAAAGCAGGGTGCCCATCTAACACTTGATTCTCATCCCATTGATTGAAAATGCCTGATCCTAATTTCACTTTCAAATGAGCTACTAATCCAAGAGGTTCACATACTTTTGCCACTCGCAGATATGTAATATTAGATCATTTTCCTCAAAAAAATAAAGTAGAATATTTTTTGCCTCATTTGTTTAATTTGGTTCTTTGTGTCTACTTTTAGGACTTTTGTGAAAACATGATTAGGTTTTAGGTCATATTTATGCAGAAATATAGAAAACATTAAAGGGTTCACAACCTTTTAAGCACCATTGTAACATCTTTCATTCATTCATGCATTCATTTATGGCGAGGGGATGGATTTGTCCCTGATTATGTCCATAATCTAGTTATGGCCTGTTCCTACCCAACATGCATTTCTCACCTGTCACATGACCGCTTCCAACTAGGGAGGGTGAAGACTAACACTTGGTTCCTCTGAGGCTTATGAAGCCAATCAACAGCATGTTTTTTGAACTGCTGCTCATGCAACGGCAGAGGGTGGCGTTATACCCTTGGAGAAAAGCACTGTCCGTCCACTTATGAATTCACAGACACCCATGATTGGCTAAGGTTGCTGTGATTGATAGGGGAGGGATTATGCACCTGCTCTCTTAGACTCTTGGCCACCGATGGCTGTGGCATTGTCAGAATTCGAACTCACGATCTGCAAACGATAGGGCAACCGTTTTTTTTATGTACAGAAGAGTGAGTGTGCTCAGGTCACGTAGTATTAACCTGATCCAATTATGTAAATAAGCAAGTGAGGATGTTGTCACTGACAGGAACAAATGACTATAGTGTTAAATCAATTTGATTAAGTCATGTGTGGCGCTATAGCACAATGGGTATTGTTGCTGTTTCACAATGCCAGCAATCTGCATATGATCTTGAGCTCAGGTAAGCGCACAGGGTTTGATTTTATTCATAAATCACGTTGGATTTATGAAAACACCTTCTGTTAATAAAGCTTTATTTTCAGTGTTGCATCATCCCTTGGAGTTGCATACATGCCTGCATGGGTTTCCTCTGGGTTCTCTGGTTTCTTCCAACCTCCTAAAAACTTGCCAGGAAGTTGACTACAACAGCCCTATACAGTATATGAATGAGTGAATGATCGTGAGCGCATGGTGTCCTGGGATGGACTGGCATCCCAAACCAAACCCAAAAGAAAATGTTAAGCATTTTCCAAATTAAAAGACTTTTTAATCTTACTGCGGTTCCACCATCTAGTTGAAAGGAAGCAGGTCTGTTCATGCCATCTTGAAGAAGGTTCCATGCTGTGGTCAGGCTTGCTTTGCTTTTTAATCAAGACTCTGACTGGGATCCCAAATGGTGCAGCTGTATGAATAACTCTATTAAGAAGCCTGATAAAGCTACAACTATCCATGACTAGAAGTTTAAGAAGGAATAATTGGGCCTGTTTTGTGGTGTAGGCTCAATGAGCGCAACACTGGCTAGTTATAAGTGTGTGTTAACTTGTCCCAAATCTCCCCTTTACATGGTCTCCATTAACCATCAGTAACTAACCATTTTAAATATTAGTAAAAACACTTACATCATGTAACTGGGGGCACTCACCTAGTGTGTAAGAATTGGCAGTAGAGAAGGGGTAATATCAAAGCATTTGTCCCTGGTTCTGTGATTTCTTTTACATAATTGAATTACATTAAACTGAGTTCAATTACAATGTTTTGCCTATGAAACTTGGTCATTTCAGAGAAAATTGATCACCCAAAAACAAAGCACATTGCTAATGCTAGCTACTAGGTTTTTTTCCTAGCATATTTTTGTTAGTTTTTATTTCTTCTACATTTTCTTTTATTCCCCTTCTTTTTGGACACTGGATATCTTTTTTGTTCTGTATCACATCACTGTCCACAAATTCAACCCTACTGTAGCAATGAGAATGATTGAGTATTAGTTTGTACATGCAATTGTTTTGCATTGATGATAGTAATCCAACAATCTATAAAGATTTGAAGATTGAATATTCTTCTTCAAGTTCTTCAGTTTGTTCTTTCAACTGTCCTTAAAGCTATAGGCAGGACCATAGAATATATTGTTGTCCTAAAACATTTCAAAGAACCTACGAGAGCCCTTTTTTCTTCACTCTTAGAAAAACTGTAAAATCTAAAATCCTTAAGAGCGCTTCAGTTTTTCCTTTAGGGAAACATTTAAAAATTCTATGTAAAAGCTTTCTACATAGCGATAGTCTTTCCTTTCAGAGACAGTCCAATGTAGAACCCATTTAGGAAGCTAAGATCTATCCAGATTATCTCTTCTTGTCTCTCTTAAAATACTATATGTGTTTTTTCTAATTAAAGGTTCTATGTTTTATGCAACATACTGAGTTTTCATAGGAGACAGAGTTCCTAGTAGAACCCCTGTAGGAAGCTAAGAACCCTTGGCTAAAGAATGAGCCCTCTTGTCTTCACTTAAAAAAAAAAAAAATAATCTAAAAGCCTTAAGGGTTCCTTAAATGTCCCACTGTGGGAACCATTAATGGTCTCAGGTAGAAAAAGTGTTTTTCTCTCAGAGAGGTTTCCAAACTACCCCAGATGGAGCCATATTTCTTCGCTTTTAGAAAAAAAATCTTAAATCTTAAGAAAAGCATTCTTCAAGTGTCCCCATGCGAGAACCATTAAAAGTTCCATATAGAAATCCTACAACAGTGGTGTGGGTGCTGTGGCTCAGTAACAGGAAGATTGATGATTGTTCGTTTTAAAGCCATGTTATTTGTTACACTTGGCTAAACCATCCTGCTCTGTACTCACCTTTAAATCCCCCAGCTTCAACGGCAGCTAATCTCTGTTCCTCTCTTTAGTTCTCATGATTGGAGTCAGTGGGTTCGTGTTACTTGTTTATTTAGTTGTTTATTTAGTGCTTTCTTAGCGCTGGTCTGGTCTGTAAACAGTTCATTCTGTGCCTGAATTACATTCCACTAACGTTCTCCTTCTTCCCTCTGAGTGGAACTGTTTAATATTTTGAGAAGGATTATGGAGTATCTGGACTCGTCTGTGAGATGAGCAAGCTCCTTTATTAAAACGTTTAATTAAAAAAGATGTAAATGAAGCTCATATTAAATTAGGGACGTAACTTAATATGAGTATATTATTCGGAATGAATAGATAATGTATTCTAAATGGATGCAAATATAGATATGAATAGGTGGCATAATATGCACATATACACCCTTCTGGTTTAGGCCACGCCCACTATAGGGTTATATAGTGATATTTGGTGTACTAAACAAATACAGATGCAGCCATAGTGGCTTTGTATTGCACCCCTAACACACATACCTATACTAAACAGATGAAGAAACACAGCTGTCTCACTCTACATCTCTCTGTCTCTCACAACACACACACACACACACACACACACATACATCTGAACCTAAACCTAACCTTAACCTTAACCTCAGTAATGAAAAGGAAACTTTTTGGCTCTTTTAATTTCTCTTATTTTGTTTACAAAATCCTTGTGAGGACTACCCAGTTGTGAGGACAATCCAAAATTGCCCTCATAAGGATAGTAAGATCTGACATGTGGTCCTCACAAGGGTACAAAAACCCATACACACACATGTTCATATTTGGGTTATTGAGTAAACACTTTCACTGAGGAAGTATCGGGAGAACAGCTTTTGTATTTGAATTTTATTGCGCTTTTCTAATATTTTGGCAGTTAGTGAGGGAGAGAAAGCGAGCTAGAGAGAAAGAGATGGATAGAGTGCAGTGGAGGACTGATACATGTTCTCAGTTTTGGTCAATCTGTCCTCAACAGGGCGGAAAGACAGATGGACAGACCTAATTTCACAGTCTTTTCTCTCGCTCTCCCACCAGCAGGACGTTCTGTCACGACCTGTGGGATATTAAAGACATTTCAGTCCAAATCCATTTTCCCATTCTGGATAGCAGCATTTCTCTTCTCTACCGCTTCTTCTATCCTTCCTCTGTCTTCTTGATGGATGAGGGTAAGAGGTTAATAACCCAAAACTAAAATAATATTTTAGATGCCCTGAATGTTCTTTTTTTTTTCCTTTTGATTTTGGATGGATTTTTTCATGAGCACTCCAGCCCAGTGATAGTACACACTAAGAGCATGTGTATTGAGCAGTAATAAAGGCAAAATGCGTAAAACACCAAACGTAGCTAAAAGTTCTATAATGAAAACAAACGAAAGCCTAATATGTTTGGACTGACAGTCAGTTAAACTACTGTATAAGGATACACTTGAAAACAACGTGTTCACCCGTGTTTTATCCACAACCTCAGATCACAGTACGGATTGTACCGCTGATGGAGCAATGGATTCTGGAGTAGCATTACGTTCTGCTGCCTCCACATGAGGGTGTAATAATAAAAAGAAAACAAAACTCAACTGCAAGCACATTATTATATAAGAAATTACAGACCACAATCTAACAACCTATTCAGTAGCGTCCTTGCACATTTATAACACACACAATTATATTGCCTAGCTTGATACTGTGATGTATGTGGTTTCAAAAGCAATTATTTTTCCCGCCCCGACATAAAAACAGTGATCAGTGAGTTTGCTTCCAGGACATTTGAAGGACATTTTCAAAAAGCTTTATTTTCAAGTGACCCAAAACGCTGTGTTCATGAGACAGGAGAACAAAACACAGCAAAGAATTTATGTTTTCGAAAATATATTAGAAAAAATATGTGGAAAGGGCAAATTTTGGAGCTGATATACTTTTTTTTTAAGTGTTCATACAACAGTGTGGTTGGATTCTCAAATCTGACTGGTCAGGAGGTATTGATTAGTTAAAACAGCAGCACTGACTGTAGTTCTGGCTGTAGATTTAATCACGGGATTATAGGAATGCATTCGCGCTAATACTTTATCATTTCTATAGTAGCAACAGTTACCACAGGCTTGGTCATATACACTACCATTCAAAGGTTTGGACACACCTTCTCTTTTTCATAGGTTTTTCTTTATTTTTTTTGCTTTCTGCGTTGTAAAACATTACTGAATACATCAAAACTATGAAGCAACACGTATGGCATATACTGAATTATGAGGTAAACAAAAA
>JAQQZR010000039.1:8390585-8404568 GCA_030068235.1 Notoglanidium macrostoma | reverse complement strand
TGTGTGTGTGTGTGTGTGTGTGTGTGTGTGTGTGTGTGTGTGTGTGTGTGTGTGTGTGTGTGTGTGTGTGTCTTTCTACATTTCACCAGATCACACAAGTTCCCCACAATCTACCAAGCTGGCAGAGTAAAAAACGAATCAATACCTTCACCCCAATACACTCGCTCACTTGTTTGAAGGAGTGGGAAAAGCATCTCACATAATACACTGTTACATAATGTATCAGTTTGTTTAGTTTCATTGTTTCTGTTGAAACACGGCACTGGGCATCCTGAAGACACACCACTGAATAATTGGGTTCAGAGTGAAGCCACTGCAAACTAAACCACTCCAGTGTTCCACGCAAACACACATCCAACACACACACATACACACACACTATTTCTTGTTCTCTATCTGTCTCACAGAATAATTCTACTGATCTCTAGTCTTTTTGTTCATTTAATTATGATTGCATTACTATTCATCATATATCCCAGGCTTTACAGAAGCAGAAGTTTCTCACTATTTTTAAATTCATTTGCGGTATAGTGGAGCTGATCCATGATCAGCTTTCCTGAATCCATTATTTGCTTAAAAAAACAACAGAGATGCAGATATAGCAAAACCGAAGTGAACAATGCGTTGTGGTTATTCAGTTTTATTCCATCTACTTTAGGTGGACTGAGAATTTTAGTAAAAAATAAGAAAAAAGAAATGTGACAGATGCCTGCAAAAAAGTCTTGCAGCTGTTCAGCTTGCTTTGGATTATTCTGTGTTAATAGATGAGCTGTAGGCTGCCTGCATGAGGCTTCTCGGTCTCATAGGGTTGAACTACATACTGGTCATGAATTTTGCTCAGAGTAAATTAGGCGCTCATACATATCCCATAGTGCACATAGGAAAGGTGTGGAATAATAGTGTTGAATGTCCACATATACTGACTGGTAATATAAGCATCATGAATAATACATGGTTTAGGAGGATGAATGAAAGGACTTTATGGTTTGTCTCCATGCACATGGTATATTTCAATTACAATAAAACAATATTAAGAAATAAGTAGCACAGTTTTGATGTATGTGTACTAATAGATACTCTAACCTAGATTAGGGGATAATTGCCATTTCAGTATTGTTGACCAAGCACCTAATTGCCATACAGCTGCTGCTGAACTGACTGGGAAACTCACTTGTTCATAAAGTTTTAAGAAGCAGTTTGAGGACTCCCGAGTGGCACAACAGAAATATTTCCCGGGTGGTGCAACAGAAAAGCCTTCGACATCAGTGGCATTTCTGGCACAGAAGACCTGGTGGGGCACAAGAAACTCTGTATGAGGAGCGTCCGACTCGTCAGTGAAACTACACACAAACCTACTTGCTCAATGAATCCAAACACAAACACAGCTCATCAGTGAAATGCACACGTTAAAGTAATGCAGGTGCAGGAGTTAGCTGAAGTGGAGACAGGGATATGAGTGACATCATCAGTAGCGGCATTTGACCTCAGACAACTGCATCACGTCACAAATCCAAAATTATCAAGCAGTATAAGGGCATTCTGTTCTGCAACTGTACTAACATATCCATAGCAACATTTCAGAGCAGGGAAACCATTTGCTTTCCAGGCCTTAAACTGCAGCCAAAATAATACATCTTGTACGCTGAAAAAAATAAATTGAATTAAGACATATTGAATTAAGAGCGAAATTTCCACTCAAGTAAGAACATTTAAGTTCAACAGCTTATCGGGTAAATTATGGCAAGATTAAGTTAAACCGATTAAATTGTAATAAGTACATTTACAAACTTTATTTATTGTATTGGCATGGACATTATATAAATGTAAAAGCTGTATAAGGCCCTAATTAGTTTTTAGAGCGTTATAATGCAAAATAAACCCACAAGTGACATTCACTGCTTGAAAAGAAAAGATCTTTCATTTATTCAGTTATGCACAATGATCTTTCATTTATTCAGTATAACTTTTATTAAATTGTTGATTTGAATCTTTATATTGCCTTGCTATTGGAAATGGTTAGCATAAGTGTGATGACTAACAATGGATAGCTGCATAGCAAAGCCGATACCATAAGCGACGTTTAAAGGACGTCTTGGCATATGTCACCATTCTATTATTTATTGGTTGCTCTCAGCATGGGGCCAACATGATCATGCCCCGCAGCTCATTATTGAATGCATGTTGCACAGTATTTAAACAAATGCTCACCTCCTCACTTGCTTAAACAAATTCTCACCAAAGGAAGACTTCTTGCAGAGGTACTGACCTTTACACAACAGGTACAGGAAGATATTGGGAATGTATTGGAAAGCGCAATCATTGTCATATGTAATAAATAAGCAACAATGTTAGTTATGAATACATAATAATGTTACATTGAATTATTGATCATGTTGTGCACTACTCCAAAGTGACATCTAATGGGGCCAGGCCTCATCGACCCCTCATGTAGAGACGCCCCTGTTCAACATGTAGTCGAGAGATTATGAGTTTGAATCCCACTGTTGCCACAGCCATCTGTGGCTAGAGTCCGATACAGCCAACTTGGCCATGTTCTGTGGGTGAGAGGGGTGGCATACTCTCTCTCTCTTCCCTATCATTCACTGCAACACTAGCCAATCATCGGCCTCTGTAAGATCAAGTACACAGAAAAGGGTAGATAGCACTTTCCTCTGAGTATGTTATGCCTCCATGTGATGTAGCAGCATTTTGAAAAGATTCAGTTGCTTGGCTTTATGAGTCTCAGAGGAAGCATGCGATAGCCTTCACCCTCCCTGGTTGGTAACCGTTTTATGAAAGGGAGACCTATATTGTGGGGGGGGAATAGCCGAGATTAAATTAGGAAGAAAATTGGGGGAGAATATTTAGAAAAGTAGTTTGTAATATTTAGAGCCCTCTGCTGCCTAAAGGGTGAGTTGCAAATGCAATGAGACAATGCCAAGACAAAAGTCCACTGTCCTGAACACTTTCCTGTGGAAGAAAACATACTACTGACACTGGAAACTCATTCCATGAAAGTTAAATAAATATTTCCATACATAAAGCTTTGCAATATCTCTAATATTATAATAGATAATATATATTTTTATCTTTGGTAAATTAGAGCATGTTTTAATTCTATTCTATTATGTAGAATATCCGCCATACATGTCACTGTGAAGAAATTATTTATTTACCACTATAACAACAAAAGCAGTAAATTAATATATACATGTGATTTGCCTTACAGCAGGCCCTACTGTCTGAATTGCTATTATAGAAAATTCAACACCTTCTGCTGGAGATAATTGAGGATTCCACAGTTCTTATATATGATATACTAGATTAGAGTATATCATATATAAGAACTGTGGAATCCTCAATTATCTTTCTATTCTACATATTCTATTCTATGTTCCAGTCCACTAATTTGATTGGACAAGTGGCATTCCAAGAGTGATGATATGTAGTATAGCAGCACTGGGACATTTCACTGTTTGTATCACTCTGCTTGTCTGTGTTTGTTGCAATTCTAGCAATAGTTCATTACAATGGAAACTTTACTACACTTGGGCTGTCAGTCAGTCTGTGCATTGCATTGCTCTATCCAGCAACATGCAATGCTCCAGCCAACTGTGGCTTCTTTGTGCACTATGAAGAGTTCTGCAGAAGGTGTTTGTCCGTTCTGTGCTACTCTAGCGGCACAACATGGCAGAGGTGGACCCTATGTAGATATAAAGGGCTCATTCTAAGCTTACAAAGAACACAATGATTTACAGCCACAGGTAATTATACACTAATGAAAACATACTTATAAATTCCATACGTATATTATAGAATTTATACTCTATTTCTGCTAATAGATATCCTTAAACCCTCATCCTGCATAGTGGACCTTTAAGGCCACCTGTCTGTATTGAATCATGGATGGTCACACACAACCTAGGTCCTCTAGAAGAGGTCTGAATGTATTTCTTTTGTCATACGAAAGCCTACTGTCAGCTATAGTTCCGTGACTGACACATCCTTTGTTCTAAAATTGATTGCAGACCGAAGATTCTACTTGCAGGCATAAATCACTCTGACACTTTAAAACGTGCAGACTGAACTCTGCAGCCTGTGTCAAGGAAATCATAAAGCAGCAGGTTCACGCCTGGCTGATTCACCGTTATTCTAGCAAGCAAGTCAACAGCCTGCTCATAACAAGGCATTCACAAAACAGCACATAATACATGCTTTTTGCGTTTATTCATCGGCTGTTGTATATAGTTTTAGGTACATTTAAGCCTGCAGGCCAAAAAGCTTTCTTTTGACCTATCGATGCCAGATGATATCTATTTTAACACAAGGTTTTGCAGCCAATACTGTTGCAGACAAGATGGATTTTCCTGGTATTTAGTGGCCCCTGGCTCACCATTCATATTCCATTTTGTCTGCCATCGATTTCCACACTGACTCAACAACACCCTAGACACAGTCTTTCCCTTTAAAGGAGCAGAGGCAACAAATGAAATACAACTTTATTTCCTTCTAACTAATCATACAACCTCCCAAACATGACTGAATATGACAGAGGTAAGATATTTAGCGTTTTTTTTTTTTTTTGGTACGGTGTGTAGTGTAGTACTTTGGTCTATATTGTTCCAATTCTGAGGAACATGAGGTTATGCTGCAGCATTGCCACTTTAATGCACTCTCACTTGTCTATCTTCATGCATGATTGTGGAAAAAAAGCTTTGTAATTTTAAAATGTCTTACATCATTCCACTTTGCTTGCATATTTTAATACCGCACTGCGTGTGAAAGAGAGAGATTAAAGCTGTAAGCTGAACGACTATACACTCATTATGCAACATGTTTTCTTCTAAACTTTTGAAAAGAGCAAAATGATACTTAAACATTGGAATGTTCATTTACTGCATGAGCATTGAGTCAGACTTAGAAGTCAGTTGAATCACAGTGATCAAAAGACTCTAGAAAGAAGAGGAAAGGAATAAAAAAGATGAAAGCGAGAGACTGGGAGATTTGGTAATAACTAGAAAAAAAGCCGCTGCAGTGAATCGATGTGCTTCTAATGTTTATACTCATTGGTACGCTGTCTCTACTGGTTTCTCAGTATTGGGTTTCTGGGTTCTGTTACCATAAGGGCTAATATTTGGGGTTTCCTGCTTTTTTATTCAGCTTTAACTGCACTTCTCAAGATGGGGTTCATGTACCTCCTGGGTCTGTGCTGTAGCCAGGGACAAATATGGCCTGAAGTAAATGCTTAATTTCAGAAATTATATTAAGTAAAAAAAAAGTGGTCTTATTTTGTCTTTAATTGGCAAAAACAGGCTTAGACAAATTTAATACTTGCCAATTGGTTGAATTTATATATAGTGCATTTTGCCTCATATATCAAGCTGTATATAAACAGAGTAATTGATGAATTGTTCGCAGGAGCATTTATAAAAGAAATGTGACAATCCAGTTAGTTTGGAAAAACATTCCCATCCTACAAGAAATCCTGAGTTTGTGTTTATGGATGTATAAGGAGAATTACTCATATGAACGGCGATTGATAGGCTTCAAATAGTGTTATTGGGTATAATAGTATAGTATAGTACAGTATAGTATAGTATAGTATAGTAATAGTATAATTGAGTTAGCAATTTTAGATATAAGATTTAACATATTTATTAAAAATGAATGAAAATTTGTATTCAATTTCAAAGCAGTCCAAAACAAATCCACAAATTAAGACAAACAAGATAAGCCTTTTATTTTGAACTGAATCTTATTTCTCATCTACTTTCCTCCTGCCTTTGTCTTATAGTAACCTTGACACTTTATCTTATTTAATCACTAACAACCCCATCATCCTTTATATTTCTTCTATCATCTTTGGATATTTTTACACCATCGTGTAGATTGGAACCAATCAAGCCCGGTTTATTCAGCGCCACTGTGAAACTACGATCCAAACGTCGTTGTGGAACCTGGAATAGAGACAATTACAACTGTGAGAATGGGAAACCTGGGCTTTTTCATTATGTATCTATGGGTAGACCATCCATATTAATTTTTCTCTCTTCACTAGTTTTGGAAGTGAGCTGCATGCTTTGAGCTCTGTTATGGTCATTTTCAAGCATTTTTTATGTTATATGTTATGTGTTATGTATCTGAACCATTTGTGTACTTTGAACCATTTGATTAAATCTGAATCTGCTTAGCCTGTCTCTCTCTCTCTCTCTCTCTCTCTCTCTCTCTCTCTCTCTCTCTCTCTCCTTATATTGTACTCCCTGTAGTGCACACAGCAGTAGTGTTAGCTAGATAAGATACATCAAAGCATTCATGGTCCACACACTTGGGCTGGGAACACATGCTGAGGCCAGGATACACACTCAGGCCGCGAACACCCACTCAGGCTATTTACAATAAGTAAATTTACAAACAATATAAGTAATGACAGACAGATAAGCAAGGAGACAACTCTAAAAGGAGTCGCCATTTTAAGTTGGGTACTCAATTGGTATTAAGGGGCCTAATGTGTGGCATGAAAACATTCCCCACACCATTACACCATCTCCATCACCAGCCTGAACTGTTGGTACAAGGCAGGTCTATGGATTCATATTGTTGAATCTAAATCCTGATCCTACCATCTGCATGTCAGAGCCATCGACTGTAGAAAACATGGCTGGTGTGGCTCCATTGCCTCCCCATTCTCTAGAAATGAAGCCAAAATCTCTCTACCATGTTGTCACATTTGGAGCCGTGGTCTGTCCAGTCGGGATGAGAGTCAAAGCCAGGTACACCCACTGAGATGGAATGCCTGCCCTCTGAATGCGTTGCAGAACATCTTGGTTGTGGAAATCAATCTTACGTTTATTTAGAGAGCTTAAATAGTTTCAGTCGGAGATATTTCATTAATATGGATGCATCTAAGAAGGACATTTATCAAATGAAGTGGAAATTTGCTATCACTGATGTGAATAAGTTTAACCATGGTTTCAGGAAGAGCAGCTGGCTTAACCTCAGTGCTGCTCTGGCAGTGCAGTGTGAGTATTATTTGGGATACATGGCTATTCTGAGCGCACTGTAAGCTAACTAGAGTACGTATAAAATCTATCCTAATGTTATTGGCGAAGGAAGAGCTTTTGTGCAAATTTCTCTAGTTGGCTGGCTGGATTTTACTAATACTGAAATAAAACATCTATCAAGGTGGCTGTACAGCTAGATAGCTAGTGTAATTGCTATGTGGCTAGGTAGTTAGCATGAATAAATGAGCCTTTTTTTATTTTAAATTTTAATAGAAATTAAATTTTTTATAGAAATGGCTACCAGTTTGTTTTAGTGCATGTGTCCAGAGAAGTTCAAATAAGTAGGTATATGACAGTAACTTCTGTTGGGAAGGTAACCGATCTCTTCATTCCCAAGTGTAGCCACCCTTCTTACAATATAATAGAATAAAGTTTTACAAACTTATTTTTGGGGGAAAGTTAAAAAATGGGCAGATATCAGCATACTAATACTACAATTAACTGTTCGAATTATACACTGTAGATGGAAATACAGTTTATATGAGAAAAATGACATGTAAAATAGACTAAATACGTAGAGATGGGCAGGGCTAAAAACACAGCCAGCCAGCAGGGGTCCTAGACCTGTGGGGGCTTCACTTTTTTAGAGATGTTTTATACAGGTGATGATCACTGCAGAAATCAAGATTCATCAGACAATGCAGTGTTACTATAATCTTCTTCATGTGACCAATGTGACCTCAGATTCTGTCCTTCAGCTGTAGTACAAAAATAAACCTCAAGGATTGACATGTTGTGTGTTTTCCGAGGCGCTTTTTTGGTCATAAAGAGTGCTTATTTGAAGTACTATAGACTTCCTTAAAGCTCAAAACTGCTGCTTGCTGAGTGTAAACTCCAGATTGTTGTGCTTGAATATCCCAGGAAATCAGCAGTTTCTGAAACGCTCAAACCAGCCGACAATCATGCCTCGCTCAGTGTGACTGGAATCACATTATTTCCCCATTCTGTTGTATATTGTGGATGTTACCTGAAGTTCTTGACCTATAGCTGCGTGATTTTATTCACTGAACTGCTGGCGCATGATTGGCTGATTGGAAAATTGTATGAATGTATGCAGGTGTTCCTATTGAAGTCTCCAGTGAAACGCTACGTTTCGGGCAAATGTCCTTCATCAAATATGCAAGCAAAGTGAACCTTCTGATGCTGTAGGAGATCGCTAAACCTGTATTTTAAATGGTTGATGATGTAATCAAAATACAATCTTTTTCGTGTGTATGTGTGTGTGTGGGTGGGTGTCTGTGTGTTTGTGTGTCGTGCATAAGGCTAAAGGGGACGAAGTGTGTTAATTGCTGTTACATATGCATGTGTATATGCTGGTGCATGCTGTGATATTGCATATATATTGTATGTATGTGTGTGAGCATGTGTGTGTGTGTATGTGTGTGATGCATCTATAAGTGTGTGTTTTAATTCAGGAACAGATGTTCATCAGCTGAGACCAGTGGCATTCCCTCTCAAGTCACTGTATGTGTGTGTGTGTTGTATTAAACTGGACAAGACAATTTGTGGAAGTGCTAAGAGAAGAGTTTTGTTTTCCTGAATTCAGGTTTTCTGTGCTAATATATTACAGCCTAGTATGTCATACTGCTAATTCTAAACAGAATAAGACAAGTGCTCAGCCATTTTGATCAGTTTAGCTTGTTAACTTTAGCTAATACCACAGCAATCTGCAAATGATTATAATTTTATATTCATTAAAGAATGACAAATCATACTTATTATACATTTATGGTTACATTCTGGGGGTGGAATGCATTTCCTATACCTGACAGTAGATGGTGAAATTTAGAAAGACTAGCTACCAATATTTAAAAAAGATGTTACGCATCCTCCTGAGTCAAATGAATCGGTTATTTTCGACTGATTTTTAACTGCCAAGGAAGATAGAGCTGTCCAGACAGATTTCTGTTGACCATATCTCTGGCAAAAAGTTTGGAAATGTAATGCCTCCTGTTAATTGCTGAAGTAATCAATACTTAAACTGATCATTTCCTTAATTGTAACCTACAGTAAGAAAACTTTACGTTACAGCTTTACTCTGACACTGGAGACTCCTTCCATAAATTTAACTAAACCCTTACTGAAAACTTCACCATATTATACATTTTTTTCCTTGTTAAATAATTTCAAATCTGTTTATTGTTAGCCTTAAAATTATCTGGCATGTACACTACAGATGTACCTACATTTTAGAATGAGCACATTAATATAAACCTGTGATTTGAATTACAGCTGAAACTACAGTCAGAGCTGCTGTTATAGAAAAATAATCAACACCAATCCGTGTCAACAATCCAGTGATATAATTATATACTAAACATTAACAATGATGGATAAATTGCTATATATGGTTTAGCATTAGTTCTCTTTTACATGACGTTATTGTCAGTGGTTTTGGCGAGTCACAGCTAATTCACTGCTAAATCACCATGGAATCATTTCTAAATCAAAGCTAAATACCCACTAA
Organism: Notoglanidium macrostoma; assembly: GCA_030068235.1. Taxonomy (NCBI): domain Eukaryota; kingdom Metazoa; phylum Chordata; class Actinopteri; order Siluriformes; family Auchenoglanididae; genus Notoglanidium; species Notoglanidium macrostoma. The sequence goes on along the minus strand of JAQQZR010000039.1, from coordinate 8,395,040 downwards.
ATCACTGATAATTCACTGCCAATTCACTGTTAATTTACTGCTAGTTCACTGCTAAATTGCAGTGCTAACAGTCAACGCATTCACAACATAATGAGCTTAAAAACATTAACATCAGGGAACATTACAATATATGTATATATACTGTATAAAATAGTTTGCTTCAGTTTATGTTACAGCAATAAATCAGGATTGCTACAATATTGAGTACTAAAGAAATGATTAATGTACAGCAGCCCTGACAAAAAGTAATACAAAATATGTTACATGAACACTATTCTGTCTTATATATTTTCACTTTTGTTCATATACTATTTTATGTGATTCATTAAAACATTTTGTTAGAGATCACAACATCCTTTCTATAACCTGTGTCGCATATTATTTTAAAATAGTCTCTAATATACAGAACTAAAAGAGAGAGAGAGAAAGTGCGAGAAGGGAAAATGAGCTAGTGCAGTAGCAAAAACAGCTGGAGGAGAGATGAAGGAAAAAGGATAGAGAGAGAAATGAAAGAGAAGAAGAAGAAGAAGAAGAAGAGCTTATGAAAAAAGAAAAAAGATCAAGGAATAAAGGGGTAGGAATGAAAAAGTTTAAAAAAGGGAGACAGGAATCAAAATGAGAAAAAGGCATATAAGATCAAACTGAACAAAAAAGAGAGGGAGATTATGAGGAAGAAGGGGTAGAAAGAATGAATGAGAGATTTGAGGTGAGCAACATGAAGTGAAAAGATGATGGCAGAAAACAAAGAGAAAGAGAGAGAGGGTGAAAGCAATAGAGGAAAGAAACATGAAGATGGAACAAAGGATGAAAGAGAGAAAATATTGGGAGATTATAAGGTATTGAGCTGGAGAACACAAGACGAAAGAAAGAGAGGGAAGAAAAAAGGAAGGGATAGAAGAAAAAGAAAATGAAGAGGAATAAAATAGGGAAGTGGAGATGACGGGAGAAGATCCAGTGCAGGAGGTGGAACTAGATGAAGAGGAAGCAGAGGTGAATGAAAATGGAGAGAGGGATGGAGAGACGAGGTGAAGGGAAAGGAAGAAGAGGAGGAAAGTGGGATGGACGGATGAGAGGGCATCGAGCTGGACGCAATGCCATCTGACAGGTCCAGCTGGGGAAAAAAACCCTGCAAAACCGGGCAATATGGCGCCCAATTACTGATGCCCATGTGACCAACACACACACACACACACACACACACACACTCACACACACACACACACACACACACACACCATCTGTGCCGACCAGCAACAACCTCACTGCACTCGCATGCATTTGATGCACAAACACACTCCAGTGCTGTGCAGTCATGCTAGACACACACACACACGCACACACACACACACACACACTTAGAGAAACAATATACACATTGATAACAATCTTGATGTAGCCACATCTATTTTATATTATAATAATGGAAAAAACTATGTGATCAATGTACTGAGTGATGTGACGGACTTAGACTTTACACTTTTTATCCTTTCATAGTTACATTTACCATTCTGGAACATTCATGAAAGAAGATCATTTGAGTTTTCACTTAATTGTCCTCACCAGCCTCTCCTTTTTTCTCTCTCTTGAAGTTAATAAGATGGGAAAAATCAGTTTGCATGTCTGATTACAAAGCAACAATCAATGTAATATCAATGCAATGTAAATGTTTAAAAAAATCCCTACAAACATGAACACCAGAGCAGTGAAATAAAAAAAATTAAAAATGTTTAATCCAGATGTTTTTTCTGCATACACTGCCTAGTCAGGCTCACTTACAAAATGTCACGGATATTTTTGAGAACTTAAATGAGGTTGTGGGATGTAACTGAGGCTGAGGACCTATCTATTTTATGCCACGCCCACTTTGGGTTGAAAACTGAATACAGATACAAATACAGACAGTGGCTTTAAGCTACACTAACAGAGTTACTCATTAAATATCTGCACTAGGACGTTTTAAGGAAGTCATAAAATGATAACGTACTAACTGATATAACAGTTTTTACCTTCCCGTGGTCAGAGAGGATGACAGGGTGTGACTTATTTTATTTAAAAATATAGCAAGAAAAAATATAGATAAATATAGAATTATAACCATGCGCTGATGTCTCGAAGATTTATATAAAGATTTATATTTCTGTGTCCCGTCTTTCTGCTTACGGCTCCTTTAAATCTGCTTCTCTCCGAACAGATGCTGTGGAATTTTTTAATAGGTGATGCCAGCCTGTGCCAAGCTCCATGACTGGCACTGCTGGGGCGTGGCTGGCACAAAGAGGAGCTGCAGCATGTGTGTGTATGTGTGTGTGTGTGATGGTCAGGACTCCCTGATGGATCGATGGCCTGGGCGCTCGCGTGAGCCTAAATCGAGACGCCATCTCCCTTTTGCATATTTAAATTCGGATTTTGAATATTTAATACATGTTCGAAGATAAAGCGTGTTTCTGATGCTAATTTGCGCAACAAATCATGTTACAGCGAATAGAAATCGAACACGGGATCAGGATTTCTCCAAACCCTAATCCGCATGTACACGCTTTAAAAAAAAAAATTGATTAGTGATGGGACGAATCCTGATTTAATTTGCATTTGGCAAAGCGTTTCGGTCCTCACGCTGTGACCAGTTGCCTTAAGACTGCATTAAAGAAATGAAGCAAACAAGCACAAGAATAAATAATCCTTCAAAATTCATGTAAGGATATGGCAGGATTCAGACATTAGTCATTTTCAAATGCTACGGAACGTTAAATATTTGCATATTCACAAACTCCTATAAATCAGTGAGTTAGAGTGAGCACTTACACATGACCTCCAGCACATCGTTGTCTTTTGTGCTTTTTAGTTCAGTAATAATGTACACACACAGTGTTTCCCTATCATGACATTTTGATGTGTGTGTGTGTGTGTGTGTGTGTGTGTGTGTGTGTGTGTGTGTGTGTGTCCGGAGTTTTTCTTGCATATCGAGCAGAGTGTCCCGGGGGCTTTACGGCCTCCTGTAGTCTCTCACACACGCGAAACGTGAAGTGTAATGAACAGATGCTGCTGAATTAGGGAAGAAATAGCGGGCTCCACCCAGAAGGCCCCGCTCTGGCCTGCGTGTTGGCACCGCGCTGCTGATGCTGAGACATTTAGCGACTTGGCAGGAGCCCCCGGTGCCAGGCGCGCCAGCTTCGGTGCCAGCTTTGGCCCGACCTCGCCGTCGGGGGGATTTTAAGGAGGGAAAGAAGCCCCTCGGCTCCCGTTTGGCCTTTGCCACCTCGGGGCTGACTTTGAATACGAATAATGTAAATATGAGAAAATGTACATATAAATTCTGAATATGTAAACAGGCCTTGAGTACTAGTACGGCAAGCAACGGAAATGTATATATATATATATATATATATATATATTTGTTTGTTTGTTTGTTTGTTTGTTTGTTTATTTTAAAATAATGGCGGTATACCATGTATTTAAAACGTGTTTCTGTAAATAGCTTATTTCTTCTGCAAAGAGACATTTGTTTCTTATCAGGTGCCAGACTGTAAAGGCGAAATCTTTTATACCTCTAGTATACGTTAAGTTGTAGAGTTTTATTTGTAAAGGAATGCTAATATAAAAAACGCACAAAAGATGTCGTCTTGATGTCACCACTCCAGCGACAAGGAATAGTACACTGTGGTGCCATTACTTCTGAGCTATTGTGAGCTGAGTATGTTTGTTTTTTGCATAAGACTTAATCTAAATCTCGGGCTGCAATTGCACAGAATTAGGGTATGGGGTATGACAGAAAAATTATTATCAAATATTTATTTAATTCATTTTTTTGCTGCTCGCCTGGTAAATTCTGCACGTTATTGTGTTTTAAAGGTGACAGCTTTTTGTTCCCGGTGCGCGTTTGAAGACCAGGTTGAACTAAAACACCAAAAGAAACCAGGAACGTGTTGAAATACATACAGTTTAAACTTTAAACATTATTATTGTTGTTGTTGTTGTCGTCGTTGTCGTTGTTGTTGTTGTTGTTGTTGTTGTTGTTGTTGCTGTTGTTGTTGTTTTTTTTTTGTTGTTGTTGCAAAGCTATTAATAAAAATCGAATTTTTTATACGATAACACTGGTACAAAATGGATTCCTAAAAAATGACAAATTAACGATAAGTGCACCTGGCCCGTCCACCGATAATAGAACAAATAATTCACTAAAAATAACGAATTTACAATACATAATCTCTTACATAGTTACAATACATAATTACTACATAAAAACCGTTGAGAAAGTTGAGAAAGAAAAAAAAGTAAAAAAAAGAAAAGAATCTCTGTAAATATATACACTCACAGCCTGTATGCTCACCCTATCTCATTATATATATATTATATATATAATATATATATAATATATATATATATATACATCCCGCCTCTCGTCCGAAGATGCTGGGATTGGCTCCAGCTTCCCCGCGACCCAGGCGGATAAAACGGTAT
>JAQQZR010000039.1:8372515-8385616 GCA_030068235.1 Notoglanidium macrostoma | reverse complement strand
CACACACACACACACACACACACACACACACACACACACACACACACACACACACACACACACACACACACACGCGAGCCCTGGCTGAAGCTCAGGGAAAGGCTAGTAATTAAGGTGTCGGTCTTCTGGCATTCCTTCCACTGTGTATGCTCATCTTCAGTGGCCTGTCATAACATTTCATCATCACAGAGATGTGTGTGTGTGTGTGTGTGTGTGTGTGTGTGCACTCTAACAAATGACAATGAAAGCAACACAAAGACTAGGACCCTGACGCATCAAGTCGACTGTCAGCCATCAGCTTTTGTCTGTAGTTATGGCAGTGAAGGAAAAACTATAGAACAGTATTTATCCTGTCAAAAGTCTGGGCAAAATACAGTCAGTGACAAAAAAGTTAAGCACCCAGACCAAGTGGTGGAAATGAAATAAGCCTGCACATGGTGAAAGGTCATGTGAATATATAGCAGTGATTACAATATCACATTAAACGGACAACAGAGTTAGCAGTATGGGGACACTGCTGGTCCCATGTCAATAGGGTGTGGCACCCCCTGGGCCTGTATACATGCGGCGATACGGTGTGGAAGGGAGTCGTACAGCCGTCATATCCTCTCCTGCTGCAAGTCAGCCCACCTCTGTTGTAACTGGCCCTCGAGATCCTGCAGATTGGCACCGGGTCTGAGTAGACGTCCGAGCTGATCCCATACATGTTCGATTGGGTAAAGATTGCGGGACCTGGCTGGCCATGGGAGGATCTCTACATGACGCAGGCAGTCTATAGACACACGTGCCATGTGTGGATGGGCCCTGTCTTGTTGAAAGACTGTACAAGGGTGGACATGGACGCAGGATGTCAAGACATGGACGCAGGATGTCACTGACGTAGCGCTGTGCTATCAGGGTCCTCTGATATTCCCAGAGATGACCTGAAGTCATACCCTATGGCTCCCCACACCATGATGCCAGGAGTAACGCCGGTGTGTCTCTCCACAGCATTGGCAGGATTAGTCCTCTCCCCGCAGCACTGCCATACGAGAACACAATGGTCATCCGTTGTAAAGCAGAACATTGCTCATTGCTGAACATGGTACGATGTCACTCACCATCAGTCCTTGCCTCCCGGTTACATTACCACTCCAAACGCAGCCGTCTCTGTGCTGGTGTTAACGGCAGCCTACACATGGGACGGTGAACCCGTAGTCCTGATGATGCCGATCGTTGAGACACAGTGAGGGATGACACAAGGTGTTGTATAGAGTCCAGTACCTATGTCCGGATGGTAGGCGGAGATGTCATGGGGTTCTGTAATGTTTGGCTCACAGTATGACGATCCTTCCTTGGTGTGGTCTGTCTTGGGCGAACGAAAACTTCACAACGTGTGTGGGTTGTAACCCTCAAGTGCCCCACGTGCTGGGCAATCGCACGATACAACCACCCTCATGCAAACCCACAGTGCGACCCCTATCAAACTCCGCCGAGTGCTGGTAATACTGTCTAATGCATCTACAAGGCATCCTCTGTGTCTGATGACGAATTACATCCAAATCGGACCATTCCTCATGGGTGCTTAACTCATTTATCGCTGAGTGTAGATTGAATACATATTTTTCAATGTTTTAAACATTTTGAGAAAGGCTTACAGTTAAAATTTGTTTCTAAGACAATGGTAAATAGTTAAATTATTGTCCTTGCATAAATGTATTTTGGGGAAAAATATTTTGTTAATTATTGCTTCAGACAAGTTTTGAATGTCCTTTTAAGATTTTAAGAAAAGCCTTTTCAGGGAAGCTCCTTCATGAAGGAGCTTCGCCAAGACGATGAAAAGAGTGTGCAAAGCTTTGTCAGGAATACAGTTCACATACATTCTTCATCATTATTCTAAAATAGCAACAAAATATAAAAAAAAAAAAAAAACAATCTTCCCTAATTATTTGTTGTTTGCTTGAATTCATCACCAGTGGCATCCAGTGGGTTTTCCCAAGCCACCACGCATAGTAATCGAATCTGAAATGTCAGTCACCTATTCCAGGTTGTGTAACCCAGGGGGCATTTCAACATGAAGCTCGGAGACACTGATATCTGCAGGGACTTGCTTTGAATAGCTGCCGTATAAGGACCCTGACTCACAAGCTGACTGCCATCTATTGGACGCTGTCAGGCACCGTTGTTCCTAGGTTTTGCAGTGTCCCACACCATTGTTACTAGTCAGGAGTTGTGGGTTCCTGTCAGCTATAATCAGCCTAGCATCAGAAGCCAAAAGTCCTCTGATTGGATGTCTGCCCTAGTTAACCAGTGTTGGAGAAGCAAACAAGAAGAGAGCAAAGCAGGCAAATGACACTGTCAAGACGAAACCTTATTTTTTAACCTCTGGCCCTTAATTTGTCCATTTTTGCTCATCCGTTATAGCTAACGTCATGATTGCAACAAGATGGCCAAGCAGAGTGCTTACATTATAAACTAACCAGATAATAATTTAAACAGATTCAAAGTGGCACAACAATGGTGGCAACAAGGTTTTTAAAGGTAGTACATCCCAAAATGCATACTACCAAAAACAAAACAAAAAAACATTTCACTATAACTACTGGTACTGATAGGTGACTTGCTATTTTGACAAACTACAATCACGTACAATGTTACAGTAGTATACAATTTGGAAAACAAATACAGATTACTGCCACCTCCTGGCGAGATATTTCCTTTCAAACAGTCACAGATCTTATCTGCATTAGATTTCATCATTGTGGTGTCTTCAAGTGCTTCATTTCACAGATGATGTGAGGCAGTGTAATCAGTCAGTTGTGCTTGTGTTACAGTCTTAGCATGTTGAGGAACTGAGGAAACTGTAAGAAAGAGTGGATCCTATAAAGTTTAGCACACTAGAGTCATATAATCAAGAGCCATAATGCATTTATCCCCTAATTCAGTGAACTGGGTTAGGACCTGGGTTTGGGAATACAGTCATAATCTATGAGTCACAGCAGTGACTATAAGACAGGGAAGCTCGTAAAAATTGGAAAGTGGCTTATCTTCATAATTAGGAAAGAGACTGGGATACGCTGGTTGACAGCATGAGGTCTGTTGTATCAGTGTTACCAATACAGGTATATAAGCTATTTAGGAAAACGCAAATGAGATTTCTACTTACTTGAAAGTGGTTTTCTTCCTGGAAGACTTCATTGCATAAGGATGAAGTTCAAAGACCCTGACATATAAGCTGCCATGGGAGAAAACCCACCCAGGCATGGGGAGAACATGCAAACTCTGCACAGAAAGGCTCATTTCAGCTTTTCCTGGTTCCTACATTTTTGCTCTTCTATGTTTTTGATTCATTATTTTTTAGTTTTTGACCATAATTCGGCATGTCTTTAGATTTTTAATAAAGGTTAAGCTAAGGCTTGCATCCATCGGTCTGTAATTCATGACACCATGACTGAGGTTTATTTTTTTTATGTCCTCAGATATTAATATTAAAATGGCATTTATTTATTATGAACAGTTAACAGACAAGTGTACTTATCATGAGTCCAATAACTAGAGCTTTAGTAATGTGACAAATGTTACAACTGGCCCCACTCTCCCCTAGTAAATATGCTACAATTATATCAACAGCTAACAAGATTTCCCAACTGATAGCTGAATGGCGTCAGTGGAAAGATTACCCTGATACTAAATCTTCATTTGTTTTATTTATTTATTTATTGCCTCCACATTCATCATCAGTAATCATTCATACTTTTGCTCATGGTAAAAAAAAATGAAAGGGCGGGAGAGAGAGGAGGGAATATGACTGCACAGAGGACTGAAACCAACAGACAGAAGCCTATGGGAGAACTGTGACGGTGAAAGAAAAGGAAGAGATTGACATGAGCCACAGAAATAGGAGAGCAGACGGAGGGGGGGGCATTCTTAGTTTGCAGAGTGCGTTGGGATTAGAGTACGGAGGTCTGGGCTTGATGAAGCTTTCCAACATGAAACTATTAATGTCCATCTGTGAGATCTCCAGGCCCTGGGCAAAGGAGGCTTGGAGCCAGAAAATGAGACCTACACACACACACACACACACACACACACACACACACACACACACACACACAAGCGCACACACACAGGCTTTTGATTTACTCTATTTTATCCTCTTCTTCTTTGCCAAAGAACTTGTTACGAGCCCTGTGTTGGTCCAGAGCTTCCCTTTTGTGGCTTTTTAAATAGCCGATCAGAAAAACTTGACAGAATGCAGTAATTTTAGATGTCATATGTGGCATAATTATCATGCTGGTAAAAGTCATATGACCAGAAGAGCGCAACCTCGATCAACCTCTGCTTTTCATATATGTAGAAGCCTACGAATTTTAAAATGATAAGTTAACTGGAGATGATTAGTTGAACTAATCTAAAGGTAAAGGTGATTATTGATTTGTTTTCTTGGAGGCTTGAGTGAGTTTGTCGTGGTTATTAGGCCACATGTGAAAAAGGAAAGAAGAACCACACTGAAAGGTATTTTAATTCAATTTAATTTGAATTTAATTTTATTTACTTATTAATATGTAGATGTTACTGTCTTTCTTTCTTTCTTTCTTTCTTTCTTTCTTTCAGTCTTTTTCACTTTGGACATCATGGATCAAGGACATCATGTATTATGATTTTTTTAATGCCACTTTCTGAATTAATGGTTAAATAAATGGCTCTCTCTTTATAATGTTCTTTTCATGCTTTCATTTCAAAGTGCATTTGGATCTTTAGAAAATGTACAAGCTAAGCTTTTGTCTTTATCTATGACACTGTAAAAGGGAAGGGGAAAATCCTTCTAATTCACACTTGCTTCTATTGCTACTGAATTTGCTACCATAGCAACTAATCTCATGTTAAATGAAAAGGCACTATTTTTCTTTCACTTTATTCATGACTTAAATTATAGAAAAAATATGTGGTTATTAATATTCGTATCCAGAGCTTTTTATGATCATTTGGGGTCCTAAATGACACGCTAGTTACGGGGCCCCCTGGTGGCTCGGGGGATCCACTTACACCGCTTGCTGTAGTTAGAAGTGGCCCTGCATTTATTTTTGAGCTCTGGAGTTTGATTTATTTTCCGTTAGAGTGGATTAGTTCTTTTAGGCTGGTCTAGGTTGCATTAGTATGGTCCTGCTGTATGATATCTAGGGGCTGAGGGCAGATGTACATCCCATCTGGCAAAAACTTGAGTCTTCATTGTTGTCTTTGTAACAGCATTTTATTTCAGTTGAATCAGATGGGTCAAAGCTGTTCAGTGAATGCTTTTCTTTTCACCATACTGTGTTTAAAATAAGCATGATACTTCACAGCATTTTAACAGACCCCCTACTATGAGGGAATGTGATTTGCTTGGCCAGTGAGACATTTGGCAGGTGTTTGTCATTCCCATATGCTCAAAAGTTTAGATGAATGAAATGCACAAAGGGAAGGAAGTAGGCCAGTAAGTTTCACTTTCTATTCTGCTAAGTGGAAATGAGACTTTTTGGGTTATCTGTGACTGAGGGGGTCAGGATCAGTGACCATTAAAGCCAATTAGGAAACTCAAGCTCTCGTGTGATTGGTCAAGCTGTTCTGTCCCTAATCAGGTCAAAACTTTGTATACCACTCAGATGATTTCAGCATTAACCCAAATCTCCATTCAGATTAGACTGGAGATTCTTATCAGAGGGTATTACCTTACTCTTAGCCAGACAGCTAGCAGAAACGAAACCTATCGCACTCTTAAAAAGAAGCAATGTGCGGTCTAAACACAAGAGATAAAAATCTGATGAATTAGTTATGAATTGGCCTGAATTAGTTTTTGGACTGGAGATCAAGTCTATCAATCAACAGCATATGAAAGAAGGACGTGAAAGAATGTGGGTGTAGCTTACTGATTGCAATTCTTATACACAATGCATTTGACAGTTTTTGTTTTATAGAAGGTTTTAAGAAGAATAGCATGCTGCCATCTTAGGCACTCATCCACTGTACCATGATTCTGAGCATTTTTAGGTTTTGAAATGTTCACAAAGTATCTGGTTGAGCATAGAGATGTGCATCCAATAGGACTGGGATGCTGCAGGATGCAGCAAAGAACTTGTATGATCAGGAGGTTTTACTTTCATAAGAACATGTTTGAGCTGGGAGATGTGAAGTTCACTGGACAAAAACCATGTTTTATACAGTGTTCATTCATTCATCCATAGTAACTTCCCGGTCAGGGTCATGGTAGTTTAAATTAGGATACTGGTTCATTAGAAAATATCATAGGCATGCACAAACATAAATAATAACTGCATGAGGGATGTAGGTGAAGTTAAGGAAATGTCAGAGCTGGAATTAACAGACAAATCTGACAGCATTAGTATTTCTACCTCTGGGATTTTCCCCAGTGTTTTTCAGTGTTTCTGGGAGCGTAGTGGCCAGGTTCATATTTTATTTAAAAATCCTTATGGTTTAGGCCATTGTATATATATTTATAGGGATTTGGAGCACTAGCAAGATACAGATAGAGAGAGTGTCATTGCATTGCACCCCTACAAGCAGCTAGCTTAAAGGTGGGGTCTGTTATTTTTAATTAAGGATTATTTGGCGAAGCTCTTCTCTCATTCTAGCAGCTGGAATAATATATCTGCTCAGATTTAAAACCGTAATGGGGGGACTACATGCAACCAATCAGTACCAACTTCCCAGGAATAAGTACAACTCAGAAAGCTCTGCCTCTTGTACTCCTCAGACATTCAGGTCTAGACAGTTGTTTTGGAACATGGGTTTGGAGGGAGCACAAGGGACGGGCTATATTATTTAGAATTTTAAAGTTCAAAACATCTAGCGTCAGTTAACTTTCATGAAAATTGCTGATCATACCATTAAGACATTAGAATCTTGACAGCCGCGTATTGTCAATGAGACATGACATTCTGTCCCATATGCAGCCAACAACTTGCCTCAAAATGCTTTGTCACCTGGCTTATTGTGTGTGTATGTGTGTGTGTGTGTGACCACATGAGTGTGTTGGAGAAGTAGGACAGTCGCCTACAGAAGGAAGAGACAGAAAAACATCTCCAGAGTGGTGGTGTACCAGTGGCCTAGTTTCCCATGCAACCTACTTACAAACTTCAAAACAGAACCAGGCAGCTGAATTCAGATGAGCCTCCAAATCCACAAGGGGCATTTCAAGCTGAATCCATGCCAAATGTGTTTTATGTGACACCATGCCAAGTGTCCTGTAAATGGACAAAAAAAAAAAAGGAATCTTGTGAACATGTGGTGGGCATTGCTCAAAGCAAATCCCTACAGGTACTTTCGTGTTTTGGTAATTTCTTTATCTTTTGTCATTTGAGAGCTTGGTGCCAGAGAGCAACGCACCTGTGGGGCTGCATTCCCTCGTTTATGTCCCTTGGGCTATTCAGCCTAGATTGAGCTTATACGTTTTTGTCACGGTGAACTTTGGAAAAACGAAGCACCTTTGAGCATGCCGATAGTCCAAGAAATAGTCCTTGTCTGGCTCCCAGCAGCAGAGATATAAATCTGCTTCTAGGAAAGGCAGAAGATCTAATGTAATAACATTAAAACATAATCTTGGCCTTCCATAGCCAATGTCTTTTTCCTAAGGCTGGCCATTTAGCGAACAATAGTGCTTTGCTATTGTGCTACTGCTGCAGTGGATGAAATAAGTGATTCTGCGATTGTGTGAAAGCAAGCGTTTTGCGCATCTGTTACTTCAGTATGGCACACTAACACACTGCGAGAGGTGGAGGAAGAGAGAAAGAAAGGCATGAAGAGGAGAAAGAGACCGTCGAGGATGAGAAGCAGAAGGAGCAAGCATGAGTGGGCTGAAAGTTTCAACTCTGTAAGAGTTGTGTCGAGTAACAGCAGTGAAGAGAGAACCATAATGTACTGTATAAGAGTGATTATGATGCTAGCGTAAAGCCCATATCACCTAAAAACTGGAAGCACTGTGTTAGCACTGCTTACTAACACATAAAGCACATATCAGTGATAAACATAGCCAAAGATAGCACATATACTGTATGACATGAACAACTAACTAAAATGACTAAAGCTAACTAAATGCCTAACATGAGCAAACCTGACATAGAAATTCTATGTCAGAAATGATTCTAAGTCAGTCATATTTATAATTGTTTATAGTCATTACAGCTACAGCTAACTGTGTGGCTAACATAAACTCTACCTGAACAGGGTTTTTGAGAGGAATTTTAGATCATCCTAAAGGAGATTGTTAGATGCTAATAATCTTCAGCTAACATGAGCTAGTCTGACAGGATTTCTCAGATGGTTAAGTGTTTTTAACTAGATGGCTAGCATAAGCTAATTTGCTATGATATTTCATACATTTTGTGGTGGCACTTATAATACTGTGCTTATTCAGAAATGTGTTATGGGTGTGTCTTTGAGTATACATGTCCTAGCATTTCAGTCCCAAGATTTTTGTGTTGTGGTCAGTATATTTGGGAGCAATATCCTCCTCCTATACTGTAAAATGCCTGAGAGCAGTTAAGAGCACCGAAGCCTACTGGCAGTTCACACGCAGGTGAGTAAAGGATCCGAAGATGTTTCGTCTTTGCCCTTATAGTGAGAGTAACTCAATGTCTACTAAATAACATTCGCTAACAATGCTTACTGCTGAGATAAACATCCCAGTTGTACCATAATATAGCTAGCTAGCTAGCTAAATTACCATGAGGCAGCATGACAGTGAGGGGCTGCTGCACTACTGCCTGCTGAAGATGTACTGGATGTACTGACGTGTCAGTGAGGACCAGTTGATTATCAGTATAAATTAAAACGAATATTCTTAATGAAGCTCACACTCAAAATGGCAGTAATTATACAGCGTGACCTCACATGAAATGCAAGGACCTTAGTTCAGAGATATGCCAACTGGTTTGCGGTGTGCGGACAGGCCATTCACGCTTCTCCTGCACGTCCTTCCATTGTTTATGCACACTAGAAGGCTTTCTTGTATGTCTGAAACAAATTGCATTCCTTTGCAGACAAATGTTCTTTGTTTAGCGCTTTTCAGCCTGTTTTGTTACATGTCACCAATACAGAATCAGATAGAAGTGTGTGTGAGTGAAGAAATGAGAAAAGAAGAATGAAAAGGGGGGTGCTGAAGTCTATCTTGGCTCTCCATCTGTGAGCCGAGCTCTTGGTGCTCCTTCAGGCTGTCAGAGTCCTGTAAGACCAGACCTCTCTCACCTGACAGCACAGTGGACACGTCAGAGATAACCCACAGGCTGACACAGACACACTGGAGACACATACAGTTCTTTTGTAGACAAAGGAAAATGGACTGAGGAAAACTTTAGTGGCTGGTTGGCAACCACAAAAGTTCGTGCTTGATGGTTATGGCTCGCCTTTTTTTTTCCAGCATAAAACATGCAGTGAGAGTTTGGTATACCCTGACATGGTATAATCTAATTAACACTGCTTTGCCTGGCCATATGTAATTCAGCTTTGGTTTTGTGATTATTTATATGGTTCGTGCAAATACATCATGCTCAAACTGTTTGGACAGTCAATATTTTCCATTTGGTTTTACACAAATTAGCACAGAAATCATGTTTAGTGCTGTGTTGACTTTTTTGAAATCCCTCCAAATCCGTCCTTCGACTCCAAAGCTCCTTGCTGAATTAAGATCATGGGTTCTCTTCTTTACTTTTCTGTTGTGTCCTGAAAGGATCAAAAGGTTTCTGTCAGCACACGTCTTGCAGATCCCCCTACGTGCTACACCTAGGAAATGCCCTGATTAACCCTGAACCTCACAGACTCCGAACTCATGATTACAACTGAACGGTGCTTTTTGCTATTTTTGACCAGAGGCTCTAGAGACTAAACTTGTCAATATAGTGTACACACAAGTAATAGGCTTGATAGAGAATAGTTGTGACTATAATGAGAAAAGCGTAACATTTGTGTAATGTAAAGCGTAACAAACTCAAGTGTTTTCCACCACTGTAAATGTAACACTAACTTTGTCAAGATATTATTTATTTATTTTCTTCATAATGAATTTTTTACTGTATTCCTCCTCGTGCTCAGTGCTCTCAGGGTAAAGGATAGATGAAATCTATATGACTTGCACATCTCACTACATTACTGCACCTTACTTTCGCCAGGACTGGGTACTGGTTAGCGCTGCACTTATGTCTTTATGCCGCACCGTATTTATGTTTGCACGTTTGCACATGTGCACTTTTTGTAATTCTGTCTTGTCTTATATGTAGCACTATGGTTCTTTACTGTGTCACCCATATATGGTTGAAATGACAATAAAAGCTATTTGACTTGACTTAAAGCAGACTAATCTAATATTTTCAAGCCACTGCAAATTTGTTTAAGCCCTTTGCTTGAAGTCGAAAGACTTTATGTTGTTTTGTTTTACATGTTCTTTCTCAAAAGTGTTGTTTGCTTGGGTAGAAGGCATAGGGCAGGATCAGAAAAAGATGCTCTGGTCTAATTGGACAAAAATGTAGCATTTTGTGATGAACTACAAGTTCTGTGTCTGACAAAACCAGGTATTATAAATTAACTGAATACTGGTATTCCTTATGATGAAGCATGGTGGTGGTGGCATTGTGTTATGAGAGTGCTTCTCAGATGGTCAGAATTGAAGGAAGGATAATTTGAGCCAAATACAGTGAGGAAAAACCTGATCCAGAGTGCACGCAACATCAGATTGGAATGAAGTTTTACCTTCTAGTGTAACAGGAACAAGTCACTTAATGTCTTTGAGTGGCCCAGCCAAAGCCCAGGCTTTAACCCCACTGAACATTTGTAGAGAGGCCTGAAGACTGCAGTTCACATAAACTCCCAACCCAGTCTGATTGAGCTTTAGATGATCTGAAGGGAAAAATGGAAGAAGCTTCCCAAATCCAGCTGTGCAAAGCTTGTACAGACTTATCCAAGTTGTAATTGTAAAAAGTGCTTCTACAAGTACTCAATCAGGGGTCTGAATACTCATCTAAATGAGAGATTTCAGTTTTTGATTTTTAATAAATTTCCAAACCTTTCTAAAAAAGTTGCTTTCATTTGGTGTTCATGGATTATTGTGTGTAAATGAATGGCCCAACAAGTAAATTTTATACATTTTAAATAAAGTCTGTGACACAATAAAATATACAAAAAAACTGTGAATACTTTATGAACACAGTATATATTATATACATATAGTATATAAGTCTATAGTATACTTATACAGTGATGTTGTTGTTTGTCATTTAGAAAGAATTCATCCGTGGTCTGACAGGTACAAGAAATAACTTTCCATCTCCCACAAGTATAATGTCTGGGTCCACATGAGTGTTCAGTAACAGTCTGTATAAACACACTCAGAATCTACACTCTCAGTAAACAGTTTCATCTCAGTAGGGAAGAGATGCTGTTTACTGAGTCAGCCATAGATGATCACACACAGAAATAAACACACACAGACACATAATAATTCATGTTTCTGCCTGCTTTTTATCATAAGGCTTCTTTTGGTAGCCACTCACCTCACATTGCACCTCTTCTCACTCTGATTTCTTTTTCTTCTCTCTCCGTCTAATGTAATGGTGATGAGAGACTTAATGTAATAATACACTCAATAAATATAATAATAATTGAGTGAGTTGTAGGAAATGGGCTTCCTTGATTGCTGCCTCTCCTTTCCGTCCATGAATAACAGACAAGATGTAAACGAGTGTGACACTCCCAGCTTGCCACACTCGTATAAATATGCCTTTTCTTTCTAGTGTTTCCTGTTAAAGAATAAGATTAAAAAAAAACTACAAACTGTATTTATGTATGCAGAATAATCCTAAAAGTGGACACTGTTTCCCAAACTCATTCCAAAAATGAGGCCTGTTTATTAATTACTAATTATGACATGCATATGAACAAGTGCATTGTTCTCCACACAGAGAACATCTCCAGCAAGTTAAAGGATTTTGCAGAGCAAATTTGAAATGGAAAATGTAGTGCAAAACTGGTAAAAAAAAAAAAAATGTATATTTTCTGTAAAATGAAATTCTGTGGACAAATTTTTAGCACTCTGTCTATCCATCTTTGGAGTTTGATTCATTCACTCAGTCACACGCAACAATGTTACACCAAACTGGCTAAAAGTCCTCATCGGAACTTCTGAATCTGTACATGTGCTTTTTCCATTTGTGTATATGGATGAACATTTTCATTTCAGTTTCAGGATTTATAATCCTGATTTGTACATCACTTTTAATGTAAGAGCACACTCGTGGAATACAGT
Source organism: Notoglanidium macrostoma (assembly GCA_030068235.1). Taxonomy (NCBI): domain Eukaryota; kingdom Metazoa; phylum Chordata; class Actinopteri; order Siluriformes; family Auchenoglanididae; genus Notoglanidium; species Notoglanidium macrostoma. The sequence goes on along the minus strand of JAQQZR010000039.1, from coordinate 8,373,348 downwards.
GTTTTATAATTGAGCCCCCTGGAATTTATGTATCAGTAATATTTTGACATTTTGGAAATTGGTGATATAAGTTTATATGTCATAATCTTATGGATTGGGCAAAAATGCAACTATGCTGTCAGTATGTACTGTACATGTTTACTGAGTCAAATATTTCAACTTTAGTGGCAAAGCAGCATGATTGTAACATCACATGAGTAAATTGTAACACCAGTCAAAAACATCTGTACTTAAAATGTAATGAAACTGCCATACATTTACAGCATTACTCTCTGTGCATGACATGGACAATATTAATTACAATAGATCATTGAATGTCCATTAAGCTCAAGCAGAAAAGTGCATACAGGACAGTCGCCCATTTATGCATTTATTTTGATAATCGATTGATGGGGCAGAGTTCAGAAATTACATTTTGGTTCTTTTGTGTTCATTATTATTATATCGTCATACGATACGGTATATGTTTAGAACGATTTAACCATAATTTGGAGATTTTAAAAAAAGAATGCCTTTCTGAGCACTGCAGTCTGTTGTTTGAGTGCGAAAATGTTCTGTCTCAGCTTCCACTGCACTTGACTGTGAAGCAAGATACTGTACAATTCTAACAGGTGTTACAGTACAGCTCATTGTAACAATGTTTCATGTAAACAGAAGCAGTATACACAAACTCTGAAAACTATGCAAAGAGTTAGTGTAGAGATAAGTGTACACAAAAGGAAATAATATTAGAAGAAATACTTCTACATTTGAGGCACAAAATGGGTTTTTAGTGGTGTGTGTGTGTGTGTGTGTGTGTGTGTGTGTGTGTGTGTGTGTGTGTGTGTGTGTGT
>JAQQZR010000039.1:8356687-8372415 GCA_030068235.1 Notoglanidium macrostoma | reverse complement strand
GTGTGTGTGTGTGTGTGTGTGTGTGTGTGTGTGTGTGTGTGTGTGTGTGTGTGTGTGTGTGTGTGTGTGTTTGAGATTGGGAGAGAGAGAGAGAGAGAGAGAGAGTGAGAGACAGTAAAGTAATTATGTTGATGAGACAACACTTTATCTGATATTCCAGTTTAAACTAGTCAGTAGTTCAAGCCAGGATTAAAGTGCTTCATTAATTAGAGTGTTTATTTAATTCTCAGATATCTAAACTTGATATCACAAACCCAGTAGGGACTTCTGTATGTACCACTGCACCCTATATATATCTTTCCCAAATTAGTGGGGCTTTTGATTAATTGATTGTTGAATTATATGAAAGTTGAGGCTACTAGTATTTATGAAATGACCTGAGGAAAACTGTATGTACTGCTATGAAAAATGCACATAAACTATGCTTGGCGGTCGTGCCATATTACACCATAGACAAGAAATGAATCTGACGCACAGCATATTGAGTGCTGGAAACCACATTTATCTACCTTCAGTCTGGTTCACTTAATCAATTGACATCTGGCCATGAGGTCCCTCTGGTCTTAATTCTTTCTTCCAATTAATTTTAAGCAGATGGGAAAAAAAGAGATGATGCCGAGTTGATGTGGTCTTGAGAATCTTTGTCATCTGTAATCCATGGCTCAGTCACAGAGTCATCTCCTGACATAATATAGTTTTGAACAAGTGGTTTTATAAAATGCCAATCTTGGTAACACAGACATTTGATGTCAGTAGGCATGGATGGACACCAATACCAATTTCTATCCAACCTGGGCTGACCGCTCAGTTGAGTCTTTCACTTCTCTTCTGGCTCACTGTTCATCAGTCCGCTTCTTCAGCTTTTTTTGCTTCTGGTTGATATAGCTCTGGGACACTATGGGAGTAATTGACCTCCTTAACATTGTCAGACATTTAAACAACTTTGTTTGCAACATTTTCAGCACTTGAATTCTTCAGAGCCTTTATTACAGATGGTAAATGCGACCAAAATCTGTGATGCTTAAAAAAAAGCACAAACCTATGATTACATGCTAAATTCTGAAATAACTAATTACATGCTGTTATGTTGTTGCTGTCAAGTTCAAAATAACCGCTGTTCTGTTTCGTTCTGTTCTTTTGCTAACTAAACTTTGCCATTCATTCAGAGTCCATGTTTCTGCTGGTTCAATAATCATACATGAAAATGAACAAATGCCGGACTTGAGATGTGGCGGTGTGAACATGGACGTACCTAGCAAAACACACCAGTCCTAAGACAAGTTCTTATTCCTGTCTGTGTAGCAGATTTTTTAAAAGGACGTGGACCGTCCAGACCATTATGTAGTGTGATTTTCTTCTAGTACTCTCTTATTTAGCTATAATAGATGCAGATATGTGATTTATGTTTGGTTACTATAGCACAAATGTGATTAATTTCTAGTTTCTAATGTTTCTCGGCGTGATTTTGTTTTCACAGGAACGCGTGCCCATAGACCTCTTTTACTAAAATGTGCTGGAATTACCTACGATTTAGTTCAGCAAAGCATTCTTGGCAGATCAGGTCCATTAACATTCATTACTACTCAGGAGAGAGAGAGAGAGAGACAAAGCAGGGGGTACTTGAGCAGATCATAATAAAGCAGTTCTTTGTATCTGAAAGCTATAATAGCACAAAGATCATCATTATTTGGTAGAGCAGGTGCAGTGATAATCATTATCGTGTAGAGATTTTGGGAAACAGAGCCCAGGAAGAAGCTGAACATGATGATAGTGTAACTTATTTACTGTCCAATCCAGTCTCACAAAAAAACATTCATATCTATCTGTAGCACGTTCAAAATGGTGAATATCAACATTCTGGGCCAAGCATATGATTCATAGCAACATATCAAACTTTCACTCAAATGTTTTGTATGAGACACCGTGCCACAACATACTGTATTTTAACCAATATAACCTCTTCTACTACACTGTTTGAAGATTGATATGTGATAATCTTTTTTTTTATTTTTAACATATTGAGAATCACCAACGTCATGAGTAAATCTGCTTGTCACACCATATGATTGTGTGGTAAATTCTTTAGGCTTACTGCATTACCATGACTAGCATGACTTGGGTTTCCCAAAATTAGAAGTTTCCTGAACCCGGTAAGTGGTCAACGCTCAACATTTTAAAGAAAGTGGTCTTATTTAAATATTTAAATATTATTTACATATCAGTCTTATTTAAGTAGCATGGTGTACAGTAGATGTTAGCTTGGTTGAAATATGTTGGTTCAGAACATCTCATACACCACATTTGAATAACAGTTCGAAAGTACGCCAGAACACTGACATTCAACATTTTGACGTTGCTGCAGATAAGCTGCATGTGAACGTGTTTTCTGCGAGACGGTTGTTTACTCTCAGAAATTCAGTTGAGCAGAAGGAGCTGACCATGGTGCTGAACTCTTCTTCAGCCATGTTTTTCTCTCATCTCTCCTCATCTACTAACCGTCATCTGCCCCTGTACAGATTCATTCACATTATCACTCCCAGGATATCACCTTTCTCCTCTTCTACTAACACTGCACTGCAGATTCAGTCAATCCACATCCTGCAGATTTCTGTAGTGCTTGCTGTCTTTCACACGATCACTCATCCTCTTGTCTCCTCTTTCTACTTTGGTGGGAAATGCAACTCAGTGAAGTGTTGAACACACCGTGAAAACATCAGCTTTGAGTGAAATAGTCGAGAAAGCGAAGAAATTCTTCTCGCTTTAGCTTTCTGCACTTTTGCTTTCATTCGTAATGTCTGACCTTGTTTGTAAGTAATTACATTTTAACCACCTTTACATTATAAAGTTGATATTGGTGGTCTCAGAACACATAATGTGACATACTGATCAGCAGACAATTTAGTGCCACTGCGCTGATGAATACTGCTGATGACAATTCTGTCCGTGTCAGAAATTATTATTAAAATTTGAGTGTAACTGCAGCAATGATGCAAGTCTAATAGCCACCAATATGAGGCCAGCATAGGATGATGCAAAAGTCACAGGACAAACAGCTACAAATATGGTAGTGGCAATGGTGAGATATAAACGCTTACTTCAGTAAATGTAAAAAAACTGAACTGTGCTGATTGATCACATAAGCAGAATTGAATCAAGGATCTTCATTATATAAACACATTATCACCCAGTCTGATTTTTCTGGGATCATCTCACACACTGTGACAAGTAGTAATCTTCAAAGACTGCCGTAACTGCATAGTCTAAAACTGGCTTAAGTTACTGATAACTAAGTTGTTAGCAAACTTTATTTTTAAAACCAGTCAAGTCCCAGGTAATTTATCAGCTATTTAAAAGCATATTGTTCTGTACGTACTTTGAATTATTCATTAACTCCAGTGAAACTATTGGAAGCCCTGAAGTCATAGTATTTAGAAGTGTTTCTAGCTCTGCAATAAATATATATTTTCATAGATACCTTATATAATCTATTATTTATATGGTATCAGTGTGAATTTTCTGAATACATAACGAGGCAACAGTTGGTGCGATTGAGGAGGAGGACTGAGGGAGTCACTCTCACTTTCCTTCTTTCTTTCTTTCTAGACTTCAACTGTGTTTGTGTGTGTGTGTGTGTGTGTGTGTGTGTGTGTGTGTGTGTGTGTGTGTGTGTGTGTTTATACCCTTATGATGACCAAATGTCCTCACAAGGGTAGTAGGATGTGACAGTTTTGGCCTTGTGAAAAGAAAAAACTAAAATAAGAAAAAAAGAAAAGAGGCAAAAAGTTTCCTTTTTCATTACTGAGGTTAAGGTTAGGTTTAGGTGCAGATGTAGCATTAATTAGCTGAATAATAATTATGTCAATGGAAAGTCCTCACAAAGATAGTAAGGTAGATGTGTGTGTGTGTGTGTGTGTGTGTGTGTGTGTGTGTGTGTGTGTGTGTGTGTGTGTGTGTGTGTGTGTGTGTGATGGAAAGTAACTGAGTCAGTTTGTTATTGGTTTGTTCCTCATTTGGACATGAGTCAGACAGGCCTTTGTTTGGCTGGTCTGAGAGCATCTCAGACAAAGAGGTACACAAGAGCAAATTCAGAACAAGGACAGAACGAATAGAATGTGTGCAAGATATAGACACACCCACAATGACCTCTTCCGAGCACTCAACCCCTTGCTGTAGAGCGAGAGAGAATTGTCCTGTCTATCATCATTGGCTCTGAGCTATAGTTCACTGACACACACATGTCTATTTCTGAGAGAAAGCTGTTCACTGTATTGCTCCATCTTCTAGACCTGATAGACGCTTGTTTTCCTATTCCAGATGTGGGAAACTCACTGTTTCCCACACATACAATAAAGACATATTCAGATTGGGCTAGTTTTAATTGTTATCTGAGTATCTTTGGATTTTCATTCAAATCTGTCATATCACTGTGTGCGCACACATTTGCAAAGATGATGTGCTTTTTTTTTTTTTTTTTTTTTGATTTTCTTTAGCATAAAGGCACTCCAGAAAGGGCTTATTCTTTTCTATCATCTCTCACCAAACCAAGTACAGGCCAAGTTAATAAGCAGGGCAGTGAAATATAGATGATGTTTAATAGGTCCTCTCAAAGAATTGAAACTCCTGTCGATTTAGGCAAGTTCATAGCTCATGGTCATGTGACCTAGTAATGATCAAGCGCAACTTGTGCAGCCACACATATATAACATGTACATGTATATGGCCAAATGTTTGTGGACACCTGATACCCATATGCACTTTTTGAACATCCCATTCCAGATTTAGTCCCCCTTTACTGTTATAATAACCTCCACCTTTGTGCAAAGGCTTTCACTAGTTTTTGGAGCATGGCTTTGGGAGTTAGTGCTCATTTAGACACAAGAGCATTAGTGATGTCAGGCACTGATTCCTGGGCAATGAGGCCTGGGGTTCAGTCAGGGATCTGTGAAGGCCACTCGAGTTCTTCCTCGCTTTGTGCACGGGGGTACTGTCACGCTGGAACAGGTTTGTGCCCCTTAGTCGAACTGAAGGGAAATTGTAATGCCACAGCATACAAAGACATTCTGAACAATTGTGTGTTTCCACCTTGTAGTAATATTTTCCAAATATGAGTGTAATTCTCAGGTACCAAAAAAAATTCTGGCCATATAATATACAACAGTGAGAAAAGAATCAGTTTGTTTTACAGTGAGGTGAATATAGTCGGCATGGATTATTAACAGGATAAGAATCCATGTCCTACTGAGTTCCAGGAAAAAAAATTCTCCCAATATTTTTTTTTCTTAACTTTCTCCATTGTATTGAAAGGAATAAGCCCACCCCCGAACATGTGGTATCATTTAGAAGTCCCAAATGTCCTCTTTAAAGACCAATAGAAGTTGGTACAGTAGCTGGCATTGTATGCTGTCCTTTATAGAGACAAATTTGAATTGCTGGAATTCAGGAGGATATATTTGGCAGACATTGCCATTGCTCTGATTTATACAATGATCACTTATCCTATGCAAAACATTAGATGTCATTAAACATCCTCCAGCAACATAATGAATTCATTTTTTATTCAATGTTATTTAAAGTATATAGTGCCTTTAATAATGGCCATTGAAAACAAAGCAGCTTTACAGAAATCCGATATACCATAAATATATCATTTTAAATAATAGATTTTCAACAACAGACATACTGTATGCCTGGGAATCTTGTCCTATGCAAATAATACAAAAGTTATACTTTCAGGCCCTGCCCTAAATATGATTGATGTTCATTTTGAACGACATTCTCACGTTGGTTACGATGTTCAGTTTTAATGTCGGGAGCAACTTAGAGTTATTTTGAAAACTTTACTTGTCTTCCAAGAGGCCATTTATTATAAAGCCCAGAACGTATAGACACATTAAAAGGACATCAAACAAACGGAAACAACAATAATCCAAATCATCTATCACAGGATCATAAATACCATCACAGTCCAGGCAGACATTTAAATTGCAAATCAATAACTGTATAACTAAACATATAAACCATTAAAGCTCATCAATAGATAATAACCACATTAAACCAAAATCATCTATAGCAGCCATCATAAATATAATTTTACCCCAGTCAGACATTGACGTGCATGTCTATAAGGGTATACCAATAATTGGAATAAAAATCAGTAACCAATAAGGAAAGAGAAGAACCTGATGAACCTGGTTAAAGCTATGCAGATATTATTAAAGGTCCACTATGCTGGAATTTGAGGGCGTCTATTAGCAGAAAAGGAGTATATATTCCATAATATACATATGCAATTCTTAAGTATGTTTTCTTTAGTGTATAATTACCTGTAACTCTGAATCATAGTCTTATCATAAGCATAGAACGAGCACTTCATAGGGCACAGGTCCACCTCTATGTTTCACTGCTAAAGTAGCCCAGAACAGACTAACCTCTAAAGAGCACCTTCCATGTTTTGCATTTTTACAAGCAAATCCAGAAGGAAGTACGGAAGGTCCTCGGGTTACGTACATCTCCACATACGACGTTTCAAGTTTACGACGCTCACATGCCCGGCGTAGGAATACGAGTGAGGGAGATCAGCGACGAACATTATATTAAACGTATATTTATGTCCTTTTCCTTTTTCTGTGACTTAGTTGTGTTTTTATGTTCTTGATTATGATTTTACAACTGTGGTAGGAAAATGATTAGGCTAGGGTGTGTTTCGACTTGCACCAAAATTCGGGTTACATCACCGTCGTAGGAACGGAACTGTGTCGTTAAAGGAGGACCCCCTGTACTGGAGGGCTGCAAAATAAGAAGAAAGGAAGACGAAGAAGAAGAGGAATCAGTGTTTGCGAAAAAACTATTTTTGAAAAATGGAGGATCATACTTATTATTTAGCAAGGCAAAACAAGGGGGTGTGAATGTAAGTATTTGAAAGTACACTATGGACATGTGACAGCCACCAAGTTCTAATATACACTTGGAAAGAGAGGGGTAAGTGAAGGACATTCAGTTGGTTGAATCCAACAGTGGACCTTAAAAGAGATGCATTTTTAAAGTCTTTATATTTTTAAAGTGTTTTCTAAAAAAAAAAAAAAAGGTGGATGTTTCAAGAGATGCTTTGGTCCAGAGTGTAGGTGAGATTTGCGTGAAGTTGCAAGACTTCGATTGTAAATGGAACTCATTCTAGTGTCAAGCTAGCTTCGTGAAAAGAAACCACTTAGTGGAGAAGTGATGAGCACGCTCTTTCTTTCTCTTCCTCTCTGTGTATGTCTTTCTTTCTCTCCCCACCTCTTTCATTTTCTCTTTTTCCCCCCTGGTCTCTCTGTGTGTCACAGCAAAGGTTAATCATAATGCCTGTGGAGAAAGTATGAAAGAAAAATAAAAGGAACGAGGTGGGGTGTAAAGACTGGGAGAGAAAGAAGGACACAAAGTGTCTGACACACTTTTGTGACAAAAGCTCATTTTGTATGTGATCTCAATTCCAGGAACTTAAAGAACACTGTTCAAATATGCACCGCTGTTTTTAATGCTAGTCCTCTCTAAGGCCAACAGAGAATACATTAAACTTCTTGCATAACTAATTAATATATGTTTCTCATTAGAACTATTATTAGTTTGGTTTCTTTAAACTCTGACGCCACTTCTTCAAATCTCCATTTCACACGAGTGTCCAAAATGATTCATATGCTTTAATCTTGCTGAGGAAATGAGTCACGTCTGTTCATATTTTTGTGTGTCTGTGTGACTCTGATGAATAAGCTTTTATTTTTGTTATGTGGTAAAGATCTGGCAGGGTAAAGATATCGCACTTCTTTCTATGTCTTTCTCCCACAAAACAGTTTTATATTCAAAAATGAATCATTCAGACCACAAAGTTTCTGCTCTAATCTCTCACCAGCACTGATATGTGTTTGTTTCATTAGGGTGTTTACTTTTATTATGCCTTTTGTCTTCTAAATGGATGTAATGATGGAATAGGATAAGTTTTGTTAATTAACCCACTCAGCCAGTTACTGAACAGATCCCTTATACGTATTCGACGAAAACACAACTAACTTTACTATCCATTTATGTTAAAAAGACATGTAAGAGATAATACACCTTTAAGGAAATGAATTGAACATTTTATAACCAATATATCTCACCATGAGCAGAGACAAACAAAAGCACAGTCAACCTTAAATAAGCGAATTTTTAAAGAGCCATAACTTTGTCTTATCTTTCATGTGTTTTTTCCAGTTTTGTTTATAAGTAAGGCGGTGTAACACTGTGTGTTTCTGTATTTCACGTCAACTGCACAAATTTTTTTCTGCTACTTTCATAATTTCCTTGTACTAAATAATACACGCTTTAGAAACACCACGTACTCTTGTTCATTCATGTACTTATCAAATCAGCCAATCACATGGCAGCAGTGTAATGCATAAAAGCATACATATGATACAGGTCAAGAGCTTCAGTTAATGTTCACATCAAACATCAGAATGAAGAAAAATATATAATTTCAGTGGTATAGTTGTTGGTACCAGATGGGCTGGTTTGAGTAATTTTGAACATGCTGATCTCCTCAGATTTTCATATATAACAGTCTCTAGAGTTTAAACAGGATGGTGCAAAAAACCAAAAACATCCACTGAGTGGCAGTTCTGTGAGCAGAAAGACTTTGCTGATAAGAGAAGTCCAGACAGGAAGGCTATGGTAACACAAATAATCATTCTCTATAACCATGGTGAGCAGAAAAGCATCTCTGAATGCACAACATGTACACCCTTGAGGCAGATGGGCTAGAACAGCAGAAGACCACATTGGGTTCCAGTTCTGTCAGCCAATCTGAGGCTATAGTGAGAACAGACTCACTGAAACTGGACAGCTGAAGGAAAAAAGACCAGGCTTTTCAACTGTCCATTCATATGCATGATATTATGCATTGCACTGCTACGACACGATTGGCTCATCAGATAATTTTTGCATGATTGATCAGGGGAACAGTTGTTAATATTAAAGTGGCTGGTGAGTGTATGTTTAAAAGTCCACTACGTAGGATTCAACCAATTACATGCCCCTCCCTTACCACCCTCCTTCCAAGTGTATATTAGAAAGTACATTGGCCGTCAGGTGCTTCCAAGTATTTACATTCACACTCTCTTCCTTTTTCTATGCTAAATAAGAAATATGATCTTCCATTTTTCATAATTTGGGTTCTCAAACGTGTGAGCCAGCCCCAGCACATGTTGGATCTTCTTATTTCTTCTTCCTTATCTTCCTTTCTTTTTCTTTGTCATCCTTCCTATAATTCCTTCGGATGCATGCTGCCGCCAGGGTTGGGAAGGTTACTTTAAAAATATATTCTGATACTGTTACTAATTACTTGCAAAAATGTACTCAGGAACTTAATCTAATTACCACAAAATTAGTGTAACTGATTATTCTCCGTTACTTTTGGATTATCTCGATACCAAATATGTGGATGATGACAGTACAGTGTTTTCTCAGTTGGAAGGCAGAACTTGCACTGTACTGTGATGTCGTTCCACTTTTTTGATTTAAAAACAAAATAATGGTGAAATTTCCACCCACTGAGAACATTTCTTCACCAGAGGCCATGATAATGAATTGGTGACTGTAAGATTAGCTATGATTTGACTCGAGACCAGAGCGGTGATATGAGACTGTGAAGTGTTGTAATGTGTGCACATGTACATGTAGTATATCATTCTTATTTAGGGGTTCAACTACCAAGTATTTTATTTATTTTTGATTCTTTTTTTAAATTATTTTTCATTAAATTATTTTTATTATTATCGTGTTAATTGAATAATCTTTCCTTGATTGGTATCATGTTTATAAAATATATTATATACATAAGATATTTATTTCAAACATTTATTTGCAGCATTTTAATCAGTACTACTACAAAACTTTTTCTTAACTAGGCTTATTTAAATAGCAGTTCACTAATTACAACATTAGTGACATTTATCAGATAATCCGGCACAGCATGAGAATATTATCAAGTGCTCATGTCAACCAAATGAGACACTCAAGGTGACAGGATAATGTACATCGTTTACTGTTATCACTTTTTGAATCACTTGCCACACTCTTTGCAGCTGTCTGTATTTCAAGCCATGATTTGTTTAAATTTCGAACAGACAAATTTAAAACAACCGTAAAAGCCTGTTTCGCTCACTGAAACTCTCCCATGCTAAAAATTTTGCTCATTGTGTGTGTGTGTGTGTGTGTGTGTGTGTGTGTGCCTGAGGTGAATCATTTTCAGTATGTGGAATCGAGTCCAAAGATTTAATTTGACTTTTAGTTTTCCCCGAGATTCCGGAGATTAGTGAATCGACTCTTTTTGGGATCGACTTGTGATCCAAAAGCATGGTCGGAAAAATAGGATAGTGTAACTTTTTACCTTTTTAAGATAATTGATTAAAAAAGCATAGCTAGTTGCTACTTAATTAAGCAAAACAAAACAAAGCTGTTATAGACAGCTCAAGCAGGAACAACACGTTTCTCCTCACATTCCCACAAAAGACTGATAATATTACTCACATTTAAACACAAGCTATGTCATGAGGCCAGCAGGGTAGTGTACTGTAAAGAGTTTGATACCGTAGAGAAAGTCATACTGATGTTACTGCTCCACCATTTCACTCAAATGGTTTTTTGTTTGTTTGTTTTTTAATCAAACGATGTACAATGTGTTTCATAATGCAGTTCAAAAAAGAATTAAATTATTGGCAATTATTTTTATTATAAATTTTTATTGATTTTGTTGATTAGTTGTTGCGGTCCTTATGCATTTTATAAAAAAAATTGTAATCTTGTAAGTAATGCCCATTTTTACTAAAAATATCTGTAATTTGATTACAGCTTTTTTTCTGTAACTATAACGGAATGCATTCCTAATTACCTAATGGAATCCTAATTACATAATGCCATCCCATGTATTCTGTTACTCCCCAAGCCTGGCTGCTGTTTGGAAAAACACAAAACATGGAAGGAGCTCTCTAGAGGTTTGTCCATTCTGGGCTACTGTTCTGGCGCAACATGTCGACTCCACAGAAGAGGACCCATTCCCTATATAGATATAAAGGGCTCATTCTAAGCTTATTAAAACACAAAACACAATGATTCATAGTTACAAGTAATTATACACTAATGAAAGCATTCTTATAAATAGTCTATTCTATTCCTGCTAATAGATAGTGGACCTTTAAGAAATCCGTCATAGTGGACCTTTAAGATGAATAACTGAATAATATGCTAGAATTTTTTTCCTTCTAAAGGGAAAACATTGGGCGTCTACTATGAGGGTGTTTAGATTCACTGGATGAGAGCATTAGTGGCCCATAAGACCTAAAAACTGTTATTTGTTTTTTTTTTTTTTTTAAATGGATACTCTAAAAAAAACAGGAATAAAACAGGGGAAAAACAGAAGTACTCTGTGCAAAACCAGAAAACATTATTATTCTTGGAAATATGGGAACAAAACAACTAGAAAACCTGATTTGCCATTAAACATGAAAGCCTTTGCCATGATTGCAAGACACTATGATAAATTACATATGAAATAAACAACTGTATGTGTATTTTTTTATCTTTAACGTCAGGTCTCTGTGTGTGGGGGATGTATGTTTGTGTGTGTTTGTATGTGCATGCGTGTGTTTAACTTTGTTAGTTAGGGCACTGACTCCTCAGGGAGACAATCTGTAGAAACAAGCTGCACGTATATTAATGCCAGACCCCCCTCTGTCTTTCTCTCTGTCTGTCTCTCGCTCTCTCTTTCTTTCAGGTATGGTGATATGGTTCCTAAGACAATAGCGGGAAAGATATTTGGTTCAATCTGCTCTCTGAGTGGTGTTCTGGTGATTGCATTGCCTGTCCCTGTTATCGTCTCCAACTTCAGCCGCATTTACCACCAGAACCAAAGAGCGGACAAGCGACGGGCGCAGAAGGTGCAGGTCAGTGTTGCACTCCGTCTTCTCTGGCTAATGTCCAGGAGCTACCAGGTTTCCTGGCACTCAGAGAGCCATGGCAGCCCCATAATGCACTTCTTGTGATTGGGCAGCAGGTGTGAGGGAGATGGCTTCATCTGGGCAAGTGCCAGGTATAGTCAAAAGCTTTACACGCTGAATAACTATAAAAAAAAAGATCATCTAGGAATATTTCAAATGTGATAGTTCATGTTGGTTTAAATATGAAGCAGATGTTTTCCTTTCAGTTGAGCAGAACAGATCTATAAGTTGTTCTCTTCTTTAAAACGTAACATTAAGGTCAGCTCACTGAAATAACATTTTTCTGTAAGTGAGAATAAACCACACCTAAAAACATTTACATATTTGCATGTTGCATGTTATATATTTACCAGATCCTTACCAATTTGCCATTAAACTTCCCAAAATAGAAAAATGAAGAGACTAGTTTATTAGAGATCTGTTTATACCAAAAAATGGCTGGATTATTGTCTGTCAGAGCTGTACAGCACAATATCTTGTAATTACAGAATTGTCCAATTATTCCAAGGCCTCAGCTGGTTATTTAAACCCAAACATAGCATTTTGGTTCAGACAGAGAATGTCTCCTTTCCTCGCCATTTCAGGTTTTAAAGAATACGGTAGGCAGTGAGTTTGGGTCTCGATAGCTGATAGACTATGCATATTAAAGTTCGTGGTATATTGAACTTGCCACATGTCAGCATAACAGTGTGTCAAGTATAACACAACAATGTGATGAAAAACTTTCAAAATATAAATGAGTATAGACATAAGTAAGTGTTCATAAGGTGAATGTAAAAAAAAATCTTATCACATTAGATATAATTTTTATCATTGACGTATGTTACGGGGCAGCATGGTGGTGCGGTGGTTAACACTGTCGTCTCACAGCAACAAGTTTCTGGGTTCGAGCCTTCCGGCTGACCGGGGGCCTGTCTGTACAGAGTTTGCATGTTCTCCCCGTTCCTGCATGGGTTTCCTCTGGGTTCTCTGGTTTCTTCCCAGAGTCCCAAAACACGCAGATTAGATCAACTGGCTACTCTAAATTGCCCATAGGTGTGACTGTGAGTGTGAATGGTTAGTCGTCTAAGTCTAAGTCAGATAAGCGGTAAAGATAATTGATGGATGGATGTATATTATTGAAGGTGAATATGTAATATGAGATTTAATATAACTGTCAGAAATCTGAGAAAGTTTCACATTCTTTTGAGATACCTTGACATAATTTGCAGGAACTTTGATACAACATGTCTTTAAATGGAAGGAACAGGTTTCCAGAAATTTAATACCTGCTGTTTGGTTATATTGATTTGTAAACCTCATCAGCAATCCAGAAGTGATATTCAGGCTTATTGTAAAAAGAAAATAATAATAATAATTCAGGGTTTTCATATTTCCAAATATTGGAAACAATATCTGGCATTTATTGTTACTGTCAGAGACACTGCCCGAGCAAAACTCAAAACAAGTTTTTAAGCTATATCGTTCTATATGTACATACACTGAAAAAAAAGCTCATTGAATTTACTTAATTCAAATGTGGACAGTGGTTCCATGTGATTGAATTGTGTAACATTTACACAATCTGTTTTCATACATCCAGCATGATTTGATTATGTATATCCGAAGGCCTGAATAAAATCAGGCACCACACACCCACCTTAGCTGACACTCAAACCCAGGTCCCTGCCATTCAGCAACATCCACATACCACTGCACCATACTGCAACACTTCTTTTAACTGCGTTAAATTAATTCAATAGTTATGGTTCCAGTCAGTGCCAGCATTCTCATGAGATTTCATAATGTAATTGGTTTCAATGAATACTACATGAATTGATCACGCTCACTTTAAATAATTCAATAGAGTAATTAGAAACTTCTTTAAATTAAGTATAGTGTAAGTACTGAAATCTAATTTTGATAAGAAACTTTAATATTATTATGTAAACTGCACATAATGTATTCTCTTAAGTCTGACATATTCCACAGTCCCACATATTCCACTGTTTGAGTGTATAAACTACACCTAAAAAACTCTTTACACGATCCGTATTTACACACTATATTTAAAGATCATCAACAATTTACCATAAAACCACCTCCAAAAACAGAAAAATAAAAAATGTAAAAAAACAGGAAAGCAGTACATATTATTGATTGTGAAAGCTGTACAGATCAATATCTTGAAATTACAGAATTGCCAAATAATTCTGTCACAACAGGTCAGTTTGACTCAAATGGAAGACGTTTAATTACATTTAGGTTCAAACAGCAGTGAAACCTTCTTTGTGTGATCTATATCTGAGTGCCTCCTCTTCTCATTTCAGTTTTTAAAGATCTCATTAGTTAGTGGAGACGTGACAGGGTTGGGGTCATTATATTAACAGCGACAGAGCCATTTTAGTACCCATTAGGCGACAGCAGGTCACTCAAGCATCCGCTAATGAGGTTAAGAAAGGAGATTTGATTAGTAACGCCCGTCTTCCCAAAACACACAGGCCAATCAACACTGTCCTGAATTACAATGAGGCCCTTTAACCAGCTAATCAGTGTATAGCTCTGTGTTCTGAATCTCCGTCTTTCGTGAGTCAGGAACCCTGACACAACAAGGCCAAAGGTTACTGTGAATCTCACATTGCCATGTTGAGTGAAACCTCCTCTGTGGTTGCTATGGAGACTGTCACCAGGGTTAATAGCAGTTACACAAGTCTGAACTGTACACAGGAGGATCTGACTTGTGTTTTATCCAGTAAAATCCTCATCAGTCTTGAAACATCCATCATAACGCAGACTGTTGCATCCGAATCACGTTTGTTTTGTTGAATTTGTGTGTTAGGCAGCATACAGGCATGTGATACTTTTCAAAAGAATATGATGTGGTTCAAAAGGCTTTTTGTGGTTCAGAGGAAAAGATCAAAAAGGACTCAAAACTGATCTGATGGATTGTCAGAACATTACAGAAGAACCTTATCTTGTCATAGAATGCATGACGTAGAAAATCTTTGCGCGCGCGTGTGTGTTTTGGTGGTGGTGGGGGGGGGTGCTGCTGCACTGAGCCTCGGTAGTTGGTGTGACAGATGTTTTGCTTTATCCAGATGAAGATGGCTAATAACACAGTGTGTTCCCTTGTCTCTGGAGAGTGATGAATAAGAGTATTAGCTCTGTCATTGCCTTGTGCGTCTCTCCACATGCTGCTCCGCAATGACACACACCAGACCACCAGCCGTCATGTTAAACAAACACTCTGTGGGGGAACTCGCTCAGTGACAGCGCGGAGGCCCACAGCAAAATCCATCCTTCCATCCAGCCATCCTTCTCTCCCTCTATTCTCCTCTCTCAAGTGTTTATTATTGCTTAATTAAGTGTGATCTAATTGCCTGTAAAATCACCACGGGCCTGTCTCCCTCATTTCCCATTCTCATGTGCAGTCTAATGATTGAGTCAGTTTTACTGTGGATTAGTTTGATGATAGTGCAGCATGACAAATTAAGAAAGTCCTGAAAGGTTGTGCAGATTACAGGATGTAGAGTTGCAACATAACTTCAGAAGATATAACAGTAGATAGCATATACTCCTGGGCAAAAAAAAATTAGGCAAATCCAAAATTGCTAAACATTAAGCTTTTAATGGTCTCAACAGCAAATCATTGGTCAGGAAAATTAGCAAGAATGAAACAAATAGATAAAGTAAATTGGTGTGGGACGGCTTTTCCCTTGATTTCCTTTAAATGTTGAAGTC
>JAQQZR010000039.1:8333981-8356587 GCA_030068235.1 Notoglanidium macrostoma | reverse complement strand
TGTTAATTTTCTGCCCAGTGATTTTTGTTGAAACCATTAAAAGCTTAATGTTTTGCAATATTGGGTTTGCCTCATTTTTATTGCCTAGGAGTATATAGTGTATATGGGAATTTTGGGGGTATACTAAGTCTGGTTGACAATACTGAATATCAAGAACTGAGATATACTGAGGCTGAGTGTACTAAATACATATTAAATAAGGGTCCTTCACAGAGCTGGAAAATAGTTATAGTTTTGGTTTTTGGTTTTGGGACATTTTTTGGGATTTCCTTTTTTTTTGAACACATCATAGAGGACTGCAATATATGAATGTCTTAAAAGCCACTCAAGAGTGAATTTCCTGATTCCCTTGTGATCCTACCTGAGCCAAAACTGAAGCAGATACACATGTATTTACATCAGATGTACTACTGTAATCCAGCTGTAACCTGTAACAGTGCATAAATCCTCAGAAGGTAGGTAGTTGCATAACTATTTATATGCATGTAATACCTGGGGCATGTTCAGTTTAGAAACTCTTAACATTAAAGTGGGCCTAACAATGGTGCAAATGACATCTGCTTCAAGTATAACACAGATTAAACATTCTTAAATATTCTTAAGTAAATTAATTATATATTATATTAATATTATATTATATATTAATTTTAATATATTAAAATTGTACTTGTTCAAAATTTCTACAAATATCTAATATGATCTAATATGTTACTGTGCCACAATAATACATAAGTCGTAATTTTGAGAATATTTTGCAATCTCTTCAGAACTACTTTTTAAAAATTTTTGATAAAAACAATGACACCAACAAATTTAATACTTGCCCTTTTTATCACACATTGTCACCATTCCTAAAGTGATATTCAGGCTACACATTGTGTTAAATTAATATTAAAAATAAACGCGTTTGTAGTGTTTTTGTCAATCACTCATGATGCATAACTACAGGAGCTGTTAATTGTCTTTCCTGCAAGAAATGTAATCAGCTGTTCATCAGAGTAACTAAGAGAAGACTGGCTGATCATTTTTTCAAAGGCCTTTGTACTATTAAAATGAAAGATTTCTTCTTTCTTGTGGCGAAGCACTTCAGCAGTGATGGAATATAACACTGATGATATCTGTGCTTGCATTACTACTTGTTGTTATGGGACTAATTAAGTAAGGAAAGATAGCTAATTTACACACTTGGAACATTTGAACCCTGTGAAATGAAGGTCATGTTTTGACAACAGCCATTGCATCATTGCTCTTTTTTTGAATATCAATTGGTTTCATCTCCTACAGTGTTAGAGACTCTGCTTTTTCTGAGTATCCTGTTTCTCTGGTTTCTCCCCTGATGTGAATAATCCAGCTTATCACCACAACTGACTTTACTGTTAACTGCTGTACGATGCCTATCACAGACTTGGTAAGGGAGCCCATAACTGCACTCAGAGGCTTTTCCTTTAACTGGAGTGTGAGCAGACACATTGCTGATGACTACAGAGCCACAGAGCACTGAGTGCTAAAGTAAACTTCTTGTCATGCGTCGTGCATGCTAATGAGGCTGTTCCAAAGGTCTATTATACTATATTAGTACACGTCACTGCATTGCGCATTGCATATTTGTTATACTATATTAAACAATGACGGATGCTGCATTAGTGCTTAATGATGTGTTGATGTTCCAACTGCAGCCCAGATGTTTCATTAGCTGACCTGAGATCTGTTTGTAATGTGAATCAGGAGATTCTGCAGATGGAAAGTTTTGATCCCTGCTTTGAAAACGCTTACGAGGTGTATTGTCTGTATACACTACGCTCTTAGGAAAAAGAACCTTTCAAGTGTTCTTTGGATGGTTTCCAGAAAACTTCCAAAAAGGATTCTAACTGGAACTCTTTCTGACATGGAGAATTTCTTTGGAAGTATAACGGAAGAACCGCTCTAGGTTTAAGCTTTTTCTGATAGAGTGGAAATAGTATTGGGATGAATTATTTTTGTGCAGCATATTTTTCTGTATTACATTCACATGTGACTGTGAATTCCCTGAGCATTTCAGCCTTAACTAATAACAGTGAGAGCCTTTTTCCCAGCCCGCTGAGTTAACCTTCAGTCCAGGAACATCTGTGCTTACTGTTGATGAGGGAGATGGGAGGGCGGAATGAGCGGGAAAGGCGAGGCACACGCGTTCTACAAATAGCTCTCCCAGATGTAGTCAACTGACTGGGTACTGATGTGCTGCCTTGTTTGTTCCTGCTGTCACTTTCAGCAGACGACCTTGTATTGTCTCACCTGTCTGCCAAAGCATACTGCAAAATACACTGCATCAAATTCTGTACATGGTAATACTCCATATGACCACTATGACAGGTAAATGTAAATGTTATATCATCTACTACACATCATTCTGTCTAAAACACAGCAATATGCTCCAATAGTCCAATAGGTAAAGAATCTTTTCCAGTCTGTTACTCATTTATGTAACTGCTCCTAAACCTAAATGTGCTCATTTGAAAAGCCACATGATCTTTTTTGGGCCAGCCCAGTAGTCTTAAATGTATAATTTACCAAGCGTAAATGCAGGAAATCATAGAACAGCAGGATATTTCTCTCTCTCTCTCTCTCTCTCTCTCTCTCTCTCTCTCTCTCTCTCTCTCTCTCTCTCTCTCTCTGTGCGTGCATGCATGCATGTGTCTGGGGAGGGGGGATGGATTTTTTATTTTTTTTCATAGATTTGTGGGAAGTAAATGTCTCCAAAGGATAGGAATGGCTGACTGTTTTTACCTTCATGAGACATTTGTTTTTGTCCCCATGATGAAAACTGCAGGTTTTATTTAAAGAAAAAAACAACTAAAAGTGTCAAAAGGTTGTGGTTACTGAGGTTAAGGTTCGGGTAAGATTTAGGTACAGGCAAAGCATGAATAATTCTGTCAGTGGAAGGTCTTCACAAGGACAAAAACGTTTGTGTGTGTGTACTTGTATTTGCTACATATTGAGGACTGAAAAAGGTATTTAGTTGTTATTGAGTGGAGACATTTTTGGGAAGTGAGGACCTTTTGTCTGGTCCTCACTTCTTCAAAGGGCTGTTTGAGGGATAAGACTTGGTTTTAGTGTTCAGGTTAGAATTAGTTTTAGGTTAGGGTTAGGGTAAGCGTTGGGGTTAGGCATTTAGCTGTGATGGTTAAGGTTAGGTTAAAGAGCTAGAGAATGCATTAGGTTAATGAGTATCCTCACAAAGATAGATGTACAAGTATGTGTGTGTGTGTGTTAACATAATGTATGTGAGTGTTTTGGCTGGTTCATTAGATGGACTTGCACCCAGTTTGAAATACATCTGACACTATAATAGTTAACAATTATATATCTTACTGTACATTCTTATATTAACTCTGGATAGTCTCCTATATTTACCTAATGATGTACGCATCCCCAAAAACAGTTTATGCCTAAAACTGTACTATCGTGAGGTTATTCCCACCCAGTCTCATAGAAAAAAAAGTTTGCATGCAACTCATAAATGCTTTATTGGTGAGACTGGGTTGAAATAATCTCGCCTGAATACTGTAGACCTGTACAAATAACTGCTGCTGTGACCAAAAGGCTGTCCTGTACTTATCCCAGGACTCTGCTCACAATGTGCAAACTCTGTAACACATGTAAGACACTTTGCCTTTTTTCCCTATATGACTATATGGAGTAATGCTTTACTGGTGCCAGAAGAGGTACACTTTTGGATCTGGTTCCTCTCAAAGTTCCTTCCTCGTGTCATCTCATGGAGTTTCTCCTTGCCACTGTCTTGGCACCTCTCTCTTGCTCATTAGTATCTAAATCTATATCCGGTTTTCTCAGTCTGCTTTGTAACCGTGTCTTACGTTAGATAGTGCTATACAAATCAAAGGACATTGATTTGATTAAATATAGTCTTATGTCGTTATCTAATATTAATCCAACAACAATCATTTTCACAACAAATTGACATTAACTCAAATGAATCAATTGAAATTGATTCAAATTTTTAAGAGTTTGTTCTTGCACAAATTCAGGGCTGTAACAATAAAGTATGGAATTATGGAGCTGTTTCTCTGGAGAGCACACAGGCTATTCAATGTATGCTTAGATAACTACTTAATAATTAACTGTCATGGAATAGTAAATTAAATACATCATCAGTAAATCCTGAAATACTGTACAATGTTTCGCTAATCTCACATCACACACCAACTCCACACAAACTCCAAAATAAAGAAAAAAAAGAATACAGGATTTTGATTTTGAGCCAATATGCATTTCCTAATGCACATATTCAAAATAAAAACATATTGTAGATAAGCAAATCCACTGTAACCCTGATCATGATAAAGCACTTACTGAAGATGAGTCAATGGATGAAGCTGATATATGGACTATGATTTGGTGGCTGCAGTGGTCCTTATGCTTTTGCTTATGCTCTGACTATGTTAGTATGCCCACCCTAGGTAACACTGATGACATTTGTTGTCTATCCTCCCAGCAATTTTGTTATTTCCATTTAATCTCAGTATTGGGGAAGGATTCTTTAGGTTTAAGAAACTTAAATACTATGGTATTATTCACTATACCGTTCTAGAAAAACACATCACAGCCAAATGTTTTGACTGCATGCAGAACTGTTAAATAGCATTGCTCTGTAAGGAAACCTAGCATTAGTCTACTAAACTCAGAATTGCGCTAGGTCTACATTGTGATTCCGTGCTTTGGAAATAAGTGTTGTCTTTGTTATTTCAAATACAAGGCAAATATAAATGCAGTGTAAAAATGCATTTGCTGTAGTACCTAATGATGTAGTTTTGGGGGACTTGATACTGTATATGACATGGGGTGGCATTGCCCTCCAATGAAACTCATACTTACCTCACTTACCTCAGTATGTCTTACTGTAATTATCTGTCTAATTCTCCATGTTTCATCTTAAATGTGAAGTGTCATAGAGCACTGAAGAGAAATGACAGCTGGTTGATAAGCAAAATCTATGAAGTGGCCTTCACTCTAATGAAGCATACATCAAAGGAGCGAGTGGCCACTTTAAATTCCACCCACTAGTTTGAGCTCCGAGCAGCTCATGTGGATAATAAGCGCAGCTCCTCCAGTGCTGTTGTGTAACTGCTGTACATCTTCGCTGCGCAGGAAACAGTTCAGGCTTCCAGGAAGAGTTTTAGCCAGCCAGCTGACAGCACTTTGATGACACTTCAGTTCCTGTTTGCTTGCAGACAGCCCTATCATTACTATATTCCCATCTAACCTCACATTTTTTTAATGGTCTCACAGCCTCCCCTAAAAAGTAGCTCAAACTAGACGACTTAGTGGGAAAGACAGAGACTGAAGATCCGGAGAAATACACAGAAAGCCTAAGAGAGTTCGTCTCTCCTCTCCACTACTCCATCATTATGCGAAAGAGGCACAAACAGAAAGTCAGAGATGGAGACTCAGAACAGCTCCTGTCAAATCACTTTCGCAGTGATGTGCATCACTGATGAGATTGAAAGACAGGTCTGTGTCCCAGATTAGCCCCTCATTGCCCCTCTCCCCTGGTCATCCATCTTCATCCAGTGCTAATACCGAACACGTCACGCATTCCATAACAATTGGACTGCCATCTGGGGTTTTGTGCATCTACACAACATTCGCTGAAATAGCGAGAAAATAAGAAGGAAGAAACCTGTGCACTCACAATACTGACAGGAATGAAAAAATAGGCTTGCATGTTTTATATCCTTTTTGCTCAGAGGGGTCTGTCATTAGGCTTTCAATACCAATTTAGCAGATGGAAAGTAAACCTAAAAAAAAGGCATACATTTATTCCACTGCTAAAACACTTGTAGAAATGTGAAACTTGTCATTAAAAGTTCTCAAAAGGAAATTTATGGACTGCAAGAACCTTCATTCTTTAATGATTCCTATGTAAATGACTGCAGTTTCCTTTTAAAAAATAACATTTAGCATATTTGTTTGTATCTTTAGTGCATTAATATGTAAAGCCTAATTTAAAAGTAATCTGTTAATCTGCTGGAAACTCCAGATGTCAAACATTTTAATGAGATTTTTTTAATGGTTTATTATACCACAGAGCTGTATAAAGTTCTGACACCGACGCACTAACTGGAAAACTAATATGTTTGAATAAATAAGTGCTTAATATGCTTTCCTCTTAGCGATATTAACCCCTTTAATTCCCAACTTATTTTTGAGTTCTTCATCACATTATGCAATAACTACAGTAAAGCTAATACAAATTACAACGTCATTACAAATTACTGTGAAGTAATTACAAACATGAGGAGGTCCGGACCTGCCAACTATTCCTAGGAGTTTAAGAAGATAAGTATGTCTGACACTGGATTCAACTCACAAGCGATTTTTTTAACCTTATTTGGCAAACTGGCAAACCACACACATACAATTAGCTAGAGTACACTTTGACTTTATTTAGTGCGACCTTGTTGTTGGTTAATGGTCGTCATGTGGTGTTAAGGTTCAGAGGAGCTGTGCTGATGATTTGCAATTACCTCATGTGGCTCTTAGAGCAAGATAATCGGCATCGCAGCCATACTCGTCTCCTCAAATGCCGGGAAATGAGAATTCACACCGTAAAATAAACGTTTGCTTCTATCTCTTTATTCGTTCCATCCTTCTGTGTCAGTTTTGAAGATATTTTGCCTTAGTGCATTTACAAAAATCGGAGCCTTAGTGCTAGACTGTATTTAAATTTTCACTGTACACCGATTCGAACATTTTTTTCTTTGTATTTTACGTTTTTCCATTAAACTTCTGCTAGGTTGAAGATTCCGACTGCTGTGTAATGTACCATCGAAAAGCTTGAATAAGCATCTCTGAATGATACCCGTTGTGAAAATGAGCTTGTTCTGTTGTTCGTCGTGTCCAACGCAACACATCTAACCCCCGAGCACGCAGAAGCAATATGCCTCTGGTCTGCCGCTGAACGGCTTCATGCTGGCTTGTGATGGTCTCTGGATTACTTTGATCAATCACTACATCTTACATCTTGTTGCAGTCATTCTCTAGTTCATTTTCTATTTTTTCAGAAGTAGAAACTTGTTCAGCAGATTTTTTTATTGTTCATTAGAAACTGGCAATGAAGAATTAAATTGGTTTGGCTGTATGAGAACCCTCCTATCATCCCACGAATGTGTGTGTATGACTCAGTGGGAACCGTCACACTCTGCACACTGCTGTGGACTCACCTGACCCCTGATAGAGAATCGTTTCTCACCTCTAGAGATGGAGGTGATGGGAGATGGGGAAACCTCACTCTGCTGACCCTGTGTGAGACACAGTGCTGTCAGCAGCAGGGAAGAAAAGGCCAAACTTTGGGTGAGAGTGTTAAAAATGTTGTAAAGTGCACAAATGTAGGAAGAAATTTTAATAGTAAACCCCAAATTATGTCTCATCAAACATGACAGAATTCCACCATCGTTTTCACCATCCCTATAGCAGATATATAGATCGAGATCAACCATGAAGTAAAATAAAACAGTATCAATGTAAAATGATCGAGCTAGCATAGTCATAATTCAAATTAAATCGTGTTAAAAACTCCAGCTAAAAAATGAAAAGATTTCCTTTTTTTTTTTTACTGAGTTTAAGGTTACTTTTACATTTAGCTGTAATGTAGACTTCTGTTATCAGTCACGAAAAATATCTTCTTAAAAATCCGTTTCCGGACATTATCACTGGAAGTAAATACTAGGTCTTCATCCCACTTTTGATTACATGGATATTGTGGGATTAGATTTTATTCTATTCAATTTCTGCAGTGAAATCCGATAATGATGGGGAAGGTCAAATGTATTTTATTTTAGATGTTTGAGCATTGGATGGACAGCAGGAATTCAAGAAACCGGTTATTCCCAATGCTGCGATTGTGGATATGATACAGAATTGTGGTTCTGAAAGATGTGTTTAAGATTTGCAATGATTTTTATCCTATGTAAGTCATCTGGTGAATATTCCCCAGGCTAAATTGCTGCTCGCAGGGTTTTGAAAAAAAATGGATGGTGCTTACGTATCATTGAGGTGAATGGTAGATATGAACCTTACACAGGTTTTATTCTGTTTCTATCCATAGGTCAATTTAATACGATTGTGTATTGAAGGAAATATTGATGAAAGCTTGGGGTGTTGAGACCATTGTGAGTTTTGAGGCAAACATACTTTGGGCAAGGACTGCATCCATGGTGACTATTGCTGGTTTTATTCTTGGTCTGATGCATAAGTTGTGTTTTTTTAAGTAGTCTTTGTGTGTTAACAAAGACAATGATTCTCATACCTATCCATATTGGATTTAGCAATGCCTCTGTTTGTATCTGTTCTTTGCTCTAAATATACATATCTGTATCTAAATCTAAATCTGTATCTTTCACAGTTATTAATTTAGTTTGTACCTCAATGTTTTCTAATAAATTTAGTTGGTTCTATTTGTTAGAATATAGGCTTAAACAAACTAGTAGACTAATTTACATATATCACCCTGACCAGGCAATTACTAAGGATGAGTGAATGAAAGCTGTAAATGTATTGCTGGAAATATTTTATTCACGTTCAAATGAATGAATATGGCATTTGTCCTTATATCTGACCTCCTGATGTCATGTAGGGAAAAGGTGCACCTGTTTAGAACACTATCTGTTCATGCAGAATAATGTATTTATTTATTGGACACTAAATGCAAATAAGAAGGATAGTTACACAACTAGGGAATCCTTATGATCCATTCATAACACATCATGGCATCGTGACCTGCCAACTAAAGGTTCTTCTTTATCTATTTATATTCAGAGGGATGACTTAGTAAAAATGTAAAATAAATAAATAAATAAATACACTGCACCTATCACTGTCTAATTTTGACATCCGTGTGACTATTTGATTTATTTTCAAGTTTATTGCAAGCAATGAAAAAAGAAAAAAAACTTGGATGTTTCCTGTAAAGCTTATTGCTCTTCAGTAAACTTTATTGCTTGAATTCCCTAATCATTGTCTTCAGATTTTATATTATAAGCCAGCATTAATGTTGCACTTATTAATTTTAATGACACATGAAGGGATTATTTATAAGCTACAGTGTGTAAAAGTGACAGCAGGTGTATAATGGTAGTCTGTGAGTCTGAGAGTAGATAAAATGCTACGTATATGTGAGATAACTCCTGAGGTGTCCCGATATCTGAAACTAACAGACTTGCCTTAACATTGTCGTGTTCTTTGCCTCCACCTCCACTGTTCTGATATCGGGACACTTCTCAGGTGTTATCATATTCATATTGAATGTGTGTGATCTTACATATTCATACTGTGTGTGTGTGTGTGTGTGTGTGTCATGCTATATAGCACTAGATTAAGACTTTGAAGATTTACTACCTGTGCATTCTGCTGATAAGCTGTCTGAACAAGAAACGCACCCTTGCTTACTAAAAAGACTTTAATGTTGGCGGTTTGACAGGAACACAAATCAGAGGTGGTTTGATTTACAATTCTATTAAGGCTTTCAATATTGAGATAAAGACTAAGTATAAACAGTCCCGGAGAGCAGGCTGTTTATACCCCCTCGAAAATTCTTGTTCACCTCATTCATTTCAGTCACTAAGGAATAATGTTTGTGTACTGTAATGTACTATAATTTATTATATGTTTAATGAGTTTTGAAAAACTTGAAAAACTTTCCCTTACTGACTTGTATGCTCACCTAGAGATGATCCCTTTCTCTCCACTTCCCACGTTAATGCATGTGAATATCAGAAACGATGTTAATGGTCTGAGTCTGGCATATGACAGAGTGACCATATATTAAAACCAGACATTAGCCAATCATGTGAAATTAGAGAATATTAAAGGTGTCTTCCAGGGACCACAATAGGTGCAGAGTCCTGAAGCCTGACTTTTTTGTCTCACTACAGAAAGCACGATTGGCCAGAATGCGAATCTCAAAGACGGGCAGCTCGAACGCCTTCCTGCACAGCAAACGCAATGGCATGCTCAACCAAGCCCTGGAGCTAACAGTAAGAAGCATACACATACACACAGCATCATTCTGTGATTCTTTCTGCATCTATGAAATGCTTTCTGACCCAAGACAGCAAGATGGATGGATGGATGGATGGATGGATGGATAGATGCATGAATGCATGAATGACTCTTAAGCATAAAAAGCTCTTAAAGGATTGTGGATAAATGCCGTAAGAGAAAAACTAAGAGCAACCTCTGTTCCTGTCGTGTGTGTGTGTTTGTGTGTGCAGAATGTAAACCTGTCAGCATGTAAAACATGAAAAAGGAGAAATAACTATTCACACACTACAGAAAGGACATCATACATAGTGTATACACAGCTTTCGGGCATGTTCTTTCTAAGAAATGAACAGAGAGAGAGAGAGAGAGAGGACACCTCATTAAAAGTGAAGGTTTTCTGCTTGTTTCTGGTATTGAAAACAGGATGACCCAGGCACTGTATGTACAATATTCCACATTGTTGCCTTTTACGTGAGATGTGCATGTGAAACTAAGGAGCAGAGCATGCCATATATATATATAAATATATATATAAAATAATAATAATAATAAAAAAAATGCTCTGCTTTCATTTGTCGCACTCTGGCTCTCCCACTCCCCCTTCTTCCCTGTATTAGTCCTTTCAGTGCTGTTTTAATCAAAGGCTAATGAAGTCAGCCTCACAATCAGACACAAACAACAGAGGAAGAAATAATGAAGGACCTTTGTCTCTTTTATCAGACATCCTCCTATATTGCTTTTTTGTTGCTATTTTCTGCCTCTTGGACTCACTCACTCTGTTTCTGCCCAACAGAATAATAGGAATTTCAGGGTGATGAGTAGAAGCCTGTGGCATCTCCTACAACACAATGTGTGTGATTATTCCTGCTGTTCTTGACACTGGTAGAGCTGAGCAGCCTCAGGCCACTGTGCCCACACAGACCTGTGGGTGGCACGGCCACTGCGCTCAGATCAGCCTGTCCTGCCTGAAGCATTATAATGGCTGATTTATACTTCTGTAAAGATACACGTCAATGCATTTGTGTCAAAATGCAGAGGATCTGTGCAGCTCACAGTTGCTTATAGATAAGGTACATCCAAATGTTCAGTCATATAATGTGTGTATCTGCAATGCTGTATGTCAAGCAAGTGCTGAGTGAGTGAGCAGGGGAGAATTTCCAAACAGTTCTTAAAAAAAAGTAACACACAAAAAAATGGAAGCAGATGAAGGGTTGGTAGGCAGAATAGGTGTGTACTCACCACATATGATCTGATCTCACCCACACACACATACAGCTTTTCTGACCACACCCACAGATTCCCTGACCACTCCCACAGATTCCCTGACCACTCCCACATACTCCCACAGATATTCTAACCACTTCCACCCATTCACAGAGATTCTCTGACCACTCCTACCCACTAATATAGATTTTCTGTGTACTCCCACCCACTCCTGCAGATACTTAAGCACTCCTTATGCACTGAAAATGCTCTGCCCACTCCCGTCCTATCCTGCAAATACTCTAACCATTCCTGCAAACACCCTGACCACTCCTCCCCACTTCTGCATACACTCTAACCAATACCATATAGTCATGCAAATACTCTAACCACTCCCACCCACTACTACAAGTACCCTGACCTCTCCTCTCCTGCATTCACTCTAACCACTCCTACCCAATCATGCAAATACTCTAAGCACTCCCACCCTGACCCACTAATCAACTGACCACTCCCACCCACTCCTTCAAATAGTGATTACCACCCCCAGCCATTCCTACAGAAACTTTGACCACTCTCTCTCACTCCTACAGCGAGAGGACTATACCCTGACCCAACCCACACACTCCTGCAAATTATCTCACCATTCTCACCCACTCCTGCAAATGCTCTTTACCACACTCATCCACTCTTGCAAATACTCTAAGCACTCCCGCCCATTCCTGCAAATGCTCTGACAACTCCCACCCAATCCTGAAAATATTCCCACTTACACCCACTCCTGCCAGCTTACATAGATACTCTTTTATGAAAAGTAAGACTTCTGGTGAGATTTTACTGAGCATTATTTGAAATATGTGCTCACTTTTTGTCCTACAAACTTCATTTCTGAACAGCTTCCCCACCCACATGACAGTAAAAACATCCTGCACCTGCAATGTTTTTGTTGTGTCCCATGGGATACAAGACCTGATACATACCTCAACTATAACTGGTATAAGATCATTCTCTCCATCTCTGTCTATTTCTCTCTTACTTGCTTTCTCTACCTACTCACAGCTCACTGACTCACTGCTATTATTTTGGTTCTCTCTTCAAGCCAAGGCGACATAGCACTGAAGAGAAAGCATAGGCCTGTGTGAGTGCGTGTATGTGTGTGTGTGTGTGTTTATGGGAGTCTAAGCTCACACCTTATGCACTAATGGAGGTCCATAGAGTTGGTGTGGCATTACAGAGAGCTCTGGTGTTTTTGGGAGGCCTAATGAAGTGCACTGGCTCAGTGGAGCATTAATGTCAAACAGTGCTGTAATTTTAGCAGCGCCTGCCAAAGGCTGTGTGTGTGTGTGTGTGTGTGTGTGTGAGTGTGTGTGTGTGTGTGTTGAAATTGGCGCGATGTTCCATGACCTGTTTGCTTTGAACTGTGTCACTTATGCCGCAACCTCTGTGTTACATAACACTGTTCCTGGAAGGAGAGTTTCCAAAAGCAGTAAACCTTTCTTCCCATGTTTTTATCTCCCTCTGTCACCTCTGACCTACAGCATCTACCTTACAAGATGAAACTGTCACATGAGGTATTGAGACACACACATTCTTTCTCTGTCTCTTTCGGTGAAAACTGAACTAGTTCAAAATTAAACTGTGTATGTATATGTATACATATATATATGGATTTATTGTGTATATATTCAATACGTGTTACACCCATGGAAAAACATGGTTTTATTTTAAAATTGTCTATTATATGAAGTTCTGAAAATGTTTCCAGTTTTTCAGTTTTCCTGAACAGAAATATATTTCTCTTTTATAATTTACCATTATTAATAATTGCCTGTCTTTATACCACCCTTTATTCATAGCTGACAGAACCTGAGCTGACAGGCTATTGCAAGAAAATGCCCACCTACTTCTACATTAATAACCTAATCTATTTATGGAAAATCAAAATTACTTGCACTATATAAAAGATTATATGTTTGCAATGGAAAGCAATTATATCATTCGTAGCATTTGAAAAACAGGAGCCTCATCGTCACTCTTGCCTCAATTGATCAGTTTCTGCTTTTACATTAGTGGTGAAATAATTACTAATTAATTCATTTAGGTTTGATCTGTTGGCTACATTTCCCATTTATGATTAGCATTCAAACGATACAACTTTTCTGCTACCATCTCGACAGTAAAGGCACTTAATGTGACAGTTGTTTTTTAAAACTTTTACAAGTCAAGTATATTCGTCTTATGACCATTTCTCAACCGATCAAAACATAGTGTGTATAAGAAAAGCACCTTTAAAACTGTTTCAGCTGCGTTTGTTAAACTAGCCACTTATTTACCTAATCTTTTGCAGAAAGCCTAGGAGGCATGGCTTAAAAGCAAAGTATGATACAGGCAGAAAACCCTGATTCTTTTGCCATTTTGGCTGTTTGGCAGAAATCAGCAGTGAAGGCTGACACACATGTGAGAATTCTTTGTGTAGAAAAGGGCATCTCATATGTGTACGTCTGTGTTTTCTCTACAACAGGGCTCCACAGGCGAAGGGCAACATCTGAATAAGACGGCATCAATAATAGAGAGCCAACACCACCACCTGCTGCACTGCCTGGAGAAAACCACGGTCAGACACACACATGCACAGCCACATAGAGTCATACACACACACACATGAACCATCAACATTTAACAATTTATCTTGCATGGATGGAGACCTTTATTAATTTCTTTAGCCAATGGTGGTCAAATGAAATGCATTGTACTGAGCTGTTAAAGGCCACCAACTGACAATCTTTAGATTGTGCTCGTGCTCAGAAGAGGTTTGTGAGGAAATCTGCAGAGTGTGAATGAAGCTAGGCTATTCATTCCACCATCACAGATTCCTTGAAGATATCAGTTTTGGACTCATCAGATGCTATTCACTCTCAGATTGTTCTGTAGATGACTTCAAGGGCTTTAATTTGATGCCGACAGCTTCGTGTTTTCTTTGAAGACCAGGCATGCTGCCATGTTTTAGATCATCTGGAGTAGTTTAACTAATTTTTGAAGCATGGGATTGATCATTGGGGAGTGGCGCTGTAGAAGTCGAACCCTCCTCCTGATGATAAATCACCGCTCAGAAATAATCATTCTGAGCCCATGGGTGAAATGTTTTCCCCACCACACCTTCACCTACATAGTGATCAGCTAATTAGTTTAATATTTTAAAGTCTTTAATGAATTCAGCCAGATGTGCTGAGGGTAGCTGAACCAAGGAAGGGAGTTAACGTCTACTGTTCTATCCTAATGCACTGCTCGAAGCTAAAAACATTTATTAATACATTTATATGAATGAGGTCTAGTGAAAGGAGTGATTTATTCTTGTTTTTGAGGCCTCTGCTCCCTTCTAGATAAATTATAATTAGAAAGCAAAATCAATCAACCCCAACCCTTCTATGTCTCTTGAGCAGCCTTTTAGAAAACAAAAATGGTGATTCCAAGCAGCTCCTGAGGCTATCTCTGGGCCAAAGCAATGCCAACATGTGCCTGAAATAAAGAAACTAGTCACATCCACTGTGTAGCAACTTTGCAAATAACAGTTTTTCCAATGTATTTTTAAAATGATGTGAATACTTTAGCTCTAGAGACAAGTTTCAAAATTGCAAACTGCACCATCTCTGTCTGTTTGTAGAACCATGAGTTCGTGGACGAGCAGCTGTTTGAGCAGAGTTACGTGGAAAGCGGCCTGCAGCGTTTCCCATCACAGAGCTCTTCCCTCGCCAGCCAGGAGGGCATCATAGGGTCCTGCTGTTCCCGACGACCCAAGAAAAGCACTCAGCCTGCTAATGCTGCACATTCACACCCTCACACACACCCACATATACATCCACATGCTCACAACCTGCAGGAGCTCAGCGCCATACACATCCAGTGTGGACAACAACGGCCTCTCACCACTAGGTAACTTACACACTTATACATTCAATATTATAAAAGCTTATCACATTCCATTTCATGGTCTGTCATATGTTATTCCTTTCTTAACACTGTTACTTGGTTGATTTTACATTTGCTTATGTTACTTAATACAGATAATAATTTTAGTTCAATTAACCTTAATGTAAAGTGTTAGCATAAAATCTTAGCTCAAATATTGAGCATCTATTTGAATTTATAGTGTACAATGAGAAAAAAACAGATCCTTTTTTGGTTTTAGGTTACTATGGTAAAGCATAAGATACTGTATGTTGTAATGTTTTGCTAGAAAAAAATATTTTACTGATTAGGCCTTTTTTTTTTTTTTTTTTTTACGAATACTAATCTTCTAGTAATCTAAAAAAAGCTGTGATGCATGTTTCTATTGCAAGTCAAAAGAATAAAGTGATTGTGCTCTCTCTCTCTCTCTCTCTCTCTCTGTCTCTCTCTCTCTCATGCACTTTCTCTCTCTCTGTATCTGTCTCTTTCTCGCACACACACACACACACACACGCCACAGTCGTTCCAGTCTCAACATGATGCCAGATGAATCAGGAGGTCTGAACTGTAAGAGCAGCAGTCAGGTTACCACAGCTATCATCAGCATCCCGACCCCTCCCACCAACACCTCCCCCAGCAGCCCAGAGGTTCCACCCAACCCCTCCACCAACTCCAGCACCGGTGTTGTGAAGGTCTCCGCGCTGTGACAGACATGTGCCAGAACCAAGCGAACGTCAGAACAGAGAGAGGGGAGGAGCACTCAGGATGTGAAAACTGTAGAGTAGCCTGCCCCCTTGTGGGAGAAGGACACCACTGACTCAGATTCCTGAACAAAAAAACCAAGGGGGTGATGGAAACAAGTGTGTGAGTGCATGTGTGTGTGCGTGTGTGTAAATGAGAGAGAAAGACGTAGAGAGAGAGATAACAATAGCAGAAGAGCCATAATATCTCGATCAATCCATCACAAGATTGATTAGACGAGGATGTCAAGGGTCACTCCGCATCAAGCACTTTTTCTTTCTTTTTTGTCCTTATTGTCTTGTGTTGTGTCTTAGGGAAGTGATGTTTCGTCAACTTTACAGGCAACAAGTTCACCAACCGCGTATAACTTTCAACTTTCACATCTAAAATAGGACGTTGAGGGACATCAGTTCTGTTCAACCATTAAAATATGTAAAGCCACATGGAGTTCACCATTTTAAAAGCTGAAAAGGATGAAATTGCAAAGAATGCTTGGTAAGTGGAATTTCATTCTAGCTAATAAATGGATTCGCTACAGTTAGCTTAGCGAATGATATGCTTGAGAGGTTTTTTTTTATAGTGATGACCATTCAGGGGTGGACAAATCATAAATCCATTAGCTAGACCACAGAGCAAGTCAAAGCTACAGTGTACTTGCCCAGAAGTCCAATAAACTCGGCTTAAAAAGTAGAGACTAATGTAATTTAACCCAAAACTGAAAAATAAGTGAAAAATATTATCCAGACTGAAAAATAAGTGAGTACTTTAATTTCTGGGATGGGCAGCTTTATAGATAAAATGTCCGATGAAGCATTGTGTTTGAGCCTTAACAGAAAGGCAGAAAGTCTTTAACTAACATTGTGGTGGTCCCGCATTAGATTTAAAGGTGTTATTTGGGAGGCTAGCATCTTCATTTTCGCTCCTTCCTAACAACAGGAACATCTTCACGTCATGTGGATAGTGCACAGGATTTAGAAAAGAGTCATTCATGCCACAGCATAGCGCTACTGTGTACCACCAAGAGATGTATGATTCAATTAGAGTGTGTTACATTTTTTCCCTATTTTCTCCCTTATCATACGACAGCTGCAAACCAGACAGGGTAAAGGCCAGCTGTATGTTTTTGAGCCGCTGCCCCTGCTGCATCACAGAGCAGTCTGCTCTCTTCCGCATGCATGAGCTCACAGATACCTATGATTGGTTAGTGTGAATGTGAGAGCTTATACATATCAAATAACATTTTCTTTTGCTGATGTCAGCAGGAAGGGTTTTTTTTTTTTCTTTTGAACAAGTGGAGAAAAAAATCCCCAGATGACCATGAGTAAGAAAAATGAGTATCCTGGATATGTAATGTGCTTGTCCTGGGGCCCGGGCTTGTGATTTGTACACTCCTACCATTACATTTTATCACTGATTTTCTCCAAATTAATTGTTACTAGAGAAAAGATATTAATATACTTTTGTTCATCAGTTTTTTTTTACTTGGCCACCATCCATCATTTATGGCTTCGTGACTATTCCATACAAAATGTAGTAAAACAAAATGCAGAAAAACAGTCACATGATGAATGTCTGGTCTAACAATAATGAGAAACAGAAACTGCTCACAAGAAGGCAGAATTAAAGAAATTAAAATTTCCCCATATTTGCTAGCAGTGTTGCTCAAAAATGCTTATCTCAATGCTGAGTGTTAAGTTACCAGATGACCTACAGTAGATTATCATTTAGAAGCAGGATTGAAGACAACAGCGAGACCGAAAAAAATTTAAATAGAGGATAATATAATATTTAATGTCTTTTTCATTTGTGTTGGTGTTGTTGCTATTATCTATATATTAGTCAATAATTACAAGGATATCATGCAGACTTTGAAAAAAATATATTGTTCCATATCTGAACTCAAAAAAAAAACAGTAGGGTCAGTTTGACAAAGAATATGGGAAGATTTCTACATTTTGTTTGTGTGAATGAGAGAGAGGGGGTTTTCACTCCTGTAATGTTAAGAGAAATAGAATGTATTTGATATGTAAGGATCTTTCCATAGGTGTGTGTGTGTGTTTGTGTGCGTGTTCGTAAGCTCTCAGCGTGCCTGGAGCCTTTCACACAGTATGTGCCTCTCTTGGGGGAAGGATTTTTTTTTCCTCTTCTAATCCACTTCCCCTCTCTCCTTCTTTGGGTCCAAGATGTTGAGTGGACAAACAGTGTCAATCACCAAATCGTCAGTAATAACCATGTAAAGCAGAACCAAAAAAAAAAAATCTATATATATGAAATAGGTATTCAAAATATCTGTGATTATAAGCACAAGGCATTTGCTGAGAATTTGTGAGTAGGATATGTACTAAGCCTTGGTTCATTTGTGAATATTGTTAATAGGATATTTTGTAATATTTGGCCATTGTTTGGCAAAACGAGTGCAGCTGCCTCCCTTTTCCTCTTTCACTGTGGTCTAGTGCTGCCCTGTCTGTTTGTGTCTCTGAAAAACCATGCTTTCGATAGTTGGTTTGGTCCTAAGTGTTGTTTTCTTTCCTGCTCAGTGGGCATTTTATTGAAAAAAAAAAATTAACCGTGTTGTGTGTGTATATGTGTATTCTACCTGCATAGAAACCTTTGGTGTTGGCCACTCTTCTGTGTTGCTTTATTTTGTCTTTTTCCTCTCTGAAAAACAGACTGTCTAGAATGAACTCAGAACTGAGTCAATGTTGCCATGGTGTCAGCAAAGCCACAAAGAGTTCTGACTGACACCTCCATGGACCAATCAGACGTCTTCTTCATAACTTAGTCCCTCTTTCTTCATGATGGCATTTGTAGGAAGAATGGCTTTGCCAATAATAATGTAGATATGTGTGTTTGTGCTTTAGGACAGGAACAACTAACTTGTTTTACGTTTTACGTTTTGTACTCCTGAATTCAAAATTGCATTTAAAGAGTTTAAAGGCTATGAGGATTTTTTTTTTCTTGCCCTGGATCTGTTTCTCCATTTTGAATCTGTTTACTGATCTGATGTGTATTTGAGGTTCTGGCTATATATGTTGCCAGAAAATCTACTACTATATTTTAAATCTTAGTTCTTAAGGCTGCATTTACATTGTGGGCCTTGATGCACAATTCCCATATTTTGAGACAGTTCTGATTTTTTTTTGTCCTGTAAAAAATGACCCATCTCTGACTCCCACATCATCATTCCCACAGCAAAACAATGAAATGGTTGTAGAAAGACGAATGATTTTATTGTCACTGCGATTAATGAGTTCTTTAGCCTCTTTGAATTTTGCCTTTAATTAGAGGCCCAGGCACCACATGTAATAGAACCCTGTGGTTTCTGATCAAGTTCTTCTTCAAGAGATGGACCCAATTGCCTAATGGTGGTGCTACAGAGCGATATTGTACCTTTACAGCCATATCTCCAAAGAACCCTGAGGTCTAGGGTTTCCTTTTGTAGCTAATATAGGCTATGCATGTGATGTCACAGTAAGCAGAAGTCAGTCCGATTACACCCTCTCAGTGGCAGAAAGTCTAACGTGCAGCATTAGCGTTTAGCTTGAATGTCATGAAAACACAAAAAAATCACATCTAAAATGGGAAAGAGCTGGTGTGCGACTGATTTCACAAATAGATTCAACAAGAAATCAGCGCTATCTTTTTATAGACTGCCAAAAGCTAAAGAGAAGAGAAGCAAATGGGCCTGCACAAATTATATAACATTAATGAGTGGTAGTATTCAAAGTAGGCTTAGCTATCTTATAGCGTTCCAAGTTGTAATAAACTAAAAATACTTGTACAAACCTGTCCACATACAGCCATAATATTTGTCATTGTAATTTTGCCAATAAATCCCACCTTGAAATAAAACCAAGGATGAAGGTTTTTTTTTTTTTTTTTTTTATGCCTTATGCTTGTTTTGTGCATTTTGTGCACGGCCAGGAAACCCTATTCCTCACCACATGTTAATTCTCATCGACCATTGGTTCTTTGGTAAGTTGTGAGGATCTAGTCCAATTGCCTTAAAGATAAAAATTTAATTTAAGTGTAACTTAAAACTTAAATTAAAAATAGATTATCATTTGTTTTACTCCTGATTTAGCAGTTTCCCCTACAAAAGGCAGCCATGTTGCAGCATGTTTTGCCACTCGGGCTGACTGAGGGGGCATATAACTGTGAGAAAATAAGGTCAACGCATAGCATCTATTTATTAAGCCCCAACCACCAGGATTTTAAGCTAATTTGCATAATACAGTATGTTGAATCTACTTTTGTGAATCATTCCTAGGATTTTTTTTGGCATATCCTCAGAAACTGGTGTCAAACTACGCAGCAGTGTATGATTCTGTGTATGGCCTCCACATGCCAATCAATTTTATTAAGG
This sequence comes from Notoglanidium macrostoma, assembly GCA_030068235.1. NCBI lineage: Eukaryota > Metazoa > Chordata > Actinopteri > Siluriformes > Auchenoglanididae > Notoglanidium > Notoglanidium macrostoma. The sequence goes on along the minus strand of JAQQZR010000039.1, from coordinate 8,336,297 downwards.
CAAAGCCTAATTTATCCAAGTAAATAAAAGGTCTGAGGTGTGGTTATTAATAGGAGTCAAACTGCTGTCTTTCAGGAATTGTAAGTCCAAACAAAGCTGAGATTTGGTGTACTGCATCGTTGAGCTAATCTGTAAATGGATTTTTAAAGATGAATGGATTACGCTGTCAGCCAGTCAGCTTTCCGCAGGCATTTCACACAAGCATTGAGCTAAACCTTGATAAGTATGTTAACCTATCATCTATTGTGTTATTTATTTTGGCAAGGACTAACTACTGGAGGCGGTATTTGTGAAGCGCACAGACCACGCATTACTGGTTGGCAACGTAAATGCAGCCTTACTGTTTTTCTTGTTGTTGTTGTTTGTTTTGTTTTGTTTATTTAATCACAATTTTCTCTTACTAACACTATTTATGCCCCTGTGCTTTGTACAGCTCTGTGAGTTCAAATGATAACTTGTCGTGTAACTAAAACTGTGTAAAAGACATTCTTGGTTTGAAAGGCTGTTTTGGAAATATATTAGAGATACGATATTTTCTCACATTAATGATGATATAGTAGAAACACCAGCATATAGTGTAAATGTTCTTACTTCAGGAAATTAGGAATATTGTAATTATTGTTCAAGACCAATCGGTTCCCTGTGTCTGACTATTGAGACTTACACTGCCACGTTTTACCACATTGCACCAATGTGGATTTTCTTTAACATTCTTTTAGATATTTAAAAGACACAGAATGAAAGCTCTTAAATGAGCGAGAGCATCGAGATCAAAATACAAGATTTTTTCCCTGATGTTCTACTTTGGTTTTAAGCCATGATATCTGAGATAGCCATATAGAGAGACAGGAATTATTTCATTTCCATATTGTCATTAATCATTTACATTTACGTCCACCACATTGTTTGCTACATGTTTAAATTCATTTCAATAGAAAGTTAGGTGTGCAATTATTCATAAACTTACATGTCACTTTTATTCAATTAGACATTTAGAAAATGTATGACAAAATAAAAATGACATCTACCCTATGCTATAACACAGATCTACAAAGCAATTAGACTGTGATCTCATGTTAGGTGTTGTGGTGCATTTTATCAGACCTATAGTCTGATCAATAGTAATCAATATTACGAGAGCAAAACACATTGATATTTCTTTATTTAGAGACAATGTTTAATTTGTGCCTGTAATAACCAAATCAATCATTTTGCAGTCTTTGATAAAGGAGTTCACAACGAGACAAAATGTTTGTCCCAAATAAGCTAGTGTATAGTAGCAGTTTTTCAAAAGATAGTTGGTGGCAGCTACTTAATATGCCCCATCTATTCAAGCACTAAACCAACATCTTACATTTTGGGGGAAAAACAAGACCCAGAGGTGCAAATGTTTAGAAAGTAAATCGGTGTCTGTCTAAGACATGGTGAAAGTACTCAAAGGTTCAAGATCTGTCCTGTCATATTCGTAATTAAAGACCTGTACTCATCTGTCTGCCTCGCAGTTACTAGTTTCCCTATTCAATGTCTCAGCATTTATTTTGCTGATCTTTTTTTTTTACGCTTTAGTTTATATGGAATTTTCACCTTGTTCTATCAGCCTTCCCTGTCAGATGCTGAATATAATTTATGATCTTGTCTTGTCACTACTGTGAAACGCCTGATAAAAGATCTATATATGTCACTAACCCATTTGCTGTGTGTGCACTTTTTCATTCAGATATCATTCTTAACTATAATCAAACAGGGATCAACTTGGAATTCACCAAGAAAAATCTCCATTTGATGGAACTTTAATTTGATATGGATCTATCTGACGTTTCAGCAAAAATGAGTTAATATGATAAATGTTATTTACCACTGAATATGAATGTGAATGTAGGTAAGTATTACAACAAAGTTAAAGTTTGAAACAAATAGTTGAAAAGTTATACCCGCTGTGATCGTTTTGACGATCAGAACAAAAATCAGGGCCAAAATCTTAAAATCACAGAATTGTCAGAAGCTACAGTGCTGTGCAAAAGGAGACCCAAAAGGAGGCACACTACATTCATTCCATTTACAGCCAAACAGCCATACAGTACTTATTTATGTAAGCCAATATTTATATTAATAATTAATAATTTTACAAATACTATATTTACAGATTTCATACTGTTTTTACTGTATTATTTAGGCATGTAAGAATTTATCCAGTTCACGATTATATTCGACTCATCATATCGGGTTTCGGATTCAATTTTGCCATGACATATTTGGAAAAAAAAGAAAGAAAAGTACATTAGAACATAAATTTTCCTATTCTTTATCAACTTAAAT
>JAQQZR010000039.1:8306862-8318679 GCA_030068235.1 Notoglanidium macrostoma | reverse complement strand
TGTGTGTGTGTGTGTGTGTGTGTGTGTGTGTGTGTGTGTGTGTGTGTGTGTGTGTGTGTGTGTGTGTGTGTATTCACTGCTTGGATGGGTTAAATGCAGAGAAACTGCAATTTCCCCTCAGGGATTAATACAGTATCCCAAAATCCAAAATCTGAAGAATTTTTTTTTTATAAATCTCTGTATTAGCCCTGCAATAAAGGTGACCTGCCCAGGGTGTACCCTGCCTCTCACCTGAAGTCACCTGGGATTGACTCCAGTCTCCTTAACAGATAAGTGGTATAGATTATGGATAAACAACATCATTTAAATATATTCGCAAAAAATAATGTTTTTGACCATGTGAGCAGGTTACCAACTAAAAATGATCAATTCTCAGTACATTCTTGGAAGATTTGTTTTGGTTCCTGAAACATTCTGAGAACAGAGCTTCCTGTTTGGTTTGGTAGGAAACGTTCCTTTAAAGAAATATAAAGTAGGTAACGTTAGGAAAATATTCTTTGAGTCGTCCCTATGCAAACTTGTTAATATACTGATACAAACCTGGTTGGTTATGTTTGTATGTAATAAAAAAGGACAGGTACAGGTTGCTGTGGTTAACCTCTAAAACTTGTAGTTACAAAAATAATACCTATTTTGCCACTTCCTGTTATTAGACCAGTATGATCATAAAAGATCAATATGGGAACGTTCATGGAATGTTAATTTGTAGTTACAAAAAATAGTAGAGCAGACGTTAGTGTTATCCTGTAACTATAAGAGAACTTTGTGTTTCAAAGTTCAGAGCTGACTTTGTTAACCACAACTGAAACTGAATATGAATGTTTCTAATGTTTCTGTTATGAAATGGAAAAGAAAGAAAGAAAGAAAAGAACAAAAAAGGGAAAAAACTAATGACAATCAAATGCCAAGGTTAGGGGAACTTTCTGTTCGTTGTGCAAAATTATGCTAAATGCTAGTAAGTGTAATTTCACTGAGATTGTAATATTGTAGACACTAGCGTGCTAATGCGAACTAATGACGTACCAGACTCCGCCCCGGCATAAGAACACGCCCACTTATTATCATATAAGCAACGAGGGAAATAGAAATAAATTGGTGATTAAAATTGATATAATTGATAAAATAAGAAATAGCCTAACACTGTATGTCCAAATACAACTAACTAATAGGTACATAATTTTTTTCTACATCTATTTTCGCAGCTGTTTTGAGAGTTTGCCTTGTCTTTGTTAAAATTCAACACTTTCGTTGCCTAAATGCAGACTTAAAGCCATGTTAAAAAAGTATAAACACGAAGCAAAAATTAGTAGAGAACACTTTCTCAGATGTGCGATCCAATCAGAGCTGGATCCCAGAGGTGTATTCACTGTCTCAGTGAGTGAAGAAACATTAGGAACAGTGCCATTCTTATGGATGAACCCCTGCTGGAGTGTCCATTGATCATCTATTGACTAGGTTACTGGTCCTAAAGCTCGTTTTGTTTTGTATTCGGAAAACCGTTAGTTAAACCCCCCTGTTAGTTAGGTGTGTCCTGGGGATTTGAAACGAAGTTTGGACACCACACGTGGAGACAGATTACACACACACGCGCACTGCGCCCGAGTCTCACTGAGCAACAAGGACCTCTGAGACTTTATTCATCACAGGTTTGAGTGCGAGGAGTGTTGGGCTGGAGAAATGTCAGTTAATGTAGCGCGCAGTTTTGTGAGAGATCTGCAGAATTAAAGTTTGTGTGTTTATGAGAGCATTAGTGGGTGTGCGTGGAGTAAAGATCCTGAGCTCGTGCTTCACTTCACAGCTTTGTGGCGCTTTAAAAGTCGCGAGGAGGCGCAGAAGAAGGCGCACATCGACTCAGAGGCTTTCATTGCTACAACTGGACTTCATGATTTCTAAATAGGACAGTGTGTGTAAGCTTAATACACACGTTAATAAATATTTAATAGCACTTTGCATGATGGAACATGTTCCAGAGCGCAAAGATATGGACAAGTGCCTCAAACGTTTAAAGCAGGAACTGGTAAGTATTCCGTTTTATTTTATTTTATTTTACTTTGTTTTATTTGTTAGTTAGTTAGTTAGTAATCACTTTGCCATGTTTTAAGAGTCCAGCTATAGACTATTGGATATGTGAATTATAGGTTCTGTATTTTTTTTAAGGGTGGCTACTGCTTAGATCTGAGGTTGAGCCCAAATCATTTCCCATTATATACATAGACGAAGTGTCCTACACCTAAATAATAAAGTCCAAATAATGGCTTATATGTGTTTTGTTAGCGCACTCTGTGTCAGATTTGGGAGTCTGTGCAAATCTGTCGCGTGACGCGCGCATGGGCCGGAAACAGTGATTTGAAATAAGCGAAGCTGATTGGCTTATTGTTATACCGTCCTTCTGTTGATTGGCTTGTTCTGCCTCTCACTTTTCCCTGCACAATACGAGTTACACCAGTTTGATGAAACTCTTTCTAGTGTGCGAGCTGCTTTCGTTCAATACCTATTATTTGTTATTATAAAAAGGTAATGGAGTATATAAAATAGAGTTAAAAGCTCTGCCACGTGATACCATTGGCAGTGAAGAAATTATCATTATGTTCATTTTCATTTTTTTCATGGTAAAAATTAATCTGTCAAGTAAGCTTATTCAGTCTGAGTTGTTAAATGAGGATTTCATTGTGGGGGAGCAGTGGTTCATCATGCAGGCTTGGAGAATGCAGTGAAACAAAGGCTGACTTTGTGGTCGAGCGCTTCCCTAAACAGTCTTAAAGGCCTGCTATATCTGAATCTGCCATGCGCCAGAGTTTAAAAAGCCTCAAGCATATCAAAAATGCGAGAATGTCATGCTGAACAGTGCATACACAAAGAAATGATGTAATACTAGAGTTTACCTGTTTGGGAGTTTTGTTTAATTGTTCTATTTTCAAGTCAGCTATCCAATTGAACTGTCAAATCCTTTTTACAAATATAATGTGATAAAATTCAGCACAGCAGGTAATGCTGCCTCTCATAGATTCTGGGTCCTTGATTCAATCCTGAGCTTGGGTTACTGAAACCCTGTGTACACATGGGTTTCCTTCGGGTTCGCCAGTTTCCTTCCACCTCCTGTATGTGGATTAGCTACACTAAATTGCTCCTATGTGTGAATGTGTGTGTGCATCGTGCCCAGTGCATTGCCTGTGGAAAGATGAATGAATGAATTATGTTCAGAGTTTTACCAATATGGTTTAATACATACTGAAATTAACCTATATAACTATGTTCAGTATGTTCGGGAATTCACCAGTACGCAAATGATCAGTATGCACTGGAATTCATCCATATGTCTATGTTCATTATGTACTGGATTTCATCAACATGTCGATGTTCAGTGCGTACTGGAATTTACCAGTAATGTATACTTGGAATCTACTGGAATTTGCCAATAAGGCAATATCCAGTGTATACAGTGGTTTAGCAATAAGGCTATGTTCAGCATGAATTGTCATATACAAAGTGAAAGTTCCCTGTTATTTTGGATGACTTTCCTCAAGTGATCCTAACTGCTAATGACAGCTCTAAATACAGGGGACAAAGCCATTGATGTGCCTGGCACTGCATTATAGAATTCATATATTGGTGTACTACACTAAAAAAACTAATACTACAGATGACAGTATACATAGTATGTTAGTAAAAAGCATATTTCTGTAATTAACTAATGATTGAGCCATGTCTGATCCTTTAGAAAGTTCTCCAGTACAGGCTGTCATTACCAAGGTATTATCTGCACTCCCTTTTGCCTGCAGGGCTGATAAGTGTGTAGAGCCTAGTCTAGTAGGGTAGATTTGAGGCGCACAAATCAAACCTCTGAACAAATCCATCTATGAAGCCAAGTAGACGTAGGACATCTCCGGCTCATGAGTAGTCATTTCAACCAGTTAAAACAGCATTTAGGTGTTCACAAAATATTTAGTTTATACAATTTAGTCATATAAAGTTGCAGTAAATGTAGTCTACATACACACTACATTTTTAAAACGTGTGATTCTTGACATGCAGAAACAAAGAGTGTGCTTGTTTGGTAAAATTTCCTCTCCCTCTGTCCTTTGTAAAGGAAAAAAAATTAAACCTTAGCTTAAAAACCTGCTGATTGAGAATATAACATGGCATTCACAGTTAAACAATCAGGGTATTGAGTATACTGCCAACTAGTTTTTAGTACTGCTTTTATTCAGTATTCCTCTACCTTGTGAATGAATACCTCCTTTTCATTCCTCTGCTTATAAGTGAAGTAATTGCACTTATCCTTCCCAGAGGTGCAATAAAGATAATTAAGAACGATCAATTTGTTTGCTGATTTATCGACTCACTAAGGGGCTTTGTGATGATAAACATGCTGTGTTGATGATCTGTACATTCACTGTTCACATCACATGCAGCTGTTGACAAATGAGAAAAGGAGACACGCTCCCACAGTGTGTTCGTGTGTGTGCGTGCATGGTGCTGACTAGCAGATCTGAGACTGCCTTAGGGATGTTACTCACAACCACATCCGTCATGAGTGAGTTGTTACGATGACGTAAGCCAGATCCTGCAATATGTCTGGGCTCATCCTGAAGGAGATCACAGGAGGCCAGGGTGATAACAGCAGTTACAGAAAACCAAGACAGTCATAAATGGATTTTAGGCCGATCTATTGTTTTATAATATTCATACTGATTCTTATTAAAGACTTTTTAAATCAGCTACATTATGAATATTGTACTGGTCCTTTAAAGGTTTGTTCATTCTGTCTGAATGATGCCTCTGTGCATTTTTGACATTTTCACACAAAGAAGTCTTTCTCCACATCACTTGTGTCACAGATGTTATTGATGTCTAAATGATTATGAGGTCATAGTGTTAGTCGACACTGACAACAGACCCTCTTCTTGTATGACTTCAGCGTCAGTTTCCCCACATGACCTCTGAAAGCACTTTACAACATGCCCACATTTATATTTAATGAGCTGCTCAAAATAAAACATGGCTGCTAAGAGTCTTTAAGACATACATGTGATTGGTAGTTACAGCAAATGATCACATCTCAGTTCTCTTATTTAATCTCATCAGTAACTTTCTCTTCTAGAGACATTTTCTCTAAATATTCTAAAAATGAGAAACTACTTTAATAGGAAGATTATTCTCTACTACCTGACCACTGTGGGAAATGTTGTTTATATTAAGCAAATATTCAAATAGCTAATGAAAACCACTATTAGTTTAGGCTGGTTAATATAACATTGAGTACACAGAAGTATATACACCTCTGGAGAGTGCCTGATATTACTGTATAGTGCTGTGTGTGTGTGTGTGTATGTGTGTGTGTGTGTGTGTGTGTGTGTGTGTGTGTGTGTGTGTGTGTGTGTGTGTGTGTGTGTGGCATGTTGAAACTGGTAGAAGGTATTTGCTCTTCAAAAATCCCCAGTCACATGAATGTGATCATAATCCACAGCTCTGAGGTTTATGATCATAGATCAGGCAAATAATGAACAATTCTCTCTTTCCCACACACAGACTTATTCACATCTTCAGTTAATCTTTCTACTATAACCACTTAAATGCTTTTAAGATATACTCTTAATTAAAGACCTGTGATGAAGGTCTCCATGGATACACAGACACACAATGACAAATTCACTTCCTCTTACATAAGTCCACCGATTATGAGCAATTTACTGTGAGACATGTCTCACCCATAAGAGTAGTCAGGTTTGATTCATGAAGCAATTTCTTCTTTAAAACTACAGCCCCCACTGTGCCCTCTCATTTATGCTTGGGAAAAAAAAAATCAATGTGACGCATGAATTGGACCGACATCTGATTGGCTAACAGACAGATACACACTAGAAAGAAAGAGAAGGAGAGAAAGGGAGAGGAAGAGAGGCATAAAGAAGAGAGAGCTTACTGGAGCATGGTAAGGTGATAGTGCTTATTTTTGAACTAATGGGTTGCATAACTATGGCAAAGCACTGCTAGAAAGCAGAGATATTACTGAAATCATGTTTATAGATTAAGGTAACTTAATTTTATTGGTGCATATAAACTCATGATATAATTATTCTGTTGTTGCATCTTGAAATCTTGAAATGTTTTCTACTATTGGAAGAGCACAATGTTTTTTTTACTTTTTTAAAAATTACTATGGAATGTTAAAATTTGTAAGCTTTTTAAGTATGTGTATTCATTCAAATGATAATATTAAAACAATCTCCTAAAAGAATTTTACATTTTTGCCCTCTGACTGAGGTTACTGTATCTGGCATGCACTGCTTTGTCCACAGAAACTGATAACAGCTATTGATCTGTAATCCAAGAGATGCAGAGACCTTTTACAGGCAGCACTGTTAATGTATATACGTACATTAAAGAAAGGAATATCTATAGCTGAATTGAATCTGAAGTAAATTGCTGCAATAAAGGTTTTGCATTAAAATTTCATTTCATTGTTGCTACAAGCTTCAAGATTATCCATGACCGAACACACACAGACAAACACAATTTGATGCTGTTATGGTGAAGGCACTTTGAGTCTCACCTTGATCACTAGCCATGAGGAGATACAGTTACAGAATAACAGGTGTGTGAGAGACAGAGAAGAAGGAACACTGCTAAAAATATGAAAGATGAATACAGAATAGCAAGAGATTAATACATAAGGCTGACAAGTGACAGGGGTGAAAAAAGCTTTGCTACTTTTTTCCAGGTGTTATTTTCCCCTTATTCTTGGCATGACATTACATGTAGGTAAGAGTAATGCCAGTTCAAACTAAAAGGCAGGACTCAGCTCTTTTGTTCTCCTCCTAAATCAGATCCCCAAGGAGTAATCTGAGACAGTGGAATGGTAGCTCACCACCAACCACAGAATTCTGCTCATGTATTCAGACATATTAGGTGGTACATTTTATGTCTTAGGATGCCAAATGATGTCATTTTTTGGGACTTTAATAACACAAAGTTAGATGTTGGATCCCCTTTGAACATGATCTGTGATGAAAACCTGATGGTTACTGTGTATTAAAGTATCTTTCTCTTTCAGAACTCCATGAGGGAGGCAGGCGATGGTCTCCAGACTCAGATGAACTCTATGATGGGAGCTTTGCAGGAGCTGAAACTCCTTAAGGTGCAGACTGCTCTGGAACAACTTCAGATCTCCTGCAAAACCAGTCAGCTTTATCAACACTCTCCTCACAGACCCACAACCATAGACACTGCACTCACTCATCATCTGGATCATATCTCAAGAGGAAGCAAACAAAACGCTACACAGATTTCGGAACGGCCAAAAAACCATACCTTTACAAAAGAATCAAGTCTGTCTGAGCTAGAAATGGAACCCTCTAAATTCCTCACCAGTTCTCCATTTGAGAAACATAGTCTGGTTCCACACCATGTAAGTAGAAGGCAGGAACCTAGAGGAACCCACCACAGAGGAAGTCTGTGCAACTCTGCTTCCTTCTCCAGCTCTGAGGATGACAGTTTCTCCTCCTGCGATTCTCGAAGTGGCTTTCCTTTATGCAACACTGCAAGCCGTTCAACCTCAAGATCCCCTTTTGAGGAACATCGACCTTCATTCCATTCAGGTACGATGGCTGATCTCCAAGGACTAATGGACACACTTTCACGGGAAGGGCCCTCTATTGACAGTGATTTTTCTCAATTCGACACAGACGACTCCAGCGACTGGACGTCCTCTCTGATGAGTCAAAGCCGAAACAGGCAACCATTAGTCCTTGGAGACAATGTCTTTGCTGACTTAGTGGGTAACTGGCTGGACCTGCCTGAACTGGAGAGCCGAATATCTGGTGAGGCAGAGAACAAAGGAAGGATTGCTGAAGCATCTCATCATCCTCTACGACTCAGCTGCTCTCAGGAGTTCTGTCGACGACTCTCTCTAACCACGAGCATCTTCAAAAAGGTCTTGCGCAGCATACGACCTGACCGGGAGAAACTTCACAAGGAGAGACCAGGATGGTTACACAGAGAGGATGAGGAGGAAACCCTCTTTAAAAGAGCCAAGAAGAAGAATAAAGGGTCCAAACCTAAAGATAGTATCTACAGATCCTTCTGGACAAAAGCTGGTGGATCAAGAGGGAAAAGCAAACCAAAAGCAGACAATACAGAGATCAAAATTTCAAAAGGGCCAGTCTTTGATTATAGCTCTGCAGTCTGGGTTTAAGAGCTATTCATATAAACACTGATAATCACAGGTGCAAAAACAGATGGCTTATTTAACAACAAATAAGTGTGGAATTACTGCAAGTTAAAAGAACTGAAATTAAGACAATTCTCAGGACCTTTTCAAAATTTTGAAGCCAATAATGAACACATGCTCAGTGTGTAACAGAGGAGGGTTTGTTTAATTCTCTCTTTCTGTCTTGTCATCAACCTTGTTGCTCTGAAGGTAAAGGTAACCATTTGTTTTCAGAAAACGACAGGTTCCCAAGGCTCAAGCTCAAGCATGTAATTACCATTATTGTACATTCCTTTAACATTGAATCATCCAATATACAATATGTACTTTGTGTTTAAGAATAAAGTATACAGTGCTCTCGAACTAGAATATAATTTCAAAAAGTAAGCTCAAATCTTTTTGCTAAGGTCACTTTGGGGGAAATACAAGCTGTCAATTCCTGATGAGTCAAATTAACTAGTGTCAATCTGTTCATTGATTGTCTGCCTTTTTAGACAACCTTTAAGGCAGGAGTGTCCAGCTGTCAGTCAAAATCAAGTGCTGAATACCAAAGAAAAGAAATCCCAAAAAAGTATCTAAATACCTCTCATATATGAAACCAAAACTGTCACACATACAGAACTGTAACAATACAATAAATAATGAAATGTTTGCAACACATGAACATGTTGAAGTTATACATACTGTGTGTTTTCTTAGAAACTCATGTATGTCTAATATAATTACTATACGAGCATATAATATTCTATACACATACAGTAAAAATGCAGCAGATGTCCTCTGTCTATTTTATAACGTTCATGGGCACATTTGACCAAGCTAACATGCACAGTTACTGGAACACAGCACAGCCATGATTAATTGATCAATTGAAATAAGGTTATATATCAGGTCAAATATTCACTCAGAGAACCAAGTAATGTTTATTGAACATGTGTGAAATCCATTCACTTTTTGTAAGTGTCCAAGCTTTAGTGTGTACATGAAAGAGCTAACCATAAACCTTAACTGTTTTTTTTGTTTGTTTTTTGTATTTTTTTTAACTCTAATTATTTTCTATAATGGCCAAAGAGCTTCTTGTTGACAAATCAATTCATGTTATTATTAACAATCTAATCACTCTTCATTAAAAGTGTTCTATGCAAATTATGTCATGTGAAATCATGTTTCTAAACAAAAAAATAATGATGCCTGATTTATATTTACAGTAAATAAATTATGTGAATTGAATGCTTACTAGGTCTTGGTTTTTGGTAGGCCTGGGTTTTGCTAAACAACTTTGCTTCAAATCTTGAACTAATTTCCTCCAATTTTGACTCTGCAAACAGGACATAGTAGACTAATGCTTAACTGTCACCCATCCCAGTAACATGTCATAATACAATGGGAACATAAAGACACCTAATATACCCTGTATGAATATCTTAAAGGAAAATAACATTAAAAAAACCCTTAAAACAGATAAAATGTCCTTTTAATTTATTTTGGAATTCTCCCCATAAACTGCATAACAAACACTTAATCAATCGTAACCTATTCTACTGCTCTCAGTCTGTGATTATATAACATGCGGCAGTTTGTTAAGCTCTGTAATGCTATTCATCTGATCATACAGTAATAAATGTACTCCCTGAAACACACTTCTTTTTTCAAAGCAAGTCATTTTATTTATGCTTGAAATCTGCCCATACACCCTGTGTAGTAAATCTTAATTCAAAGAAGACTATGAATTTCCCTCCCTCCAGCATGGCCATGAGAGGTACGCTTGAAGGCTATCGGCTTAAAACTGACAGGTCAGGCTTTCTCCCAGAAGCCACGTCAGCATGACTGCTCACATTTCCTAGATGAGAACCAAGAAACCAATCAGACTTTACTGTAATACATCCATTAACTAAATGCTTAAGCAGAGTTATTTCACATGTAAACCAGTGATCAATGTACACTAAAATGGAATAGTGATTTTTCCAAAGTCGATCAGCATGTGCCAAAAATAACAGTTGTCTCAGAAAGTTAATCCACGTCTAACATGGGATGACTGCTCTAACCAAAACCTGTGATCAATTATTAAGAGATAAGGAGGGACACATAAAATTTAGTAGCCAGCCCACTGGGCAAGTAAATGCACCAATGTGCTGCCAGGTCCATGTTGTGGTTGCCCAGAAACATAATTGAACAATTGAAACAGGGATACCTGTAATATAATAACATAAGGCGAGCTAGTTAGCTAGTTAATTAACTAATTATTAATTAGCACATTAATACAGAGAAACTAATGTTTTTAGCTGTGAGGAGATTTTGTGTTATCCTATATAAAAGTTATATAACAGCTTTGCTCTTTATTGATTTTGCTTGACTCTATTTTGCTCGGTTTTACATGTATTTTGTACCTACAGTGACAATAAAGACTTATCTTATTTCCAAATGCTGCATGATCCTGATCCTGAAAAGGTGATCCAAATGAATCGCCTAGCCAGAGCGAGTAGCATAACCTAGAGTTATAGCAAGTGCATCGCACTGATGTGAAGCTTGGTAAGTTTAATACTGGCCTACGTATCAAATGAAAACTTTATTTTTGTTGCTAAGTCAGGGAGGAATTGTGTTTTTACTTTTTCTGGTTGTTGAACCTACTTTCTGCTTTCTGATTGGACACCCACACCAGTTTTACATTAATCAAGCACACCATCTTATGTTACAGAGAAAGAAAGAAATAATAATAGTTTTTAACTCACTAAGTAGTAAAATTAAAATCCTTTCCTTAATAGCTTTAGATCTCTGAATCATGTATGGTGAGAGAGGCACAGATGTAGATTCCAGCTCCAGGTGCAGACACACACCAGCATCAGTCATACATGATGATCAATGCAGTGACTATTAATGTGGGATTCTAATAACAGGGTGCAAACTCACGCACACTTACATGCATACACACCTCAAAAGCAAAATCAGCCCCCAGGATATACAGGTGTTGGTGTTGGAGAGGTCATATAAAATTCAGTTACCTTTAGGCAGACATCTGTCCTGATTCTATTCCCTCTGTGAGTGAACACATTAGAGGTCATACTTCATACCACTACAGCTGTTCATGAAACCGTTTACATATTCCCCCAGTGCCAGAACATCGTATTGTTATGTGCTTTTCCTTCCCCTGCTCAACCTCCACAGCTGTTGTCATATCCCTCTCACGTAATCTTGTGAAAACACACACACTTACATGGTGTATGACAAGGCTAACCGTAAAGTCCTGTTGTTGAAAATCCATGCTAGATTTAGGATACTCAAATCAATTTAAATATATAAATTTATAGATTCATAAGTTTATATGCAGATTATTATGAATATAAATTTATGAATATATAGACCATATTGCCAAACGTATTCGCTCACCTGCCTTTACATGCATATGAACTTAAGTGACATCCCATTCTTAATCCATAGGGTTTAATATGACATCGGCCCACCCTTTGCAGCTATAACAGCTTCAACTCTTCTGGGCAAGCTGAAGCATTCAGAGTTTTTGGAAAATTCATGCTCCCTACTTTGTGGAAACAGTTTGGGGATGGCCCCTTCCTGTTCCAACATGACTGCGCACCAGTGCACAAAGCAAGGTCCGT
>JAQQZR010000039.1:8285942-8306762 GCA_030068235.1 Notoglanidium macrostoma | reverse complement strand
GTGTTGATGGTGGCAAGAAAAAGCTCCCAGAGATGACAAGAGGAAGAAACCTTGAGAGGAACCAGACAGACAAACATCCCAGTTTACCAAAACGCTCTATGCCAGAAAACCCTCCATATTTGCTCCTTTACCTAATAGAAGGACATTAACAAAAGGCTTGATCAAACAAATGTTTTCAGCCTAGATTGTGTTTGAGTCACGAACACTAATTGTAAGGCTGTTCCATAACTGAGGGATTTTATCCCTGATCTGCCCCCTGCTGCAGCCTTCACTATTCGAGGTACCAAAAAATAACCTGCACTTTTGAACACTTTTGCCTTTTGATCTAAGTAGGCATGGGGGATCAAAAAAGACCAGAAGCTTGCTCAGGTACTGTGGTGTGAGACCATTCAGTGCTTTATAGGTCAATTTTATAATCAGTGCGAAATTTGATTGAGAACCAGATGGAAGGTCTATCTTATTCAGTTTATCATAAAGATTTGCCAACAGCGCTAAAAACAAAATCCAATCAATATAATGTATCTGATTGTCATTTCACTTAGATTCATGGTTAGAGCATGTGCATTTGAAAAAGAATTCATTATAAATCAACAGACACAAAGTTCACCATGAAATCACTTCAGCTACACAAACAGACAGCATCAGTGGTTGAAAGCAGTCTTCAATAAGGCCATTGTCACTCTGTAAAAAGGGACATATTGTATGTGTGATGTACCTTAACGATGGGCTACAATATAAACTGTGCAGTCAGATGTTGTTTATGGTGTGTTCTGGGTGTGGGATGCAGAGGTGTAAACACATCTACCATGCCTGCTTTTCATAAACTTGCTAAACTGTTTTCCACACACCACACTTCAATTGGAGATGAAAATTGCTGTTATTACACACTGACTAGGGATTCTAGGAAGTCAAGGTCCCTAGAGCTTCCTCAACCTCACAAAGGTTCACATTTAGTGTTAGTGACTTTTCAGGGGAAAACTGTTTCACTGATTCTTCATCATACATTAGCAGACCTGTGCATTCAAAGAACAAACTAGGTTTCTCTACTTTCTCCAGGTCAGTCTGTTAAGATGGAGTGGAGGATACTGAAGTCTGATGGCAGATCAGCACTACACCGACCATGGGTCACAACCAATATACGTAATTAATAAAACACAGGCGTGTGCAGTTATCGACAAACTTATCAACAAGGTGGTGAGAAGTTACTTATTACTAATTTCCAATAAAAGCACATCCAAAAGTGTTTAATTAAGCAATACTACATGAGCAAGTGTGTTGTATTGAATATTTGTAAGAATTGGAAATGTGTAGCAAACACAGACAAGCAGAGTAATAGAAATAGTGAAATGGCCCCGTGCAGTTCTTGGAATGCTGCTAATCCAACCACATTAGTGGACCATAACTAACTGTTCCATCATTCCTTTTGTACCAAAGCTATTTCCCAACAATTACAACTTTTTATTTTTTAATGAAAGACATGTCATTATCGGAATACCTGCAAAAGAGATTAATCACTTTCATTATAGAAGGTACAAACTGTTGTTCCGACCCCAGCCTCTTTTTTTCTTCCCCAAGTTAAGAAGATGAAAAAATGCAGATGGTCATGTTACCACGAACATGGAAAGTACACAGACCCAAAAATTATTTCACATGGTATTGCAAGAACTGACACTGGAAACTTCTTCCAAAAACGTTAAACTTCTACATACAAAAAAGGGGGAAAAAAAATTTATATCACTGAATAGATATTGTTAATTGATAAATAACAGCACATCTTGTAATCAGGTTATCAGGTTTAGAGTCTCCAGAGAATCTGCCACACAAGTGCTTGTGAATGAATTACTATAGAAACAGTAACATTAAAATAAGCGCATTAAAATTAACCTGATTTGCTACAGTGATGATTAACTCTATACCTATAACCATACGCAAACCTCAAAATGTATAAAATCAAATGGGTGAACAGGTTATATGCTTAATTTTATAAACAGACAATGACCCTGAGAAAAGAAAAGGTCAACCTTCTTGCTCTGAAAGAGCCCTCATTAATTTAGAATGTTAATGATGAAATGTTCATTTCCAATTCTTGTTCAGGAGTTTTCTGTTGGTTTAACATGCTAATTACACTTAATTCATCAATGTCGGGTTCACATGAACATTCAGAAAAGCACTGCTGTGGGAATCCGGGCAGTGGAACTCCGAGCCAATGCTTGTGACAAGGCTCAGAGTTCACATCTGAGACTGTGGTTGACTTAATCCCTTTGAACAAAATAATTTGAAAATAAAAAAGTGAGACAATGGGCTCTCTGTAAACATCTTACACATCCAGAAAAGTTTTGCAGAGCAAGAGTTAACAGCCAATGAAAGCACACATGGTTGTTTTGACTAATAAAAGAAAATGAACCTCAAGAGATCCATAAAACAATTACCAAGAAAAAAAAAAATACTTGGAATTGAAAGATTAATAGCACAGATGATGAATAGGGCAATGACTAATGTAATCAGGGTTCAAAATGCTGAAAGAATGGCTATTCATCAGAGTGCTCTTCAAACATTACCATCTCAAAGCACATCACTAACACTAGTAACTAGTAAAACACACTGCATTATCTGCAAACACATCAGATCTGGTGCATTTATGTGGTTAGGATGAGCAAGCTCAGAGGATTTGCTTCCCTCTAGAGGACAAAAATGCAATGCCAGCCGGCCCAAATGGATCCACAGATAATGGGCTGTTTAAAATCAATATTTAAGAATGTTTTTTTAAGATAAATAAAGCTATGACAATGAACCTAGTAAATTAGTGTTACTGTGTGGAGTTTTTTTTTAATGGTAATTCATATGATAACAGAACATTTTATGGTGGGATCTACAAACCTAAAAATGTATACACTCAATATTAAATACATTTATTTAAATCAACATAAAATAGCATAAATGATTATGAGTAAGTTAAAAAGAAAATTTTTAAATAAAATTGAAAAGGCTGCCTAGTATTACCCATGACAATATGAAGGAAATGATCAAGAAGGAAAAAGTTAAATCAAATATTCTTTTGCTTCTGTATGGTTATTTGTTTCTTGACAATGCAGAGCTATTAACTGATTACTGGTTACTGATGGAGAAGTCAACACTGTTCTAGAGCCATTTTTCGTTCTTCTCCTATACAAGCACAAAACAGATCATTGAGATCCAAGCCTAAAGAGGAGAAAAAACAAAAACAGAATACAAAAGACCAAAAATGTAATGAAAATGTACTAAAATTTAATTGTTCATAAAAGCTGAAAAATTACCACTTTGAGCATGACAGAACAAGACAAGAAATTAGAGTTGGATTTAGTACAATATATTTCTCAGCAAAAGACAGTAACCCATTTGTTATTTTTGCCCATATCTAGCTGTCCAAAACCTCTCTATGCAGAAAATGGAATTTATCATAAATTATGGGAAATATGAAAAGTGTTGAGTTCAACTATAAAACATAATAATTTGGGCAAAAACATGTTACTTGATGATGTGCTGGTCCGGATGAGTAGGGAGAAGTGTGTATAGCCCCAGATGTAGTTCTGGAGTGTATATTAGCAAGAAGAAGGGGACTTGGTCATGAAGATGGGGATAAAACAACAAAAAAAAGTCTAGTATATGATCGTGATTAAACCTTTACAAACATTAATATGATTATTTTTAAATGTGGTCATGCTTCTGAAAGGTATTAATGAACAGCATGTTACCCACTTCCCCTGAAAGAATCCATAAGAGTCCGATTCCTACAGTCCTTTAAAAATGGCAATTGCAAAAACTGAGAGCTCAAGAAAGACGATTCATTTCTGTTTTATCATGTATCATGTCTGGGGAGTGGGGGTTTGGGAGAGAGGGGCAAAAGTTAAGTTTGTTTGGGAAGGAAAAGCAGAAATGTTGAACATGTCAGAAGGTAAACTTCTCTTCACTCCTTTCAGTAAGCTGAGAAGTGAGTCTTGATCATGTTCTGCCTTTGCCGACGTTGTTTCCAATAACTACTGAATGGGGCTGGAATGCTGGCCAGTAGGGCAACAGGTCTTCATCTCGGCATTCTGCGAAACAAAAAACAAGTACAGAAAACATGTAAATATAAACTGACAATACAACAACCCACTGACAATACTGGGAATGCTTACAGAGCCTGCTGTATGAAAATTACAATATTACACTATACCATCTCTTCAGAAACGACAGCATCCTGATAAAAACTTTTCATCTGAAGCATAAAACGATCTTACAAAGTACCTAATAAATGCATCATATGTAATCCTTCTCAAAAATTATCCAACCACTCTGCACTTGTTTCTATATTGTAGGTAGTTACACATGGACATGCTGAGCTTCAATTTTTCCCCCTCACTATGGCGTCTAGATGGATGTTCCAACATCTTGATCTTTGAAATGAAGTCAGCTAAAATCATAGCCGTAAAGTTAAAAAGCAGATACTGATTTCAGACTACCAAAATTTAGTGAGCATGTTAAAATACTCATTCATAATTTAGAAATCTGCCTCATGACATAATTTCTTTGAACTGGATTTATGCTTGTGGTTGACCAGTTTTCACAAGCGATGCCTTTCGCTACTGAAACCACATTATGAACACCAGTGACAGAATATAAGGGAAGGTGTAAGAGAGAATAGTGGTGGGTGTGTGAAAATAATATTGTCAAATAACCAAGAAACAGCACTGGTTACCTGGCTCAGAACTGCTGCTGGGGAGGGTGTGCATGTGCATTTTAGAGCAGTGTGCAATTAGACTTCTTTTTGGTTTTCTTCTTTTCCACCGGCGTTTTTCTATTAATCTGTCTGACCAGGTCGTAGAAGATCTGGCACAAACAAACACACAAAATAAACAGTACTAAGAGCTGTAAATTGTACTGGATTTTTAAGCAGCACACTAAGCCTAATCTTAGACTAAAAGTAGCCAAGTTTCCACACTCCCTATATTATTCTTATTCACTTCTGTACACACACAAAGCACATGAATAATATGAACATTACTAATGATATTACCACATATTAGAAGAGACTCTAACTAGCACTAGCTTTAATGGCAAAGACAATAATGATTTGGGGCATGAAATTTCAGTTTCAGTTTACAAAGCAGCATACAGATGATGAAAAGGTCTTCACAGTCTTCAAACATGAAAGGAATCTACTGACTTCTTCCCTTTTTTTTTCTTTTTTTTTTTCTTTTTTTTTTTTTAATAAACACACTGAACTCACCTCATTGACGTTGATCTTTGATTTGGCAGAGGATTCTAGGAAGGCACAGTTATTCCACTGGCGAGCAAGATTCTGGCCTTGCTCCTTCCCTACAACTCTCTCATCCTCCAGATCACATTTATTCCCCACCAGAATCATTGGCACCTAGTCAGAGACAAAGGTAAGCAAACCACTGACTTGAGACCTGCTTAACTACTTCCTGAATTGGACACAGATTAAGCCATGAGTTTAGTTCAGAGGTCTCGTTTATAAAATGTTCCTACATACAATTTCGATCTTAAATTCCACAAAATTTATCTCCCATTAAAAATGACATACAGACCAGAATTTATAATGTATAAACTGATTCATGATAACACTGATTAAATTCCCAATAACTAATTGGGTAAACAAACAGTAATGATGATTTTTCACTTCAAAAACGTGTAATCAAGAAGATACTACAAAAAGTAACTTTCACTTCAGTGATCTAAAATCCAGGAACAGTAAATTGTAACGGGTGCATTTAACCATTATTAACACTGGCATGACCAATTTCTTGACAAGTCGGTAATATTACATGCGCCCCATCATACAACTATGTTTAATGGCATTTTCTAGGTGAAGTGGATATTTATAAATGAGATCTGTTTTTCTTGGATCAGCCTTAGGTTTAGGCTCAGCTATGGTACAAAAGTAAAGAATGCAATAATAATGCTCACATCCTCTGTGTCTTTGACTCTTAAGATCTGTTCCCTCAGGTCTTGAAGGTCATTAAAGGTGGACTGTGCTGTGATGGAGTAGACCAGAGCAAAGCCCTGTCCGTTCTTCATATACAGATCCCTCATCGCTGTAAATTGCTCCTATAACACATACAATTGCAACAGGGTTTAAAGAATCTCAATCACAGTGGTGGTATAAATAACAGTAAATTTAACAGGCTCATTTTTAACTGAATTATTTGAAGAAGTAACCACATGTCTCAAATTTTTATGGTGACCATTCTTAATCTATCATGCAATGTATTTTAACTGGGGCGAAGTAATCAAACTGGTCTTAATTTTTACTGTGTTGTAATGAGTAAAAGTTAGTACTGCACTTACTGTGCCTGCTGTGTCAAGGATTTCTAGCATGCATTGTTGCCCATCCACTTCTACTTGCTAGAATGAGAGAGAACCAGATGTAAGAATGCAAAAATAAGGGAAGGCAAATGTAAGCGAACACCAGGGCACAAAGATTAGTCAACCCCTAAACATTTCCGTTTGGTCAGGCAAAGTCACGGACAATTAATACAAGATTACTTAGATAGTAGCACCGTTTTAGTTATTTAAGCCCCTACGAGATACATTTCTTGATTTATCAAATAATAAGTAAGAAATAAAATGTCAGTGAATGCATATGCATTTTTATCGGTTTCACTTTTTTAATCCAGCTCTTGTCTGATCTAGAGGTTTGCTCTCAAGACACTCTTGACCAGCAGTGCCCGCTCCCACAGAAAGTTTGACTGATCCCATGAGCTACTGCAGTGATTTTTGTGGCAACTGCCCACAATATTTTCTCATGAACTTAGTTGGTTCCATATCCCAAAATATGTAAACAGTAATTTGAACTACTGTGGTCCTGACCATTATAAAACAGTAACTGAAGATGAATGAATATACAAACGAATGAGTAAACCCCAATTTACCCCAACAGTGGTAAAGACTTTGTGTATCCAATTTGCTCCCATGTAAATCGACATGAATTTTCTTTGTCTCTCAAGCTCCATATCCGACAGCCCCCTCCCACATGCATGAGAGCAAAAACCACCCATTCTTACGAATTTCTCAGTGGGTCTTATGGTACCCCAGTCCTGACACACACCCCTGTGTGGGACTGAACTTGCCATCACCAAAATTAATGATTGCTCCGATCTGTATAGTTTTTGAGCCAGTTCACTTATAAATGTGTATTATTTAAATGAAATCTTTTTCATAGCATCTTCACATATCAGTTCCACAAACATGGTGATTTTAGAAATACACTCTACTGCTTGTGATCACATTCTTGCAGTCAGAGGTAGAAAGGAGTATTATTTAGTGTTGCCTCAAACACTAATTTTCTGCACTTGACAAATTTGATACAAAAATGTGAATGAAATGTACACATTTTCAAAACCTTGTCTTACCTTCCTATATGAGTCTTCTATTGTAGGGTCATATTTTTCCACAAATATTCCCTGAACAAACTGCACTGTCTTGGAAGAAAAAGAGAAGCAGAAATGAGCACTATTAAGCAATACCACAGAATGGATACAGCTGTACACTGCAAACCAATGAAAGTTTATTTTATGCACCAAATGTACAGTGACCTGAATTTATAACCAAGTACATTAGGTAGCAAATTTAATAAACCTGCAGAGTCTTTAACATCTGGTTTAACACATTTGGAGATCACCACCACCATTGTATAGTTTAGTATGCGTATTTTCTCTTACCAGTGCAGACTTCCCCACACCTCCCGAGCCCAAGACCACAAGTTTATATTCACGCATGCTGGGGTCTCTCGGCACACACCTCTACAGCCTGCCAACAGAGAGAACAACCACATCAGCACATCACCACTAAAGCAAGTTCAGTTGATTGGGAATTCAATCTGACCTGTGTATATTGGCATTATACTTCTATACAATGGCCCATCACGAGAACATTTGTTTACATTTAATGATGGGACTAATCAATCATATCGGCACTAATGAATTTCCAAAACAAAAATGAACATGGTCTAAATCTTAGAAAGTACCATGGACTTGGGTGCATACCGTGAAGTGTAGACTGGGTAACAGAAAGATGTTAGACAATGTTAGAGGAAGAGGTCAAACAGGAAGGTTTGATAGTTTCAGTGGTTGCAGCAGAGTCAGCAAGTTTCAGACTTCTATTTCAATTCCTACCTTCTCCTCCTCTTTCTCATTAAGTTTCCATGTCCACAGAGTTGTCAAAACAAGCCTCGAGCTTATACAGTTCTAGAGACTGATGCTCATTCTTTTACACTGACTCTTTCGCACTTGGTCTAAGGCCTCACAAATCAGTGAACATTTTTCCAAAATTATTTTAAGTATTCAGCAAAGTAGTTGGACATGCGAATGACCTTTTTCCTCCCTAGTCTTTTTTGTTTACATTAACTCTTAAATTAAATATGGTGGCAGCATATGAGAGTTCAGAGTTAATATTCCCCAAAAGTTCAGTGCCTTATTTTGTGTTTTCACAAAACTCCCTAGCAATAGCATGACAGATAACAGGAATGGATTGACGACAAATGTAAAACCACTTACTCGCTTGCTCACTCTCTCAGCCCGTGTCTCTCTCCGCCCTTGCTCCATTTCACATTGAACAGGCCATATAAGGACAGCAAACCTACACTCTCTTTCTCTCAAAATCATTCCACTGCACTTACATTTACTACACCCCACTACACTCTTAGTCAAAAAAATACAGATAAAAAAATTCTATATTGAATAATAACTTGCTTGCTATGACAGTTTTTTCCATAAAAATATAATTAGACCTCATACAAGAGGCACAAAAGCATCTTATATTTTCATCATTTGTTCAAGTAAAAAATGTTTTTTTTAATACACCCACACACACTATGTATATATTTTCACTTAGTGACAGAAAAGAAGCTGTTACAGGAGTTACATGCTCATCACTAGTTGTGCACAGAGCCGTGTATGTGTACACCATAGACAGCACCTGGTATAACGTTCAATGAAGGACTAAAATAATTAACTCAGTAATGTGTTACACAGGGCGGTGAGACCAAACTTAACAAAATGCTTTTAGCAGGCATCCAAATCTAACTAAATAAAGCTATTATAAGGATGTTGCTCATTATGTATAGGCTAGCAGTGCCAACCACATGCACAACCCATTAGCATTGCTAATGCACGCCCCTGCATGTGAGCGAGATGGCAGAGTGGCACGAACCAAGCATTGTCCTCTTTCCCCAGCAAACAAATACGCATTTGTAATAATGTGAATCTGTGTAAAACAAAATGCACCTATACAAGATACAGAATTAAACTGAAATGAATATCATAGTGGCAGTCTACACATGGCAATTTTTTATATAAAGGTCATGCACAGCAGTGATCGTCAGCCAAAAGAAAAGACAGTGAAGTGTATTCTAATTGTGCATGCATAAACTGACCCAAATAGCACACTACTCTCACTGCTGGTTGCTGTTGCAACTGACACTCCTGGTGCTGTGGATTAGGTAGAAACAGAGTTATGGTAAGTATGAAACGCAGGAGCTCTGTATGTGTTGTGTGTTAGCAGCAGCTCTGTGTTAAAGGCAACCATGTAGATAAGCTGGGTGTCTGATAGCTGGCAGCAACAGAGTAGACCAGTAAACTAGAGTCTAATCACTCTTTTTGCTTTGCTGATAAAAGGTTAAAGTGGTTGCAAACAGCACTTGTTATGCTTCTCTCTCTCTCTCTCTCCCTCTCTCTCTCTCTCTCTCTCACCTTAAACAAAACTGGCACAGGATTAGAGAAAGCAGATGGAAAATGTTTTTGTCTTCAGAAACAAGAAAAGGGTAAAAATGTTCATATTTTTAGCTTTCACTTCATTCAGGTTAGGTTTATTGAAGTTAATTGTATGATTTCATTCAAAATGTATTAAGAATAAAGGACACTTTAATATATAAAATTCATAACTTACATCCGTTTTAAACGAAATGCCAATGTAATATTTTATGAGCCCTGTGAGCCCATCACAGTCCTTCCCACAAATAAGGTGCTTCCACATATACCGATGACCATATATCATTATTGTGAAAATGTGTTTGTTAATAATGTAACACAGTACAGCGCCACACTATGGCTGCTTTTAGACCTACACCAAAAAAACTTATCCTAGTGCATACAATTTCCAAATGTCAGTAATGTAAAAAAAAAAAAAATGAGTAGCTGATGTAGTGTCCATAATGCTGAACACCATTGTGATCTTTGCCTGCTCAAACATTGGTGTTTTCCTGAGTGGGAGAACTGACCACACCCTATATGGCAGCCTGGGGAGTGTGCAGTGAAACTCAAACGTCCTGCCTAAACACACACATACACACCAGCTGCACATTACAACTCTATTTCAACTGCTCACAGGATGTATGCAGGATACCTCAACTAAAACAGGTAACAGGAAAAGAAAGATCAACAACAGAAAGTGACTGTATCCGTGTTGTCGATTAATGATTCAGTGTCACATCTGTACTGGCAAAACCCTGAGCAAAAATGACTAACAATTAGGGTCATTATTACTATGTTAGTATAAAACCAATTAAAAAGGTAACAAAGTACTTTTATAAAAGCAAATTTATTCAGCTTGATTCTTAAAAGTTCTTAGTTTAATACAAAATGCATCACATCATACTTCCATATATAAAGTCATGCTCATGCAAATGTGTAAGCCCACTGAAAATAGCTCACCACCTACAGAAACATTCCTGTACGGACTACAAGAATCAAAACAAGAGTTTACATTTCACACCAGCATCTACTCAATACTCTATAAAACCTAGAAGCAGCCTTTATTCCCATCTTGGTCAAAATGAAGACGAGAATACTAAGATGTAATTTACTGTACAGCTGTGTTTTCTGTAACGAATCAGATCATTTGTTTGCTAATCACTTGGCTATTTATATTCTCAAAAATATGCAGGTGCTAGTTTTGGTGTTGATGTACACTATGCCTTGGTGATCAGTTTTTTTAGCAGTGTGAGGAACTTCATCATGTTTAATAACTTTCCTTTAACACCTTTAGTAAGGAAAACAACGGTTTACAAAATGCCAAACTCAAGTCAGCATTTCTCCACTGCAATCCTGTCCACATTAGATCACCCCATATGCACGAAGCTCACCTTTGGCTGCACAACAATGTCTAATATATGTATTGCAAAGACAAGCAGTTTGAAAATTAACAGAAATGCTTTGAAAAATTGTGGTACTGTCATTATCCAAATCACCCTAATTATGCTCAAATAAATGTAGGCTAATTGTCAGCTGTGACAGGTTATGAATTCACTGATCTGTTTTCAGATGAAGCACGCGTTTATGCTGCAACGTGATCACACAGTACTATTTTTGTCAATACTCTGCAACATGGCAAATGAAAGACAAATCCAAGTTGCAGGTTGTTGTAATCAGTTCTAAAAATGCCACTGGTAATCCCTACAGTCTCAACTACACAGAGCCACACATGGACCAGGTTTCCTCAAAAAGAAAGTCACAGTGTTGGGGCTTCACAATTCTTCATGAAATAAGAATCTGGCTTAGAACGGAGATCATGATTCTTACTCAATTCTTTGACCAATATTGTAAGAAACAATATGCATACATTTTTACAGTACTGTACCAAAGCGAGGTAGCTGCACTTTCCTAGTGGATGTTTGCTCATCTGCATTTTTAAATAGTGACTCATTGTCACATTCATACTCACGAAATACTGAGCAAAAACAACTGCCAATTAAAATAAAACTTTATTTATATTAGTGTGCAATGTGTCCTCCTAATTAAAAGGAAAACAGCAATATTAATGACTGATTAAAGAATTAGTTGTGGCAATGTTGCGGTTCTTCAGCAGATAGCAAACGCAAGCTATTTATGGGTGAAAATCGGTCTTCAATAAAATGTCATGAGTCACTGACAAGTTGAACGAGATGTTCATTTAGAAGTTTAATTTGTAATAGGGAATTTAATATTAAGTACATATTAAACATTTGTTTAGAACTTTATCATTTTAGTACATTTCAGTCATGTTAAAATCACTGTTTCTCTCCTTTTCCTGTATTGTCATTAGGCACAGCAAGTAAGGAGATGCAGAGTCGATGCTGTTCTTCAATCAAATTGCATTGAAAATCAAACTCACATCGCAATTGTTGTACGTTCTTTTGCAGCCCTACCTGGAGTTTCATATTTTACAAGCATGTTGGCAGGAATGAACTACCATGAGATGGATATTACGCATAATTGTCTAAATGTATATAATGATAATCTTGATTCAAGATCATACCTGATACTAGGGACAGGCAAAAGCATCAACAAAAAGTTTCATTGTTTTATTTGTGTTATTTCACCAAGCTCTCAAACAAACAACCAAAAGTCACCTTAATACTTAAACTATTACACTTATAACAGGTCTATATCTACATTCAAATCAAACAGAACCAGAATCTCTGACCTCTGAAACCAGTCAAGCCTTGAATACGTTTTATGTTTGCAAATCGGTCATACTAGTTTAAACACAGATGTCATTTTCTGGCGTGCCCTTGAAAGCTTTAAAGAGAAACATACTTCACAAAGAAGAAGAAAAAAGCTAGAGGCCTTATAGAAAAAAAACTGCTGCTGACTGTTCCACTTGGGAGAAGTTTTTAACAATGGGTCTATTAACACTCATTTTTAAGACTAATTACTAAGAGTAATTCACAAGGCATTTTAGCAAACCAATTCCTGTATGGTACATTATAGAACCATAGCATTGTATTAATTACTTTATCACAAAAGTAGAAAAATATTTGACATTTTCTTTAAACCTACAAGATAAATTGGCCTAAAAATCATTTAAATAAGCAAAATACTATTTTTACTATCCATTAGTCAGTTTGCAACATGTCACACATATAGACTGGCAATCAGTTGAACATGCAGGAATAGGAACCATATTTTCATTCAAGAGTTTACCACATACACAGATACTGAATTAATCGCTGAAGAAACAATTCTCTCAAAATAATGCATCATGTGCTGAAACATGGTTATCACCCTCAAACATTGCTTAACAGGAGTTAAGTACATTTTATGAACCTGTTTAAGGAAAAATTTTTACCCGGGAACTCTTAGATCCATTTTTAAAAATAAAAAATAAAAAATTGCCCAAGGTCTTTTACGCATCACAGGGGAGTTAATAAGGTCCATTTAACTGGACACAACCAATAGTGTATGTGAAGTAACTGTAAAATAATAAAGCTTCATAAAACATAGATGACTCATCAGGGAACTGAAGTAATAAACTAGATGATGCTACAGTACTGATAATGAGGTTTTGTATACATAACTGATTATTATTTACTTATTATTATTCATTTACTAAATAATAATAATAGTAGATCAACTTCTACAGCATCTTACTTTTTTCCACCCAATACAGTTTTAAGTCTCAGGAACATTCGGTAAAGCCAGCCACATAAACTTAACCAGCATCACTAACCCATGATAGACAACTAACATCCTTCCATCCTAAGAAGACATTTAAAAAGTTTTTTTTTTTTTTTTTTACACACATGATGTAGCACAAGAATATAGCACTGCTCTGCTCAAAGAAGTCATCAGCTAGGTCTATATTAAACAAGATTACCTTATGTTACAAACCTGTAATGAACAGATGAAGGGGTGTTAGTGAATCAGAGAGGCCGCTGTCAGGATCATCTGTTCAGCTGCCTGTGTAACCAGTAAACATTATGAAATGCCACTGTGAGAGGTTGCTAAGAGCTCAAGAGCCTTCCTGGTATTTACACACTACTAAGCAGATACGCTCCAGCAAATACACAAGCAGCATTAGACATCTTCAACCATACAGCATTTACAACATGCAGCACGTTGCCTGGAGACAATAGATACAGGATACAGCTGCACACACCTGGATTAAACCTAAAACAAATACCAATAAGGAGTTTGTCTGGTGAATCTTCAATGGTGTGGCAGTTTAGTCCAGGTCTTGTGTTAATCTTTGTTAGGGAACCCAAACCATAATTTGCACTATGATGGTCACCACCCATGACTACACTTTCATACATGACTAGAAGTGACACGAAATGAGACCTAAAAAGTTTTAGTTGTGTGTTTATCTCAAACCAAACTACATAAAAAAACTTCCTCAAAAAAAAAACATGCATTATTAAACTTGTTGATGAATTTCATTTAAAGTGAAGTTTAAATACTTGCAGGCCAGAGGCTGTTTACACTCAGTTGGAAATACTTAAGATGTTCAGACAGAACATTTGTTTTGTAATTTATGATTTCTTTTTCTGAAACTTTTTAAAATAAATACCAAAAAAAAAAAAAAAAAAAAAAAAAAGTAATGAAGGTCAAATGAACAACAAAAGTAAATTGTGCAAGTCTGAGCAAACTCAAGCTATTAAGCTTTACCATATGTACATATGGTGAAATGTCAAGAAAACTGAAGCCAGACCAAAAACAAAACCAAACCAAACCAAATCTAATGGCCATTCCTATCATTCACGTGTCTTCTCAGTAATATTTATTTTTAAGAATCAGACAGTTTTACTTCTGCAAACTTTGCAAGCACCACACAATAGTTAGGATACATATAAGAGGCCTATAAAATCATGGTTTTAGTTGCAACTTCTTCAATTTCCCTTCCCAAAAAAAAAAAAAAATGCACACGAAGAAATGTTCTTACTTGCGCAATATGGAAGAAGTGGTTAAGATGAAAATAATACAGAACTACAAACAGGAATGAGCATACGACCTCTTTAAAGCTTTTCAACAACATAAATAATATTCTTCTTGTCTGATCTGCCACTGCTAAAATCCTTTATAAAGATATTAGCCAGTCTCAAGAAACACTGTAACAGAGTGCCACCACTACAAATACAAACAACAACAGCAACAGAAGTGATTAATTAGACTCGATGAGAAACGCCCATCAGAGCATCACTGTTAGGACTGGCGAAACTCGCTACAAAACTCCAATGTGGTCCAGGCTTGTGTGTGCAAATCACTCACTGGATAGTTAAAAAGTGCAACATGAAGCACTCATATGTAAATAGCTGGCATAAGCTTAACTGTCTGCTGTAACTGTAACAGGGCTAAACCATAGCACGTTCTGTCCATATAACCGAAAACTATGATAAATAGCTATCTAACCGCATCTGAAAAGTAACAATGATTCATATAAAAACTAATTTCTAAAGTATTACAAGTCGATTAGCTGTAGGCAAAAACGCTTAAAGAAGTTTGTTAGGGTAGCTGCCTGGCTAACGCCGAACTCAATATGGACAGCTATCTGCCGACTAGCTAGCTAACTTAGCTAGATAACACACACCTAGCTAGCTGAGTAGCTACGCAAGTTTGAGCTCCCTTCAGCTGTAACCCCGCGGTAACCCTTTAGACCAGAATACACAAGATATGTCACTGACGACCACACAGAAAGTTGGTGCTAAATATGTAGCGGAATCTCATCTTCGCCGCCATATTTGAGCGGGCGCCACTCTTTCAGCTTTAGCTTGCTAACCCCGACTAGCGCTAGCTAGCTAACCAAACACTGTGGTATGTTTACACGGGACTAGCGACGCCTGCTAGCTACCTTAGCTCTCTAGCCACCAGCCGCGCGCTTCAGTAACACCGTATTCTCCTGGCTTTTGACTTTTAAAGCTATTCATATGTACTTAAAACCATGTTAAAATGATCGTTGTTCGAGCTTATAGCGCTGTCTCGAGACAGACTTGTACGTAACACCAAGTTTGATGAAGAGATAAAGTTAGCAGTGGAACTCACCGTGCGTTGTTTCTACCCGCTCCGCCTGGCGCTGAGAGCAGCGACTCCGGGCTCGCGCCTGTAAACGTCATTCTCCTGCTTCCCACAGCGTCCTTAAAAGGGCAACGGCATAGACACTGACCCGAGCACACACACACACTTCATTACGGATTAAAACAACAGTGTCAAGGCTTGTGTACACTTTATACACCATAGACAGTTTATACACCTACTGTACCTTGTATCTAACTTAACTGATTATCAGGTTGTTATATTTGGTACTTTGGTGTTGCTGTGCACTTGGTATACAAGAAAAGTCCCCTCTAAAACATCCTATGTTTATATTGAAATATTTGGACAGAAGTTTTACAAAGGGGTGGCCAGGTTAGATCAGATGACTGTCCTGGGTTGCAATCTAGTGTGGGGCAAAGTACTAAAGTGCATGTATAATAAATGATATAATGTGGCTAGTATTAGTTTGAAAGTTGAAGCTTTGGAACCTTATCTGTTAACAGGATTAAAGGGGCCGGCTCACCCTTCCCAGAATGTTTTGCCAAGTAGCTAGTCGCCATTTTTGATGCCATCAATATTCCAAAAACAATCTGCAAGAATCTGTGACATCCTAATCCATAGATTTTAAATTATAACTTGAAATTGGATATTTTGTCAAAGTATCTATATTTAAAATTTAGTGGACAGCAACGAAAGAAAGAAAAAGTTTCCATGATTGACATGTAGATAAAGAAAAAGTTCGAGATTCAGGAGGGATTCAAAGGGTTTCGAAGGGATCACTAACAATGAATTAGCTGAGGTTTTGCTGCAAAAAAGCTAGCAGTAGTGGTCACATGCTTTCAAAACTAAAACAACACATCGTATTCTGGGAACAGTGAGCCAGCCCCTTAAAGCATGACATTCGGTGGGGGCAAGTTGTGCAAGTCATGACTTAGTTTGAGGGAACAGTTTGCTTCTATGCTACATAGCTAAACTTGCTTTGCTCATGTGGGATACTGAAATGAGTTCCAAATGTTCTTAGCTCATCACAGTGAAGTTTACCTATTTAGTCAGCATTATAAATCAGTATTTTCACTGATTTAATAATACTTATAATAATAATAATAATAATAATAATAATAATAATAATAATAATAATAATAATAATGTTATTG
The DNA here is from genome assembly GCA_030068235.1 of Notoglanidium macrostoma. Lineage (NCBI taxonomy): Eukaryota > Metazoa > Chordata > Actinopteri > Siluriformes > Auchenoglanididae > Notoglanidium > Notoglanidium macrostoma. Next base: position 8,289,844 of record JAQQZR010000039.1, on the reverse strand, counting down.
TTAATTTACTAGAGTGGCCAGAGGGGTGGCCATGCTCCAGGCTAGGGTGGCACTGCCAGCACTAAGGTTGCCACCATCAATGATGAAAAAATGGGTTTGCCCTAACAGAATATATATATTTTTTAATATTGGATGTCACTGCTTATATGCATTTACAATTGCATTATTTCAACATCAATTATAATCATAATTATAGAATATTATGCAAACTATAATATTATAAAAATAATTATAATTATACAAACAATTACAGATAAATGATTATTTGACATTGTATGGATTAGTGAATAATAAAGGATAGGATGACCCTGTATATTTAAAAAGTCAAAAATGTTTTGATTATATTATATTTATTATTCATAATAATATAATATAATATGGGGTAGACTGACATGGTTGTTTATTTAAACTTCTTACATTGTAAGATATCATATTAATAAATTATTACAAAAAAATCTATCTTTGATGAAGAAAAATTTTTACCCAAGCCACAAATCCAAGTCAATAAAGGAATGGCTTCAGTAGAAGATCAATGTTTTGCAATGACCCAGTCAGAACCCAGATCTACATCTTGTCAAAAACCTGTGAAATGATTTGAACAACTCATTCAGCAATTTCATAGAACTGGAGCATCTATGAAGGAAGAGTGCAATAAAATTGCCAAATCATGAAGTTAGTAGACTCTTACCTAAAAAGACTGAGTGCATTTTTTTACAAACAAAATGTGTTTTAACAAAGTATTAGTATGTGGGATGTTCTCATTTACACTTCCCTTTTCTGTAAACTGAGCTGAGAAACTGTATATGTCAGCAAGTGGGTTATAGTTTTACAACCCTACAAAATACAACTTCACAGTGCATCAGTGAGCGTACTATATGTACAGTCACTATACTATATGTACTACACTATACACAAACTAGCAACTAAGTATACAGTATGTAGTATGTCAATCACTGCATTAGATAATGTAAAGAATAAATAAACCTTGAAATTAAAATTTTTTTTGTTTGAGATTAATTTGCTGTATGAAAATTTAATGATTGGTCAGTAGTCAATCTTAGTTTGCTACCTTTCCATTAAATCAAAGACAAATCTAAAATTTTCCTTTTTATGTATCTAGCCTATCTATTTTAAATAATGATCAGGCATTCTGAATACCAAACAAAATACTTTATTTCTGTTTATATAAAAGACAATCTATGATATCCATGGCAAACCCATCATTAAAAAGACTTTAATGTCTGCTGCATTTAATTTTGTTGTGTATTGGGTATGTAGAACAGTATGTGAGAGATATTGCAGATTTTGACAACAAATTGTTTTAATAGCAGGTGTAGGAAACAGGCATAAATACTGTACAAATTCAGTTTCTGAAGAACCTCTTCATATCTCTTTAAAGAATGCTAACTTATTTTTCCAGGCCTCTTATTCCACCACCCCACATCCTCCCCCACCCTCCATTGACCCATAAAGTTCTAAAGTGAGTATTACAAAGTCAGTTCTTGTGAAAAAGATATTGCTATGGTTTGACCCAAGCCAGACCCCAGGACTTCCCAGAAACAATTCCTGACTACTCTTTGTTCAAATATAGCTGAGGAAACAGGTGTAGTGAAAGAGTAAGGAACATCAGAGTGCTCTCTCTCGCTCTCTCTCTCTCTCTCTCTCTCTCTCTCTCTCTCTCTCTCTCTCTCTCTCTCTCTCTCTCTCTCTCTCTATCTCTCTCTCTCTCTCTCTCTCGCTCTCTCTCTGTATATGTGTTTACAGTATGTTCAACCTTTATCACTGTTCTCCAACCAAAGTAGTCCTATTATGTATATGAATTATGCTTTACATTTAAATAAGAGTGTGAAATTGTAATGAAGTTGTTTTCATAAGTTGTGTATTAGATCTGCCAAGCATCAGCATCTAAGGGAACAAATGCTGACCTATGATAAGCTGTCTATATAATTCTATGATTGTTGTATTCAGACATATAAGTTAAAAACTTATCCTAGCCACACATAGTTAACTTCTGAAGAAAGTTGTATGAAAGTGAAAACTCCAACAGAAATCATTTCAATTTGAACCTTTATATGTATATAATTAATGTGCTTATGTCTTAAATAATTAGAAAATGTCACTTAAGTAGATATCCATAAGTTACATGTAACAGTTTTGTATACACAACTTCCATTGAAATATGGGTTCACATGAATGCAAGCAACTAGCAACAGTTATTTCTTAAGGTTTCTTATTTCTGATTCGTCTAAAGGGCAAGTACTCCTCACAGTTGTTTGTCATAACATTTCTTCAATGCATTGATTCCTGTTCATAGTTTTGTTAATGTTACAAATCATCTGTTAAAATGAGTTGTATTATTATTATTCCAAATATGGCTGTCCATCACTTTTTTTATAATAATGCCTCCAGAGGCTTCATATGAATGTATATTTTGCTCCACTTTCTACTTATCTATTGAACTATTAATAACTTTGTGTCAAACCCACATCAGACACCCAGAATAATACACTGAGACTGCTCCGATTGATGAAGCCTCATATGTATTAGACACCTACATAAAACACTATTTTCAGTAACATGAATTTACCATTTCATTGTGGAGTGTCTCACAGTTCAGCCAGTTCCTGTAGATGTAATCATGGAACATTTTAGAAGTTAGGAAACATTAGTACCAGTGGGTGATCAGTGAAGGCAGGCTCTTGCTTTAGCTTAGTGTGCATTCAATTTGCATATGCACAAATTGCACATCTGTTTGTATAAGAGCTGCAAGTCAGGATGGTAAAATAAGCCTCACAGTCACACTAAAAGTACTGGGTAGATGCCCAAGTGTCAGTTTGCCACAAGATGTTTTAGAAAGTACAGGTTTCTCTTAATTTGCCTATAACATGGTTAACATCAGGTCAAGTCCTGTTAGTTGTTGAAATATGTGAGGATTATAGAAGTGTAAATAAGATAGTAATCAGCTTACAAGAAAAATTGTGTCCCCAAAACAATACTTATTTTTTTTTAAATGTATAGGATTGTTTTCACCTTTGTGTATTATACACCTCATATATATATGGTGCTGTAACTGATTTCAGTGAGGAGCTACAAGAGAGTATGGACTGCACTCATTATCTGCTGGAGCAGGGAGCTGAATGGTGCTGTAGGTGGCTGAAGAATCATCTCCTATAGCTGGACCAGCTAAACTATACACAGCCTGTATCTCCTCATACATATGGCAAATGTCCTCCTTGATAGAAAGAGTGTGAGAGAAATGGCATTCGGTTAGTTGCAGTACAGACAGGATGTAAGAATATTACACAGTGTAATATCACTGATTCTGAGCATGCACAAAGATGCTCCAAACATCCATAGGTAAAATATATAAAATAAATATTAACTTCCACAGAGCTCTTTTTAATCTATTTGCTATCTACAAAAAACATGATTAAAAATATTTTTTATATTTATTTATAATTATTCAGGAAGCTACAGGACAGACATTAAAAGTCTCCACTGTATTAGTTTAGATTATTAGATTATAAATTATTATTATTATTATTATTATTATTATTATTTGTAGTAGTAGTAGTAGTAGTAGTATTATATCATTAATTAATTTCTCAATAACCCCTTTATCCTGGTCAGAGTCACAGTTGATCTGAAATGTACCCCAGGAGCACTGGTTGCAAGGCCGGAAAACACTCAACACATCACAGGGCACCATGCACACACACATTCATTTACACATAGGGGCAATTTAGCATAGCCAGTCCACTTACTGTATAGAACATGCACAAATCCATCCAGTAACCTAAGTTCAGGATTGAACCAGGCATGCATGCATGCACATGCACACACACACACACACACACACACACACACACACACACACACACACACACACACACACACACACA
>JAQQZR010000039.1:8259365-8271396 GCA_030068235.1 Notoglanidium macrostoma | reverse complement strand
TTACCCCAGAAATTACAGGTAATTATAATAAAATCTAAATGGACATAAGTGGATAAGGGCTTTAACGTGTATATGTTTGACTGCTTTTTTTGTCCTTCGTCAGGGCAATTCCATATCCAATGTATTGTTATTATGTTTGCCACCTACTATAGTCAAGTATCAATTTTCAGTTAAAACGTTCCTTTACATTTTCAAGTAAACATTATTTGCAAAAAGTATGAAGGCATATTAGAGTAAAGTTTGGTTGCAGTTAAACGCAAGGAGCTATTCTTAGTCTCCATTAGAGAAATGAGCCTGCACGCTAGATTAGTGTGCCATTGTTTGAAGAAGTCTTGGAACATTCAGACGTGCCCTTATAAGGCTGAAAATCAAGGAACTGCACTCGTGCCTGGAATTCCATCTAGCAGAGTTCAGACATCTGTACTAATCATTTCCACTTCGAAAGAGAGAGCATTCCAACCACAAATTCATTCCCAAAGCATGACAAAACTTCTGTATATGTACTAAAATTAGACTTAAACCTGGAAGCATTCCCTTATGAACAGATTTGAGAAAGCTTAAAAACACAACAGTACTAGGAGTTTGGGCCAAAGGGGAGCTGCATCTGTATGGTGGTGGAATAACATTAAACATCTAGAACAATACAAGACATTAGAGTACTTTTATATCTACCAAAAATTATATTTCATGTAAACGTATGCTCTGATACAAAGGAATGGTGACTATTTTATTTGTTTGTTCATTAAGATACAGTTGATATCAGTTTTATGATAAGTATGATGACCATGATGAGTCATTTATTCATCATTTGATACTTATAAACAATATAAATAGAGACAGAATTGCTTAGCAATATTACAAAAACAGGAGATCCCAGAGTGAATGTACAAAGTGTGTTTGTATCTGTTGAGCTAGAGTTTCCTTGCCTTGCTGGATGTATTTAAAGCAAACAACATGTCTCAATAGATTTTAAACAGAACCCTCAGCCCTTTAACTGTGTATCACCTTACTAAGCTTCCTACAGCACCTGTTAAGGCCTGTAGCACTCAACACTTGCTCTCACCTCATATAGACAGGGCATCTGTGAATATTTAGGGCAGAGAAGTGCTGCTGAAGCTGTGCTGTATGTAGCATTCATGGGTAGATTTTTTGGGGTTAAACTTAATTTTAATGGGAATTGAACAAAGTTTGGTTTAGTCTCATGGCAACTCAAACCGAACCTCATTTGACCAGCTAACTCATCAGTTCCATATGGATATTTTTAATTTAAAAAGTTGTTTTTGACATGTAGTTCAGTTATATTTATTCGGTTTATATCCATGGATTATAAACCGCCCTGTGGTATCCACAGCATCATTTTGATGGTGAAGACACCACTTAGGGCCATGCCTGTGTTTACAGTAGTGTACACACAACAGAGTTTCCGAGAAGCATCTGGGCCATGTACAGACAACTGATGGCACATTTATAGGATTCGCTTTGAGGGCACTATGCACATTCCTTAAAGCAATGTGTAAAAATTAGGATGCCTTGTGGAATTCACCTTATTTCAATGACAACAATTAAATTATTCAGACAGATGTTCATAATGTTCCATGCTATTGTTTGACAAAAGCCAAAAACTTTGATTACAATGCTGGGTAGAAACAAAACTATGGGTAGAAAGAAAATAAATATAATATTTGGAGGGTACTTTGGCAATATTTAGATTCTATTGCTTTATTGCACTCGCAAGGAAAGAAATAATAGAAATAATAAATAGTAAATGCATTTTTTAAATCTTGGTTTGCGTTAGGAGTGTTGACTTTGGCACTGACCCCCACTAGAGCATAATTATTAATTAGCTGGTAGTGCTAGCTGTCCCAATGGTGACCATCTGTGCACTGTAAGCATGGTGTTGACAGGAAGGATCAGTGGTGCATGCCAGCCATATCTAACTGACCAACCTACACACAAACTAGACTTCATCACCTGTGTCTCCTTAGCAGCCTTGTAAACTCTGTACAATCAATAAGCTCTACTTGTCATATTTGTCACAGATACGGGCCACACACCACACATGACATTTCTACCTGATGGTGGTGAAAGCCAGGCAGGTAATAGCAGTACAGCTGAGATGGCTATCAGTAACATGTGCAACAATGAACACATTTTTACATTGCATCCATCAGCTTAAAGTCTCAGCTTATCATTTAGTTATTCATTTTAAAACATATTAACCAATAACTACTGTGAATTATTTAGTTACTACAGTAAAACTAATAAGGAGAGTATGCAGAAACAAGAGAGAAGAATGTAAGACTGGGCACACTGACAGTTTCCTCTTTAGTTTAGTTTCCTGAAGGTTTGATAAAGCCCCATGGAGAAGTGACAATTAAAAGTTGCGTTAAATTATTACCAACAGAGTATGAGTGATGGCCAGGTACTGTTCCCAAGAGTTCCCCAGGACTGGCCCATTCCTCAGGCTTACATATCACTACGTTACACCAGTATGATTGGGACCACTTTGGCCCACATTCCATTGATTATCTATACTGGTTATCTGTCAGGATCAAGGGGGAAGCTGAAGCTAATCCCAGCTGACTCTGAAAGGTGAGATATACCATAGGCGGGTTACCAATCTATCACAAAGCTATGGGCAATTTGGAGCAGCCACTTGACCTAATCCTTATGTTTTTGGGCTGTTGGAGGAAACCAGCACACCCAGAAGGGACCCATGCAGGCACAGGGAAAACATGTAAACATTGCACCGAAAGGCCTGAGGTTCAGACCCAGACCCTTCCTGTTCTTAGGCAACACTGCACCATCATGCCACCCTCCTACATTCCAAATATAGTAAAAAATCTTAAATGTGGCTGCTGACAATTAGACCTGTTTTGATCTACAATTCAATTGACATTGCCTACATATTTGTTTCTCTTACCACCCAGAATCTGTGAACAGATATTTAGTATCAGGCTTAGTTTAATCTATAAGGTCTAGTGCACACTTTAATATTTGTACACATCACATCGAGGCTATACATCGTGTCTAGTGTGCACTTTGCATATACACATCACCTCAAAAGACAGCTCCCTCTCTATGAGTTTTTTGGTCTCGCGCTCGCAGTAGTCCAGCATTGCGCCACGGTCGTAGCCGCGTGTCGGCTGCTTCTCGGTCTGGTTTCTCTGCCTGAGCCCCACTGGCACACTGGGATCCGGGTCGATGATGATCAGCTCCCTCTCCAGCTCCTCCACCTCATCGGGAGAGAGACTCGCCAGCAGGCTGTCTATGTCCGAGTCCTCGCTCACTGTGCGCTCAGAGCGCGCGAGACGAACTTTCCTCCTCGACATTATGGAAATGACGCTTTACATAAAGCTGTTAAAGTATTCTAAAAACGAGTCCGAGAACTCAGACCTCTGCTAAACATAATCCTGTCTGAAATGCACAGGACTGGAGACAGCTAGCTGAGTGCTCGCGCGCGCATAGAGCATCACAAAAACCAGAGAGCCTAAAATTCCAAAGAGCAAAGCTATCTGGACATATTATTAAAGCTGATCTAAGCAATTTTTAAAAGTAACACTCAGGGCTAAAATTTCTTTACATTCTTGTAAAAGTTGCTGCAATTGGTGTTCTGAGCAAAATAACTGTCTCCAAAACTGTCGGTTATAAACTGACTACAGGAACGCAGTGTAGCTGTGCTAACCAAACCTATCGCTGACAGGGAGGCGGGCAGCACCTCCCAAAGCACCCAGTCTGTCCACACGCACTGTTCTAGAAATGACTTGGTTTGCTTCCATAAGAAAAAAATGGTATAAATAATCTTCTCAGAAGGGGCTGATTCGGCACACCTACATCAGCAACCCATAAGCATAGCTGGCATAGTATTTTAATAGTTGAATAAGGATTAAGAAACTAACGCTCAAGCAGTAAAGGCTTTTTACGTTATGACAATTATCACAACAAAGGTAGCCTATACAGTATATAAAAGAAATGTGATAACTACAGATTTACTTGTGGTACCAACAATTTTGAAACCAGCCATTTGCAGAAAAACTATCATTATGTTTGAACAAAATATTGCATTAAATTTAACCTATAGGCTATTGTGTCCTAATAATGAATGTTCAAGTTTTACTTATTCTATTCTATGCTATGCTATGCTATGCTATACTACACTATTCTATTCTATTATATATTATTCTTTCTATGCTATGCTACACTAGATTATTATATTCTACACTATTCTACACCATTCTATTCTATTCCACGCTATACTGTGCTACGCTATTCTATTCTACTCTACACTATGTTATGCTACTCTATGCGCTATACTATACTATTCTATTCTATTCTATTCTATGCTACATTGCGATGTTCTATACAGTTCTGTTCTGTTCAACCAGTTTTGCTACAATTATCATTTAAATCCAATTTATAATCCAATTTGTTTAAAGAATTCTTGCAAAATTGTATTATGGATGCCAGTAATTCTGGAGCATAGTTGGCTGTGTTATGGAGTTTGAAGAATGAGAATGACCCATTGTCCTCCAGGCTTAGCTCATCATAGCCAATAAAATTTTTAATCTTTTGAACATGCTATCTACATTGGTAAATGAATTTACCATTATTATTATTTTGTTGTTGTTGTTGTACATCAGATAGTCCAAGTCCAGAGTTGAAGTCTTTGGTTAATTCATTTGGATCCAACTTGATTGGATCACTTTTAATGTGTTAAAGGAGCTTTGACAAAGGAAAATACCCATCATCTATACAGCTTAATCATCAGGGTAACAGGGACTCTGGAGCCAGACCCAGGTGACTTTGGGCGAAGGGCAGGGTACATCCTGGGCAACCACAGTGATGAGCAATTTAGAGTAGGCTATTGACCTAATGGGCAAGACTGTAGCAGGAAGCAGGAGTGCCCAGGAGAAACCCACACAGGCAGGGGGAGAACATGGAAACTCCGCACAGAAAGACCAGGGTTCCCACAGACCCTTAAAGTCATAAAAAGGCTTAAATTAGATTTGCTCAATTTAAGGTCATAAAATGTCTTAAAAAGTATTACTTTTGGCATGTAGTCTTAAATTCAGTCTCATCAGATTCATTTCAATATCTAGTAAAATAATAGCATGATAACTGTTTATGGAATCATATGGCCTGTGAGCATGCATGACTTGTTTATTGTTGCCATGACGATCATGAGACCTCCGTCTTGTCTAGCAAGGAACAGCCCATTCCACTATTTTCATTGTGCCTGTTTTTGAGTGACAGCTCAAAGTTGTTTGGTGAGGGCAGCTAATGCGAGCCCTGCAGTAAAGTTAGTTTTATATTGAACAGTTGCTGCACATTCAAGATTCTTTCTTTTATTTCTCAATAAATAAATACACAAAAAGGGCAAAATGTGCATTTTATTAATCTGATGTGGACAGAGAACCAAGTTAAATTGAATATATTTTTACATTTTCTCCCATTAAAGTCTGCTGAAGTTAATCTCTCAAACACAGGTCACAAGAGCTTTATTGTAACCCAGTCTGTAAGGGACCGTCTAAAAAGTGCAGGACATGGGCAACTATGTAAGATTCCACCAAGCTTCTAGTCCTCAACAGGCGCTTGGACGTCTTAAGATGATGGATAATACCCTGTTAACATCCCTATTCCCATCATATATACACATTATTGTCACACACACACACACACACACACACACAGTATGTATATATGTATGAATTTAAAATGACTGCTCCAAATGAATGTTGTTTTTTGCTATCGTTCTGTAGTGAAAATTTTTTTTTTTTTTTTTTTCTTACTGTGGTCTAAAAAAGGGCTTAGATTTGATGTTAAAAATTGTGCAGTAACCCTGTACACCCCAGTCAGCTGGCACTTCAAACCCAGAACTGTGCTAACCAATGCATCACCATACCACCTGAAGGAAACCATGATTCAAGAGAAAATGTTTGCTATTTAGTCTCTAAGAACTGGCCAATGGTAGCTCAGCGGTTAAGGTTCTGCAAACTGTTGAACATAATGGATATGGCCAAGAGTATGTGAATACCTGACCATCTTGTACCACAGACTTGAAGACACACAGATGTATTGGCTGCCTTGGTATGCTGTAGCTTTATTATTTCCTCCACTGGAACCAAGAGGCCCAAACCTGTTCCAACATGACAACACCCCTGTATATAAAATGAGCTCCATGAAGACATGATGTACCAAGTTGTGTGTGAAAGACCTCAAGTGGCCTGCACAGAGCCCTGACCTCAACCCTACTGAACACTACACAAAATCCAGTGTAAAGTCTTCCCAGAAGCAAGGAAGGTATTATAACAATAGGGCACTACATCTAGAATGGGGTGTTCAAAAATTACATATGAATGTGACCGTCAGGTGTCCACAAACTTTTGGCCATAGAGCATATTGGCTTTAATGTAGAAGAGTACAAACATTGTTAACGCCATTCATTTTGATGAGATGATTGACAAACACCATGAGGTTTGAACAGACACACACACACAAAAAAAAAAAAAAGAGACTAGAGTTTTTTTATAAGATATTAGACAAAAGGGCTTTTATTCCACACTATAAACTGGGACATTTTAAACAAGCTTAAACCCGGCTGCCGACTCCATCCTCCCACCCCACAAAACGGTCTAAGTGAGTGGTGTGGCAGTTTCTTTTATACACGTCTCTCTGGCTGCTACATCACTAATCACCAACCCAAACTGTACCATCTATGCTTTACACTTCATGTACAATGAACCATCACCTCCAAATCAGCAGTACACAGTTCACACAGTTCATACACACTCCAAGTCCCCAGATGCTTACTGACATTATTGCTCAGATAAATAAAACTAATCTACAAAATGAAAACGGAAATATCAAAGAAATTATATTATCCCAGATGCATGTGTACATAACAGTGGGTTTTCAAAAAACAAGTTTTCATTTCTTATTTGTTAATTGTAGATATTTGGTACAAAAAATGTTTGTGTTCTGCGTTCTTGTGTTCAGCATGCAGAAGTCCCCGAGAAACAAGAAACCCTTCTGTATTGTTTTTCACATGCTTTGAACAAAATGACCTCGCTCTCATTGTCAACAACGCAACGGATCAGGAACCCATGCTGTGTGCCCCACACTCTACTATGTAACGCTTTTCACTTAGCATATTTGTATTTTTAGACAACCACACACAGTTCAAATAGGAGAAAAGTTGTAAAAATACAAAAAAAAAAAAGACCAAATAGCATCATTCAGAACAACAAAACCAAAATCCAAAAAAAGAGGAAATAGCACCGTTGTTACAAAGGTCAGAGGTCAGAGGGTGTTGGGAACAATCAGTTACACAACCGGGAAAAGGATAGTACAAAAAGGATAAAGGGGGAGATGAACTGGTAGTTCTCCTCCTAGGCCTCGGCTCCTCTCCGGCACGCTGCCTCATTTCTGGCGCTGGCCTGTGTTAACGTGCGCTGCAGGTGACACACATGTAGTCCTCCTCAGCTGCTATCTTTTCAGAAACGCCTACACAGATCATGTGAAACCACTGGTTACAGCAGTCACACTGCACCCAGAACACCTGCGACACACACAAACACGCCACATGCAGATTGTTTCAGCAACGAGCTATCACAAATCCTTAATATACCTGCAAGAAAGGAAAATGCATAAACATGCATAAAGACACACACACACACACAGACACACCTCATCTCCTGCAGGCTGAAGACAGCTCTCAGCTGGGCAGAGGCTCATGTCCTCCTCAGAGTCTTCCGACTGGGAAAGATCGGACAGGTAAGTGGGTGACGCAGATGCCGACGCTGACTTCCTCTCTTTCCTCTTCTCCTTTCTCATCCGCTGCTTCTTCCTTTTCGGGATCCCTCGCTCTCTCGCGTCCATCTTCAGCCCCATCTCTTCTTTCTCCATCCGCCGCTTTGCTTTCTTTTCTGCAGGGGTTACTAGGTCCCTCTTTTGAGAAGACAAAAGGTACACAATAAAATTTCAAGATTTTATCGACTATGATATTATAGTGATGTAGAGTAGCAGCATTGCTCATATATAAACACACAGCCAGCCCTGATACACACTCCTACCTCTTTTTGTGATGAGGTGTGTTCCTGAGTGTGGTAGGTTGTGTGCTCTGGGTTGTCGGTTGCTGGGTGTGTATGCTGTGGACTGCACTGGGCCGGGGGACCTTTTAGTAGCAGCATGTACAGCTGTTGAGTCTCAGGCAGTGACACCTGAAGCAATAATCCTTCCACCATCAGCTTCTCCAGCTCTGTACTCAGACCTAACACACAAACAGACACACACAAACACACCTTTACTTCATGCTGAACATTGTTCCCCACACCTGAAACAATTTGCTCCGGCATTAAATCTATAAATGGCATGAAAGTCATCACAGTAGAGGAATAATACAGGTGGGCAGTTTAAAAATATCTACAATATTTTGATTAGATCAATAAATACTTTAAAAGAAATGCAAATCTATATCTAAAAATACTTAACTTAAGTGTTACTGCAGTCTTTTACAAACTCGCATGAATTTTAAATATACTATTTGAACATGTGAAACAATATTGCGCTTTAGGTAAACATGACTTTTTAACACTTTGCAACCTTTTGATTACAGGGACTGTATGCCAGTTCTGTTGTCATTTCCATGACACTTGATGTCAAAAGCAGATGGCAGCATTATTAAATGTGTGGGAATGATGCCCTCTGCAACCCAGTGGTTGTAAGTGCAGGGGTTTTGCAACAATGAATACCCAACGAGCAAGGCGAGTAAATCATCTGCCTCTGTAGCTTTAGTAAACTGTGAAAAAAATGATCTCCACTGGTTGACAAATTTCACTTTCATATCAGTACACGTCCCACCAGAATGTTTGTCATAGCACCGCCTAAATAGGAAATGGAGATGTTAAGAGATATCTACTCACCCTGCAGAGGGATGCAGCGCTGCTCTAAGTAAAAGACAGACTGCTCCTGACTGCACTTGCTCCAGTCCTGACCCTGATGAACAGACACACATACATAGCCTGTGAGAAACACAGACAGGCTCCACTTTTTGGTCAGGCAGAAGGTATCGTCTTGCTTTTTTCTCATGTTTTATCACATGCACAACAATTAGTTTTTTCAGTGTACTGTGAGACAACCCATCAAGCCTTGCACCACACCCACCTTCGAACTGCTGTCCCCTGCCCAGCACCTCCCCGGGTGCTCCTGAACGGTTGTTGGAGAGTTGTATGAAGCCATGACCTCCCGTGCTCTCCGCTGCCAGTCCACTGTGCGTTCAATCATGTAACGCAGCGCGTCTCCCTCTGGTAAACGCACACGGATCCTCTGCAGAGACGCCATCAGCGGTAAGATCCTGTCTAATGCTGGTTTTGCTGAACGCCGACACAAAGGACACAACCACGGCTCAGACTCACAAGGGTCCCCCTGTCCACGTACACACACACTGTGGAAAGCATTACGACACAGCTCGCACTGACGCATGGCACCCATGGGAGGCTTCTGACACACACACACTTTGTGTGCGCTGCAGTCAGCTGCTGGGAGGAGTTTAGACTGGTTAGCTGCACGGAGAGACACCAAGGACTCCAGCTCCTTTAAACGGACCTCACCAAGAGTCGCCATCTGAAAGGGAAACAAATATGCAAAACAGGTTCAGTAAATTGAAATTTCAGTCTGATGTCTAATATGCAAATTGATAGAAAATGACAAACTTGTACATAAATTTAGTTTATGAGTTGGCTGCATGTACTATTTTTGCACTATTGTGACAGGCTTTAAGAATCACAAAAGGAATATTTTGCAGTGCATTCTGGGTGTTTAATGTTGTCACGCAGATGTGATTTGAGCTGGTTTTTAAACTTTTGTTGAAATGTATTCATGTTTGGTGTCATGCAAACAATTTTCATTTTAAATTTGAATTTCTGATGTAATTCAGGTGCCGTCACATATTGTGAGTGTGTGTAGTAACTCACAGCAGAAGCGGAGTCTTTACTCTCTGACAGGGCTTTCTCTACATCACTGAGATTGTCCAGTCTCCCCGTTCTCTTTTTCCCACATGACACTGCATCTCCCTTTGCCTTCTTCATCTTCCTTTTGAGAGAGCCTCCGACCTCACACCGTGGACACAACACCTGCTCAGAGTGGGACACAGAGAGACTTAAGAAAATGCAGTTCCACTGAGCTACACTATAGAAAATTCATGCCAAGATTAGTGTTCAAGAAAAAAAAAGAAAAGTATCCACACCAACAACCAACTTAAAAAACATCAAGAGCTACAGTAACAAACGTGTGAGAGGCTGTCAGCTTTGCATACCTCCAGAAGGGTGAAGGAGGAGTTTTTCAGGAGAAATGTTTTGGCTGCGGACTCCTTCCATGCCTGCACCTCAGAGATGAGCGCCTCCAACTTCTCCAGTGGCTCCAGCTGCACAGGAATCGTCCGGGCCCTCAGCACCAAGTCTGACAGGGTGTCTAACACAGGGACACGCCCTCCCAACTAATCAAACACATACATAAATACACAAAACTCAATGTATAAAAACTCAATATACAGCATCACAGGAAACATTCCCAACATGATCAGTGAAGATCTTGTCTGGTGTTGTTTAGCTTTCTTTCAGACATAACGGATGCATTTCCATATAAATATTTTGTAAAGAAAAGGAATATGCAGACAGTTGAATTGATCCAAATTAAAATGTGCCTGCCAAACAGACAGAAATTATATCATTTATCTAAAATATCTCATTACTTCAGATAAGTTTACCAACCAAATTCTTTTACAGTATTTGGCTTTGCTCGTATATTTAGCATTTGCGGAATAAAAAGCCAACTAAAATAAGAACCATTATATAGGGTACAACATTCTGCATTAATGCAGTTAAAAGTCAGTGTTTTTTACCTGCAGACCCTCAGCCTCATTCAGCCACTCTGTGGCTCTGTTAATAGAGTCTCGCAGCAACATACAGTTGGGCAAGTATGTAGGAACTGCCTCAATCTCTTTCAGAATGGTAGACAGAGATTCCACACTCTCTCGAGGTCTAAGGGAGATAAACAGCAGTAAAGCGGAAATCAACAGATGTAAATTTCGGGGTGTTGGAGTTGATGTAAACATGAATATATCTCACAGAAACATCCAAAAATTTTAGAGGGATTTATCTCAAATGACCCTTGGTGAAGAAAAGTCAGCGGTCAAGGTGACAATTTGCAAATGCAAATGAAGTTGCAAATGCAACATTTGAGTTATAGCAGCACTGGCATCAGTGTAAAGCAAACAACGTGTAATCTGGTTCAAGTGATTCGATGCTGCCCCCACCTGGCTTTGAGCAGTGCCTGCGCTTTCTCCTCCCACTGCTCGGACACAGTGAGCAGCTCCTGCAGACGAGCCATGGCACGCTCTATCGCAGGGTCAGAAGTTAACCCCACAGCGCGATCGATCAGCTGCCGCATAGCGTCCAGAGTGAGGCCACGGGCAGTGCTGCCTGACTCTTCAGCCTGACGCACCGCTGCTAACCAGCGAGCGGTCTCCAGACGCTCCCGTAGCCGAGGAACTTCCGGCAGATAAACGTCAAACTCTGAGCTCTCGTCTAGAAGGGCATGAATCTCTACCACAGAATCTGCACTCACAGCATCAGACAGAACTTTCTCACTGTGTGCCTGGAAATCCTCGATACGGTTCAGCAGCTCCTGAGCGAGAGGGGAAGAGGAGAGGAAGCAAGAAAAAAACATTGAAAAAAATTACAAAAAAAAAACCTCCTTCATATAAATATCTAAATACAGAGACTATATAAAGCAAGCAAATGAAAGATCCATCTGAATGACCTTCCTATTTCACGAAATAAGGTGAAAGATAAAAGTTCATTTCAAAAGTCATACAATAGGATAATAATTTCCACTTAAACCCATCCATTCATCCATCCATTATCTATACCGCTTTATCCATCTGGGCCGCGGGGAACCTGGAGCCAATCCCAGCATCTTCGGGCAAGAGGCGGGGTACACCCTGGGCAGGTCGCCAGTCCACCACAGGGCCAAC
>JAQQZR010000039.1:8235123-8259265 GCA_030068235.1 Notoglanidium macrostoma | reverse complement strand
CATGCACGGGGAGAACATGCAAACTCCGCACAGAAAGGCACCCTGGGTGACCCGGGGATGGAACCCAGGACCTTCTTTCTGTGAGGCGACAGTACTAACCACCGCACCACCGTGCAATCTAACTTCTTTCACAATCCCAATCTTGTACCTTTTAAGCATGTGTGTTTCATCATGTTGCAAGTTAACGTTAGCTACTAGTTACACATTGACATGACTATTATTATTATATTGTGCATTTTGTGCAGCTACATGTAGTACATACATTTGGTTTGGATAACGTAATGTGCATGTAAATTTTAACTTTCAGAAGTGCTGAATTCAAGGTACGTACAGTATAATCTGTTTATCTAGAATAAAATCATTCAGATTTTTACCTGTAAATTACAGCCATTGGTATTTCTTAGATCATTCATTGAGCTCAAAGTGCAGTTGCTAGATTTACTTATCAGTAGTCAGAGTTTCACACTTTAAATATCTGCACTGAGGAGCTTTGACTGATTGGCTCTTACTAGATAAAGCAAGCAAATCGATATGGCAAGTGTGACCGTGTGTGTGTGTGTGTGTTACCTTTAGTAATGGTGCTTGCATTAGGCTGCAGGGCAGGTTGTAAAGCTGACGCACAAATGATCTCATTTCCTCTACATTCAACTGGTTCTGAGTTTTTCCTCCACCTGCACGATATCTAATGATACACAAATGATACATAAATGATACGTTCTCTCCTTGATTATATCCCACTTTTCATTTATTTATTTATGCATGCTTATGTTCTCTCCATTTCTTGTTGTTGTTGTTTAGTTTCATTGTATGGTGTCCTTGAGTGCCAAGAAAGGCACCTTTAAATTAAATGTATTATTATTATTTAATGCATTGCTGAACACACCAATGTCACATCTTCCCTCACAATACTGAATATATTAGTGCTCGCGTCAATGACCAGCTTGTGCGTGTGTCCAGAATGTGTCCAGTGCATGTGTGAGCGTACCTGGTCTGTCTCTTGCCATTGAGAAGCTGCTGTGCCACAGACGAACATCTGTCTGCATCCTGAGTGACCACTCTCAGGTGACGTAATAGATCATTATCCGGAAAACCTTTCAAATCTGACTCCTCAAGCAGAGAATGGAACACAGACAGGTCTGGAACAGGGCACAGAGAGTGTATGAGAGATAGATAGAGGTTTTACTATTCTACTTCCAACATCTCATGAACAATATTGAGAGGTAGCGCAGCCCTGACACTTGCACGCAGAGATGGCATGAATAGACACAAATTGTTGAGCACCAATGAGGGAACTAGTCATGAAAGAGTGAGTGGAGTTTCCTGAGACTTCGGATCAAGGGCATGCATTTCCGAAATTTTTAAAAACTTGGAACCATAAAAATTGTTGCGTCAGTGCCGCGGTTAATGCACAACCTATGAATAACATATTCATAATAATTGCGCTTCACTGACTGTCACAGATTGACATTGTGTGCCATTGCGTGGGAATTTTATTATGTAAACACCCGTGGAATGCAGTGGCGAATATTGGCAACCATACCCTGCACATATTTTTCTCATAGTTTTGGCATGGAACACACTGGCAAACAGTGGTTTGCCAAAAGAAGCACCATCATATTTGGGTCACCAACTGATCATATTGTCTATACTTGTGTCTTCTGGTCAACCAGTCTCCGACCCACACACTCTTTGGTTCTCACTTCTTGGTTCACTCTCCTTCTCTCCTTTAATTTCCTCTGATGGCCAACGATAACGCCTGCAGCCGAGTACCCTCTATAGTGTTCCAAAGCATGGGCCTTCAAACCCCAAATTCCTGCGCAATGACTTCACGCATGCGTAACTATAGCATGTTGATGAGTGATGATGTGTGTATGGACACTAAAGGAATCTGATTTTGTTCTTAAGCCAGAGATAAACCCTGCATAGCTATAGTTTGGCTCTTAAACATTGGTAGTGGATCCACATCAACCACCAACACTGTGCTGGTGTACAAGCGCAATCACTATAATCATTCACTTAAGCCAAACTCACTGCGCTTTTTGTCCAGTTTGGCCTCAAGGACCTCAGTTACACGTGACGACCACTCGTCATACGAGTCAGCCCTTTGCTTCACAGAATTCATCATGGGATAGAGGTCATCCAGCGTGAAGCGGTACCTACAATGTAACAAAAAGGTATTAAAATAACCACGTTTTTGCGATAACCTCTCAATCAGTCAATAATAAAGCTGCTTAGATCTGTGGGAGGAGTCGTTTTTAATTGCTGATAGAAAGGTCATACCAAAAAACCTAAAACCTGCAGGTCTTCCATGGCTTGGGTTGCCCACCCTGCTGTAGAATAATATAATAAGTAATGAAAGGCTAGAGCACTCACCTGAATGTGTATTTGTAGGTAGGGCAGGAACAGAGGTCGTTAGCATGTTGTAGACACACCTGCTCTCCTGGCCGGCATGGACAGGTGAGAGCAGACAGGTAGCAGGTGGTGCGACACTTAACACACTGTCTCTCATCATCCTGCAGCAAATCATATTCAAACAACTCACACTGCACCACTCCCTAGAGAGAGAGAGAAGACAAGAGGGAGGGGCTCATGAATATGAAAGAAGTTTATCACACATTGTTAAGTGAGGGCCAAATGCAAAGAATTTGACTTTCTAAACCACATCAAGCCTGTGTGAATAATGTCTACCATAACGCAGCTGTGACCGAGGTACACTACCAGTTACTACTTTTCTGTTTATGATTCATTCATTAACTTCAGATGTATGCAAGAGGACAATGACCCCAACCTACATCCAGATGGAGTCAGAACTATTTAAAAAGGAAAGAAAAAGACGGTAAGCTGAAACTCAAGGCCTGGCCACCACAGTCACCTGATCTGAACCCGACATAGCTAGTTTGGGATGAATTGGACAGAAAGGTCAAGGTGAAGCAGCCAACTAGTGTATCATACCTGTGGACAATGCTCCAGGAGTGCTGGAATAAACTTACTGAGCAGCATTTAATGTTCCTTTTAGAAAGCATGCCTGGAATTTGCTGCTACTGCTACTGAATCGATATATAAAGATATGACCAATTTCCATTTTATGACTAATGAATTAAAGATATGACCAAGGTACTCTGTGAATGCGAATTTATTATTTGTTAGCAAAGAATACGAAGTGTCTGGAATTTGTAGGTAAAAATTAAAAAACAATTAAAATGTAGACTGGTAGTGTTTATCAAAGAGCCATACCAAAACACTTCTATGCAAATGCAGCTAGACAGAACACTGGCGAGTTGTTGTTGTTTTTTTTTTTGTGGAAAAATCACATTTCCGCTTGTTTTTTTGCTGGTGCTTGCTCTCACCAATTTGCGGATCTGCTCTCGGAGGTCCTTCTCGTCACTGATCATTAGCGCCATGTCTTTGTGCACGGCTGAGGCCAGAACCACATCCAATTTATCAGCTTTGGCAGCCATGTTACAGATCATCTCATCGTGCGAGAACACACAGTAACGATTAAGCAAGCGGTAGTGATTCACACACTGACGGCCCAAGGGCATCTACAGAAACAGAAGGGCGATGATTATCTAACCAATATCAAGATGTGACAAAATCACTGAAAAATTAACAGCTATGATGTTATGTTATATAAAGGATTACTTCATGTTAAGATGACAAAGATCAGATATACTCCAGTATCATCACATATAAATGCGTAAGGCAGGTAGAAAGCTTTCTTACCCAGTCCACGGTGCAGAAGTTCACAGCTTCTGCAAAGTTGAAGCCCTGATTAAAACCACTGTGATAGGATCTCGGGAACGTGATGACGAACTCTCCTGCACACTGATTGGTCCTGTAAATCTGAGAAACAAAGTAGAGGGATTACTTGAATAATTCAATTAGTGTGAAGTGTAATTACTGAACCATCAGCACATGAGAGATTAAAACAGTGATTCAACATTAGAAAGACTGGACCGTGTGCATATGTATGAGTGCAAGACTAAGAGAGACGGAGAGATGTGTGTGTGTGAGATGGTTTGGTGCATACATGTCAAATGTTAGTGTGTATGTATGAAAGAGAGAGAGGATGAGGCATTATTAAATGTGTACGTGTTAGTTTGTGTGCATGGGTGTGAAAAAAAGAAATGAAGATGTGGTCCATAAGAGAGCTAGATGCGTCTGTGTGTGTGACGCGTCAGGCCCAGTGTGCGTGTGTGTGTGTGTGTGTCTTTGTTTGAGTGAGTGAGACAGAGAGGCAGAGAGAGTGTGTGTGACTCACTGGCACTCCGTGGGCCATAAGTGTGTTAGGGTTCATGATGGTAACGAGCTGGTGCAAGAGATCTGGCTGAGACTCAAACAGCTCAGGTGCCAGCTTCTTCATCACTTCTTCCAGCTGCTCAGCAGCACATCCTGGAGCTCCATACCATGTCTTAGGCTCTCCCCTACACATAAAACCAGCATCTACTTAAAGCCACATTCTTATAGTCACTCACTTTGCCCTCCAAGACAGATGGAACTAATATCACCACAGCATGTGGAGGATATATTTAGCAATAATCTTTGTCACAAAGTAGGCTTCAGCTAAGTTCATAAAGCTAGCTCAAATGCATTCTTGTCAAATCCTATTTACGTCAAAAAGATTTTCTGCAGTATAAAATGGCACATGCCTTGTAATTTCTGCATTTTCCAGGCCACACCTAAATAGTCGAACAAATCTGATTAAAAACGGACATCTAGAAAGGTCTTTTTTTCTTCATTTCAGACATTTGCAATAACATCACGGCCGAAACTAGACAGAAGGCAGGTCAGGGGAGTACTTATTAGGGTTGTAAAGGCAATGATGGAAATGAATCACGGCAACAATCATAAATGGATTATTATCGATTTTAGAATGGACAAAAAAAAAAAAAAAAAAGAAAGGACAGACCGTTGGTGTGTAAAAGAAAAAAACTCATATTTTTAAAAGGTTAGCAAAGTGATTTGCGTATACCTCTGACACTTAGAATACCGTCCCCTAAATTCTGAACAATGCTGGTCTCGTATCGATCAGCGGGAGCCAAATCATATAATAGAAGGAATTGTCAAATATCGAACTGTTCTCTTATCACTGAAAATTGTGTCCTATCTTAACAGATTCAGTGATGTCGTCAAACATACCGTTGCTTTAACAATGAAAATCGTATCATGTGGGAGCCTAAGGTTTAGACCACTTTAGGCAATGTCACCTAACTGTAGAAACAACAAAGCAGCAACATACGCCAACCTCATTAGTCACTGTTGCCAAATATATACAGAATAATCATGGATGATGTAAAATATGATCCACAGTGTAGTCTCCTTATGGAGAGATAACTTACTAGCTAACTTTCTCTCACCTTGCACTTCTCACTGTGCATATAAAAAAAAATTGTATCCCCCTGCTCTGCTGTGTGAACAAAGCCTTAATGTGGTCTAGGCGCAAGCCAATAGAGCTCACCTGAAAAATGCTTCCTAAAATATTTTACACAGTAAGTGATATTGGTGACTATAACTTAGTGTTATAGAAGATTTATAAAGACAGGCTGACGGTTATAATTTGTTGTGGAAGTTATTTAAAGGGGACGTCATCGATTCCGAAGAAAGATTGATATTTACACTCAACAGCTATACAAATACACACCTCCCTTCAGTGCTCCTTCAGAAGCT
The DNA here is from genome assembly GCA_030068235.1 of Notoglanidium macrostoma. NCBI lineage: Eukaryota > Metazoa > Chordata > Actinopteri > Siluriformes > Auchenoglanididae > Notoglanidium > Notoglanidium macrostoma. The sequence continues at coordinate 8,253,598 of JAQQZR010000039.1, read as the reverse complement.
ACGTCCCCTCAAATTCATAGATGTGCATTGCCAAGGCAACAACAACCAACCAACCTGGCTGGAACAGTGTTGTGTGGTTTGGCCAGAGCCAATTTCATTGTTACTCTGTTTACAGAGCCAGGGCTGTATACAAACACCAGAATTTTTTTTGCAGCACACACAGAATAAACAGATAGCGGACTGGATAAGACTCGATGACTGCACTCTAAATACATTCAGAACGCATGAAAAGCGTGATAAATGGGTATTTACCAATGCAGGTAGTTAATGGAGTAGCTCCAGTGGTCCTCGATATGCCAGCAGAAAGAGGAAAAGCACATTCCCACATACAGCCAGGGCAGGGTCATGCCACATATATCAGCTGTCACGTGGGTCAACACGGATGGATCCATCATTGCCATGTTATTAAGATTCCACCCACAGCTCAAGTACTTCTGCATCACACAAGCAGAACAAAGTTGACATGACAAAAGTAAAAAAAAACCCAAAAAAACCCAACAACAACCAGCTTTTACTTTAAGGTGTATCATGATCATTTAATAGGGCTCATAACACCTCACTGAACCTATAAATGTAAATCAGTGTTTCCCTTTTCACATTCACTTTTTTCAAAGTGTGAAAAAAAAAAAGAACATTTAGCATTGGATAGGCTTTTTGTACTCTAGCTATGAATGAAAAAGCTTAAAAAAAAGTCATTTCATAACAATCAATGTATTGGTCAGAGATCAACATAATGTAAACATGCATACATAAACAGTTCAATTGATGGGTGTTTAGCACACGATATGTGGGTTTTATTTGTATGCATTGCCCTGTTGCTTACTATTAATATGTGCATAATAAGAACATTCAGCTCTTGAAAATACAAATTGATTCAACTACCCAGGGTGTGGACTCTGCTTTCTTTTCCATTTGTCCAGCACTGTGATTTGGTTGTGTGTGTGCTAGATGTTCTTATAAAATACATTTTCCAGAAATTCTCTGCTACTGTGTTGCTGTATTTGTATCCATGTTTTAGTTTACCTCATCTTGCGGCGCAACCTTGAACCTGCCGCCCTTAACGGGAAAGCCGCTGCCAAACTCCTTGGAAGCAATATCAGCTCCATACTCCACCGTCACATCCTCTGCGATAGTGGCTACTAACCGCCAGAACTCTTTCTCTACCAGCTCAGTGGGCACCATCTACACATACACAAGCACAGAAACAAAAGAGCATAAGGTTAGCACTAAATACAACCAGATATGTACAAATTAAAAGATACTAACATTTCTTTTTTTTTTTTTTTTTATAAGAAAAAAGGGCATTTCTGAGCTTACATGAACAGGCATGTTGAAGTAGTCAGACTTAAATGAGTCTGCCATTTCCCCAAACGTTTTGAGGGAGTATTCTCTGCGCGCCTGCTCAAACCCAAATGGCTGCTGTGGCTTACGACATTCCTGTAGAGAAACATGCTGCAATCATTGAATGAAAATCTTCATTAAATTTGCTTTAGGTCTTTTCCTTACTGCAAATTTATCTGGATTTAGGAAACATTTTATTATTTTTTCCGTTATGATGTTATTATAAGTACGTTTTGCGTTAAAAAATTAAGTATTCATGTGTCTCATTCATTACACATACACACACACACACGAGAGAGAAAGACATCTCTATATATACACACACATCTGTAAATAAACAGAGTACCAATCAAAAGTTTGGACACACCTACTCCTTCAGACGCTTTTCTTTCTTTTGACACTGTAGAACAATACTGAAGACATCAAACTCATTCATATTTTAGATTCTTCTACATAGCCAATGTTTACCTTGATGGCACTATTGGCATTTTCTTAACCAGCTTCATGAGACAGTCACCTAGAATGCTTTTCATTCAACAGGTGTGCCTTGTCAAATGTCAATTAGTGGAATTTCTTCTCTGCATATTGCATTTGAAACTATCAAACAGTAAATAATAAAGTTACAGTAAATAGCACTATTCAACAACTGAAGTAGTCAACTAAACAAGAGAAACAACAGTCCATCATTTCATTTAGACATGAAGTGTTAAATGTAAAGTAAAAATCATTAAATTAGTAGGTGTGTCCAAACTCTTGCCTGGTACCATGTATGCGTATATATTTATATATGTGGGTGTGTCATATACATAAAACCAAATATAGATCACTACATCATTACAGAAAATCATATATAACAAAAGCTACAAATAACCCCAGTAGTAATCTGTATGTTCCCGAGTTAGCTTTGCTAGTGTTATAAGGTAACACAGTAAAAAAAAATTTTGATAAAATACATTTAATGTGGTACTGTTGTGTATTGGATTATTCTAGAAAAAATAAGTGTTGAGGAAAAATCTCTCTCATTATTCAACTTTGTAGTGACACTGTAACATAATAAGCCAAAGCCTTTTAACATTGCAGGCCATAAGAAATTAGACATCAGCAACTTGGCTCTGTATTGATACAATGACTATGAAATTAGTGTTAGACAAGCATTGTTCTGGATTTGTGAGTGAAATATTAGGGAGTGGCAGACAGACCCCCACGTCCCACACCTGTGCCAGACACTTGGGGCACCTCCAGTCACCCTTAGGGACATCATGAAGGGGCGGGATCAAGCAAAAAGTGTGGTAGCTGTCATCACAACCGTCGCATAGCAACAGCCTGTCCTCATCACTACCACTCCCACATACCAAACACACATACAGGTCTACCTAGGGTAAGAGGCAATCAAATGGGATGAATGAAAAAGACTGGAATATAGAGGATCATTGTTGTAATACTTTAATACAGAAAATTTCGCAAGTACATGATAAAGAGAGAAGAATCAAACAGACGCAGTAAGAGGAGACTTACTACACTGACAGGTGGTGTTGGAGTGCTTTTCTTATAGCGTGATTTGGTTTTCTCCGGCTCAGTTTGCAGGTCTCTCTCCACTGGCTCCTGTTTAATCTGAATGGGTACTTCCTTTACTGTTGACACAACACAAGAGCTTACTCAGTTGAGCTTGTCTTTCAAATCAGCTCTTGAATGTTCAATTCTGTTCATTTTTTGTCCTCGACAACAATAATGAAGAAAATAAGTCAGATTTTTGAGAGGGGATCTCAAAAAAAAGAAGAAAAAAAAGACGAACCAAGTGGCATTTACTTCCAGGTAATGATATAGAGACTGATTTAGATGAAGGAGATAATCAAAGCAAAAACTCATTTAAGCAATTGTAAACTTAGAACTATTTAAAATTCTAAGTAGATTAGGGTATAAATGTAGAGGACCGCAGAATGTTTTTCAGTGGAATAGAAATGAAATCTTTAAATGTGGTTTTCATCCTTTTCAGGTTTGGGGGTAACCAGACTTGGTTTTATGCTATAACTTCACTTATGGTTGAGATAGGTGCAAAAGAAAAACTTATTTCAGGCCAAGAGAATGTCATTTTCAGTAGAAAAAAAAAAGGACCATTCTAATCTATCATTCCCTATAAAGTACCAATCTACCATTTATCCATCTTACTGATTATGTCCCCTACCTGAATCATATTATCTTTTTAGCTTCTGCATGAAGCACTTTCTGCCGCATTTTATGTACAAAGGATGCTATACAAATGATGACACAGACCATGATAAATGTGGTGATAAGCTTGTGCAGAAACAGCATCTCACCTGGTTCAGTTTTTGCTACAACAGAGCCCATCCGTCTCCTGAGATTAGGCCTGTTCTCAGACATCTCTCCTCCTGCATCGCCCTCTGACTTCCCACAGCCCAACTAGAAAGGAGCAAGACAGGAAAGATGATTCTTTATGCTAATTATAACACTGCAGTGGTAAACGTGTCCTGAGGTAAGGTTGGTGCATGTGTGTGTAATAACGCACTTGATCTACCTCAGCTTTCATCCGCTTGGCTCTCCTGGCAGGTGTGCATGTATCGCTGGGTTGCACCTGCACCTTTTGCCTCTGCACCAGATCGTGAGGTTTATATTCTTTATCATCACCATTTTCTGGGAGGGAGGGCTTCGGAACGAACTGCAGATGAAATAATAAAATTTACTTCCTCTTCCACTTCCAGCACCTGCAAAGGAGGTCTACTGGCAGAGCCATAATTTTCAATCATACAAACGCGTCTGTAGTACATGTCTATGCACTTAAACATTTGCAGAAATTAAGACGTAGTTATGTAAACACAGAGAAGTACCAGAGAAAATAGATTTGTAATTAGTCCCACTCCAATGGTAAAAACAGCTGATACAGAGCACTCCTGGATATCCGCATCATGACTCATCTCGCATTCGAAAAGAGGATTAGCACATATTTCAGAAATATTTAGAAAGTGCTAAGGCAAGAGCATGCATGCATCAACGGAGGAGGGAAAGAGAACAGTGCTTATTAATAATTCAACTTTTTTGTTTAAAAGTTTAGAAGCAGCATTCATTCATTTTCATTAACCACTTTATCCTGGTCAGGGTTGCAGCGTATCCAGAGCCTATCCCAGGAACACTGGGGGCAAAGTGGAAATACGCCTTAATCCATCACAGGGCATCACACACACACACGCAGACTCTCATTCACACCTGCAGGAACTTTAGAGCCATCAATCCTCACACTGGTATATCTTAGGGAATGGGAGGGAACTGGAGAAACCCAGAGGAAACCCACAATGACATGAGGAGAACATGAGAAACTCTACAAAAGCCATGAACCAGGAACTTCGGCGCTATGACTCTGCAACCCAGGCACAAGGAGTATTTCTATTAATGTAGAATACCATGTAAAAATGGAATGGCTTCCTCTGAATGAAGATAATTATGCCAAACATCCACCAAGCCCAGAGTGGTGATAACACCAGATACAAAAAATGCTGGTCTTTACTGGCAAGTGGTCACATACTACAGTTTATATAACATACATATAAATGAATTAATAAGATGGGACTTCATTGGGTTAAGATAGTCTTGACTCCACTCTTAACACGAACATGGCAGCACGGGACTATGCTTTCTTTTAAAGGCTTTCAGCTTTATAAGGTTGTCCCTTTTTAATGACGAGATAAACAGCACAGTGTGTTGCCAGGTTTAGAGTAAGGGATGGCAAAACAGTACCAAGCTCTGTTATAATATCGCTTATTGTGTGCACATTCTGTCTCTCCTGATAATCTAACCCAGACAAATTAGTCTGAATCCCAATGAGCTTGGTAGGAGTGTCTCTAGCTATTATCAGATTATCGGTTGGAATACGCAGAAGGGAGGAAACCAGGGGGAGACTGTGCTTCTGAAATGCTTAACCCAGAGGGATCTCTTTCACAAAGAAAAGGGAATAAGAGAAAGAGGTAACAGCTGGTAGTTTTAAAAGCATATTCCCTACTGTAACTTACAAAGCTCTAAGGGCAGTGAAAGCAAGCAAGGAGGGAGACGAGTGCAGCGAATGAGGAGGTGGAAAAAAACAGAAACATTGTGGTGAAGATGAAGGGGATGTTCATCAAATGTTTTCTTTGTTTTGGCTAGTTTTGAGCAATATTAATATTCTATCAGTGCATGGATGTTAACCAAACAATTGCACAAATATCAGGTACCCGACTGAACCTGGTTCAATTAGTTACTGGTGAGAACACAGTTTTATGAAGGTCTGCTCCAAACAGATGAAAAAAAAAAAAAAAAAAAAAAAAAAAAGACTAAGTAGGTTCAGTTGGAATTTTCGTATTAAAAATTTATCAGACTGTGGAAGATTTTGAAAAAATCTTATAAATACAGACCAACTCTCCCTGCAGAACAAAATGTCTTTACTTCTAGCACACAAAGATCAGAACATGGATTTGGTTTCCTTTTATTTCAATGAACAACAAAAATGGTCCCATAAAGGCATGTACGTAGAAATGTCAAATTGTTTTTGAACCTGAGCATTTTATAAATGACTCTAAAAACACACCAATTAGTGCAAGAAGAAGTATTAATACTACTACATATAATAAGATTATTCTAGCATACAAATAGCATATTGTAAACTGGAAGCCAGTAACTATCGTATTCAATCTTTTCTCTAAGAAAAATCCACTCGTATGACTGCAGAGGTAAAACAACCCTCAATGTGAACAAATAAGAAGCATCCATAGAAGCACACCCTGCTAAATTCCTGACCAATGCGTTGGTGCATTTGTAAAGAGATGAATGTGAAACCAACTGAACCAAATTAATTTTGCCACACAAAAACATCAATTTCTGTTACAGATTTTAGCAAATGAATTAGGGGTGAAAATGGATTTAAAAAACAACAATGCTCAATGTTCTGCTGCTCCATCCATCACTTTCTACTGAAGTGTGGCATTTGGCATCACGGTGTATGGGAGGGGTTTGGAGATTGAAAGGGTGGTTTGGAAAATAGTGAGGCAAAGGCAGGCATTGAGGGGTTATAATAATCCAAAATAATATTGGGCTTAAGGAAAAAAAAAAAAAAAACGAAACAGACCAGACACCAAAACATGCAAACAAAAGCAAAACAGCAAAAGATAACTAAAACAGGAAGAAGACAATCTGTTGAGAATATAGTTAAAAGATTTTACTAGTGGTTAAAGAATATAAGAACAGAAACATGTTTATAATGCAAGATTTGAAAAATCTTAACGTTCAATGTAAAGATTCTGTCTCAAAATTGCTTTTGTTTCAACTCCTTCAGTTACGGCACAGAAGTAAAATAAACATTCATATCCCCATAAATGAGCCAGTGTTAGAATAGTTTGGTCCTGAATCAGTAAAGCAGACATACCTTCTCCTGCTCAGGAGCTACCCCAAAACTCATCAGTTTGGCTGCTAGCTCTGGAGCCTGGGCGAGAGAAAGTGCCAAGAGTTATACAAGAATTTAGGTGACCTCAGATTCAGAGGTCACGAACATCCAATTAGACGTCTCTCCTTTTGGACACAGCAAATATTTGAATGGGGAGCGTCAGGATACAAATTTTTTTTTCTCTTCCTAAAAACATTATTTAAAAGTCATTTTACTTCCAGATCAACAGATCACAACAGATACTCCAAGGATATATTTTTGTCTTATGAAGATCCTGCGCTGGAACACAGCACAAAGCATTGTTAGGACAGTTAAAGCTCTCGGAGATGAGTTTGACACAAAATTATTCTAGCTAAAATTAAACAGAAAAATGCAGCACAGCACAGCAGGCAGGGTTTATTCTTGACATGACCTTTCGGTCACAGCAAAACCACTCTTACGTTAGGCCCAATGTGCTTAAGATTCCCAGAATTAAAAGTCTGAACTCACACAATTTAAGGAATAGCGATTCCAACAGATTAAACCTAAGATTAGTTCTGAATGCCTAAAATATTTGCTAGTCATAAGTAGCATTTCCACTGGAAAAAAAAACCCTCTGGTCTGATGATGTATGGATGTTAATAGACTGCATTTTCACTTCTGAAATCCAATTAACAATGGAATTGATGAAAATAAGGTATATCCTTTTTCTCATTCTCTGGTTGTGAGAGCAAAATCATCTAGAACCTCACAAAAAACAAAACAAAAAAATATGTCATTAATCTGATCCATTCTTGTGGTTGCATTCTTTAACCGTTTTGAACTGCTAGGTTTATTTTTTGTAGTTTTCCTAGCCTGTTTGGTCCTGTGCATCCCTGTGGTCATTTCTAATGAATTTCTACTAGATGGCTGTGTCATGCTTTATACGGACAATTTAAGTAAAAGGATGAATTGTTTGGCATTAGGCTTTCTATTACTATGCATGTTTAATTCAGCACTAAATTGATAGAAGTAAATAACTGTTTGGTACCTATAGCAGCCAAAACCTTAAACTCTGACACAAATCTCATCCGTAAAATATTAAGGAATGCTATGATGGTCAAATGCTTGGGGCAGTCGTTGCTTAATAATAACAATAATAATAATAATAATAATAATAATAGTTCTGTGCTAGTGACTAAAGGTTTGTGAGTTCAAATCCCAGGATACTGCCCTTAGCTCTTTAACTGCCCAGCTCTAGGTTTGGATTGGTTTCTACCCGAGCTGTAAGTCAGACTGGATAAACGCATCTGCCATATGAATAAATATGGATGCATATAAATATATGATGCAATCTAATTAAAAACATCTGCTATTCATTTACCCAAGCCACAGCTTTCCATCCTTCACAAATCCTGTAAAATCCACCTCTGGCAGACAAAAGCAGCAGTCTTTTTAAAGCATTAGAGTTTGTGAGAACTCTTCTGTTTTTATGGCCTGGTTTGGTTAAAACTTTAAAAACATAAATATTCACATTCCTGTCTCATACTGAGCTGAGCTAGTGGAAAATAGGCCGGAGTATTTTATATGTCATGTATGATATACGGCAGCTTGTAGGGTAAGTGAGAAAGCTATACATCACGCCTCCTGAACGACCTTAAATTCTAGCTCGCTGGAGTGGTCTTACTGGGTCTGTAAAGATTTCTAATCCAAGTCACGTTAAATGGTTAGAATTCCAGGATAATAAGGAGTGTACACACCAGCAGGTTGGCCCCAGACTGGAAGAGGTTGTAGGGGTAGAGGATTCTTTCGTAGTGAGCACGCAGGTGTGAACCTACTGCCTTGCCAGGTGCAAAGCCCATTGCCATGGCGATCTTTGTCCATCTGCGCTCCTTACATACAGTATCAAAACCTCCCTCTTCTGAAACCAGCTAAATTGTGACAGAAAAAGAAACAGAGAGCACGGTCACATACAGGCTTGAATACAAACTGTTCTCATCATGCCACTGACTACAATATGGATATACAGTAATGGACGGTTTACACTTGGTTTAAGACCACTCGTCTCTCTGCTGTGGTTTTAATGGCCTTACCTTGTTTAGGTGGAATAGATCTAGTATCTTTCGCTCCACATGTGGAATTTTAAGAGCGCATCCCTGAAGCTCCCAGAACTTAGCAATCTGGTCCAGAAAATTGAGTTTGACCCTTGTCTGTGCCTGGGAGAGAGTAAAAGAAGAGGGGGAGCAACAGAAAAGCACAATGGCAGAATAAAAATAAATAAATAGAGAGGTAGGAGAGAGAGAGAGAGAGAGAGAGAGAAGGTAAACAAAGAAAAAACAACATGAATTATCTAGAAAATAAATGCTGGATGATAATGATTAACTGATTTCCCTTTGTTGAACTGTGCTTCCTTTGATATGGAAAAGCAGGAAAGGTCTGAAAAGACCCCAATTCTGCTGACTGAAGCTCTCTGATTGAAAGTGCAAGGCCTAATGCCTCCCGGTGATTCCTTGAAACATCTCCACTGAAAGATGAAACTATCTAATCCACCCCCCCCCCCCACCCAGCACACACCCTGATACAAATGTTGGGTGTGAACTAACCTCTAACTCGTTGAGTCTCTGGATCCGAGGAGTGAAATGAAGTTTGTCGACGTCACATGCAAATGGAGGCTGCCAGTCCTGAGCACACACAAACAGAAACGTGAGTGAATTTAACTATACAAACGCAAGTCAAATGTAGCAACCGTTGTCCTTACCAAAAACATTCTGACTTCTCAAACAGCAAATGCTACTTTAGTGTGAAACGCTCTTGTTGCTGCAGAGTTTTCACATTTCTCAAAAACAGATGTGCCAAAATGGCCATAATTAACCCAGGAATCGGATCCAAGATTTATTTTTTCACTGCAGATACATTGCAATACACACATTTACTATGGCAACACTAACTCTATACGTAATTCGGTTACAAAAACATACTGATAGTGTTACACAAAGTTTCATCACTTCTGCACGATCATACTACGAGCTTTTTTTTTTTTTTACATTTTAACAAGTATCCAAGTCTCTTCATGAGCTGAGCTTTATTGTATCATTGACTATTTAGATCACAGCAGGCTTATCACAAGCCCAGAGCCCAAAAAAAAAAAATAAATAAATAAAAAATAAGGGACACACTTCAATTTTACTGCTGCACAAGTCAGTTTTTGCACGTCTACACTGAGGAACTGTTTAACAGTTTCTTTGGTGCACCCGTGCCAAATCCAAATGTGGGCCTTTTGATTAAAAAACAGCAGTTACTCCTTCTAGAGAGAAAGCAAAACAATAGGGAGGTTTTATTAGAGTACACTTCATCCATAAATACGGTCACATTTAAACACCTCTGTCAATCAAGGATAGATAACTTTATTTACATTTTTGGTATATTCATATTTTATAGTAAGCTATATCCACCATTTTCAGCTGGATATAAATGACTTGGTCTAATTACAAAATTGTGTTACAATAAGTGCTCCAAGTTTAGTAAATTTTTGCCAATAAGAAAACACTTCAAAATGGAATATATTACAGTGTAGACATTATACATTGCAGGTCTTTATGCACAACCAGGTCAAAATAAAAAGAGGACTCTGGTTCTCAAAAGCAGCAAAATGAACACACAATCTGATTAGTCATGTATTAGAGATTATTCAACCAATTTACCAGGTCAACAGCATTTGTACATATCACAATTAGATGAGGACTGCTATTACTTTATTCTTTCATACACACCTTTTAATAATAAGCATGGATTAAACAATGGCAGTACTGCAAATAATGTACTGTCTTTCATTATACCTTTGTTCATCTACAATAAAGGAATACAATTCTTAAAGATTTGGAAAATGGGGTCCATTCTGTGCAGCATCAGTTCAGGTTCTCTTTCTCATATGGTCTTAACAAGGCCCAACATTCCTGCATTAGCCTGCATGTGAAAAGATATATTGATATGCAGCATGTGGGGAGGGTTCACTAGTGAGCACACCAAACAAATGGCCCTTTAGTCTTAGAAACTGCAATAAACGACAGCAGGGGACTGATCTCATAAGGAAATGATGTTAAATGTAACTGACTGACGTGATATGCAAACAAAATATTAGTGGGCCCCATGTTCTTCCACCTTCTGGAAGAATAATGAGAATTCAAATGCAGCTATATGGATGCAACAAATTATGTTGATTCTTGTTATTAGAACAAAGATCTAAAAATAAAAACAGGAATAACTGGAAAAGCACAGCATGAAGCCTTTTCAGGTTCATCTATTTGAGTGACAGCACTCGTCTCCTATAAAATCTTTTAGTTGATCACTGGTCACACCTACAGACACATGATTTGCTGTAAATAAACAAAGAGCTTACTATAGATACACAAGTGCATGGGAAATTGGAACTAGATAAAGTGCAGCAATGCCGTCAAATAAATCCAAATCGGGGCAAACACGAAAATGAATACCACATTATATACGAGTACAGATGAATGGTTCGGTCACTAAAACTAAACTGAATCAGAGGGGAACTCAGTCATGGCAGGTAACACCTTTTGTGTGCCTGTTGTCCAACAGACTACATTTCTTACCCGCTAAAACCCATGTCCTTTTAGACACAACATACAATTCTACATTTCCGCTTTTGTAACCACGTAGGTGAGCGATCTACAAAACCACTTCCTCTGTCAAAACAAAAACTAGATCATCCGCTGTTAAACAGTGCAGAAAGGGGTGTAAAAAATTTTTTTTTTTTTTTTTTTTAATTATACAATGCTGAGAATGAGCCTTACACGCCTACAGTTACTGGCCTAAATAAATCCACGCTAGCTTTATCTCCTCACCCGCAATTTCGGTAAAACTAGCAGAACACGAAAGGCTCAAAATTAGTCCTTTTGTTACATGGATTCTTCTGAAGAACTAAGGAAGACATCTTCACCCTGTATTTTCCCCACCAGCACCCTCACATCAACCTACATTTTCCACCCTTGATAGTTTCCAAAGACCAAGCCACACAGCAACAATACCCAGCTTAATACTGCCAATAGAGACACACATGAGGATGTAAACAAGATAAAACGTACAAAATTAAAGGGCGATTTAACATATTTGCAAAGTACTGACACCACAGTAAACTTGCTTATGTCAGTTGTGTTTACATCAAAAACAAGTACCACTCTAGTTAATCCTTCATTGATTAAAGTTATTTACAACAGGATCAAAACATCAACTGAATTGTTAAATTACAACCATATGGAATTATCAGGTAGATAAAACGTCCTTTTGTCCTACAGTCACAATAATTGTCTATGTAATGTTATAAAAATGTATGGCAGTATGGTTCTGGACAGTGATTCATATGGGTGTTGTCACCCACATACATACGGCTGGTTAACACTGGTTATTATTTCATTTTGAATAGATAATTACATAAAAAAAATGAATAATGTGTTTGAGATATTAACTCAACGTAGCTTAGAAAGTAACATTCAAACAATAAGAATCCTCATAAGGTGAATACATTGTATCTGTCCTATTATATACACATGAAGAGAATAAAGAAACATAAAACTGTGCTCATGCAAACTTGTACATTCGACCCAATACACTTTTAACCAGACAAAGGGGGTGCATAACAGCTACGATGGGGGGGAAAATACACTAAATAAACTACATTTTATCCGTATTATTGGTTCACAACAGTTGTGGTACAGACCCACAAAATGGCCAGATGGTAGTACACTCACACACACACACACACCACAAAGGCAACATGGAGGACGGCTGAAGTGAACACGGCCTGCACGGTAACCATAAATTCACCTCAAAAAACACCACAGTACGGCTTCTTGTCGTGGAACTATTTCACTGAGGGTTCACGGTGATAATCACCTGTAAAAAAATGTGTATGTAAAATACCAGAGTCGGCTTTGCGCCATTTTGTGTTATCTGTTTACGTTAGTCTGCGCGTATAAGTTATATAAACCGTATAGCAACAACGAGCAATGGAAAAACGGTGGACTTTCTCACTGGAAGGCTGAATATAAAAAAAAAAAAAAAAAAACCACCACACACAACCCTGTATTGTTGTATAATTGGAAATTTGCAATCAGTTGTTCGGCATGCGTCGTGTGCGTTGATGAAGCATTTCACAGCCGATTTGTGTACCTTAAATTCGCCCACACAATATCAATCCTGATCAATAAAAAATGGTCACATTTTGTCCTTTCTCGTTTGCACTTTCTTGTGGCGTGAGACACGTCACGTAGCTCCCATATTGTGTAATCCGATCTACGAGTATTATTGTATTCGCTCACACAAACACACGCACGTCTGAAAAAGCTTTACGTTAACTGTCATTTTAATGCTTTGTTTATTTGAAATTCCTACGGAAAACCTGAAATGGCGGAAAATGTAGTGGTTGGGAAGCTTTCAGCCATATAAACACACCGATTATTTTCCATTTTAAATAAGTTTTCAAGAACACGGTATAGCTCACAAACACCACACCACCAATACTCAGTTGATCTGGTTTGTGCACTGCCATTTTATATCGCATCCAATATCGTGCATTAATAAATATCTACTTGGAGCTAAACTCCAAAAACACCAGAGTCCAAATGTTTGATTAATCTTTAGCAGTGTTTAAACGTGTGCTCGGTCTCTAAACCATTAACAAAAGTATCATCCTTGAGGCCAAATTCAATGTCACAGTGATGCAGTAATGCAGCTCGCCATGTGGCCCTTTTCAATAAGGGAGTGCATGTGTGAATATGTGTCCGTTTATATGTAAACAGATTATACAATAAGTTAGCAACGGGAGGAAAAAAAAGAATCGAAAGTGTCACTTTAAATCACACCAGTGCAACAGAACTCCTCGTTTGAAATACAACGGGCTTCCATGTCGAACTAAAACAAATAAATAAGATCATTAGCTGACTACAGTCGGTTAGGTTCCTGGACCGCTTTGCACCTTCGATTCTCAGGGTAATTCCCCATCCTGTACTTCAAACTGGGGACTAGTCACACGTACTTCCAGCAATCAAACTGTAAAATTATTAAGATCTTGAAACTCCGGAACATTTGGACAATTTTGTGTCGTATCCGTCATCTAACTACTTCCCCACGTTTTCTCCAGCACTAGTACAGGCGCTAATTTCATTTCCTGCTATCTATCCTGGTCCCACTCATTAGCCAAACAATATAACGCAACAAAGTATTGCCATCACCTGACGTCTCACAGGTAAACAAATAATAGCACTGAAACTCGAACATGCAGGGAAATTGTTGTGCCGGAAAGTTTAATTACATTAGCTTACGTTACCTTTATGAAGACAGCTAGCATAGCCAGGAGAGTTATTTTCTATAAGCCCATAACTAGCAAGCAAACATTCTAGCTAGCCAGTCACATCATCTTACATTCAGCCTAGCTATTCTCACCTGCAAGTTAGCAATTTAAAAAAAGAATCACTACTTTAATACATGAACAATTTCAGGTTATGTATCAGTTTAGTTATTGATGTATTTGTGCTGAATGAATTCGTAACTAGCCTAGACAACCAGATCCCTATAGATCAAGCACACAAAGCAATACAGCTGGTTTAGCCAGTGCTGTCACTGCGCCGCCATGTTGAAAATTCTCCCTTTAAATTGAGCACCCGAGCTTGCTAACTACTACCGGAGCCGATGATTAAATATCGAAACCGCGGTTACGGAGCAGCTGTGGCTCGGTGCATCAAGCTCTCGACACTCACCGGCGGCGGTCGGACTTTACAGATGCCTGTTTTCTCCGCGATCGGCCGAATCTTATTGATAAACGCGAATGGATCGGCGAATTCCTCCCAGCTGGGCTCGAAGACCGGGCACTCCGGAGGCGGCTTAAACTCGTCCGGCCGAGGCTGGCTCATGGTCCAGATTCAGAGAGACACGGGTCGCTCGGTCGGGACAGTTGTTAAGATCGGACACTGCGATCGATGTCGCTCTGATACTCCCGTGCCTGATTCCTACTAACTCGAACAATCAGTATCAACACAGGATGGCTGGCTCAGTCAAACACACACTGAGAAGATTGCTCTTAGGCACTTACCACATCCGCCTAAAAAACTAGACACCCAGCAATCCTTACAAGCCACACAAATGAGCCCATAAACCTATATATTTTACCTGCCTGTATTATAATCAGACATTTTAAATGTTATTTTACCCACACTGTTGATATTTTATTTTTTTTTACATATAAAAGAAACATGCTCCAGGGATCTCAGTTATTACATGGCCAAGGTTTTGTTTTACACATTATATCGTTGTTACTTCACATATTTCAGTTGTATGTGACTTACACTGTGAAAAAATGTACAGTCAAATAAAAAGAAAAATCCACTTGTGTTTATTGCTTTTTTTTTTTAATGAACCATTTCAAATTAAATGTTAATCTGTAGTGAATCACAACGCATGGCTACTTTTTTTTTTAATTAATAAATGAATGAATGAACGAATAAAGAAAGAAAGAAAGGGGACACTATCCCCAATGTGTCTGGTTGAAAACAAGCTCTATGTATGGTTTCATGTTAGCCATGTACACACTTAAATTGTAAGTAGTGTGCATTTATCTCTTAACAGTGACAAAATGACCTAATTCTTTCAGAAGTGACGCAATCGCAGCCCGTGGAGTTGTATTCATTAATCCGAGCCAATCATCTCCACACACCGTAATAGTGTTTACTAGCGCGGATGAATACACCCAGGTGACAGTTCACGGTGACCGGGACTAGTTCTTTAAATAGACCCAACGATGCAGCTGATTGGACGCCGTTCTTACTATGAGACTGATGTAATGGCCTGGGAGGGTCCTGTAGTCAAACGCTGGAAAAAAAACGAGAAGACATGAGTTTTAAAGAAACTTAGTAATGTTCGCGAGAAACAAAAGAAACAAACATACAAAAAAAACAAAAACAAAAACAAATTAATAAAATACACGTTGGATTTTACTTGTTTTATATAGCCCGATGCAAGATGTGTTACATGATTTTTACCCTTCCTTTTAGAAACTGTAATTAATACAAAATCTTGATGGTCGTGCCGGACATGAATAACCGTTAATGTCCTTCTCACACCGCAAAGCCGGAAGTGGCAATAGTGCAACTCAGACCTCTTCAAGAAGCAAGCAATGATTTTTGTAGCGTGTGTTAAAACATTATACACTGCAAAGAATATATTATTACCCTAAACATGTAACCCTAAATGAACTGCCTTCTAAAACCAGTTTAAATTGCACATTTTTCTAAATGGTGGTCAATGCAACATAAGTGTGCAATGTCTTCCTGTTTTGCTTTGTTTTGTTCTACTCCTATTAGAAAAAAAAGACTCCTCTGAGGTTTTTGGATGATTAAAGCTTCTTAATCTGGCTTAAATGGAAGCATTTTCGGGAAGTGAAACCCTCTGTTTCTGTGTAAAGACCTACCCAGAACCACTGGAGTACAGGTTCCCAACCCTGGTTCTGGAGCATTCAACCTGGGCACAGAACCTGTGCTTTGAGGGTTCCCAAAATGGCTGCCCAAAGCATCTTATGGTTTGCTAGACTGAACCATTTCCCTATGATTATGGGTCAGTGTAATACAGTATGTTATGACATACTCAGTGGCCAATTTATTAGGTACACTTACAACTACTACACTCATATGTCCTTCACCTATCATGGCTAGATTTTATAGTTTTACAATTACAGGTGGAGGCAGAATAGTTGTACAATGTGTAGCATTGCCACCATACAGCTCCAGGGTCTCCTGTTCAATCCTGAACTGGGTTATTGTCTGTGGTGTTTCTCTGTGTTTCCTCCAGGTTCTCCAATTTCCTCCCACTTCCCAAAACCTTGTCCAAAGATGTTCTGTATACTCTAATGCTGCATTCAGCTTGTGCATCACAACTTGTAATTCCCAATCTCCAGTCAGTAAAAGCCACAGAACAAGCCCCTCAACTTGAAATTCCTACTCATCAACTTGGGGGAGACTTCACAACTGTGAATTCCTTCTCCATTTACAGATGGGACGTCAAGTTAACATGACCACGCACAGCATCAAAAGTAAATAAATTAGTATGTCTTACCTTTAAAGGAGTTATGCTGTATGTATACATATTTGCTTTAGCTCAGTCAACATACAGACATATATACTTGTTAAAGCAAAACACTGGCTATATAGTTCACCATTTGAGGCCAAAAATAAACATCACTTATCACAGTGATCTGGCAGCTTACTGCTAAAAAAAATGAGGTTGAGAGTGACATCATCCCGATCTGAGAATTACAACATACAAGGCAAGTCAAATGCAGCATAAATTGCACTTAGGTATGAATGAGTGTGTGACTACTTGTGCGCATGGTGCCATATTATGGATTGGTGCCAAATTCGGGGCTTTTCTGTCACTCAGTGTTCCTGTGATAGGCTTTGCCATCCTGCCCAGGAAAGTGGTTATTATAGAGCCAGTGTCCAATATTATCTAGAAAGGGCCAGTGTGGATACAGGTTTTTATTCCAACTAAGGACTTGCCACAATTAAGTCTACTGAAAACAAGATCAACTGATTAAAAGGTGGAATCAAGTGTGGCTCCTGCTTGATTGGACAGAAACCCTGCACCCATGGTGGCCCTTTGCAGATAAGATTGGACACCCCGCTATAGAAGATACATGTATGAACAATGACTAACCTTTTGCTATGTAGAATTTTTCAGCCTCCCTTCATCAATGGAAAGACACCGCCATATGACCGCCGCTAACCAGATATTTTTTGGTTGGTGAATCATCTTCAGAACATCACTGGTTATGGAACTGGTACAAATGGTTACACTGATGTACATGGTATACTTAGCCAGGAAGCATGTTGTGGCCCATTTTGCCCGAATTCAGGTACACCGTGATGTTCATTCAGACATTTCAGTGGGCCAGGAAAATATGCTCTACACCATCACAACTGCCTGCTATAATCCTGTACTGTTCACTCATACCAAGCAACATAGTTTTATGGACAAGCATTCACAGACTTTGTTCCTTCCATCAGCATGATGCAAAATGAATCTGTATTTATCCAATCAGGGAACTAGTTTAAGAGGCATTCTTACTCTTTGGCCCCTTTTCATTTGGTTTTAAAATGCATGGTGAGCATTCAGGTCACTAAAAGACACCTGTTTACACCTGTGTCTATCATGCATCTCCATGGTTTCCAGCTGACCACTTTTATTCAAATTTTGTTACTGCCTACATCACTTCTGCTAGAAGGTCAAAGGTCCCCACAGAGTTATATTAAAATGTTAAACCTGCAACATACCTTTATTTTCTTGCACTCAAATTTAGTGGTTGGTTAGTCATCATCTGGCGACCTGCCCAGGGTATACCCGGCCTCTCTCCCGAAGCTGCTGGAATTGGCTCCAGCTTACCAGCTTTCCCCATGACCCAGATTGATAAAGCGGTATAGATAATGGATGGATGGTTGGTATAGCTCACAAAAACCACACCACCAATACTCAGTTGATCTGGTTTGTGCCATTTTATATCGCATCCAGGTCTAATATCGTGTATTAATAAATATCCACTTGGAGCTAAACTCCAAAAACTCCAAATTCCAAATGTTTGATTAATCTTTAGCAGTGTTTAAACGTGTGCTCCGTCTCTAAACCATTAACAAAAGTATCATCCTTGAGGCCAAATTCAATGTCACAGTGATGCGGTAATGCAGCTCGCCA
>JAQQZR010000039.1:8215787-8235023 GCA_030068235.1 Notoglanidium macrostoma | reverse complement strand
GTCTCTAAACCATTAACAAAAGTATCATCCTTGAGGCCAAATTCAATGTCACAGTGATGCGGTAATGCAGCTCGCCATGTGGCCCTTTTCAATAAGGGAGTGCATGTGTGACTGCAGCAGCAGTTTATCCTTAAGTTGCACTTTTAATTCTTCAATGGAATCTGGTCTGTTGTTTAAAGTTACCTTCCTAATAACATCTGTAGTGATGACGACTCTCAGCAATAACCTTTGGTCCATTTTAATAATTGTCCTGAGAAAAAGTGAGAAATTTGTTTGAGACTCCAACATGTTGGTGTTAACATGACACAACATAATAATACCATTTAAGTGTAACATGTTTGCCTCTAACTCTGTAAAGTGACAGGGGAAAAACATCATTAAGTTCAGACAACTTGGTGACCAAGAGTGTGGTCAAATGACTGCTACAGAGCTCATATGCTCGAAGATGATCATCATACCATGTGGTCATAGGTCTGCGAACAAATATTATGTCTGTATTGATCACGACAACCTTTGCCATTTGTCTGAAATCTGGGAGCCCTGAGCAAGATCCAACTGAAATGACCATATCACTGTATTTAATGCCATCTATGCAGATAGAAGATGCTACAAGGACTGTGGTCTGCTAGGCGTTCCTGTGAAAGAGACAGTTCTGCACATTTTCAGGAAATGATGTTACCATCACAGACTTCACTTTGTTAATTTAAACAGATGGTTCTAAAAAGGAGGTGGTAGCTAAATGGAAGGATATCATTTTCTGATGTCTGAGAGCTAATGTGAGGGCTATGTTCTTGAAATTGCTAGCATGACGCACGGCTTTTTTGAAATAATAGTGCTTTAATTTGAATCGCATTGTCGACACATCATATAATGGACCAAAAGTTTGAATTGATTGAGGGTAATGCTCAATGTAATGGTGCTTTGGCTGTAGTTTTTCATTCACAACAACTTTCTGAAACACATCTCTTCTACAATTTTGCCGTCAAGAAAGTACACAGACTCCTCAGTAAAGCTTGTGGACAATGACAATTCCAGCACATCTTTTAAGTTCATTAAAACTTCCCAAATTTCATCCCCCTCAGGAATGTAATGACCAGTCAGCAATGGCAGAAGTCTGAGAAGTGTCCAATTTTCATGACCTGCAATTGTTCCCTTGGAAGACAAGTTCTTTTCAATAAGCTGGGGTTGATTTGTTCTGTCTGAAAATGTATATGGAAACTGTTCAATGGCCACATTCAATGTTTCAAGCGAAAAGAACCCCTTTAAGATCAGTGTCGTCAAGCACAAGACTAATTCAACTGGAACAACACCCTCCAGAAGATCATGCATAAGGTCTGGTGGGAAACCACTGACAACATCAAAATGTTCCAAGCTTTCACTTAGTGGGCAGCTTCCTTTAACACCATACTTTTGAGCCATAGTAGCCTCCTGTAATACCTCCTGCACATGTTTGTCATGAATTTCTTTTGTTCTTGGTTGTAAAGAGCCTGTTCGCACTTCCTTGTGTTGGTTTTCCTCCCTCTTGGCCATACAAAATCGACACATCTGACTAACTGTGAAGCTTTCAAAGAATCCTCCCAAAGAATGTGCAGCTAAATTGTCAGCTACAACAAATAATACAGTGCCTTTCATGCTGCCTCCCAACTGTTCATCATGTACACCCTGTTGCTCAAGAGAAACATGGTCCTGAATAATAGGGCAAAGAATTTCACCATATTCATGCTCTTTGATGGCAGCAACTTTGCAAAGAAGAGCAAGTTGAATGGAATGAAGGGAGGAGCGATATTTTGGGTGCAGATTACCAAGCACCCAGTAGATGGCACATAGCTTATGTTTCTTTCTGGATGTTCCAAGGGTGTTAGCCACCTTAAAACCATCTGTGTACAAGAAAAGAGCTATCCTGAACTCTTCCTCTCTCAAAAAAGAATTGCCTTTGAAGTAGGAATCATCCCTGTGAGATATGTATCCATGTGACAAAATTGTCTCAGATGACATGGCCAAAATGTCTCCATTACATAGCAATGTCTGCAGCATTTTCAGTATTGGGACATAAATGACTGTCTGCTAGTAAGTTTTTAGGACAAACTCAACAGGCATCACCACAGAGAATTCTCTTAAAATGTACGATGTTCGCTTGCTAGCAGTTGACAATGATCCCCCAGTAGAAGTGAATTTCAGGAATACATTATTTTCAGTAACTACGCTAGCGATCTCCCTCACTAAAGAATCATCAACATCTCCACAATGCTGATTTAGTATTCTTCAAATTGAGGAATGCAGATTTTGTTGATCTGCTCTATAACATTTTCACCGATGTTAAGAATTGATGATATTTTCAGAAAAATCGCAGCTACATTATGTTCCAACTGACTCTTCATGTCTTCCACATCCTCGGAAAAATCAGTAACCTCAAACTTGCCATCATCAGCGTCAAGGAAAATATTCTCATGTTGAATGTCTAGATTAGGGGGAAAGTCTTCAGGTGCATTACCTGAAACAATTTCAGGCCTGAATGTCATCTCATTTTGGTGTTCTTTGCTTTTGTGTGCATTAAACGTGGAATAAATATTGCTCTGAATGTTACAGCTTTGATATGGGCAAGTAACCATTTGCTTCAGCTTCAAAAGTCTTCGTAAATGAGTAAAAAAAGTCAACTTCAGTGCAAGACTCCACAAAGTCACACAGCTGACAGCATGACTTACTTTCCATGGATCCTTTTGAGTGTGCCATATTGTTAAGTGAACCTTGAGTGCATTGAAAGATTTAAACATGCACAGGCATTCCTTATAAAGGCACAGAAGAGAGGTGATGTCCGAATGTGGCATCCATGTTTTAAGCGATAATGCTTAAGTAAAAGGCCTCTCTTTTTAGCACAAAATGTGCAGTACTTACATATCCACTGCATTGGAAGTAACCCATATGCTGGGTAAATATGGAAAGAAAAAATAATTTTAGCATCAAGCACCATGTAACAATCAAAACTAGTCATTAGGTATAGCACAGATTTCTAACTACAAAGTTGTATGTACCTGGTTCAGGCTGTCTTTAAATAACAATAATAAATAATAGTAGATAGTAATAAATAATAACAGAAATAATGGTATGTGAAAGTGAATAAGGCATCTGGTCATTTCACTGAGATGATTGGACTGAAATGTGCACTGAAGTAATTTTTCCTCAAACGTGACCAAACCTCACCACCACTCACATTTATCAAATGCAAGTTAAACATATAGGCCTATGAAACACAAAGACAATTCCTAGTACTGAAATTTAGACACCTTGGGTCTGTCAATATATTAATCACATGCTATGATAAATTTGAGCGTAATCACTATACTCTTACGAAACATTTTTCAATAAATGTAGTTTCTAATGGAATCAGGGTAAAATCTGCAAAATCCTCATGTAACAAATTAAGTGTACTTGCGACTACCAAAATTGTCACAATGATCTGTGTTGGCTTAACTGCCATGTCTATTTAAAAAGCTCCATCAGTTTTCACTATCTTAACAAAATCAAATTAAACAAAATACAACTGCTAACTTCATATGATAATCTTAAGCCCTGTTTACACTTGGTTTTAAAATATGTCTTGAGTATTAAGGTCACAAACGGACTGCCAAGACACGTTTACACCTGGGTCTATCATGCATCTCCATGGTGTCCAGCCGACCACTTTTATTCAAATTTAGTTACTACCTACATCACTTCTGCTAGGTCAAAGGTCCCCACAGAGTTATATTAAAATGCTAAACCTGCAACATACCTTTATTTTCTTGCCCTCACGCCAACCAGATACTTCAGAGCTTTTTCTTTTTTTTTTTCTTTTTTTTTTTTTTAAAAAAAGCATGCCACCAAAAACCACTGCTTCCAGCAGGAATAACATTTTTCCATCATGTCCATGTTGGGGCATACATCAGGATGCATTAGTGTTTACACTATGGAAGGTACATGGACAAATGCTGGGACGACCACCTTAGCGAGTGGTTTGAGTGAATGCTTCCAGGAAGTTGTTTTCACTTGTATTTAGGGCTGTGAAGTTATGATCAGATCACCTTATATATGTAACTTGTAAATTATGATCAGATAAGATGCAGCTTAACAAGTGAAAATAGGGTCTTTGACTCCAATTGCTGAAATTTGCACCCTTAGCTGGAAATAATGACATTTTGTGATCTACCGGTATCTGCTGCATTTGTTCACAAACTAGCCCACCTCAGCACCATTTTGGTACAGTTGGAAAGAGATGAACTAGCTCAACTCCAAATCATTTTGGGATGTTGCAAAGTTGTCATTTCACAAGGGTGCTACCATGTTTGAAATATCATGGAAGCTAATAACTTAAATGAAGGGGCCAAGGATCTACTGTAGCCAGACAAGTTTGTAGCTAAAACTTTAGAGTATAGACAGTAGAAGTTTGTTTTTTTTTTATTAGTATTTTATGAATAAGTCCATAGCTAGTCATCAAACAGTGCCACAAATGACTGCTTCATTATTGAAACGCCAGACATGTTTGATAAATGCTCTGCAGCCAATGGTGGTCCAGCAAAACTAGGCTTGTTTAGACTTGCTCTCAAGCAGCATGGAACTTTCCAGATTCTATAAAACAATAATAATAATAATAATAATAATAATAATAATAAAAAAGACTTCATTTAAAGAGAATTTATTCAGAAACATTGCACAGTTGGTGGAAACATACCCATGGAGACAGGTAGCAGTGTCGAAAGAAAAATGCCAAATAAAACCAAAATATCTTTGGCAATTCAGCAATAACTTGAAATTAGGAGAACAAACGTAAATGGAATGAACGATGCACTGACTGTAGAACAGAATAAAACATAGAAGGGGGAAAAAAAACAAACAAACAAAAGAAAAAAAGACAGACATTAGCTCCCTTTCCTTTGGGACAAACTGTGGCAGCCGGTTAGTGGGAGGTAAAAGTGCTTCTACCACTAGCCTCCTGGAGATCAATACTCTTCTCCCTCCTCTTCATCTTCAACAGACTCTGTGCCAACCTCTTCATAATCTTTCTCGAGAGCTGCAAGATCCTCTCTGGCCTCAGAGAACTCACCCTCCTCCATCCCCTCACCCACGTACCAGTGCACGAATGCACGCTTGGCATACATCAGGTCAAACTTATGGTCAAGACGTGCCCAGGCTTCAGCAATGGCCGTGGTGTTGCTCAGCATGCACACAGCTCTCTGAACCTTTGCCAAGTCTCCTCCAGGAACCACTGTAGGTGGCTGATAGTTGATGCCAACCTGGTGGGGACAGACATTTGAACAGGAACTCAATCAAATTTTATGACTCAAGTACGTTGATCAACCACAGTTAATGGGGCTTTAGGGGAAAAAAAAAAAAAAAAAAACACAAGTCAGAACTAGCCAGCTACAATCCATTTACATGTAAAAAGAAAAGAAAATAAACACAGAAACTCAGTGTGAACTCTGTTAGACAATTTAAATTTTTATTTATTTATTTATTTTTTTAAGTCATTTTCAGATTTTTAGACCAAGCAAATGCTATTTGAACGTTGTGTGCTCCCTCACCTTGAATCCAGTTGGGCACCAGTCTACAAACTGGATGGAACGTTTGGTCTTGATGTTGGCAATGGCAGCATTCACATCTTTAGGCACCACATCTCCACGGTACAGCATACAGCAGGCCATGTACTTGCCATGACGAGGGTCACACTTCACCATCTGATTGGATGGCTCAAAGCAGGCACTTGTGATCTCGGCAACAGACAGCTGCTCATGGTAGGCCTTCTCAGCTGAGATGATTGGTGAATACGTGACGAGGGGGAAGTGAATTCTGGGATATGGCACCAGGTTGGTCTGGAACTCTGTCAGGTCGACATTGAGCGCTCCATCAAAGCGCAGGGATGCAGTAATGGAGGAGACGATCTGGCCGATGAGCCGGTTCAGGTTGGTATATGTCGGCCTCTCGATGTCAAGGTTGCGACGGCAGATGTCATAGATTGCCTCGTTGTCCACCATGAAGGCACAGTCCGAGTGCTCCAGTGTGGTGTGTGTGGTGAGGATAGAGTTGTATGGCTCCACAACAGCAGTAGAAACCTGAGGTGCTGGATAGATGGCAAACTCCAGCTTGGACTTCTTACCATAGTCAACAGACAGGCGCTCCATCAGCAAGGAGGTGAAACCTGAACCAGTGCCTCCACCAAAGCTGTGGAAGATCAGGAATCCTTGCAGCCCAGTACACTGGTCAGTCTATGAATAGGAATTAAGTGAAAGACTCATTTCTAAAACCTTTACAATGACCAAAAAGTATAGTACCAAAATCCGAAAATGTATTTGCTCAGGGCTTACCAGTTTACGGACACGCTCCAGAACCAGGTCAATGATTTCCTTGCCAACAGTGTAGTGGCCACGGGCGTAGTTATTAGCTGCATCTTCCTTCCCAGAAATAAGCTGCTCTGGGTGGAAAAGCTGCTTGTAGGTGCCACTCCTCACCTCATCTACAACAAAGATCGTAAGTTTAACCACAAGCCATGCTCTGCATTCACTCAGACTCATTTAAAATTTTAAAAGTGACTTTGAAGGTCACTTTGTGGGACAATATAGAAATACCAATTCATTGCATTTGATCACACTTTGGCACTATAGCAATTTTTAATATAGGTCCTTCCGCTCATGCTCAACTTACCAATGACCGCAGGCTCCAGATCCACAAACACAGCTCGTGGCACATGCTTCCCAGAGCCAGTCTCGCTGAAGAAAGTGTTAAAGGAGTCGTCCCCGCCACCAATGGTCTTATCGCTTGGCATATTGCCATCAGGCTGGATACCATGCTCTAAGCAGTACAATTCCCAGCATGCATTGCCAATCTGCACACCAGCCTGGCCCACGTGGATGGAGATGCACTCACGCTGCACATACACACAATGCAAGAGAGGAAAGATAGTTAAAATGGCTGCTTACCCACCACAGTGGGCTCCAGGTCCACAAATATGGCCCTGGGTACATGGTGGCCTGAGCTGCCTGTATTGAAGAAGGTGTTGAAGGGATCCTGACGGGAATTTGGTATTGATGAGGCTTCCTGCAGCACACCATCAGGTCCCACACCATGCTCCAGACAGAAGAGCTCCCAGCAGGCATTACCTATCTGAATGCCAGCTTGGCCAACATGGATTGAGATGCACTCTCGCTGTAGGCCAATAACAGCAGCAATCAAACTCGATGCTGAAATTCAACACTCCTCAAATCAAGTCCAATTATATTTAAGAACATTCCTTCACCTCTCCTCCCTCGACCTTAAATTATTATTTTTATATGATCACTTAAGAGAAGTGTTCCACACAGTTGCACAACATATTGAAAGCAAATAGGTATGTAATCTACAATGACATGGCAAGGTTGGATTTTTGAAATTACAAAGCCCTGACTCAAAGAAGGTATGCTGGGAACAAAAGGTCACAAGTGCCCCTTTCCCAGCTTTATTCTTAAACCAGGGTGCAAAAAATTCCTAAAAGGCATACCTCTGAACTTCCAACAAGAGCTACAGTTCAACAAAGTCTAGAATAGGCAGAGTTCATCAAGAACTCATCGAGATATTATCTCAATACGTTTTTGCATATTTCAAGAGTACTTCGACATCTCTGACCACAGAGCAAGTAGGTATTTTTAAGGATTTAAACAAATTCCTTCCAGTTCAGTCTTGTAACATATCCTGTAACATAGGATTAGTATCAAATCCAAATTTTCCTATTCAAGCCAGTGATATTATCTGCCGCAAATGTACAGGATACTCACTTAGCCAGCTGACTAGGCATACAGAGGGTCGACCTGGATAGTATAAAATCGTCAGTATCATTTGTGGATACTTATGATAGTATAGTTCAAGGCGAGATTTGGATCACCCATGGGACACACTATGGAGCCGGGGTATGGGAATGTGCAGTGCATAAAGTGGGCTAACTAAAGCATGCGTGTGAAATGAAGCGGACAAAATGAAGGACGGAGGTGAGGGAGCGCGTGGCGTACACACCTCGTGCATTACAGCCTCACTTCCTCCTTCTCATAATTTTGAAAAACTATCAGAACTAATAACACACTTTATATATATATATTTTATACTATACGTACTATATAAACATACGTGAATACATGTTGTGTAGACTGAAACTTGTAGTTGAAAAGCTGCTCGACGCTGAACTGGCCTGGGGCAAAGTCTGTACCGTTCACATGGAACTTCATGAACAAGGAAACGACTCTGACGTTCAGTTTAAAATGGGCGACAGGAAGAGAAGAAAAGGCACACCCCAAACCCTTGATAAGCAGGTAAAGTTCAGCTTTCA
Organism: Notoglanidium macrostoma; assembly: GCA_030068235.1. Taxonomy (NCBI): domain Eukaryota; kingdom Metazoa; phylum Chordata; class Actinopteri; order Siluriformes; family Auchenoglanididae; genus Notoglanidium; species Notoglanidium macrostoma. Next base: position 8,226,700 of record JAQQZR010000039.1, on the reverse strand, counting down.
ACAAGCCTTCAAGTCTCAGACTTCTCATCTTTCCTCAAGGTTTTCTTCCTCCCATCCCCCATCCTTTACCGAGGGGCCTCAGACATTCCGCCAATTCCTCAAGCTTACTGACTTACAGCTCGGAGTTACACAGCTCAAAGGGAACGAGTAGCGTAAAGTAGAGTAAAGTCTCTCACAAATAAAGTCGTGGAATAGAACATCATTGTCCACCTCTTTGTCTGAATTATGTCACGACGCGATTAAGAAAAAACACCGATAAAAGACTCAACTTCTGCTTAAAAAAATTATGTATGTAAAATGAAAGTCGCACAACACCCGAATATATAAAATATATAACGACGCGTATTAAAGTGTAATGTCTTGCTAGCTCGTGGGGAAATTTAGGCCTCACCTAAAAGCCAAACACACACTTTTGGCGCCTTTTTTGGTTTCAAACCAGCAGCTAAGAAACGGTGCCGGGAAAAATAATAAACTTACCATATTGGTTAGGTCGTGAAGAGATTTCTTCCGAAAACTTAAAAAATGTAAATTTTCACCGCAAACCGCGCGTGAAAAAAAAAAAGGAAGAAAGGTCTTTGGCTCCGTTGACTGCGGACGCGTTACGTGTCTCCGCCAACACAGCAGTGTGAAGAGGAGCGCGCGCGTTAAGCCTTTATGCCCTGCGCGCGGACACGCGCCTTCTGCGCAGGCGCGTTATTGGAGAAGCAGAACAGTGCCAGCCTCTCCGACCTGCTATTGGTGAAAGCAAATTACTCTTTAAAACAGGAAATTTACGCAATTTCGCAGTATTTTTTCAAAACAGATCATAAAATACGTTGATATATCTTATTACCCACGACTGAGTAACGTTTGAACGTTTATATTCGCGCTTTACTCAAATCTTTAGGCACTTTTCAGGTAAAGGGGCGGTTCCCTCTGAATTTCAAATTTCAGTCAGACAGGTGTTTACTTTTTCTGCTTCTATTCCTTTCAAACGAGCCTATCAGAAGCACTGCTTACCAAGTGCTATAGGAAAAATGCACGCTATATGATCAAAAGTATGTGGACATTTGACAATCGCGTTCATGTGGCTTCATTCTCAAGCACACAATTGTATAGGACGCCTTTTTATACTTAAGAATTACACTTTTCCTTCACTGGAGCTAAGAGGTCCAAACCTGTCCCAGCATGACAATGCCAGTGTGCACAAAGGTTCATGAAGATACAACGGTCTGCTCTCAGCCCCACTGTCACTTTTGTATGTACCAGAATGCTGACTGCACTCGAGGATCCTCCACAGTAGAAACCCTGTTAAACTTTTAGCTAGTTTGCTAGGTTACTGTCAAGTTTATTTAGATTTAGTAGGCATGTGGTGCATGTCAAACATTTTAAGTAAAACTGGTTAAGTAAATCAATCAAGTGTTTTAACAGTCATTCACACTTCCTGCTGCCGCAGGAAATACATCGACATGCAGAATCAAATCATGGCTCTCATGCAATTCCATGGGAACCTTAGAGAGGCCAAAGTGATGTACAGACATTTTATTACACTTGGCGGTAAACTATTCAACTTACAATTATGTCAGTCCGGGCATCATACATATTGCAAAACATTACACAACAGCAAATCTCATTGGTCACTCATAAAAATGAGCATATATGTTCATAATAATACAAATAATTAACAAATATTCAAGATCTGTGTTTAACGAACATGTAAGTAAATCCATACATTCATTCAGGCTTAATACACAGTACATACATCATCATCATGATGTTCACTGTATGGCAAGCCCAATGATTTAAAGGTACAAGTAGGGTTCTTACTTCTCTTAGTACAGGTTGGGAGACCAAGAAACCAGTAAAGGTCACTGAAGACATGCTGGTGCCAACATTGAAACCTTGTAGATTGTTCATGCCAGTCAAAAGACATGATGTCTTCCATTCCGATCCCAACATGTCCGTATTTTCAATCATACCGTGGATTCCTACGTAGCAAAGCCAGGAGGCCAGTGGTGTGATGTAATGAAAGATTTGCCCACAAGGGCAATAATGTATAAAAGCAGCAACCGGTGAAGCACACTTTGTGTTCTTCTGCATTTTTAGTCTTTAACACATCAGTAGTTTAAAATATTGCACTTTGTAGACTTCATCTACATAAACCTCACAGGTAACCTCAGACACCATAAAACCACAGAGTAATGGATGGAGAGTGCGGACATTTTGGCACACAATACAGTGTGCCCATCACAAACATGGCAACACAACCAAGGTCTGAAAATAAAATTACAGCATAATTATGAAAGGGGTGTTCATATCATCTGTGTTTCTAGGCTGATTCCTCTTCCATGCTAATACACATGGCACATAGTCATGGCAACATAGTAGACCAGTCACAGGCGTTAGCTGCCAGTCAATACTTCAAAAACCAATCCCAGGGAGTCTTTGCCTGTTTAATGTCCGGCAGCCATGTTTTCATTTCTCTCTGAGCACACAAACCCCTGCATCACAACGTTGTGTAGCCATGGAGGTCACTACGTCCCAGCTGTCCAGTACAGGGTCATAACACTCGATACTGCTGAGAAGGGAGTTGCCATCATATCTGTCAAATGGAGTAGAGGAAAGATAACGCAAGAGATGTTTAGTTTGACTGTACGTGTACTATAAGTAAAGAATAAAACGAAAGTCTTAGATAATATGGAGTATGTGCCATACAAGTGAATTAGCTGTTATTTACAGGAATGATAACCTTAGATTAAGTGCATTAATATAAACCTGTAATTTGTAGAATAGTCTGTGTTACGGTCAGAACTGTTTAACATACTGCATTATGTGTGGAGGGTTTGTGTACTGGAACTCTACTACTGTGCATTATATTATACACTTTGAGAAATTGGTGATGTTGGGCATAAAGAAAAAAATAATCCTAGATCTTACCCGGCAATGGCATATAGTCGTCCCCTAAGCACGGTGGCTCCAACATAGCAGCGTGGAGTCGTCATGGGTGCCACTGTAGTCCAATAGTCTGTCCGGATATTGTAGACCTCTACGGAGGACAGATGAGCCGTGCCATCAAACCCTCCAACTACGTAAATGTGGTCATTTAGCAGAGCCACCCCTGCACCTGCAACATACAATACAAACAAGACAAAGATTAAGAAAGTGTCCTATAATGTAGCAAACAAAAGGTCAGAATGTCGCAAAAGCTAACCTGAACGCTTGTTGGCCATGGGAGTGACGCTGGTCCAGTGACCAGTGTGTGGGTCATAGCGTTCCACTGAATTAAGGATGTTCAAACCATCATAACCACCTGTTATCACAAAACAGTAATGTAATTCTTAAATACATAAAACTTCTGTATTGCGAGTACACACCCAGTAATCAAAATGCACAACAATATGCAAATAATTTATACTCCTGATACTGTTGATGTCTTTAGTTAAATGTGAGGGATGAGTTTTTACCATTTCCTTTATATCCTTAATGACATGCCAGCTTGATGTGTGTAAGATTTGCTCTGATTGAACGTCTCCACTGTGACTATGCCACGTACCCAAGCAGTAGATGAGTCCACTGGCCACTACAAGCCCAGCTCCTTCCCTGGCTGTTTGCATATCCCCCAGCATGCTCCACTGATCGATGTTCGGGTCGTATCTCTCCATGCTGGTGTGCCGCCGACTGCCGTCAAAACCCCCAGCCACATAAATCATATCTGAAAAAGAAACATGGAATCAGAACAGTCAGTTTGTATTCTCCAATTATGAATTTCAAGAGTAGTGAAGGTGCATAATGTAGGTTTAAAATTCTCTTGACAAAAGCAAACAAACAATTTTTTTGCCTTGAGATATCTGGAAAAGTGCATACATAGACATGCTTAATAAAAACATTTCTCACATGTCTCTAGACAGCCATATGGTTTTTTTTGCAGATAATAAAAGATTTATCTCTGTAATGGATACACCATTTACGTTGGGCAATCCCCAGACTTATAACATTCCACATGGCAATGAGCAACTCACAAAACATGTTGGGTAGGCTAGATTTACAAGCAAACTTGAACTTGTTTCAGTTTTACACTGTACTTATTGCAACTTATTACCTGAACTTATTTTTAAAATGCTTTCTTAAGAGAGAATGAAAGACTGCTGTACCTCCTAGCGTAGTTGCACCCGCCAGGCCTCGTCGAACATTCATTGTGGCGACTGTGTACCAAACGCCATCTTCATCTGCCGTGTAGTCTAAACACTCGACTGAACTGAGACGTGACCGACCATCATAACCTCCAATCACATACACACGGTCATTGAGGGCAACAGTGGCAACGTAGCGCCGTTTTCGTGCAATGTTCTAGAATGTTTGTGAGGAAAAATAATTGAAATGACTGAAATTATAACTGTAAAATTATTTAGAACAAAATATTTATTAACAAACATTCTGCTACGATTATATATAGTTGATCACTTGGAAATATATAGCAAAAAAGAGAAATAAATAAGGCATGGTACAAGAGTAATTTGTACCTTTTTTCTGTTTTACTAAGTGATACAAGAGAGAAAAACGTCCTGTAAGAAAACCTTTTGCTTTCCTTGATGGGAGATATCCGAGGTTGTGATCTGAGTTTTAAAAGTCTGTTTTATGAACATGGCACAATAAAGCCATTTTTACTTCACTAACACATTTGCCTTGTGAGCCTGTGCTCCTCAGATAACAATTAGCTGTAGTCAGAGAACCACTTCTAATTCGATGGACTGTCACTTTTCCAATAATAAAAGCTACAAAATACTTTTACACTGTTGCAGGTGAAGCCCATTTTACATAATCCCAGCAAAAAGTTTATTCTGATCTACACGTTCCATAATGTCAAAGCATATTCTGAATATGGAAGGTTTCTCAGACAGATAAACATTTTATTCTTTTTTCCCTCCCCCTTCCCCAGTCCTTGAACCTCCAGAAACTCAGGAAATGCAGCACACAGAGCAATGAAAAGATAATAGAGGATCGTATGACCACAGCTCCGCCCACTGGAATGCACTTCCCGTGCGAGGAACCGTGTGGAATGTTTTAAATCTAGCTGTATAGCCCCTGTAATGTTTTAATTATACATTTAGAAATCTTGGAAGGTCTGAATCTACTTATATAAATTATGCCTATTCTGCTTCTACCACTACATCAAAAACCCTGGAACAATATGGGCTCAATTACATAAAGTTTACACAGAGAACAAGGAAATTAATAAAAAACAAAACCTCTAACCATTGTATCCTGCAGTGGATATAAACAGTCCTAAATAATCACTCACAGGTAGAAAACTCCACTCCTGGGTTTTGGGATCATATTTCTCCACAACATCAATGGGTGACTGCTGACTGCCAAACCCGCCGATCACCAACAGCACTTCTTTGGCACCTGAAACCAATTAATTTCAGGAAAACTGTTCGAGTCGGGACATATCAGGGCTTGTGCATGATTTTCCATTAAATTTCTTGCACAAAGAAAACACTTGACCCAAAAGGCACCATATGGCCAAAAGTATGTGGACACTCGACAATCACACCCATATGTGCTTGTTGAACATCCCGTACCAGATTTGGTCCCCATTTGCAGTCATTGTAATATCCACTCTTCTGTTAAGGCTTTCCACTAGATTTTGAAGTGTGGCTGTGGGGATTTGTGCTCATTCAGCCAAAAGAGTATTAATAAGGTTGCTGATGTTGCACAAGAAGGCCTTTATCCCAAACGTTCAGGGCAGTGCTCTGTACAGGTCATTCAAATTGTTCTATACCAAAGCTGACAAACCATGCCTTTATGGACCTTGTTTGTGCATGGGGCATAGTCATGCTGGTACGTGTTTGGGCCAGGCCCATTAGTTCCAGTGAAGGAAAAGCTTAATGTTGCAGCATACAAAGATAGTCTAACATTGCTTCTAATTTTTCTAACTTTGCAGCAACAGTTTGGGAAAAGTCCACAAATGGACATGATGGCCAGGTGTCCACATACTTATGGCCAAAGTGTGTATATACAGGAGTTTACTTCTGCTTTATAAGAGACTCCGTACTGAATGATCCAGAGCTGTGTGTAGAAACAGACCTAGTCTAGGTTGCGTTCGAGGCCCCTGCATCTCACTGCGTAATTCAGGCCTCAGGTGAAACTTCTTGGCTTCATCCACAAGGTCCCTGCAGGCTAGGCTACAGCGAATAAGAGGCTATAGAGAGAGAAAACCACTGGTAACTAATAAGACAAATTATTACATTGTCATTACAGGTTATATGCCATTATCCACAATGCATTTTTTTATATTTGATATTTCAAAGCCAGCTGAATGTGGTTGTAATTTTGTGAACTAATATACAGCTATTAATAAATAGAAAACACTCTTCAAAATAACTCATCTGTAAGAAAATCTGGTCTCCATAGAGAAGGTGTTGCTTAAACAAGTTGTAATCATGAGAGTATGTGCCGTTCTCCAGCATTTCTGTATGCGCTAGCTCAAACGCAGGTACTTATTAAATTAAAGCCTTTAATTCACAAAATGTAATTTTAGACTAATTTTCAGGACTTGCAGGCATCAGGTCATCAGCTTACACTTACCCCATCACTAACCACTGAACTACGTACCTATAATATTTTTACTATTAATGTTCACTTAGGAACGTGTACTATCTATGGGCTCTCACCAGGGACCACTGTCCTAAGTGTGAGGACTAACAAAAGACAGCAGGAACTAGTGGAGATGATTAAAACATGGCAGGGAACCGGACCTCAGAGTCGATGACGTCAGTGATGTAGCGTGGCGTGAGCAGAGGCATGCGCACGTATTCCAGCATGTCCGCCAGGTATGGCTCTCGTTCCTTCCTGTTGTGCTTCACCCAATTTAACACCGCCTCAAACACTGGTTCCTCAGAGTCCACCTAACACACACACAAAACAAATTTAAGTAAATGTTCCAGCACTGCTGAGAGAAAGATTCTAAAATCCCTGGCACAATGTTACTGCTTAGCCCTCAAAGATGGTTGCAAAATGTGGAACACATGTGGAACTGACAAAGGTCAGACTTTTCGTAAGCAAGCCTTAACACAAGGAAGTAGAAAGCATGACAAAAAAAAAACGTTTTTTTACACCCAGTGTTCCACTGAAATAATGGAAATTGCGTACTAGCACGTTCAGGCCTCATGTTTTCAGTCTGTCCAACATACATAGCAATTGTAGTGATGACATGGAGAGACAAAACATCTTTTTGAGTAACATTGATGGCTATAAATCTAATCCAAGTGGTTACAATTATGCTTTCATCAGAGGGGAAGACGAAAGTATTAAGAGAAAGAAATAACCAGTCAAGTGTTAGCACTTTGTGACTGAAACGCTAGCCAAAACAGAGAAATGGGTTGAGGAAGAGAGGGGGGATATTATGTAGCTTTATAACAGGCCCTCACCTGAATTTCATGCTAGAATTTGTATTTTTTTTATAACACATACAGGCAGATTCAAACTTGTGGACCCCCTCCACCACCTCACTCTGTTAAACTGGCCTGAACTGGATGCCTCTGTGTGTGTGTGTGCGTGTGTGTGTGGTTTGTAAAGGAGAAAGTATGTGCCAGCTCATATGACGTCTCAACCATCATAAGTAACTGTCCTCATAAACCATTCAGCTTCAGAACAGATAATGAACAATATCGGTAAATCTATCTATCTATAAAGATTTATAAGATAAATCAATATATCTTCGGTGTAAATTTCATACAAAAAAACTCCATCCATTATCTATACCGGCCAGTGAGCAGGACAACAACAACATAAGCAAAGGGTTAACAATCCATGTGTAGGCCAAATAGAAGAAGTGTGTATTTAAGGGATGAGAAGCAATTATTAAATGGTGCAGTGGCTGGATTCATGAGTTTGTATTGGATCAGCAAGGACTTGTCCTGGCTAATCATACAGTAAAGATTTATAATAAAATAAAATAATGACTTTTTTCAGCAAGGATTAACATTAATACAGCAATTGTCGGAGTGGTGTGCAAAACATTATGAGATCCACATGCTCATGGTGAGTAGGTCTTACCTGAATCTCATCGCATTTAATAAGCTTTTCCACTTCGCTCTGACTGAGGAGCATGAACTCTTCATGTTGCACCACCTCAGAAAAGTGCTTCTGTGAGAAAAGCTCTGCCGCCTGCATCAGGTCCACGCAGTTATGCGTCTCTGCGAAGTCTCGGATGCCCAGACAGTTGGATGGGTCTAGCTGACTGTTGAGAAAATCACAGCAAGCCCTCTTCACACCTGAAGAAGGAGAAAGGAAAAATGATAAGGTATTTAAAAAAAAAAAAAAAAAAAAAAAAGAAAAAAAAAAAAGAACACAAACGAGGGAAAGAACGCAAGAATGAAAAAAGGAAAGTGAGAAAAGGTGGGCACAAAAAAAAAAAAGGGAGAGGAGCAAAGGAGGACAGAAATGCTTTATTTTTGGGTAGAGTATGTGACTATATAAATGTTTATGAATTAATAAGTAGTGTTCAATTACTGCTAGGCATAAGTATTGGAATACAAATAACCATGAGCAAGCATGTCCAAAAGCCCTTTTTCTAGCCCCAGAAAGGAAAATTATGTGTCCCACAACATAATGTGCCCTGGCAGGCAGTATCTCAAAATAAAACAAATGCATCATTCACTCTGTGCAGTATTTATACAAGTAATCTTGTGGGGGCCTTTCCAAGAGTGCTAGTGCCAAACGCTCTTAAATTTACCAAAGGCAAATAACTAATCGCTACTTTTTTGTGCTTGTAGCAACCATTATATTTTCAAAAATATAAAACATTTGCTTTCTCAAAAAAATGGCACTTTTTCTGTGATTTGTGCACGTTTAAGTGATGTCCAAATTCCAAGCGAGACTGTGTACCACTCGATCTGCACTGAATCAAGTACCACATAAAAACTCCATGTGGAATTTACAGAATGACTCCATGAGGAAGGCAAACGTCTCACTATTTCAACACGCAAATGAACTGCAGGTAAAGAGCAACGATGGCTTGCAGTGGGTCATTTACTGTTGTTTGCTCATAATCTCCATCATGCAAAGTCTCCCTGTGCTTCAACAAAGAACAACAAAAAGAGCTCTGTGCAAATGAATCACCTCCAGCAAGCAGCTGAGCACCATGTGGCTGCCATTTTCCCAGGAACGTAGGAGCAGACCCAGAGATTTATATCAGTACTCAACCAAAACTCAAACGAAGTCTTTATATTTAGCTGTTGATGTCCTTTCCTAATTCATTGGTTATATTTCACAGCAGTTACATTGCATTGCTATAGAAGTTGATGCAATAGCAGTGACCTACCATGGCGACATTTTTGTTTTAGAATCATGAAAGGGGGAAAAAAGAAAAAAAAGAAAAAAAAAAAAAGCCAACACACCCTTTAACTCACTAACAGAAAGGCTCTCAACGTGGCCCAGGAACAAAACAATGTTAGTTACCTGATTCAACACAGCATGACATCACCTTCACATTCCCTATCCAAACATGGGAATTAATTACAGCAAATATTTGTTATATTTCCATCAAGGAAAATTAGATCGCAATAACGATTGTTATCATTTCATCGCCCAGCCCGACTCTGCATACTTGCTTAAATCGAACAGGATGTTTCCAGATTTCTATACATGGATACTCAGACCACTAAAAAAAGCAATAAAAAAAGCATGATGGATTACAACACAAATTACTATTGCCTGATGCTGCAGTGTTATGTGGGGAAAAAAATCTGTGTCTATATCTAATTACTAATGTTGCCATGCCCCTCAGTGCTTGTTTAGATTAAATTATAATTACAATTATAAAAATTGTGTATATTCCTGCATCTGGCGCATGCATTTGGGTGCGAAAAGCAACGATCGGTAACATGCTTTGGACTGTACTGAGTCGTCTTGTACTGACAGGTATAGGCACCAACAGCATAAGCAAAGGTATGTGTGGTGGGCAATGTTCCTGTCACATGACTTCAGGAAGCCATTTTGTGAGCGCTTACCTTTAAGCTGGAGCAGGCAGGCAGCAGGAAGCAGCTCCTGCACATTCTCTACAGTAACCAACACCGTCTCTGTGTAAACAAAGTCCAATAGGATCTCCATGGTGGAGGCTGTGAGACCCTGAATATCCACAAAGGACTTCCCTTTCTCTGCCAGCTAGAAGTGAGAAAGAAATGAAGGGAGTTGATAGAATACACAGGACGTATACACAGCACAGATACATTCTCCAATCTGACTGCTCAGAAGGAGTGCATTATGCAGCACATACACAGAGATTTGTACTAATAAAACGATGTAAAAAAGAAAAAAATAATAAATAAATAAAACATAGCTTCACAAAGTAAACCATATAATCATTGACATGGTGACGCTGTTTGGTAGGAGACAATTATTTAACATTTATGGGAGGAGTTTCGAGTGTAAGCACTTTGTAATAGTCACAATGCTTTGTGAAGTTACCCAGCACAGAAAAGTCTCCAGGACTGGAGTTTATGACAGGCTGGGACAGAGAGACAGAGAGACAGAGAGACAGAGAGATGGGGCGAAAATTAAAATTGTGTAGGATGTTCCACAGCATAAAACTATAAGCTGTTAAAATGTTCGACATGTCATTCATCAATAAATTGAACATTATAATTGCTGGCATGTTGTAGAAGTGGAATAACACGCCCCAGACCGAGCTGTTACACAACAATTACCCAGCGCCGCCCCTTTCATACAACTGCACGATCTGTGGCGTGTTATTCCGTAGGTGCATTTCAAGACCTAGTATATCGCTGCTTAAATGTCAAGAAAATAAAACCTCAAATTTCTGGAAAATCTGTATCACTAGCTGCGCTGAAAACAGGTTATAGTGGATGGGTGTTTGGAGAGATTTGAGATGAAAGGGTTAGTCTGAAAAGTGCCACTTCTAAGGAAAGAAA
>JAQQZR010000039.1:8204106-8215687 GCA_030068235.1 Notoglanidium macrostoma | reverse complement strand
GGTTATAGTGGATGGGTGTTTGGAGAGATTTGAGATGAAAGGGTTAGTCTGAAAAGTGCCACTTCTAAGGAAAGAAATTTTAAATGTTTGGCCTAATATGTTACTAATACCCCCCAAACCTCAAGTACAACTTCTAAACCATGCCTGCATTGTTCTCACATTAAAGGCAAGTTATAGAAAAGAGACAAACTATGACACCATGAACCACGACTGCCCATGCACTTTGCATGTCATTTGCTAAACAAACACAGTGGACATTAAAAGAACCCACATGCATTTGTGAATGATGCGGGTTTTTTGTATTAGCAATAGATTCGGTATCATTACATCACAGTCTAATAAACAGAATTATACAATGTATTCATACATGTTATAAGACTACATAGAACAGAAGTTTATAATCTGTATTCTCCATTTATTTTGGCTTCTTCTCATATTCAGTGTTTATGAAAACAAGGTCTTGCCCTAATCCTTGCCAACAGAGTGCTTATTCGCTACTCAAATTAGTTCTTCACCAAGCTAAAAAACTCTTAGCCAGTGTATCATCAACAAAAGAAGTGTATTATGAGTAAATATATAAATATACAAATGTTTAATACAGAAAAAAAATCAAACAAAGTATATACACAAATAAAAGTCCAATTATTATTTGTGCACTGATGCGTTACGTGTTTTTGAATCCCTACTGTACAGTCACATGTTTGATACATTTACTGACCCTCCAGTAACAGAGGCTTCCATTTGACGTTAGTGAAGAGCAATTCTTTACTAAGCATAGACAAATTGTTGTCTACTTACTTATGCAACTGTTGTTCTATCAACCACAAACCTTGCCAATTTCTCATCAGTTGTTGCTCGACACGGGAATTTTACGACTTGCAAGCTGCTCACGATGTAACCTTTGGGTCAAACTTTACTCCGAATCAGGATCTAAATCATTCAGTTCAAGGGACACCGAAACTAAACACTACAGTCTACGCAGGAGATGTCCAAACCAGAAACTGCAACTAAGATGCCACGGACTTCCGTAGTGCTCCAGAGAAAAAGTATGATTAATAATTTATATTTGTAATGTAAATAATTTATTCACATTAATAAGGTATCACCATAGCTGGGAGATGATGTGAATCTACAGTTTGCTTTGGAGGACAGATTACCTGTAGCTCTGACTATATTCAAAAGCTGCTGTGCAGATATCATAGGGTGTACTAGAGGTCTGACATGTACGAGGTGAGAAGAAGAACAGGAAATATGTCTGTAAAACAGCTGGATATAATGCCAATACTGTGTCATGCATCACTTTGTTATACAGCTGAAAAGTCTCATCACGCATGCCCAAGAGCACAAGACGGTATCCAGGTGATTCTCACCACCCCTAGTGGTTAGACGAGGTGAAACAGGTATGAATGTGGCAGAATATTATTGCCGTACATACAGTAAAGCACCTAGTGTAGTAATTTCAGACCAGTTCAACACTCCAACTGGACAATATACCAGACGTGTTTGTCCTTTGTGCTTACCTCACTAGTGAACATGGCACAGAAGTAATCACTACAGGCAGCCAGCACAATGCGGTGGGCGGGAAAGTCTGTGTTCTCCACTCTCAGGGTGATGTCACACAGAGTGTTGCTCTTCCTCAAGGCGTTCATGGCATTCAGGATGGACTTGGCGTGTGAATTGGTCATGATGTCCTTGGGCGCCATGACAACAGGCGACGGAGGGGAGCGACACTTCCACAGGCAGTGCAGGGTGAAGTATGATGTGGATCTGTGTGCGTAAAACAAAACATCCCAGTGTAAAATGGCAGATTGCAATCTCACTACTTACACACGTCCGCATAAATAGGATCCAACAACAAATCGCTTTCGGGAGGGGAAAAAAAATGATAGAAAAAGAATTTACAGTTCTGAGTAAAAGATATCCCAATTCCATTTTATCCACTTATCCAGTGGAACAGAAAATGTCAAATCCAATCTGATACTTATCCAGGAGCCCATGCCAGAAACACTGGGTGTGAGACAGGAATACACCCTGGACTGGTCACCAGTGGATCAAAGGCAACCACACATGCTTACTCACAGGCTCATTCACACCTAGAGGCAGTTCACCTACTGCCCTGTTCCAGCAGGTGTGAGAAAACCAACAGAAACTCCATACACATATTAACCCAAGTTCAGTATCGAACTGGAGATGCTGGAGTCGTGCGGTGCCTCCAAGTGGAGAGACAGATTTCTGTAAAGCTTTACGAGTAGCTCCTGGAAATACAACCTTTATCTAAGAAACATTATAATATTTACGTCTGAAATGACTTTTAACAAATTAAAGGAGGATTTCAATTATCTGAGCTTTTTTTTTTTTTTTTTTTAATTCATCCCTGATGGGACTTCATCATTCTGGTCCTAAACAGCTAAATAAAATAGTAAAGTGACAGATGATCACCAGTGATGGTATAATAATGACTGACAGTCAATGATGCGTAAATTTTGTTTTCAAAAAATATTTTAAATCTTTGATTTTTTTTTTAACAAGTAGGGACAAAATACGGACATAAAATATGAGCTATAGCTGTCTTACTGGTCACCAAGTCGAGTCCTAACTTAGACAGTTAGCTGGCTACTAGGAATACTAAGACATTTAATAGTACACCGGTTTATATTAAGCTCATGACGTTAATATCACTGTTTTCATGTTCAAGGCCTGAAGCTTTAACATGGCGCAAATGACAATTCGCAGACATTTACTAGTAAGTTAATTAAGTAATCACTTAGCCAGTGTAGACTGGAAGCTGTTCAGGTAACAGTTAGCCACACAGCAGGTCCTGTCACTGTTGGACACCTGGTTAGCCTGTTAGCTAAAGCTACCTACCTGACAGCCTACATGCCGCTACTAGCTAGCCTGTTAGCCTTCTACCTGAAACACATTAGTGGCCAATTTAACCATGGCTTTTACACAAATTAAAAGTAAATGTACTATGTGCTCATGTCACGCGAATTAAAAGCACCCCAACATTAGTTATACACACCAGTAAGAGCGGACACACACACACACATACACTCCGTGTCGGGTGGAAATGTAAATCAGCGTTAGCGCTACACCATCCGCCCAAACAGCTTCATATTCCAGCACGACTCATCCTCTGCTGAAATAAGGAGCAAACAACACCTAAGCAAAATAATGCAGTGTGTATTCTTCGCTCAAGTCTTTAAACTTTTCCAAGAGAGAATCCAGGTAAAACGGGTAAAAGTTCCTTCAAGTGGTAGTAGACGGAGCTGCAACTTATCCTCAGCCAAAACACTGCACGTCACTACGTAACAAGATGATGTAGAGATGTTTTTGAAACGGGAGATAGCAACCTTAGCAGGTTTCCCGTTGACGAAAACGTAGCAGCTAACTAGCTAGCGTACAGGAGTTAGCTTGGGTCACATGTATCACTGTGAGCCAATGGCATCAATCCTCCGACGTCACCCAACATTCTCCTAACGTTCACGAGAGTTGTTCTTACACGATTATAATAATGCACGATTATAGATATTGATGGTGGTACAGCAGAGCAGGTTTTTTAGCCTTGAGCACATGGCAATAGAGATTCCTTGTGAACTGGAAAACAGATACTTAATGCAGTATTATCGAAATGTTCTGTTTATTAGGCTACAATTTTGTGCAATATGTGGTATGCTACTCGAGTGTAGCGCCACCGTAAACGGGTTCCACCTGTCGCACAAATATGACTGCTTGTCTCACAAAACGATCATGCTTTCGTTTAAGAGTTTAGAAGTGACGTAATAATTTGCTGGTTCATGGATAAGATGCTAAAAATCAACACAAAGGTAGTGTAATTGTTATGAAACCAGTTTGTTTTCATAAAATAGCCGTTTGTACAGCGTACAGAGCCACTTCATCCATAAGATTCCATTCAAACTGAACAGCCTCTGGTCTCCCTGCTAAGACCGCACAGCCGCTACACGTTTTCACCCGAAGGCTGAAATCTCCGTTTTCAAAACATCTCTGGCGCTGCCATCTTCAAGAGGGCAACTTTCCACCGCCATCTTCGATAGGGCAATCGTCTGCTTCTTCGTCTTCGTCTTTTCTTGTCCTTTTCTTTGTATTAGCGCCCTCTTCAGGGCAGTATGCTATCACGTTTAATTGGCTACGCACGTTCTGTGATGGAGCACCTATTGTATATCAAATCCTATGATTATATAATTATGTGTTCTTCAAAAAAGTCCATCAAACATTAACAAATTATATGAAAAAAAAAATAACATTTCTTTCTTCTACTTCCTTTTACAAATTTGAGCTCTCTTCTCTACACTGCTGTATGATGGCTTTTTTTTCCACTCTATTTGTTGCATGCAAATAAAACATGATAAACTGATTCAGTTATTGGACAGTAGTCACAGATTGCTGATTATTATTGTTGTTGTTGTTGTTATTATCATTATTATTTGTATTAACACAGCTTGAACTATCAGAAACTAAATGCCTATACTGTTTTATTAGATACAAAGGTAATGGGAACATTATGACACCCAGGTTTGTATCAGTATAATAACAGGTTTGTATGGCAACTCAAGTAAAATTATTTGAAGGTTACCAGAATGTTAAGGGAACATTCTCTGAATCATTATTGCTTATCACAAGGTTCCGGTGAGTGTCATATTATTTAAAGGTTACCAGAATGTTCCGTAATGTGCACCAAAATGCAAATGATATTTTTCTTGGAAAACCAAACAGGATCTAAAAAAGATCTTTTCTCAGAATATTTCGGGGAAGTAGAAATTATGCATCCCTCTTTTAGTAATATCTGATTAGACAATAGGTGCTGACTTGCGTTGTGCACAACAATTTTACAAAAGGTGGAAACGTTTGGAAAATAGTTGTAGCTAGCTAACGAAATTGGATGAACATTTAAAATGTTAATGGATATGACTTCATAACTGAAATAGGAACATGTGGGAACGTGAAGGTAGCGTTAGTAACAAGTTGGAAAATCAGGGTTTCTGTTTTGTTTTTGTTTTTTAACACTAATTTAGGTGAAACCTTTAAGTCAGGGACTAAAGTACACTAATTTGGATGCGTGTGTGTGTGTGTGTGTGTGTGTGTGTGCATATACTATTTCTTTGTAAAGAATATCAAAGCCCGACATTGACCAAGGAAACATTTAAAAATTTATCTAGGAAAATTCAATTGTCACAAACTCTACAGATTATTACATGAAACCATTTACAGCAGATGAAAGACGTTAATATTTTATACCTGTTTTCATAGTCCTAGATACCTGCACCTCCCAAAAGTCATATCTACTGCTCTCAGATCTGGAGCATGTTTACCCTTCAGTGTGTATAGACTGAACAAGACAGGCAGAAGTAGCACTGCTCACACAACTCTCAGTGGTCTATGACTAAATGCCTCTCGAATGATCATTTTGTCCCCAGCAGTGTAACAGTGCCTTGAAAAATGAACCGTGAACAAATGCTTAAACAAACAGTCCAATGTTTTCAACCAAATACCCATCTAATGTATGTGTAGTGTTTGAGTGATACCAAGAATTCACATTTCCCTGTATTGAGAAAAAAAAAGGGGGGGGGGGGGCATTTTGCTTTAAACTCACATATAATGGAAGTCTTGGGCAATTCATGCAAAACTTTATGCAAAAATGTATTTCTGCAGAACAGAGGAGAACATTTGTAGTGTTACTTCCTCAACACTGACAGAAACACTTAAGTGCCTCAGTTCCCTGTTGGCATGAATACCACAGACCATGAAAGAGAAACTGTGAAAGTGTAAGCAAGTTAATAAGTCTTTCTTCCACATCTGTCTAAGGCCTTTATTATAAAGAAAGTAAATAATGTGTATTGTTGAATTTATCATATACAGCCATGCACTTTAAACATTTATTACTATTGTACTTTCCAACTGCTCCAAGACTTAAACGTGCCTTTTTTCATTTATATAGAGCTTTTTCTAACACTCAAGGTTGCTCTAACATGATGACAAGTTCAGCATAAACAGTTTTTTCTCGTGACAGGGAAATATGTCACCATTCTCGCCTGTGGTAAATCACACATACACTACACATGCTAGATGCCAGTCGATAGAGATAAGATTGAAACCCGCTGGAGTAATCCTTTAACTGAGTAGTAAAGTTACTTATTATGTCTTCAAGTATTACAACAATAAAACACATTGATTGTATAAACCTTTTAAAATATAGATAATAATCCCTTAAAGTCAATAACAATCTTAGGACAGTCCTTGTTCAGCGAGCGCAGGGTAGGCAGCGGAGTACAATAGCTCTTTCCAACCACAACTGATCCAGAAATGTTCAAAATGCTCATCACTTCAGTGCTGAAGTGATGAGTGGAAAGCAAGCGGAGAGAGGGATGGAGTTGTTTAGAGGAGCGAGTCGTCTGTACAGCCTCCTCCCAGGCCGTAGCGGAACTCCTGCAGGTTGGAGATGCCGTAGAAGTGAATAAATGCTGCCGCCACAACTAACACGTGGAATATTTGATGAGACTGAAACTGAGAGAAAGAGAAAGAGAGAGAGAGACTCATTAGTGCTTGAGACTACATCTCAAATCAAGCCGCAACTAACGGTTGCATGTTTAAATATAACAAGAATTGGTTTTGTGGCTCGATGTTTGACTTGATGCTTAATGCAGCGTGAAAGCAGAAATAAGTGAGAAGTAAAGGGTATGGCGTTGAATGTACTATGATTAACTGTTTAAAGCCAGTTTACTAAAACTTTAAATTAGAATAGGGCCTTACCCAGATATCGCATTTCCCAGGGAAATAGCGTTCAGGGATGCGTGCAGCATACAGACCGGCTCCAGTGATGTACATGGCGCCCATTAGGATAAACCAGCCCATTTGTCCCACTGTTGTGGCTTTCACGAAGCCCTCAGCGATGGTGAAGTGCATTGTGGGAATAATGCCACTTAGCCCCAGGCCAAGGAATACACCTGAGCAAAAAGCAGCATGAATTCTCAGATAGTTGACTACTACAATAAGCTTGAGGCTTATGCATAATCAAAGTATTCTCCATTATGAAAGACAAGCTATATGTCTATATGTATAATATGTCTATTATAAAATGTGTGCATGTTGTTAAGAGATGTCAGAAGGGAGCAGTATGTGCTTCTGTGGTGTTTGCAGACTGCTGTCGAGTATATATTAAGCGTGTATTGAGTCACTGCCTCACCTGCACGTGTAGGTCTGTGGCGTGGAGTGGCAAAACGATCCCACTGTGCCACGACGATGGCGGCGATGCCCAGCACACACACTACAGAGAGGTATATGAGGCGTGGCTGTGGAGAGCAATAAAACGAGTAGTAGAGCCACGGCACGAATGAGCCCATTATCAGCAAAGCTATACCAGAGTAATCCAACCTAAAGACAAAAAACAAGACAAAAACAAACAAACCTGAAAAGCTGTCCAATATTTACAGTGTACAGTGGAATGCCCATTCATTCAAAGGTACGAGTTGGACACATGCATCAGGAACGGTATCCCACAGGACTAACCAAAAAAGTTGAAGTTTTATCTTTCAGGCATTCAGATCTGGAGCACGTAGGACAAGCAAACAAAAAGGTGTGATGCATTTACTACACTCATTCCTCTTCAGTGACCATTTTAACCTGGTTAGGGTCACGGTGGTTTAACCTACTAACATTAACCTGCAGGCACAAACAAAAATAACATCTCTAGCATGATATTAAACATGGTGAACTTTGCTTGGATGTCTGATTCGAATGATACAAATTGGTGTTACAGCTGCAATGGTTTTCATTAGTGACAAAGAAAACATGCCACACTGAAAAGCAAGACTTTCAGAACACTGCTTTTACATCAACCGATCTCTTTAATGAAAAACAAACAGCTGGGGATATTTGTAAGGATTTGTTTTTAAAGAAATAAGCACTGGTCGGTTGTAATTGTAGCCATATTTGTGTACTAAGCAAGCTAATTAATGAACCAAATCATGATTGCTATAGTATTAGGCAATTAGACAGGTTTATTAAATGGATAACTGACAATTTGACAATGCAACTCAACAGATACTGATATTACACTTGCAGGAGGACATGTGGGGTTCTCATTTCTGTAGCATTCTTATCCCTAGATCCTGTGTTTTTATGAGGGAAAACATGAGACTCACTTAGAGAATGTCCTGGACACTTTCTCTGAGTGACAGTAGACTGTGTGGAAGAGCCAGGAGAAGCAGAGGCAGAGCACAGCGCCCAGGAAAAACATCCCGAACACCACTTTCTCCTGCAGGGGAGCCATGAACGACACGTTTGGCCGCAGCATGGTCAGAGTACCCAGACAGAGGAACAGGATCAGACCTGAGGGGGAAATGTTACAGGTGTTCTAAAACTTTCATGTAAAATAAATAAATAAGTAAATAAATAAATAAAATCTTTAGACTATAATAAAAGTCAAAGTAAAGTCACAGGCTTGAACATAACAGAAACTTACAGCCTCAAGGACATAAAAAGACGTATTTAACAGTGGCTGTAAATTGGTAACCAATAAGAGAAACACACAATCACAGGAACAGACCAAGTAAATGTGTCCAGATGTTCCCGGTTTCTGTATGGATCCTGAAGATGCTTCCAAAGCAGGCTCGGAAAGATGGCATGGGTGGCCGGTGACCGTGAAGTAGGTAGTCATTATCCTTTAGCCAATCAGGAAGCAAGTGGAAAGGAATCACTCGCCAGCGCCCTTCCCACACCTAGTAATAACATCAACCACAGGACAGCGCCAAGTGTTATTCATATGCATCAGTCACACAAACTAGCAACTAATAAATTTCGCCCTCATACATGCACTGCTAACCAGGAGGCCAAAAATGTCCAACTTCCTTTCTGTAAAACTAATATAACATTAATGGACTGTGCAAAGTTAAAGGACTGCTTTTGGGTGAGCACATCTATCCTAAAGAATATCCACTCGCCAAGCACTTTATTAGGAACACTATACTAATTTTGGGTAGAGCCTCCCTTTGCTCTCAAATCAGCCTCGATTCTTAATGGCACGGATTCTACAAGACATCAGAAACATGTGATAGACTGTAGATTTTTCAGGTGCACTTTCATGCTGCGAACCTCCTGTTCTACCATGTCCCAAAGGTGATCAATTGGATTCAGAACTGCTGACTGGGAAGGCCAGTGAAGAACACTGAACACATTGTCATGTTCATGAAAGCAGTTTAGAATGACTTTTCCTTTGCTACATGGTGCATTATCATGCTGGAAATAGCCATTAGAAGATGGTAAACTGTTGCCATGAAAGGATGCACATGGTCAGCAACAATACTCAGATAGGCTGTGGCATTCAAGCAATGATAGATTGGTATTAACAGGCTCAAAGTGTGCCAAGAAAGAATTCCACACATCATTAAAGCACCTCCACCAGCCTGGACTGTTGGGTGCATGGATTCATGCCGCTGGTGCCAAATCCTGAGTCTACCATATGTGTGCCTCAGCAGAAACTGTGATTCATCAGACCAGGTTACATTTCTACAGTCTTTAGTTGCCCAGTCCACACCCACTGCAGCATCACTTTTCTGTTCTTGGCTGATAAAAGTGGAACCTGGTGTGATCTACGATTGTAGCTCGTCCGCCCCAAGGTCTGAGGTGTTGTGCATTCCGAGATGCTTTTCTGCTCACCACAATTGCACAGAGTGGTTATCTGAGTTACTGTAGCCTTTACGTCATCTCGACCCAGTCTGGCCCTTCTCTGTTGACCTCTCATAAACCAGGTGTTTCCATCTGCAGAACTACTTCTCACTGGATGCGTTTCTTCATTGCTCCATACTGAGTAAAGTCTAGAAACGGTCGCGTGTGAAAATCCCAGGGGATCTGCAGTTATAGATATACTTCAACCAGCCTGTCTGGCACCAACATACATGCCACAGTCATGAATCACATTTTTTTCCCCTCTTTCTGATGCTTGATGTAAACATTACCTGAAGTTGCTGGCCTGTATCTGCATGATTGCATGCACTGCACTGCTGCCACATGACTGGCTGATTAGATAATTGTCATGAACAAGCAGGTGTAAAAGTGTTCCTAATAAAGTGCACAGTGAGTGTATACTATAGTCAAAAACAGTCTGCTATCACTAACTATTTCATCATTGAAACTCTCTGATTGGGCAAGACGGCCTTCTTATCTCAACCAGCAATCAAGTAGGCAAATCATACGACAGATTAGGCATTGCTGTGTGACAGGAAAGAGGATGGAAATGGCATTCAGGCTTTTTGAGTCTTGACTATGGTCTTATATTTGTTTACCTTGTGTACAAACTCCTCCATTTTCTCCATGGCATGGTGAGCCTGCAAAGGCAGTGTGACCACCTGCAAGTCATCCTCCTCATCATTGTCATCCTCCTCCTCCTCCTCCTCCTCCTCACTCGGGTAAGCTGTTGCACCCTGTCAATGTAAATGAAGTTAAATTTAGAAAACCATCTGTTATGCTGAAGTTGCCTCTGACAGCAACATGTAAAAAAAGAGAACTTCGGGATTTGACACAGCTCATCTTATGCATTAGATTCACAAACTATAACCATGACCACTGTTCCTCTTTTAGTCGATGTCTCTCCTTTAGCAGAAACGGCACTCACTCGGGGTTTGCTTGAGGCTTGAGGACTCGTCAGCAGCGGTCCGAGCTCAGTGAGCTCCATGTCCTCCATGTTCCTCTCGTCCTCCGAGACCCGGCACTCGGCATCACTGCTGGAGCCGTTGCCATGTTGTCGCGTTGTCATGGGAAGACAAACCTAAAGCTCCCCAGAGGCCCCACCTTACCCCACAGCCAAAGATTAACGTCCTGTGATCCTATACACAGGGTCGTTAATGGAGAAATGTATCAGAGGAAGCAACTCTTCTGAAACAGACACAAATGAACATGATTTATTGTCAAATAATATAAGAAGATGAGCCAGGGAAAAGTGCTGACCTACTTATAATGCAGCACTGGCTGGACAGTGAAGCAATATGACACAAGCATTGTGCTAAAATAAAGTTTTTCTAAGAATATTGCTGTTGTCATCTGCATGTTTACAGCACTTACACGATGATAAAATCATGATAAATACAAACTGATGACTAGGAGTTTCTACTCCAAGCTTTTGAGGTTGTCATACAATGTCAAGTCAAGGCTTCTGGTGGTCACACACCCTTAAGTCAAAGCTTTCAGAGATGTCACACACTATCAAGTCTAAGGCTCCAGATATCACATGCCGTCAAAATCAAAGATTTCAGTGAGATCACACACTGTCCAGTTGAAGATTTCAGTGAGATCACACACGGTCACGGCTAGGATTTCGGTGACGTCGCACCATCACGGCAAAGATTTCGGTGACGTCGCACCACCACGGCTAGGATTTCGGTGACGTCGCACCATCACGGCGAAGATTTCGGTGACGTCGCACCATCACGTCGAAGATTTCGGTGACGTCGCACCATCACGGCGAAGATTTCGGTGACGTCGCACCATCACGGCGAAGATTTCGGTGACGTCGCACCATCACGGCGAAGATTTCGGTGACGTCGCACCATCACGGCGAAGATTTCGGTGA
>JAQQZR010000039.1:8172509-8200626 GCA_030068235.1 Notoglanidium macrostoma | reverse complement strand
GGTGACGTCGCACCATCACGGCTAGGATTTCGGTGACGTCGCACCATCACGGCTAGGATTTCGGTGACGTCGCACCATCACGTCGAAGATTTCGGTGACGTCGCACCATCACGTCGAAGATTTCGGTGACGTCGCACCATCACGTCGAAGATTTCGGTGACGTCGCACCATCACGGCTAAGATTTCGGTGACGTCGCACCATCACGTCGAAGATCTCGGTGACGTCGCACCATCACGTCTGAAGATTTCGGTGATGTCACACCACCACGTCTGAAGATTTTGGTGATGTCACGCCATCATGTCGAAGATTTTGATTATGTAAAACACTGTCAAGTCGATGTTTACTGTACTTAATATAATTACCATAATTCCAACGAACATAAACACACAATTTTATCTCCGATTCCTTCAGGCTTGTCACATAGCTGAACAGATGTTTAAATCTATTCTTACCTGCAATAAATACCTTTTTGCAGCCATTTTTGAAATTCTGATAAGAACCTGAGGCCTGATGTCTTATTAATTAAAATGTGGCATTACACCATTTTCTGCTACTCTGTTCGCAAGGCAATCCAACATGTCATGGTCAGTATGGTGCACGGCAGGAGACAAAACAGGACCGTAACCCTGACATTATGACCAGATGGATCCAGTAAGTCAAATTCGATTTAATCAGCATTTTTACTCATAGATTAATACAGCCGACAAGCTTGGTTTTTCATTTCACTAAAGTCGCCCCCAATTCCATCCATAAATGAACCTTTGTGAGTCAGTCATCAAAAACGCAGGTGATGTAAACTCTATTTTTCTGCCGATGAATTTGATCCTCGATGTGTTTACGTGGCACAACTCGTTCTTCCAGTTGTTTAAATTGATGGCGAAGGTAAAATTAGCCACCTACGGCAAGCACATTACTGTCCACACGCTATCAATGTCAAAATGAACAATGACAACATTTAAACTGTAGTTATTTTTGCTATCTTGGCTTCCTAACCGAGTAATCAACAGAGCACATCATTATGTGTGTATGTAGCCGGTTTGCTGGCCAATACTGCGAGCGATCCACTTTCAGGTTGCACAAAAAAATCTAACTCATACCACAGAAGAGGGTATTGGTGGTGGTCACTTTCCATACCTGGTCAGGGTTGTTGATAGCAGAACTTATTTAAGCTTTAAGCCAACTAATGTCAGCAAAAAGACGGCCAGTTAAGATGGCCAGTTAGCTAGCTATACTGCTAACTACACATTAAGCTGCGCTAGCTAACAATTACTAAACCAGATGATCTCTCTCTGTGCTCCAATTAAACGTTACTGGCAAGGTCAGTTCTGGATATCTAAAACATTAATACCTAATTTTCTGTCTGCATATGGTGTTTAACCAGATCAGATGTGATTTATTTCAAGCCTGACTACAAGGCAGCAATGATTAACTAGCCTAGCTGGCCTATCGAGAGACGTTCTTCCGGGAATAGTCAGCCTGAAGGGTTGCCACATCCTGTCGAAAAAATCCTCTCAATGGGAAAATTCAACGCTGTTATCACTTCCTGAATTAATTCCCTAATTTAATATTTAAAAGTAACGTCATAGTACATATTTTAAGGATATGTTTGTAGTCTTAAACGCATACTTGCTATAAGTAGTTCTTTCACTGAGGTCCAAAAATTGTCTGATATCACATATGGAAGGAGTAAAACACCGCGGGAATGCTGTTATTGGCAATAATCCGCATCAGGTGGATTATTTTCCCATACAGACATGTTCAGAAGTGTTTTATTTTCATATACTGTTGTGGAATATGTGTAACACAAGTTCTTGTTACCGCTATTATGGCAACTATACACATAATTCACCAGTCTCTCATAATTCACTAGTCTCTCATAATTCACTAGTCTCTCTAATTCATCTTTGCTTTCTCACTCTTTTGCAGATAATAAGACAATAAACACAGTGTGTCATGTTGCAGAGAAATTGAAAAGAGCAAAATGTGCCCAAATGTTAGGCAGACACCTAGAAAACTTCACCATATCAACAATATATTTTTCTTTGCTAATAAAAAAAAGAACATCCCATTTTCATCATTTTATTATTACATTTAGATTTTGTGACGTGTCCCCTACATTCTAGTCGCTGTGAATGAGTTGTTACTGTAGTACTTATTAGAAAGAGAGCATTAATCTAAACCTGTGTTTCACCCTGCAGCTGGCCCTACCATCAGAGCTGCCCTCCCTGCAAGCTAATCACCTTCTGACCAATCAGATTCGAGAATTTAACAGCACTATGTTATACACTGTTATCAGTGTGGGATTTTGTTAATTAATAGACAAAAATCATCCCGAATCGGTTTTTCAAAAGCGGTAAAACCTTTAGGAAAAACCTGGACTTGGCAACAACGAGTAATCTTCAGTTTGTCACCGACAGTCATGTGCACTGAAGCAGCTAATAGTAAACAGGAGAAAGAGGAGACCAGAGAAACCTTTGCTTGAGTCACAAAGAAAAGTGCGTTAAATTACATAATTAAATTGAATACTTGAGTCAGTTAGTAATTCAGTTGTCCTCCATTGATGAGGATGATTATCATTATTATTATTACATTTTGTTACAATAAACGTTTATTTACAATAATTTCGGTTTACAATAAATTGGTTTACTTAGCGTGTGCGTGTGTGTGTGGCCCCGGTGATCTCCCCCGCCCAGCAATGTGGCTCCGTCCCAAACCGCATACTACCGTACTAGATAGTATGTGAAAGCAGCACTTCTCCATTCACGTAGGGTAGTATGCGTTTTCGGACATTATCTGTGAGCTGATTGGCTATTGACTGGGGATTTCGGGCGCGCGCGCTCGCTGATTGGCTACTGTTGTGAAGACGGGGGCGATGCGCAGAGTCAGCGCTGTAGTGCGGCGGTGCGGGAGGAGCGTGCGGCGTGTTTCCGGTAAGAACAGGCCAAGAGAAAACAGTAACGTTAAAATACCCATTTCGGAAGCGAGTTAACGTTGTTAAAGGATTTACAGTTTGTGTGATTGGTCGCTGATTTCCTAATTGAAGCTGCGTATTCCACAGGGAGTGACGGATCGGCAGCAGGGGAGCAGGCGGTTAAAAAAACACGGCGATGGAAGCCGAGTTTCGGGAAATTGATGAATCCGGGAACTGGAACGCCATTTACCAGGTATTAGCCCAGTTCATAACTATGAGATACTGTGTTTAGGTAAAGAAACAAGATCACAAGCGCTGCCTGTTGTCTGAATGCCTGCCATGATATGTAATCTTCATGTCTTGTGGGTGATGACACTTCGTTAGATCGCGCGCTAACGTAACGTAGCCAAACTGCACTGATAGTGTGAACTGATAGACGCTGACACGCTAACAAGTAGCTGCGCTGCTAGCGGGTAAACTCAGCTTTGTGATGGCTGTTCATGCCAAACCACTGTTCAGAGTTACACTAATAAAAGCAGCAGTTGTTTCGTTAGTGGATTCCAATGACTTTATTACTGTTATTACATGTTATTTAGGTCTTGTGAATAGCTAGCTAGGTGGCTAATTGACTGAACCTGTTCAAGGGTTGTCACGATACTATCGTTTTGACTTTGATACCGAAACTGTCACACTGTCCAATAAAGAGACTATGTAATGGTAAAAATGAAGGAATAATATGACAAAACACATTGGGATTAAAATACTACTGCTAATAATAGTTTTTTTTTATATATATGTATGTATATATTTATTTCTGTCATCTCCCTATGCAGTAAAAATAAAATAAAATAAAAAATGTTTTTTTTTTTCACTTTTTACAAGAGCCAAATTAATTCATTAGCATGCACAATTAGGCTTGATTAAAGGCATTGTATGTCAAAATGATGTTTAATAAATATTGAAAGTTAGACTATTGAATTATTACTGATCTTTTACCCTTTATTTACATTGAAAAAGTACTGAACATTAATTTTTTTTGTGCATCCATCCATCCATTATCTATACCGCTTATCTGTCAGGGTCATGGGGAGCTGGAGCCAATCCCAGCTGACTTCAGGTGAGAGGCAGGGTACATCCTGGGCAGGTCCCCGATCTATCACAGAGAACGACTACCATTCACATATCTGGGGATTTTGGCCGGTTGACGTAATCTGAATGTCTTTGGACTGCGGGAGGAACCCGGAGGAAACCCAGGCAGACATGGGGAGAACATGCAAACACCTCACTAAAGGCCTCAGTTTGCTGCCGGAACCAAACCCCTTCTTGCTGTGAGGCGACAGTGTTAAGCACTGCACCGCCACGCCTCCCCGGCACTACCCACTCCCTCACTTATGCTCTGGCTGATGAGGTTGATTTCGTCAAAAAGTCATCCAGTAATTTCTCCCTAAACACTTAGATTAAGGACGCTTGGTTATCCGGGCTGGCTTTTGTCCTGTCTCCATGCAAAACAGACCACCGGGTGTTCACTCATTACAATTGGTGTCTTGCTGTTTAAAGGTTCGTTTTTATCACTGCGGTGGTGTTGCTAATACGAATTTCATAAGAAATGCAGGTTCTATTTGTAAAGCTTCTCTTCAAACTCTGTGTCACCTGTTCTTTCTAGCTCTTTATTCCTTATCATCAAAAACATGTTAACAGAGCGCAGGCAGCGTTCGGTGAGCACCTAAACCAGTTCAAAAGAGTGAAGCCTAGAGCACGGCATACCAGCTGACCCATTTCTCATTCATGCACAGTGTTTCAATGAAAATGCTTATGGCATCATTTCCTACTTAACTGACCTACTAATAAGGCCTATTAAAGAGTGCTGGTGAAGAAGCAGAAGCAAGACATGTCTGTGTGAACACTGATGTTCTCTACCATGACAGGAACAAACTATGCAAAATAAATCTAAATCGGCTTTTGTAGCGCTTATGAAAGGCACTGAGCAGTCGTATGGAAGAGATGTAACAGATATTTGTTTCTTTCTCCAGGAAATCAGACAACAGTCAAGTGAACTGCCCTGCAAGTTTGCCAAGCTGCCAGAGAACCGAAGCCGCAATCGCTACAGAGATGTCAGCCCATGTATGTAAAAAAAAAATATATATATATTTTTTCAGAGATTGATGTAGGTTTTATCTGATTTTACTAGATGTTATGTAAGGAGTAAAACACAACAGTCTGTACTGTAACGGGAAAATAATCCATGGCGGTGTGGAGTGATGCAGCGTGACGCCAAGTGGAGTTACTGTTGGATTATTTTCCTAAAACAGCACACCCCAAAGTGATTTATTCCCGCTTATACCAAAGTATTAATGTTTAATTTTAACGCTGTGAAATGTCCACAAGACAAGTTCCTGTTATTACTTCCTTCACCAGCCTCTCATTTTCTCTCTGTCTTCATGTGAATTCTGTCCTGAAGACTGTCCAGTGGCAGAACCCGTACTAACCGTTATAAAGCTCTGCCACTTCTGTCCTGGCAGAAAGTTTCACCGTGTCAACAGTTATACATTTTTCCAGTTATACACTACTACTTTATTTATTTATTTATTTATTTTTCAGAACTGTTCTTGTTTAAAAAAAATTTTATTAGCCTTAGATTATGTAGCTCATCCTCCATACATGTCCCCGTGAATAACTGCTTACTACAGAAATGTATTAGAACAAGCGCATTAATATAATCAACACCTTCTGACCGTTCAACAGCACTGTGGTGTTGACGGCTCATGCGTTACTGAGATGCCGGCTAATGTTCGACACAAATTTAAACGAGAGCCTGTGCTCGTGAGAAGAAAACTGCTTGATGATGTAAACATGTAATGAATATATACATATAAATGCCGTATGGACAGAGGTCAGTGCTGCTAAATATGGCTTAATTAATAAGAATGCGTAAATATGTGTTTTGATTTCCATGAAATGGCTGATAATCTTTAGCATCCTACTGTAAACAAGCTTATCTTGCTTTATGATATAATAGATAAATCAGTAAGAATCGCTTCATCGTGTTAATTGTGAGTTCTGATCGCGATCAAAAGGCAAACATTGTGATTTATTATCGTCTTTGAAAAAAAGTTTGCAGTACTGATGTCACCCCCCCAACAAACACACAACCCCCCCTCCTTTTTTTTTTTTTTTTTCCTCTTCCTTCTTAGCGTCTTTAGAGAGCAGCGCTGCTGTGGTTTCCTCTTGTTTTCTCTTGTGTTTTTTTTCACTCGGGCCTAAAAACAGCTTCAAGATTTTCATGCAGAAATCACCGTGCGCATAGGCTTCGGCCATTTTTCATGTATCATGCAACTCGGATTTTTTTTTTGTTGTTGTTGTTTAACTGAACTAATATCAGGAGGATGCTTGCTTTAATTTGGTGGAACTGAGAATAGGACCTGAAAGAGACCTGTGGTGTTCGTGCCACCACAGAGCCCTCTGGGAATTCCTCCCTAACTGCACCTGTGTGACTGCATCAATGTATGGCACCCGGTTATGCGATTTGTAGCGAGGATGTAAGAGACTTAATGTATGTGTGTCTGTTTCTCCCTCCACCAGTCGACCACAGTCGAATTCATCTTCAGCTCGGCAGCAATGACTACATCAATGCCAGCGTGATCTCCATGGAGGAGGCGCAGAGGAGCTACATTCTCACTCAGGTTAGCGGCCTCCGACAGTTTCCCTAGACAGCTGACGCTGTTCTTTCCCTGTGTAGGAATGTTTCAGAAAAAGTCAGGCGTGATCTGGAAATAACTCGGAACGTTGTGACCTAACTTTGTCCTTTTTGATCGTTAGTTTCAACACCATAATAGAGACTTCGGTACATTCACAAGTTGCTGTGGAGAACTGAAACCCCATGGGAAGGTATCTTTATGCGTGGCTGCTTCATTAGATTCCAGTTCCGGGGTTTGGTTTTTCAGTGCTCTGTGGATTGGAACAGGCCCTGCTGTGACTTTGCACTTCAGTAGCTCTCTAAAGCGTTGTAAAAACGTGTTGAGACAGCCCGACACTCAGCTGTGCAACCAGTACATACAGAGGTTATAAGCGTAAAGAGGAATGGATTTCCTCTCTAAAAAGGCCGCACAATGCAATATTCCTGCCTCTGCACTTCTAAAAGTCCATTTGTATTTAAATCACTAGAACGTGCTGCCAACGATTTCGGAGAACTTTACTATTTCATGGAGTTTTTTTTTTTTTTCATTTTTGCATAGCGCGCAAGTCCGCCTCAGGTGTCTGCCCCGGCCGTAAACAGGAAACGTAAATATTAAAGCACTCGGATTCATTCGCGCTGTAAAAATATTGTTCGAGCTTGACGCGTTCGTGTTGTCGCCGTGAACTCAAAGCGTAATATGTCCACAAAAAAAAAAAATCTAAATAGCCCAAGCTACATTCTGCTGCAGAAATGAATGATACCAAGTTGGTTCGGTTTTAAAGATTAAAGAAAAAACCATGATAATGCATTAATTAACGGCGTGAAGTGGAGCCCAAAACAGGAGCCAGATTCTTAGCTTTTTGTTTTTGTCATCATTTGTGACCGTTATTAGCAAATTGTTAACAGATTAATTCAACATATTTTAATTAACTAAAGGACGGCACGTCGTGCTGTGTGTGTACAGTTACGCTTAATGTTGTGGAATGCCCACATGACAAGCTTGTTCCTGTTATCTCTCACGATGAAGCAGCTGTAAACAGTCATTCCCTGACCAGCCTCCATATTCTCTCTCTCTCGCACGCGCGAAGTTACTGAGAGGAAAAAATGCATCTTGTAACATTACGCAAGAAACCCCAAGGCACTAAGAAATCCCTGAAGACTTTCCCGAGTCTTAAAGGAAAAGTTCAAGTCACAGCTGTAACGTTATCTGTCCCGAAGCTCTATCAGTCTCCGTGTAAGTTGTTGCTATAGAAACGACAGCGAATAGATAGTACGATTAGTAATAGAGATTTAATCGACTCCTTCTGACCTGTCAGAATCGAGAATTCGGCAGTGCTGTAAGTTCACTATAAGAGTTGAACACTCCGTGACATGACTCTCTTACGTAGACTTGAATAGTGAAGTAAAGCTGTTTTAATAGCTCATAAATCAGCACAAAGTAATGACCAAAGATTTATTAGATCCTTCACAGTCACCGTATTCACTTCATAGCCTTATAAACACTTGAACTGTAAACATGTCTATACTGGCACAATACATTTCAGTAATGTTTCTTTTGCGTTTAATGTTCTGCTATGAAAAGTTTCATATGCGCAGATCTTCTTTGGACTGCCTAAGAGGCAGAAATGCGGATCTTCCCGACTATCAGCATTTTACTTCACCTAAAATATTTCAGAATTACCACGTAAGGTCGTACCATGCACATCTTTATATCAAGAAAATGTGGGAGGCAGCCCGGCTGCACGTTACACAAGCACAAATATGTTCAGATCCGTCCCCTGTTTACCGTCAACTTCTTATTAACATACTGAGGCGTATTTTACGCAGCGTTCGCATTATTGGAGTGTATTTAAAGCTGCTTTAATGTATTGAAAGGTAAAGATGTCAACACGTTGGGTAGGAAAGGAAATATAAGGATGGTTATGAGGGACCGAAAACGGAGATTCATTTAACATCCATGTTAGAAAGTATTTAGAAATGAGTGTTTAATGTCTCCACACAGTCAAACTGAAAAACACAATATTGACCGTGTATATAATCGGAGACCAGGATTACAGGAACAGAATCTCAAGCTTCATACGCTCATCATATAGCTGTCTCTCTAAATTTCTCCCATATTAGTCTCACTTCAGTATAATAAAAGTTAGTTCTTTTAACATGGTGATGATCTTATGTATTATGTATATTTTATAGTGATGATGATTATATGTTTTATGCTAACCTCTGTCAAGCACCCGGTCAAAAAACTGGTATTTTCCAGCTTAACGTGGGGCGTCAATGGTAATCATGACGAGGAGACTGTTGTCAGAGCTTAACGACTGATTCACAGAAAACGCAGGAAATGTCAGCTGTTTACTTCACGCTGCTGACGTTTCCTGGCCCATTTGGAATGTGTTGTGAAATAGCCGAATATGCGTCAGAATTAAGAGGTGCAGGCGCGTCTGAACGTGCTATTCCCTTCTGTTCAGCACAGAGATTTAACCCCGTTTAAACTCTTACTCCTCAGCAAAAAGCAGAGCCTTCAGACGACTGACCATAGGATCAACCAGCCAAGCCGCGACGTTTCTGCTTCGCTCAGTGGGTCTGGAGAAGAGTTTCATTGAATGTCTTGTTAGATTTTGAGAGTTCTCTTCACAGGTCCTTCCTGATATTCTTTGTGAAGCGAGTCTAATTGGTTGTCGAAAGGCTATGATTTAAGTCTACTGGTGCTAATCCCCACTGCAGAGGAATAAAAACTGGGGCTGTAATGTGTGGAATGCCAACGCTGTATGTTAAAGCAATACTTTTGCATGTTTATTTTGTTTTTCAGTAGAAGTGTGCGTGGTTATTTGAATGTGCAGTTGATTGATTGACATACCAGTATCTGAATGCCGAATCATTACTCTGGTATTATTTGTGCTCCATCCACCGGAAGTCAGTGGCAAAAGCATGAACTAGAAAAGCCATGACAAAAATGTAAATATTGCACTGTAGCATTGCTGCTGTGATGTTCAAGTGAACATCTGGATTACAAAGAAACAAAAAAAAGAGTCAGGAGTACGTGGTCAGATGTGTGGCCTGTGGTCCTAATGCAACAGAGTACAACTCCATTAAAACTCTTAAACCGCAGTGGACACGACTCGGGTAGCTCTGGCTTGTAGGTTAAAAACATTTTTCACAAGAAGTGGCACTGCAACTGCATTCATTTCTGGTTTTATTACCTTTAATAAATCTAATTCACAAATACTGTCCTATAAACATGCATTGCCACTGTATTAGCATGAAATCTTATTGGATTAACAAACTTCAATATCAGGCCATGTAAACATTTCCAGTTGTGTCGTTAACAAAGTTCGATTTGCCGGTGCATGCACTGTTACATTAGAGGTAGTGAGATATTGAGAGCACGTTCAGAAAAAGCACTGCAGTATTTCTGGTCATTATTATTATTATTATTTATTTTTTATGTATGGATAATTTGAATACTCGATTCTGATTGGTCAATTACAGGATTCCACAATCTGTTATTTCCGTGTAAAAGACCGTTGCTATGGACCACATCAGCGGAAGCAATAAAATCATATTTAAATCAATAAAATATCAAATTATTGATTTCTTTAGTACGTAGCGGGATAATAAGCGGGATAATTTACAGCGAGTCGGTCTTTATTGTGAAATAAACCACTTTTGAGTTGTGTATATAATAACATATGTGAAAATATACACAAACAAAATTAAGCAAACCCCCACCCTCTACTAGATTAATACAAATGAAAGAAGTGTGTGTGTGTATGTATGTGTGTGTATATATATATATATATATATATATACACACACAAGGCCTAGTAGTGTCAATTATTGTTGACAAATTTCTTATGTTATTTTATGTCTTAAAACCGATTTAAACATCATGTCACCTTTGACAGGAGGGTCCTTTAGCTGCGGTGATTAATATGATAGTAAATATAGGAAGGTGCTTTGCCTAATTTTAAGTGTGACACCGAAGCCAGTCATGAAAGCCCGGTTATAAGCTTACTATTTTTAATATATATAAGATTTTCTGTTGTTGCACTCATTTTTTAAAATCAGCATAAAACCTTATAAGACAAATCTTTTGTGTGAACGTGTATAGATTTTTTTTTTTTGTTGTTGTTATTGTTGTAAGCCACATCACTACTGTAAGTTTGAGTGACTATACACATGATTAAGATCCATTCTTGGATTTCACAGAAATTCATTCAATGCTTGTCTCTCTGTCTTTCCCACTCTCTCCCTCTCTCTCTCTCTTTAGGGTCCTTTACCTAACACATGTGGGCATTTCTGGGAGATGGTGTGGGAGCAGAGGACTCGTGGAGTAGTCATGCTGAATCGTGTCATAGAGAAGGGATCGGTGAGCGTCACCCTTTTCAACATTCACTCCTGTTATTCAGCTGGACATGTTGATTACATGTTGATGCCTACCCATAGTTATGTTTGTACTGCCTATTAAATGGTCTGTTGGAAGCTTGTATGATAAAGTAAAGACATAATAAAATAAAGAATAAAGCATGATGGGACATGCTGTTATAGAAAAATAATCAACAAGGCAAGGTGGAGCACCAGTACCACTCTGAAATTGAGTACTGTCCTATAACCGTGCATCCCAGGGTGTTTTACTTCTTTTATACCACATTTATTTGCCAACAATTACAGATTTCTTTTTTACTAATTCAAGCATGCCACGTAATACCTTTATCAGTTTATAGTTACATTTAAAGGTGTGGAATGCCCGCAAGACAAGCTGGTTCCTGTTATTTCTCATGATATAACGGATGTAAACAGTCATTCCCCGACTGGCCACTATTTTCTCACTTTCTTGAAGTTACAGAGACAAAAAAAGTTTAGCTCGTCAGATCACGCGAGAAACCGCAAGGCACAGAGAAAGTCCAGAAGACTTTCCCATGTCTTAAAGTTAATGGCAGCTGTACCGCCTACTGTTGGCAAGCTCTGACGCTGGAGATTGGAGAATGCAAAATAAACGTCTCCTCGCAGAAACTTGTTGATTCATCAGATCAACAATAGCACTCTTGTTTTTAGTTTTTTAAGTTGTTAGCATAGAAATGATAACAGTGAAACAAGTGATTGGCTTCGCAGCTGAAAGATTAAACTGTTAGATTTGCAGTTATAGAGATTAAATCATGACATTCTGAACATCAGAACTACAATGGTAGGCATTTGCAGCAAAGAAAACATTGATAAATTTGTATTAAAAAAACAAAAAAACAAAAAACAGTGTGGGCTCCAGAGTGGTACAACTTAAAATGTTTATCATCAGATGCCGCAGCTAACCATGGCTGAGAGTCAAGAGAGCAGAATCGGCCGTGTTCTCTGGGTGGGAGGGACGGCATAACCGTTTGCCGTCTGTGAACTTGTTTATGAAGAGGGAAGCTCCTCGGAGTGTGGTACATTCTCCAGTAGTGCTGCATGAACAGTTTGAAAAGATGCGGCGGCTAGCTTCACGTTTCTCGGAGGAAGCGTGTATTTGGCTCAACCCCTTCCGGGGTGATAGTTGCTATGTAATACAGGAGAGCTGTAAGTGGGTAGAAACTAGCAAGTAAACAAATAAGGGAGGGAATGGTAGGACTGACAACATTTCTGTGCGTTTTGCTGGATCAGGTGAAATGTGAGCAGTATTGGCCACAGAGGGAGGAGCGGGAAGCCGTTTTTGAGGACACAAACTTCAAGTTGACTCTTGTTTCGGAGGATGTGAAATCGTACTACACAGTCCGGCAGCTGGAGCTGAAGAATCTTTCAGTGAGAAACTTTTTTTTTAAATGAGGCATTTATTAAACTGAGAATACTGATGGTTTTTGTTATCCAGGTTATCAATTTAGTGATTTAGACATTTACACCCATGTGTAATAATAGACTCTGTGTGTGTGTGTGTGTGTGTGTGTGTTTACAGACTCAGGAAACCAGGGAGATTCTTCATTTTCACTACACCACCTGGCCTGACTTCGGTGTGCCCCAGTCTCCTGCCTCTTTCCTCAACTTCCTGTTCAAGGTGCGAGAGTCAGGCTGTTTAAACTCAGACCAAGGGCCTGTCGTGGTCCACTGCAGCGCCGGCATCGGTCGCTCCGGAACCTTCTGCCTTGTAGACACCTGCCTCCTGCTGGTGAGGGAACAAATTTTTTCGTTTTATTTAATAATGATATAATGTTCTGAATTTCTTCTGTGCTGTTCTAAAACTCATTAAAAAATTTGAGGGAATAATATCCATGACCAGTAAAGAACATTTTTATATACACTGTGAAGTGATGTATTTTTTTATTCCGAATAGTTTTATATTCCTTTGGGTGGCATGTTTCCTGTTATTCCTGTAGATTAAGATGGGCAAATTTAACATGACATTTCAGTGTGTAAATTTTTTGTTTTTTTACATTCAAGTTTGTAATTTGCCTGTGACATGAACTGAAACTTTGCAATTGCAATGCGTACAGTCACCTTCTCCTTCCCCCAAACGCACCACATTCCAGCTGAAAGCTGAGCTCATTTCAGGGCCAGAAAAATCTATTCCAAAGCCAGTGCCTGGCAATATTGTAAAATATACATTTTCCGTACAAGATATCCTTGAAATTGTACAATTAATATAAATCTAGAAACATTGAGACGTTACAGGTTGAGCCCTGACTAGTCATTATCTTTCCTGTCGATACTTAAAAATCTACTCTGGTTGCTTGTGTTTTAAATTTTGTGTTTCTTCTCTGTATGTGTAGATGTCTCTGCGGAAAGACCCGTCCTCAGTCCAGATCAAGGATGTTCTCCTGGAGATGAGACGGTACCGGATGGGTCTGATCCAAACAGCAGACCAGCTCAGATTCTCCTACCTCGCCGTTATAGAGGGTGCTAAGTGCATCATGGGGGACACCTCTATCCAGGTGAGTGCACACACCTGCACTGTTTACCAGAGAATCATATACACACATGGACTGCTTTAGAGGACCACATGATCACAGTTAGATCTGTGTTAGGTAGGCATGTTAGAAGTAACCTGGTAGCAAATGCATTGATCAGTCATTGTGTTTGTGTCTTTAGGAGTCATGGAAGGAGTTGTCAAACGAGGAAGACCCTCCTCCAGAATTCACTCCCCCTCCTAGGCCACGTCCACCAAAGCTCCCCTACAATGGACCTCACTCCACACCCCAGTTTTTCCCTGAGCATGAGATTATACAGGCCAACAACGTCATCTACACACACAGGTACCATCCACATACAATACAATACAGCTAAACTTCAACAATGCAGGCTTCACATAGATTGGACACCGTGCAGAATCTCAGGGCCCAAAGGTTTCGTGTCCTCCTGTGTATTTTAATATACTGTTTACTAATGTACCATTCAGAAATAGCCCAGATCTCTGCACCCTATTGCTTTCCATTCAGGTATATTAAGAGAGAACTCCTACTCTGACTGGGGTCCCTTTGGTCTATATTAATACCTATGATATGGTGTTAATGTTGGTGTTGTATATTAAAACACTGGATATTTGTGGTTAATATAGAATGTGCTATAGTGTCTGTCAAGAACACAATAGTTTTTGAAACCCTTTTTCTTAATTAATGATATTTTTTTTTTCTTTCTGTAAAACATTCCCCTGATTAGAATGTCGGCATTGTGTATCTTCCTAAAACATCTATGAAAGTTGGAGACATTTATAGAGGATTTTAAAACTATAATATGTTCAGTTCTGAGGTCACTGGCCTTGGCCCTTGCAAAACAATGATTTTTTTTTTTGTTCCCTCAACCATTTCAGTGTTAATGTGGCATAGTATAGTGATTGTGACCTCTTGGGATACTTGTGCACAAGTTAAAAGATGAGCTGCTGTTAATGGAGAGGTTTTACTACTACCACAGTATTCAGAAGTTATGACCTGTAGTATTATATTCTACACTAATGTATTGACTTAGACTGTCTTACATTGTTGTGTATTTGTCTGGACAGTTTACTGAATGGTGATTCATCGACTATAAAACCCCACATCAGTATTTTCTAGAGTTCCTGGAGATTGAGAACAATAAAAGAAAAGAAAGTACTTTTGGTGTAAACAAAAGTTTACAGAATTGTTGTTTGGAGAATTGTAATTATTTGCTTATTTGTGTATCTCCGATTATTTCCCAGTGCTCCTTCAGAACCGGAGCTTCGCAGACGGCAGGCAACAATGGTGGCATCCTTGGAAGCAGCGGCGCTTGAGACACCGACAATGCCCGGTGACGAGCCTGATCATCCCACCGATCCGAAGCCAAGTGACCCAGTCACCGCGACTACAGAAGCTCCACCCAAACCATCGCGGTCACCACCAGAGAAGAGGCCTGCAGGACAGTGGCCCCTGCTGGCTAGCATGTGCGTGTGCACCATGCTTGCTCTGGGAACATACATCTGTTACCGCGCCTTTTTTCACTGATTATCTCTCTTTCTCTGTCTATCTCTTTCTCTCTCTCTCTCTCTGTCTGTCTGTCTTCCTGCCTCTCTAGCGCGCTCTCTCTCTCTCTCTCTCTCTGTCCCTCCCTCTGTCTGTGGTTAGTTTGAGGGTGGGCGAATAGGTTCTGCTGGCCAGCCAGCTCTCTCTACCTCCTTTAAGAGAGAGAGTGAGAGAGAGAGAGAGAGAGAGATGATGGAGAGGGACAGACACCTGCCATCGAGCCCTGTCTCTGTCCGTTTCAAAATTTTCCCCACTTCTTTTCCCTACACAGTTTGGGGAAGGATGTAGAGAAAAGACCTTCTTAGCCAAACTGCTGTTGTAACCTATTACACGACACAACCACACAACACACACAAGCAGTCTGTCTGTTCGATAGCTCAGGGCCTCACTTTTCAGGTGTCCCCCAAAATATGACATCCAGGTTTTACTTCTCCAAATAAACCCTTTTATTATTGCTGCAATAAGCAAGGGAATGTCTGTGTGTCTACTGTGTGTGTATAGAGGATGTCTGTTTTTGTGCCTGAGTAATAGGTTGTGCGAATACATATTTGTGTCACAGTTCAAGTCAGCGTTTTTGAAAAATCAGTGCAGTTTGCGTACACCGTAACTGCCACACATGGACTCCTGTGGCTTCGGCAGTCTGTTTAGCCTTCCCGAATATACAGTGTTTGTTTCTCTTCTGTTATTCTGCTAAGCTTTAGTGATCCCTCTTGCAGAGCTCCGATTTCTGTGTGTGTGTGTGTGTGTGTGTGTGTGTGTGTGTGTGTGTGTGTGTGTGTCTGTGTGTGAGTGTGTGTGTGTGTGTGTTTGTTTTTTTGTGTGCGTTTGTGCGAGTGGGGAGAGGAAGGAGTGGTATTGAGTCCACTCTGAAAGCAATCTTGCCAGTCATGAAATAAAGGTTTATGTTCTTCCTGCCCAACTGCAAGGGCTCATATTTGCACTTAGCCTGCTTTGAAAAACGAAACACCATGATTGAAATACCTTGATCAAAGATAAGACACCAGCGTGTCCATTGTACTCATTTGCATGGATTTGCTTTAGCTCTTACAGAAACTCATGGAATGTGTCTTTGTTTCTCTACGTTGGTTTGCTTCCATATTTTTTACAACTTGTCCATTTTTCCATTCATTTTGTAAGCATTTGATCAACATAATCAGGGACATTGACCTCATTTGTATGTTGTAGTCCAGCTCCCTGAAAGCTTTTCTGGCTCTTAACCATGTAATGTCTTGGGATGGGGGATGTTCCGAACGTTACTTAAACGTTATTTCAGGGTTACTTGACTGTAACCTTTGCAGGCCGCCTTGACACACAATACCACCAGGTCCTCCTATGAGGACACGTCCTGGCTTGATCCCAAACCCAGCTCAGCGTTTGTAATCCGCATTCTGGAGGTAGCATAAAAATGTTTTAAAAGCTTTGATTTCAATGCATTGTTTAGCCACCAGGAGGCAGCATTGAGTTATGCTCCTAAGTAAATGCATTTTCAATAAGGGGTTTGATCATCATTTTCACCTCTTGTCGCTTCTTCCCTAGCAATATATAAATCCATCTGAATGTCTGTGTGTCTTTAGAAATTGCTGTTCTTCTCGGGATGCAGCTTGTAGTTTGTAATGGCAGCTGTGACGTCTGGTTCCTTCACCAAACGCCAACGTGGATAAATGATTTTTTTTTTTTTGTTTTCTTCTGCTTGAGAACATACGATTTTCAATGCTCATGTTTTGTTCTGTGTGACCATTTCTGAATTTTATGAAAGCCGTTTAGAAATCCGTGTCATTTGTATA
Organism: Notoglanidium macrostoma; assembly: GCA_030068235.1. NCBI lineage: Eukaryota > Metazoa > Chordata > Actinopteri > Siluriformes > Auchenoglanididae > Notoglanidium > Notoglanidium macrostoma. The sequence continues at coordinate 8,183,819 of JAQQZR010000039.1, read as the reverse complement.
CTCCAGACAACCTAAAATGAACGAACGAATGAATAAAATATATATGATCAAACATGAAAAAAAGAATTTGCGAGGAACATGCTTCGGTCATCCCTGCAGTTTTGTAGGTGACTAAAACAGATCATTTCTGCTCCTAGATTTTAGGTTAATTAGGAACAGTTGTTTCAGAGAATGTCATGGGTGTCTTTTTGTTGTTGTTCTTGTCATCCAGAACTATATTAACCATAAACCTTATTTCCTGGATTAGGTTTCAGCTTGGAAAAGGATCAAGTGATCAAACTTGGAGTTTATTGGCACTTGTTGCTGTGTTAGAGTATTCTAATTAAGAGAGACTAATTAATTAAATATGTATTTCCATCAAAGTGGAGTATAACCATGAAAAGCTACCTAAATTCAGATTTATACATATTCCTGTTTAAATGATAAACCATTGCAATTAAAACAGACATTTAATGAGTGAATGGAAATGAGCATAGATTAAAACATGAGTTTTACCTGGTTTAGACTTTAATTTTTTTTTTTTTTTTTTTTTTTTTTTTTTTAAATGTTTCCTCTCAATGTACTCAGTCTTTTGTAACGATGCTGTCTCTCTTTTTAATCAATCCAATAAGACTTTTGATTGTATTTCACCTCTCTGCTGGGAAAAACGATTGTGCTCCTCCTCAGCTCTACCTTTTTGGTTTCGTGGTTCGAATGCTAAGGTCCAGTTTAATCTAGTCACCGTTACCCATGGTGCCCAGTTCTTGTGTCCTGTTCTGAATCTCTAGAATGTAATAACCTCTTCAGGAACATCCTCCTGTCACTACCTGTTATAATAGGTTGCTTTGTGCCAGGTATATCACTTGTGTGCGAGTGTGTGTGTCTGAGTGCCAATGTGTGATCTATTTTTGGACTGGCAAATTTTGGCAGAATCTAAAAAAAAAATCTTACCCTTCATATGAAAGACCTCACTGTTTATTTTTTATCCTTTTCAATTTCCTTCTGACCATCTGTTTTTTATTGTTTTCCATCATCTTACTTTTTTGTAAAAAAGGACTACTGCTTTGTTGTGGTTGGAGCTGATTCGCATTGGAGATTTTTTTTTTTTATGTTCAGACTGAAAGCCAAACAAACGCTGTGGTAATAAAATCGTACGTCTTACAGCTGTGTCCTTTTGGTTTTGTTTTTAGCAAACTGGTTATTCCGGTCTCACATGACAAAACCCAGGACTGAAAGTGTAGAACGCCATGCATTTATGTTCATTCATGCACGTCTGGTGCTCATGTTAATTGCTAAATACTAGCTGGAGTTCAGAGCTGACACAATCACGTGTAATTTGTTTGTTTAAAACTTCATTTAAAGTGTCAAATGTATAATGTCTTGGCATGACTCTGAAGGCCAGCGGTTTATTTCACAAGGCTGGATTCTCCATGTGATTAAAGCTTTCATTTTTCTTATAATTATTGAGGAAGTGGAAGTGTAGTAGTATGCCAGGGTTGTTTGACTGTACCTTAAGTAGCCTTCTGTACAGTCCAAGAATTAATTCTCTATCACACAATACTTTATTTATGTATTTAAGCAACCATGAAGTTTAACAAATGCCCGCCATTTATTATAGTCTGCATTTGTGCTTCTCATATAGCTGCCACAAGGGGGAACTTCAGGATAAGAAAGTTTTTGTTACAGATATTTATTCCTCTCTACTCCCAGTGATTGCTGAAATGAACTAAAGATAACATGAAGACAAATACACTTGCATCAGAAGACAGGAATGAGATCTGTTTTTTGTGGAAAAAAAAAAGATTCAAGGAAAATTTTTCTGCAATTGCTCATTAATGATCTCAACACGAAAATATTCAACACTGAGCTAAAATCAGCCCAATTTCTTTTTGTAAAGACTTGTTCTTGCAAAACATGTATTGACATTTAGGGTCACACCATTAGATTTACTCTGGTGATTCGATGTGTTCAGTCAAGCTAGTCATTTGGTGAAGCCTATGAAGTTAAATAGGACGATTCGTAGAAAAGGGATTCTTCGTTTATAAATTATTTCTACATAAGACGTTCCAGGAAACAAACCTAATAAAACCTAAGGGTTTCAGATTCGGCATTTGTTCAGAACGTGCGTGCGTCCATCATTATCCAGTGTTATTTAAATAAGGAAATATTTCAGGGCTTAAACATGACGTTACAGCTTCATCTCTGTCACGTGAACGCTGATACTGGAGACTCCTTCCATGAATGCTAACTGTCTCCACACTGAAAACTCTGAAAACGAGACTAGAAATCAATCTGAACTGTGGTACAAATACAAACATACCATATACTATTTTCTACTGTAGTTAGTATGGTTACATACTATATATAATGGTATATTACACTAAGTGCAGTAATATAAACCTTGTGGTCTGGACTACCATCGGAGCTGTGAAAGGGAAAAAAAACACTTTTTTGACCAATCAGAATCGAGCCTTCATATAACAGTGTTGCGGTATAATTATTAATTAGTGTATTTTCTCATGGACCCACAAGTTTCACATTCTTATTTTTATACTTTATGTAATGCCTCTATTCCTGTATTTCATATTAAAATATAGAGAACATTTGCACTTTGAATTATGTAGTGCATAGAAAAAAGGTTCCTCAAGGGTTGTTTGGCTGGCTTTCTAAATGGGTGCTACCTGAAATCTTTACAGATAGGGCAAAGACACACAGAAGAACATACAGAAAACCCCTTAAGACTTCTATATTTCTAAAGGGTGTAATATAAATACTTGTGTATAATATGTACGTATTTGTAGTCGAGCTAATAAGCAATACTGATCCGCATGAAATATTTTGTTTGTTTTATTTGGGGCAGTTATGAGGGGAGGAATTCCAGCTTGGCGAGCAAACCGTGCACCTCTGGCACTCATCCACTCCATTTCCTGTAGCATTACTCAGCCCTTTTTTCTGGAAGTGTTCTCATTTTACTGATAAAAATGACCAAACAGAAACCCCATAAGGTGGGTTCAAAATAGTTGTTATTGTGGTTTTGTCTGAAATGGTCATTAATGAGAGCTGCCTGACGCTTCTGAATGATTTTAAAGTGTCATTCAGGAGAAAACGGAGACCCTTCGTGCTGTCTGTATGAAGCCTGCTGTTCCAGACCGTGTCCATTCTGTCTCTCTTGTCGTCTCTGTCTCACTCATAACTGGTTTGTCCTGTCTAGTTTGTAAAGCGCCAACTCACTGCTATTGTAGCTGGGATTGCAGCCAACCTAATAAAGTCTTTTAAGTTTCTCAGGCACAGTTATCAATCGTTTTTGTGCCGCTGCTCTATCCTTCATCTAATATGAGAGAAAATTAGGCACAAGAAGTATGCTACAGCTCTGTCCCAATATAAAGTTGTTGTGTTGATTTTTACTTATGGAATCAAGTGGAATGAAGTAGCTTCAGGAACTCGGGTCATACATATAATCTCAGATTAATTTCATTTATAAGAAAAGGCTGAAGCAGCAGGAAGCTGAATGAACAGCAGGTGTTGAAGAGTAAACGAGGAAGAAGGGCTTGTCGTCCAGAGTACAGCTCAATTCCATGCTGCCTACATCCTTGGGAAGAGGCAGTAGTGATTGATTGAGTGAGTGAATGTGTGCGTGTGGGTATGTTTTTATAACTTGATAGGCATTAATGTTCTCACAAGTTCAAAACTGGCAGATTTTATATCACCACCAAGATATAATAACATGCCATTTTCTATTTGCCTAAACATTTGGTTGGTCCTGATGAGGAAAAATACTTTTTCTAAAGCTGCAACCTTTTATTTAAAAAGAACTAGAAGAAATCGTGTGCTTCCTTTTGGTTACGGTGGTTAAGTGGTAGGTTTAGGTGTAGACAAAATATTAATTAGCTACATTATTAATTAGGTCAATGGAAGGTCCTCACAAGGATAGTAATACCAACATGTGTTTGTATGTGAACATATAGAGTACATGCTTATGTGTGTGTATATATTAGAGCAAAATACAAGGCAGAAATTCAGTGTGTGTGAGTAATAAGCTCAGTAGGACATTCATACTGTTTAGGAATGTCGGTTGTGTGTGTGTGTGTGCATGTGTATGAGTCAGGGCACTCCTTGAACCACGCGGTAATGACGTGAGCAAGACAGGTCTGAACAGACCAGGAAAAGTACTGAAGGGTTGGGACCCGGCACCGGAACTCTTAAATAAGGAGCGTATACATTTATCTCATTGGAGCTTCATTTTGGGATTGTGTGAATGGGGCATGTGCAAAACCTGATGGAAAAAAACAATAAGTTTTAATTTCTGGTATTAGTATTTCACTCTCTCTCAACTTCTTTCTCTGTTTATCTCTCTGTCTCAAGAGTAAATTATTTTCCTTATTTTGTACACTGCATGTCATTTGAGATTTACAGTTGTGCATTGCACTAAGGTAAACTCAGAGCATAATAAAACTGTGAAATCAAAATAAGTAGTGTATGTTTGACAGCAGGCTATTGCATTTCCTGTACTATTACTCATCACTTTTAATGTCATCTGTTGTTCTCTGTGTCCTATGTTATGCACACCACCCACCTTCTGTCTCTCTCTCACTCTTTATCTCTCTCTCTAACTCTCTCTAACTCTCTCTCTGTGTCTCTTTCTCTTTCTCTCTCTTCCAAGTCACACAAATGAACAGTCCAACAACATCAATAACATCAATCTGCTGTGTTGAAAAAGGTTTAATTATGTGCTTTGCTTTATCCAGTGAGACTCAGGTCACATAGTTCTCATTAAGAACATAAATTTGTCTATAATTGTAAACATTATGATTGATTGATATTATTCGGTAGATCATGGAAATGGAAATCAAATTCTGTTTGTGTTTCTCAAATCTCAAAGTCATCCATCCATTATCTATACCGCTTTATCCATCTGGGTCACGGGGGAAGCTGGAGCCAATCCCAGCGAGGTCACCAGCCCACCACAGGGCCAACACGCTCACATTCACACCTGTGGGCAATATAGAGTAGCCAGTTGACCTAATCTGCATGTCTTTGGACTGTGGGAGGAAACCCACGCATTTGCAGGGAGAACATGCAAACTCCACACAGAAAGGCACTCTGGGTGACCCGGGGATCGAACCCATGACCTTCTTGCTGTGACGCGACAGTGTTAACCACTGCACTGCTAACCATGCCACACCTCTCTCACTCAACTAGACCCAAATAAATTAGCATAAGTTGGTGACAAATCACTAATTGGTCACTTAAATAGTTAAATATCACTATTGATTAAGCAAAATAGTATTTTTATTATATCTCAAGGTTATATCTCCTAGCTATTGTTTTTCAGTTAATTACTTATTTGCTTTTTTGTTGTTGTTGCCTAACATCAAATACCTAAATATAAAATTTTCAGATGGAAAAGTGGCTGAATTAAGACAGAAAAAACATCATCCATGAAAAGCTAAAGGTGAAATTGTCGAAATTTTGATCAACGCTGCTGCAGGGCAAAGTGTGTTAGCTTTAACTGTGGTCAGATAGGGCTAATAGATATGTGTGCATGTGCATGTGTACTTGTGTGTTTGAGTGGGTGTTACTTTGGTCACACAGCCGCAGATCATATTATGAGAATCCAATTCAGTCCCATCCCCCAATGCCTTAGGTTATTCATTAATCTGGAATTTCCAAACTTTCACGAGGACACCATAATCTGAATTTATTTTTTAACAATCTCTCTCTCTCTCTCTCTCTCTCTCTCTCTTTTTCTCTCTCACTCTTCACCCAGCCCCCCAGCCCCCCTCGACAGGCTCTTGTCAGCCAGCCTGCTTTCATTATCGCTCTCCTTCTCCACACTTCACCCTCATGCTCCCCATCCTCCCTCTCACCCTCACTTCATCTGTAAGACTTCCTGGGAAGGAATAATTGTGGAAACTCCTGGAAAATGAAACCCATTGCAATACAGAAAGCATTGCTGTCTCAGCGTGTACAAACATACACACACACACACACAGACACACACACACACACATGACTCACTGTTTTCCTCTGAGACAAGAGAAATTCGCATCATGCAGCTCTACTTGCTCAGCAACAGGACATCTTTTAACAAAGTCCAGCACAATGGAAACTCCCAGAGGAATTTTGAAGTCTACATTAAAATTTTATAACTCAGTGTCTCCTTACTTAAATATCATGATGGGTCATATAGGCTACTTCAGGATGTTTTTGGCAAGTGTGTTTTTCTTTGTGTTGGATATTTGGAGCACTGTATGAACTGAAACGGAGGATCCAGAGCATATCCAAACAACACTGAGTGCAAGGTGGGAATCCATCCTGAATGGGACTCTGTTTCATTGCTGAGCCGCACACACACATTCACACCTAGGCCAATCTGCCTACTGGCATACTTCTGGGATGCAGCAGGAAACCAGAGAGCCTAGAGGAACCCCACATGGTCACAATGAGAACATGCAAAACCCAACACAGACAGTAACCCAAGCTCAGGATCGAGCCACCGACACGTACTGCTCCACTGTGCTGCCATGTTCTGATTTTTGCTTAGACAATATGAAAACTCTATTCACTCCCTGATAAACTGAACACTTCTGTCAGCTCACTAACTAAAGGCCACATAGCTACATGTGATAAATTCAAAGTAAAGGTCAAATACAGGTGGTAAAAAAACCACCAATACAACAACTTTTACTTAAGCAAAATATAAATACAATCATAAGGGCTGTATTTAATTCAATATTCCTCTTGTGTGTACATTTCTAACGACCCATTGTGGTGTGAAAGTCCAACCTCAATCTGACATATTTAACAGCATAAACAGATGGAACAGGCGTGAGGTAAGTTCATGCTGTTTTGAGGTGCCCTCTAACCACATTTCAATATTTTTCAGACGTGCTTCCATAGTGACAGGCTATGTCCTCCGTCAAAGGCTCACAAGTAGTATGTTTGGCCTTCGTCACTGAAATGTGATTGGTTACTTGCTGACAGCGGTGCTTCCCCTAAGCCGACATAACATTTCCTTCCTTTTCTCACTGACGTGTTTTGTATGAACGCGTCTGAATGTGCAATGTGCATGTTTGTGCTAGCTGAGGATTGTAAACAAAAAGGTTCTACCGTAGTTTGCTTTGACACGAGACCACAGCAGTCATTAGGACGAACACTTAACCAGTTCTAACCAGTTAGAGTGTATTTGTTAGATAGTACATCTTGTATACATTTGTCAGTTTGAACCCTCGACCTTATGTTTGTGGTTGCATGCCACTCTTACTCTGCATTATAGCTTTCAGATTTAGAATGACTTTGCGATTGCTTCGACTACAGAGAAGAGTATAGAGACTACTCAGGCCACAAAAACATTTTCAACTTTTCATCCAGAAACTTAAACACACTTAAAACAGTCACAGAATAAAAGAAATATGCTACGATTTTCAAATAGGGCTAGCAATTATGTGTGCATGTGTGTATGGGTGTCTGTGTGTACACACGACAGCCTAAGTCTGACACTGAGCCAATTACAAAATGTAATCTTTGAGTTCTTAATGATTTTAGAACAAATTACTGTCATTTGCAGTAACAATTTGAGGATGGCCTGCATTTCTTTATGAAACCCATTGCACAGTACTTCAGAGCAATAGGTTGCATAAAGAAATGAATGCCACAGACAAATCTAATTACCTCTAGTAACCCCAAAATCTTGTGAAGCTTTAATATTTGCAGAGGCAAAATAACACAAACAAATGTATGCACTTGGCGTTTCCTGTCTGCTGCTGACACATCAAGTCCATCTACATTTCATATTTTGAACATTTGAATGCAAGTCTTTTATATGCAGCCACATGAAACGTGTCAGCTGGGGAGGTTTTATGAAGGGGTCGCGTTTGAGGAATAGGAAAAACAGAAAACCTGACAGGCAAATGTGTGTTTCCTGTTATTTTAAACATGCTAGGAGTCTTTAGTATGAGCCCAGCTTCCCAAACACCTCATAAATAGAGATTGAGACATGTGGACACCCATATAGCACGTAGCATATATGCTGACTAAGGCATAGATAGTAAATAGAACAGAGGAGTGTAAGTATGAATCAAAGTATTTTGCTTGGTCTTGGTCAATATGTTTGCATATTTATGCAGGCTTACACCTATGTATGTATCTATCTATCTATCTATCTAATCCTCAATCAATTTGAGCTATCATTTAGGCATGTAACTGAAGTTACTGTTAAGCTTACGTGCTTTAGACCTCGGTATTTTTTGCCCATTTTAGGCAATGGATGGAATGAATTATATGTGCTAGACTACATTACTGTGGTGGCTATTTATCTTGCACCTTCTGAGAAACTGTGTGTGGGAGCAACCACAATAAATCTCAGGTAATCTATGTAAAGAAGCACAGAGCACATGGGCAGGTGAGGAATGTAGGAAGGTGTGGGTGTGTAACAAGTTCTTTCAAAGCATCACACCCACACAAACAGTCAACTTCCTGTTGGTTCTAGCAGTGTGCGGTAGTGTGTGCATGAAGTCACGTAAATGTGTGTGTCTGTCTGTGTCATGGCTACAAAAATGTACTGAATGCCACATACTACCGCTCAGTTATCCACTGGAGCCTTTGACATAAATGCCAGACTGGATGGATCAAGGAATGGTGAATTTGTATTCTGTCTTTCTGATTTGTTCTTTACCCATTTATCTCTGTGATCTGCCAGAACATGACCTATGCCTTACTTCTCGATCAGATGAGCATGACTCAGTTGATATTCTTCCTTAGGTGTGGCAAATAGGAAGAAGCCAGAAAGGCAGAACACCCGATGCAAAAGACTTCTTCTTCCTTTTCTGAAGTGGACCTGAATTACGAGAGATCTTTCTCAGATTGCATCAGTCTGACTACCATTAACTGTAGGGGGTGCAGACATCACTACAGCTCACAGCATCACTGAATGAGACATAGCACAAATCCCTCAATGAGTTTTCCAGTTGTGGTTTGGGTAGGGGATTTTAAAAGTGAGCTAAACAGATCTTTGCTTAATAATAACTATTAGTAAATATAAACTTGCTACAGATAGAAGTCACACAGGCCCTGTTTACATTTGGTTTTAAAATGTGTCTTGAGCCATCAGGTCACAAATGAACTGATAAGACACGTCACCGTTTACACCTGTGTTTATCATGCGTCTCCAAGGTGTCCAGCTGACCACTTTTGTTCAAATTGCGTTACTGCCTACATCACTACCGCTAGAAGGTCAAAGGTCCCTGTGCAAAACTATATTAAAACGTAAAACCTGCAGCATGCCTTCATTATTTTCTTGCAGTCCAACCACATACATCAGTGCTCATCTCCATCTTTTTCTAGCGTGTCGCGAGGTTACCAAAACAATCACCACGTCCGGAACTAATGACATATGTCCCTGTTATGTCCGTGTTGAGGACGCATCAGGACACATTAGCATTACACTACAGAAGGTATGGTATGCGTCCCAGACCACCTCGGCAAGCGGTTTGAGTGAATTCGAGTTGAAAGTCGTTTACACTTTTATTTAGCACTATCCAGTTGTGATCATATCACCCAAAACAAATATTAATACCAAGTGTAAATGGGGTCAAACTGACCTGAATGATTGACCTATTAAAGTCGAAGCTAGCAATGTGAATGGAGACAGTTGAAGTTGGGGCGGCTGTAATTACAACATAACCAACTTTGTGTACACTGTTTATGTTATTCATTCATTCACTCATTCATTCATTTATCTTCAGTAACCACTATCCAAAGTTATTCAGGCAGAAATACACTCAGGATGGGATGCCAATCGATTGTATGGCACCATGCATATATTCCCATATTCATTAATACCTAGGGGGTAGGAAGCACGGCTTTTTGCACACTTAAGCACAGCCAATCCACTGACTAGCTGAGACCTGGAGAAAAGCTGAGACCTGGAGAAAACCCATGGAGACATGACGAGAACATGCAAAAATGTTCACAGACAGTACCAGAGTTCAGAATCAAACTGGGGGTCTTGGAACTGTGAAGCGGCAACCTACCCACCGTGGCATAACACTGCCTTTATATGGTGTTGTGTTGATTATTTGTGAATATGTTAATGTAATTGATTTCTATAATTCTATATATATGCTTCATTCAGACATGTGAAAACAAAGCAAAAGGGTGGATAAAGTTGCGTTTTGACGGACATGAGTCACAGGCCTTACACAGCTGTTGTAGAATGAAATCCTGGTTAAAAGAGAAGTGTGTTTGTTCCACGGGATGATAGCTAAAAATGCTCTGCAGCAGCACCTTCAGTGTGATTTGGCTTTAAGGCTTATAATCCAGTAACTAAATGGGAAACAATACAAAATTATAATTTTGTAATATGACATTATAAGAGTGAGGAATGATAGACTAAGAGGTTAAAGCTTAAAATCCTAATTTATATTAATAGGAATTTTTTTTTTAATGTATCAAGTTTCAAGCTTTATATGTGAATAGACAATATGATTTGGATGAAACAGCAAATTTACTGAAAGCAGCTCAATAACTCCATTTTGAAGTATGGCTTGTATAATGTGAAAGAAGAAACTTTAATATAGATGGCTGTGCCAGAGTTCACTTCCTTATCAGGCTCAGCACCCAAAAGGAAACTAAACCAATAGGCTGAACTCTGGTAATGTTGGAATTTTTCAATAGTAAAAGCAAAATGCACAGATGACCAGGTTCAGGGTTTCTAAAGGGAATTAATACTGAAAGTACTTTAGCTATAGACTTTTAGTTTTAACTCCTAAATTCCAATTTGTGTGTAATTCCTCTTTGTGTCTAAATACCTGGGTTTGACAAATGTATCCCCAAATGTTTGTGGACACCTAAGTATCACACCTCACAGTTTGGTCTTCCCCAAACTGGTACCACAACGGCAAGCGCACAATTGTCTGGGATGTCTTTGTATGCAGTAGAATTACAATGTCCCCTCAATGGCACGAAGAGACACAAACATGTTCCAGTGTGACATTGCCCCTGTGCTCAAAGCAAGGCCCATGAAGACATGGTTTGTCAAGGTTAATGTGGAGAAACTCAAGTGGACTGCACATAGCCATGAACTCAACCCTTCTGAATAGTTTTGGGATGAACTGCAATTCAGATTACACATCAAGCCTCCTTGTCCAAAACAACACCTTACCTCTCTAATGCTCTCATGACTCAATGAACAAATACCTTCAGCCATGCTCCAAAATCTAGTGGAAACCTTCCCATAAGTGTGGATATTATTACAACTGAAATGGGGGGCTTAATCTGGAATATGCATCCATCCATTATCTATACCGCTTTATCCGTCTGGGTCGCGGGGAA
>JAQQZR010000039.1:8152928-8165673 GCA_030068235.1 Notoglanidium macrostoma | reverse complement strand
ATGTTTGTGTCTCTTCGTGCCATTGAGGGGACATTGTAATTCTACTGCATACAAAGACATCCCAGACAATTGTGCGCGACCCAGATGGATAAAACGGTATAGATAATGGATGGATGGATGTATTGACATATCATGAATGTGATTCAGAAACTTTTATATATTGATATGATGATACATTTCTGCAATTTGGACAAAACAAATGTTGCTCCTGGTTACAGTCTTGTGTGTGTATGTGTGTGTGAAGTGCTTAAATATATGACAGCTGCTAGTTGCTAATATTGATTGCATACTTAAACAATATTACGAGAGGGAGTGCTGTTCAACAGCACTACTGTAAGTACATTGTGAGTACACTGTGAGTACACTACATACAAAACTTCTATAAACCACAAATTAATATGGAGTAACTGACATTTAGGACTCAGATTGCTTTGTATAGTCCCATTAAAGTTGCTTCCGGTAAACTTGTGTCCTTTCTTCTTTTTCATCCTCACTTTAAGAGCATTCACATTTCAGGTTTTGTTCCTGAAAAGTATAATTTTCCAAGTCCACTGAAAATGCTAACCCTACTGTAGTAACTGTTTTGAATTAGGAAGTGGAATTTTACATGCAGGTTCACAGACAAGCGGAATGATACACAGTGAAATATCAGCACTCTTGGAATGCTGTTTGTTGTAGAAGTTACATTATAAAAGCTAGGAAATGTAGTTAGTGTCAGATCATAGTTTACTAAAACACCTGTCTGGGTTATATTATTTAGTTTCAGAGAGGGGAAAATCTGACCTATATATTATTTGCAATCTGAATAAAGCCTTCAAGGATAAAAAGCTTGTATCATAGCTTTCCTGTGGGGAAAAAAGGGAAATAAACGTGGCTTTCAATAGTGAAAGAAGTCAACAACATAAAAATGTCTTGAAATAGAGAAGCGAGTCAAACCACTCATGACAAATCTGTTTAATACGGTGCTTGGGTGAAACGGTTCTGCGGGGTTCTCTTAAAATGTCACCCAGACTAATTACTCCTAACTCAACCACGCCATTCCTAGAGAGATAGACTTCCTGGAATAGCGCTCACTGAAATCAGGAGCCGGAAATGGAATGTGTTTCCCAGAAAAAAAAAAAAAAAAAAAACAAAAAAAGAAAAAAAAAAAAAAGGCACTGCAGCGTAACGGATTTGGAACTCGTTACAACGTGTGGGATGCAGGAGAGCTTAGTTTGTTTTGCATGAGGAATTACGCAACCATTTACGACCACGAGCCGCGACACTGCCGGTAAACTCCGGTCGGGAACAAAAGTGGGCGTGGCTTTCCCTCCAGGAGGAGACGCTAACGTAGGAATGATCATGTGGGAAAATCCAGTGCGCGCGACCCGGAGACGCACACGAACTCCAGGGGGCGGGGTTAAATTCACCGCTTCCGGTGATTGACCCATACTGTGCCAGAGAGTCGGAAAGTCCGATGTGTCGCGTACTCTGTGTACAAATGTGTTCCCAGGATACAAAGGTCTTATTAAGCCGTGCAGTGTGAAAATCAGCATTTTTTACATGGTGGAAGAGAAGTTAGTAACGTAATTAAAGATGGAAAAAAGTTATGCTCAGTTCTGCCTCTGTGAGAATGACTCGCTGATTCAGAAGACAAGTTTCCCAGCTTCCCATTTTTCTAAAAAGTGAAAATTCAGTTAACTACAGGGCTACTCTAGGATAGATTATTACTGTTGCCGAATTATTATTATTATTATTATTATTATTATTATTATTATTATTAGTAGTAGTAGTAGTAGTAGTAGTAGTGTTAGTGTTAGATCTAACGCTATTGAATTGAAAGATTGGTTGGTGAATGGTTGATCACATTTAGTCAGACGCAACATGGCCTACCAGTAGATCTTAAAGAAAGCCATTGATTACAAGCCTACTGTTAATTAAACAAAATGCATTCTACAAAAGTATACACAAAACAAGCATGATTTAATTTGCAACTGGTTTTATTACTTTCTTTTACTACTCTGAAAGAGCTCTGCAGTTTTTGGATCTGCATCCTATGGTGGAAACTTTCTAGGATCTTATCTTATCACTAGGATCATATCATTGATGCTTTGGGTATCATCTCCGGGTTCTATGTTCTTGCTCATGATACCTTTGCTCATGATACAAATGCACGTGGAGCAGACAATATCTCAAATCTGATCCAATAGGCCTACTGATCCAGCATTTTAGGCCAGTGTTCACCTCAGTGCTGATACTCAGTATCAGACTGGTACATACCTAGAAGTTTTATCCATGAGTGACAACATCTCTGTTCAAATGAAAACTCCTGAGCATTGTATGATATCACTCTGAAGACATGGTAACCGTGTATTTTGTACATGTAACCAATTCAGTTTTGCAACCTCGATTATCTCTACAACTATTTGTTTCTAAGGAATATTGCTTCTGGCACTTAATTTTTTTTTTCAGTTATAAAAATGGAAATAATGCCACTAATAACTTTAATAGAAGTTACAAAAGTTATAAATTCTATTATAATCACCAGGTATTGCTTAAAGAATACTATGTAACCATTATGCATGTGAGATACAATTTTGTGGTACAAAATTTTGTACATATTTTTGTGTCTTCCATGGTTTTGAAAACATATTACGGTAGAAAGCCTTGACATTTAGGCAAAATGGTTGCTGTTAGGAAACGTTCTGAATTTTTTTATTCTAGAAAATACATGTAGGCCTATAAGTAGAATCTCAAATGATATAAGGTTTGTTAAAATGTGTCTTCCTATTTATTGCTTGGAAAACTGTAACATATCTGTCTTTAACTATTGTTCTTTTGGTCTATGTCTAATTTTTGCATCAGCATAGTACTGTATGTACTCAAGTAATGCTTGTGATGGTTTTGAAACAGAAAAAGCCACTTTGAAGGAGAAGGAAGTGACATTGAGCAACACACAGCTACACTGCTTTTTCTCCTCCAGAATGGGAAGTGTTGAGAAATCTCCTTCATGCAAACACAATGACAGGTCACCAGGCCTATTAGTTTTTTTCCACCAAATTTTTGTCAAACAAAAATAAGTAACCTATAGAATCATTTTTCTTTTGGTATGACCTCATGAGCTAAATATACAAAAGACCTAAATATAATCCGAGCTGGCACAGAACTGTCATCCAGAAATTTATCTCAACTTCAGCAAACAGTATCATCTCTGTTGATTCCAAACCTATCACAGGAACACTGAGCATGAGGCAGGAATACACCCTGCATGAGATGTCCATCCACCACAGGGAACCATGCACACAAATACTTACACCTACTGTAAGTGCAATTTACGTTGTTAATCCACCTACTGATTTTTAGGAGGAAACCAGAGGAAGCACACATTGACAACATGCAAAACTCCACACAGAGATTAACCAGTGCTTAGGATCAAACCAGGGACCCTGTAGGTATGACACAGCCATGTTACCACTGTGCCGCCTCCTTAAGCTACCAAATAAAAAAAAAGTGATTCTCAAATGTTTGTCTTTATAAATCTAAATAATTTAAGCATTTCTGCATTTCTTTTTGAAGCATAACGATGGATCACACTGACTATTTAAATGCTATTTTAAACCTGTTTTTTTTTAAGGGCCGGATGCCGTGTGTCTAAATGTAATACAGTGATGAAATACTCATGATCAATTATATATGAACTCCTATCATTAATATTCTGTATACTCCTAACTCTGGTTTATAAGAGGGTAATCATTTTCCTCCTTTGCTCCAGGTATGAGGAGAATGTTTATACAATAAACAAATAACGGTAGTTGATATAAGATTTATAAGACAAGATTGTAGTTTGCATTACATTACATACATTATATTTAATAGAATTGCTCACAGATTCCTTTGATTCACATTCTCCCTTTCTTTTCCTCTCTCTCACTCTCCCACCCTTCATTATCATGGTGATGACCTCTGATGAAGGGGTGGGGATGGGGGGTTCTCTTCTTCATCTGTACATACAACTGAGCACCTGTCTGTCTGGTTGCTCTGCCTTCTCTCTCACACAGCAGATCTGAGAAGGCCCCTACTATACACCACTGGCAACCCCATAAAATAAACTGGTTTAACTACCTTGCTATCCAAAAAACCACAATCAACAATATTATCTTAGGGCCAAGTTTCCCATGTAAGCTATCTTTTGTGCTGTGATGCAACACCTTTTAAAATTTGATCATGCTGTTATAATATCAGTGTTTCTGAAAACCTCAGTGCAGGTTTGTTTATTTGCTACTGTGCATGGAATATGCGGCAGTCATTACACTTTAAGCAATGAAGTGCTGGAGAATACGTTTATTGCCTCATAATGGAGAAGTTTATTAAGGCCCAGAGCACTGGCTCAAGCAGTGTGGTTAATTACAGCCTAAGCCTTTATTTTAAATTCTGGGCATAATACTCTTGCATATTGAAAATGTTTTTTTGTTTGTTTTTTAATGTGAGTAATATGATGAAAGCATTAATTTGGATAATTAAATATTATGATGTTCATTTCTGGTCTGTTGAGATGTTTAACATCATTGAACATTTTTTAAATATTTGACACCTTGTAAAATTTTTAATACCCAAATTATGACCATTAAGACTTTTTTTTTTCTCTTGTGGGTCCTAATGTTTATACTGGAATACAAGCTCAGCTTTCTCTCCTTTGTTCTTATGTTTTCTGGGTTGGAATTTTACGTTCACCACAATATAATATTCATATTAAAACTCTCTCTCTCTGTCTATGTCCGTGTGTGTGGTTCTTTACAGAAGAACCAGCTACAGCTTGGTCGTTTTGGAGCGTTGCAGGCCTAGCCTTGACCCCAACTCTGAAAGAGCACTGAACCCAGTAGACTATTGACAATGTCTGTGTGTTTTAGATAATTCTGCTTTACTGCTGGCTGACATGGACAAAGGACAAACCTGTAAAATGGTCTCTTCCAATTCCTCTAATATGTATCTTATGAAAACATTAATTTTCGTAACAGATGTTACACTATTATTAAAAGATATTTACAAGGTTTTATGTTACAGTGAAGTATAATGGATATAGCATAATTTTGATTACGTATTTATATATTGTGTGATGCATTTTCTTCCTTTCTACACACTAATATATATATATATATATACATGGATTCAAACTACATTCCTGAAACTGAACATATATGGAATGTATTTTTGCATTGTCTAACTGGATTGTCAAAATATGACCAGTGTTTCGCAGTGTTACACAGAAAAGGTGAGTGTGACTAGAGCCAGTGCAATCAGACAAAAATACAGTCAGGGAAACAAGCTCAAAAAGAAATAAAAATCATTTAATTCAATAAAATATTATAGGCTATAACAACACAAGATCTCTACCGTTATTCTCTTTTAGCAGACTACTTCATTGCATGGCCAATACTGTTACAATGCGTTGCATCATACCTCTGCAGTACAACTCTTCCCTCGACAGCCACTGCCCCAGATTATGGGGGGGAAAGGTATTTAAATAACAGAGTATTATTAAAACAGTAGACATTTCACCCGTACAAAAATACTGTACAGACCAAAGTACATGAGCGGGCTTTCACAACACCACCAGAGTGACAAAGTCATCGAGCATGGGAGAAAGTGTTGCGCAATCCAGGCGCCAGTCCCCCTTTAACGCTTTACAACGCTCTTTCGCTCTTGTAAACATTTTTGTAAACCATTGTTCGTAATTTTCACTCACAATTCACTCATTAAACACACAAACAAAAAGACATACTCTTTGGAACTGATGTTTTACAGTCTTATGTAGAAAGGTTGCAGAAGTAGGCGTTAGCACTGGCCGGTGGCGGACAGCAGGTTGCGCAGGGTGGCCAGCTCTCGGGACAGTTGCTCTACACGTTTCTGCAGCCGCTCGTTTTCAGCCGCGAGCTCCAGCACCTTGTGCTGCGTCTCCATATTGCGCAATTTCGCTTTGTCCCTGCTCTTGCGCACGGCCAGGTTGTTGCGCTCACGCCGCTGCCGGTACTCATCGCTGTCCTTATCAAGCCTCTTTTTGCCTTTACCAGAAGACGAGATTTTACCGCCCGGTTGTGGCGATCTGGCTTTGTTGGACGGAGCGGGTGTGCCAGGCGGGCTCGAGCACGACGAGGAAGCGTTGGAGATGTTTCCCAGGCTGCCGCTTGGCGCCGTCTGGTACTGTAGGTAGGAGCGCATGTCGTAGCCTCCTGGTCCGTCCATCCGCGGGTCTTCGTTCATGTCGCCTCGCCACTGACTTTTCCCGTAGCCGCCCAAGAAGTCCGGGCTGAAAACGGTGTCGAGGCGCGTCTCCTGAAGCTCTGGGTAACCGAGCTGGCTCCGGTTGGCGTCGCGCTCAGTCAGCGGCGCGTAGCTCTTGTAAGCGTGCGCCTCCGAGGCGGCTCGCTTGCTCTTGGCGTCCTCGCTGATACAGAGGTCCGCGGTGAAGATCTCCTCGCCGTGGTGTGCCGGCTGCTGGTAGTGGAGAGCAGAGTCCAAGTAGATGCTGAAGTCGATCGCCTTCTCGTGCTCGGAGATGCCGAGTTTCGTCATCGAGCCGTCAGTGGAGGGTTTGTACACGCCGCCGTGGACGGGACCCAGACTGTGGCCGCTGTGGAATGCAAGGCAGTCCCTTTCGTAAATACCAACCACTTCCATGGATCTTAACACCCGCCGGATTGCGGCAGGACGCTAAAGCAGGGGCTGATTGCCCTGACAAAAGTTTTCACCACGAACTCGAAAACCCCCCCCACAAACAGCACTATGAACGTTTCAGTAAAAATCTTCCTGAAACACCACGTATGAAAGTTGACAAATCTGTCTGCTCTGCTCTAATCTTGATCTTCACCGTGGGCTCGGATATAAACGGGCTGTCAAGTCCCATGTTTCGGAGGTGGATTTATATTCGCATGAGGAAGTGGGCGTGTCATGTGAGTGTCGTAAGAACAACACAAAAACTGCTCCAAGTGCAAACCGGCCTAAACCTGCTTGTCTGTGCTAACGGAGGTGGGATGTCATTTCCCCCTTACTACAAAGTACACCAAACAAACATATCAACTGTATATCAAGCTGATTCGACCCCCTAGAGCCTAAAATAGCCTACTGGGTAATCAAGAACTGGAAACTTTAAGCTATTCTGAAGCAAACACAATATGGTTCAAATCAGAAAATCTGATCAGCCCCTTTGGCAGATATTAGGTCATTTCAAGCTCTTAAACAAAACAGAATGGCACAGGAACATAACACCAGATACATAGATAAGGTTTAAATATGGTTTGGAAAACTGATTTGCTACGTTTAGCCTGTCTGTCCTTCATTACACATCAAAAACACATTTGTTGGCTCTTATTTGTTAAACGTCAATCGAGATAGGTAGGCTATAGAACTCTACACCGACCCTTCTGAAACAGTTTAATTGGCCTGACAGAATTTTCCATGCACCAGTAAACTAATTAGATACTGATTCATAATATTTGGGAACCATTATGTCAGTTAAGACTTTTGACAATTAAGACATATTATTGTTTAAAAGTTCAAAGACAGAAACAGGCAGCTTAAGCCCTCTGCACATTGAATGATAACAGCAGGCTTATCATATCACACTTATATGAGGTGCTAGCAATAAAATCCTGGCCAAATTCTGGTGCAGACTTTGCTATATCATGCATACCAGATTATACAATAAAGATTGTCTGACGATAAGACTATGACACAAGACAATGCTTTTGGAAAAAAAAAAGATTTTGATTACGACCTTACATATGGAGGCAGGGGGAGAACATTAATAAAAAAAAAAAACTGCCACTGATGTTTGATTTGTGATTTGTGTCCAAGTCTGGCTCTGTTAGCTTTGGGACACCTACTTTTCACAATTTTATACAATCCTGATAGAATTTCACTTGAAGATCCTGTTTCAATATAAAATATTTCACATTTTAGAAAAAGTAACTTGAGAACCACAAGGAAAAAGAGAACAATTCTCCAAGTGAACCTGAGAATATATCCTCATATTTCTGTTAATGATTAACAAGGACATTTCAGGCATGCCACTCTAGATCTGAGGAGTCACACTACAGTCCTGAAGGGTCTCGGCATGGCATTTTACCATTGCAACCACATAGCTGATCCATAGTGTGGATTAACTAATCGATCATGGCTGGGGCATGTGTAGAAATCCTGAACCTCTTGAGAAAAGCTGACACTGGGCATCCCGCCACCCCAACCTTACAACAGTCTCTGACTTATGGCACCAATTTGAAGATCTCTCTCTTGCTCTGGCCACCATGTATGGCTTTCCCAACTGACAGTGCCCCTGGTCCAAGCTTTTCTTAACTTAATGAAATAGGCCAACCCTGCTGAAAGACCCAGCTTAGTCTGACCAGCTACCAACTGGCAAAATACAGGCCAAGCTAGTCAAGCTGGTAAGTGTTGGTTTCTGACTTACTGCTACTAATGCTACATTGGGGACAAATTATTTTTAGGGAAATATGCAACAGTGGATTAATTTAGTCAAGTAATAAGTAAGCCAAAAAATAACTTACCAACTGACAAAGATGTTCTACCAGTTTGACAAGCTAAATCCTGTGCTGTGGTGGCTGCTTAGACAAAGCTGGATTTTCAGCATGGAAATCTCTAGTTCAGTTATTTACTTAAGATTAAGGAAGCTGGGCAGTGAATATAGAGACATACTGTATAGTTGAAGGTAAATTTGCACTGTAAACTGAATAGATGTGACACCTTACACATTTCCAAAACACACAATGCCTATAGCTGGACACAAATAAACACTTTAAGAGTTGATTCAACACCGTAATAAATATAAAAATCATTCAACACTGGGGACTTTGCTGTTTACATAGTCAGGAAATACGAAAGCGTCCATGAACTCCGAAGAGCTGAAGTTGGGCTTCATTTGTAGCCTAAAAGACCATTACTACACTGACACCTGGCGGAGATTTGGCGTTACTGCAGGAAAAGGCGTCGTAAATTCCCTGTAGAATTATTCTGGCGTGTATCTAGCGTCATATTGCAAATTATATGCAAACTCTTGCAAATGTAAGTGTTAAGTACTCTTATTTGCTGTCATGTATGCTGTATATTTACTTGCTCTATTGGGCGTGACAGTTATATAAACACGATTTATTTTGAAATGGCTTAATTTGTACCTATTGCTATGCTGACTTAGTCAAACCAGAGTCAAAATGGTAGATCGTCCATTACCAGGTGGTAAATGCTGGTAAAAAAAGAAGCAGACTGTAAATTACTGCTACTAAGGTTGTAGTGTAAATGAGTTGTTTTTAAGAAATAATAACAGTGATTAGAAAATCTCCAAGACTTACTGATCAGTTTAGTGAAGAAATAGGCCCTAATAAAGTTAAAAAATAACTGTGTTTGGCAGATGGTCAGACAGTGCTGGATTTCTCCAGGAAGGTTGTAATGGGTTATTTGATACCAAACAGCATGATTTATTATAGTTGGTATAGTTAGTATAGTAAGGGCAACACATTTTGGGTTGTCTACACTGTAAATGCATATTGCATAGTGTACTGCATATACTGTGATGTATACAGTACATACTGGTGCAGTGTGCACTACGGGCTACAAGTGAGCCAGCATTAACACACAAAAATGTTCACTACAGTACACTATTTTGGAGACTATCCATGGCTCCCATTATGCACTGCAATAAGTTAATGTCCAGTGTGCTTTAGACAACAGCGAATAACCATAATATACTTTTACTTTTGTGGGGAATAGGAAGTGGAGGACTATTTTGGACATAAATGAATATGTATGAAACTGCACACTATTCAGTAATGTACTATTTTTGGTATTGTTTGTCATTTCCTAGTCTCACTCAGAGCTTAATAAGAATATCCAGCAGCCAAGAACTCATTTGAATGTTAAACGAAAAAAAAAAAAATCAACTGACAAACCCCAAATGCATATTATTATTATTTTTTATAATATAGTGAATATATAATATATATATATATTTCCTGACATTTTCTTGGTTTCATCTGACTACTAAACCCACGGTTCTCAAAGAGCTTACAGGGCGTGTATGTTATCTCACATGTCAAAAGAAAGCGGCTAAGAGAGGGGTATAAAAGAATTTCCAAAACATTAGATGTGCCATGAAAAACTGTAAAAGCCATCATCGACAAGTGGAGAAAATGGTGCACCACAGTGACATCACCAAAAACAGGACGTCCCTGCAAAATGTTACAAAAAAAACAAGACAAAGTTTGACCAAGAAAGCTGCCAAAAGGACCAAAATATCTGACGAGTACTCTCTGCATCTCTTGTATTCTTTACGTCTAGCCTATAGGGTAATGTGGCTAGACAGAAGCCCTTTCTCACAAATAAAAACCCCATTCCCAACTAAATCACACTAAACTATGTGGCCAAATGTATTATGGCCTGATGAGAACAGTTCCAATAAGCATAATAATTCCATAATTCCAAAAGACATGTTTGGCACAAAAAAGCCCATCACCAAAAGATCACCATGTCTAAGGTGAAGCATGGTGGTGGCAGCATCATGCTTTAGGGCTTCTTATCTTCAGCCAGAACTGGGGCTATTATCAAGGTGGAAGGAATCATGAATAGCTACAAATATCAGTTGATTTTAATGCAAAACATTCAGGCAACTGCTATTAAGCTGAAGATGAAAAGGATTCATCTTTTAGCATGACAATACCACAAAGCATACATCCAAATCAATCAAGTAATAGCTTAACCAAAAGAAGATTAGTGTTTTTGAATGGGCTAGCCATTCAACTAATAATCTGTGGGGTGACCTGGAGTGATCTGTGTATAGGAAATGCCCCCACAATTTGACGGCTCTGGAATGTTTCTGGAAGAAAGAGTGGGAAAATATTGTCAAGATGTGCGACACTGATATACTCTTACTCAAAAAGGCTTCAACAAAGTATTAGTTTAGGGGTGTGCACGCTTATGGAACTCGGTTATTGTAAGTTTTTTTCTCTCCTTTTTTTCCTGTAAAAGGTTTTTGCTCATTTTTCACTTTAAGCTTTGTATATTTTACTTCAGGAAAACCTGCCATTTTAACAAGTAGACTTGTAAATCCTACTTTTCAAATATTGGGCATATTATTAAAATGTGTCCAGTAATACTTTGTCAACTTATTGGAGGCTTAAAATTTTTGAACCTTCCACTCACAGAACACATATTTATGAAAATTATTGCACTCAGTTTATTGGTCGGCACGTTTTTGCTTTATTGAGGTTTGGATTCAAATATAAGTGACCTTTTGCTAATTATGTTAATATCTATAAGCCATTAATAATAAATATAATAACTGATAATAATGTGTCACGAGACACAATTCGAAGGCCACAGCAGCAAATGAACTAAACAGACTACATGGTGAATAAGGTGTGGTTATGGAGATCTTTTACGTAAAGCTGCGTTCTGATTGGTGAGATACGGGTGGGGTCATGAAATACGTGTTGCCTTGAGTGTAACCCTATTGGCCAAGATTTCTAACAGGACGCCATTGCATCGATTGATGATTGGAGGACTCTAC
Source organism: Notoglanidium macrostoma (assembly GCA_030068235.1). Taxonomy (NCBI): domain Eukaryota; kingdom Metazoa; phylum Chordata; class Actinopteri; order Siluriformes; family Auchenoglanididae; genus Notoglanidium; species Notoglanidium macrostoma. The sequence continues at coordinate 8,154,125 of JAQQZR010000039.1, read as the reverse complement.
ACGTGACCGAGAGGATTAGGGCGTGGTTTGTAGTTTGAGGAACTGATCCGGCTGGGTTGACTTCCTTACCGGGGGAGAGTGAACTAAACCCGGAGTCAACATGACCAGCAACCCGAGTGAAAACGGGGCTGTGGAGTCAAAATGTCAGGAAGGCGAGCTGGACTCTGCGTCTCGGGCTTCAGCCAGATGGGGTCCTCAACATGCAGGCGCTCGGGAGCTCGCAAATTTATACTCCCCAGGTGAGCGCAGGTTTGTGCTTAGCTCGATAGCTTAGCCTCAGCCTGTGACAGTTTTTCTGCTAACCAAGCTAGTCGGTTATTGGTGCTCCAAAATGAGGTCGTGTGACGAGTTCCATGTGCTCTGAAATGTGCAGAACTTTCCGCTTTGTATTCAGGTTCATGTCGCGTGTAAAGACACGGTGTTGTAAGTTAGTAGGCTAACTACTCAGTAAATGATTAGCAAATGTTTAGTGAGGATGCGATGTGAAGTGACTTCGTGCATTGTAGAAGTTAATATTTGTGAGATCCTGTCGTGTTTGTATTTAACATTATACTGAGTGATCTGTAACCAGATCTGTAACCCAGTTAAGTGCTACACTTCCCTGTCACTTCCAGATGATCATGCTGGGAGGGGCGCGTGCGTGTGCGTGTGCGTGCGCGGCTGCGTGTGTGTTTGTTTGCTCGCTCGACATCTCCATTACTCAGGCCATGGAGAGAGGTGGTGTCACTTCCAGAATTATTTTTTGCGAGGGCGTGTATAGAAAGTCGTATTTCATAAAGTTTTGTGCTCTCTCACAGCGCTGAGGTTGTATTTTCTTAAAGTCAGTTGTATGCAAATTGTTAGATAGATATAGGAAAGTATTCACAGCGCATCACTTTTTCCACATTTTGTTATGTTTACAGCCTTATTCCAAAACGGATTAAATTCATTTTTTTCCTCAGAATTCTACACACAATACCCCATAATGACAACGTGAAAAAAGTTTACTTGAGGTTTTCGCAAATTTATTAAAAATAAAAAAACTGAGAAATCACATGTATATAAGTATTCAAAGCCTTTACTCAATACTTTGTCGATGCACCTTTGGCCGCAATTACAGCCTCGAGTCTTTTTGAATATAATGCCACAAGCTTGGCACACCTATCCTTGGCCAGTTTCGCCCATTCCTCTTTGCAGCACCTCTCAAGCTCCATCAGG
>JAQQZR010000039.1:8118069-8134084 GCA_030068235.1 Notoglanidium macrostoma | reverse complement strand
TCTTTGGACTGTGGGAGGAAACCGGAGCACCCGGAGGAAACCCACGCATGCACGGGGAGAACATACAAACTCCGCACTGAAAGGCACCCTGGGTAACCCGGGGATCGAACCCAGGACCTTCTTGCTGTGAGGCAGCTTTTTTCATTCAAGTGTTTAATAATGCTGTATCTGAGAGTTTCACCTTCACCATGATTGATATTAGTTGCATGAAATCTTCCTAACCAGTAACAGTCTCTTTTATAATGACACCAGGTGCAATTTGCATGAGAACATTTTTTTTTTTTTGTTGCGTCATTTATTCAATTTTTTTTTACCAATTCTTAGTTGCAGATTTTAGAATTTTGTCCTTCACTGCAGATTTCAAAATTTCACACTCTATTGCACATTTTAGCATTTTGCCATCTATTGTAGATTTTAGACTTTCCGCCGCATAGATTTTTATGTTCTGTTGCAAATCTTAGAATTTCACCCACCGTTGGGCATTTCAGGATTTTATACACCAGTGCACATTTTTGACTCTTGCCCTCTGTTGCAAATGTTAAACATTTCACCCTCTAGAATTTTGCTCTCTATTGTACAATTTGGAATTGTACTTCTTATTATCAGATTTTAGAATTTCACCCTTTATTGCGGATTTTGGAATTTCACTCGCTCTTGTGGATTTTAGAATTCTTGTGTTGTGTTGCACTTATTTAGAATTTCACCCTCATTCGGTTGAGGTCAGAAGTTTGCATACGGTCATCATGGACATGAATGTCATATTCATATTCATATAGAATATTAGGCTTTCAGTGATTTCTTTGAACTGTTCTTTTTCTGGGGAAGAATGATTGTACAGCATACAGCTTTAATAGAAAAAAACAAGAATTTGGCGCACAAGCTTATTCAAGCATATTTGTGGATTTCTGAAATCAGCAAAGGGTCAAAATTATGCATACAGGATCATAAAGATATGATCCCAAATGTCTTTAAACTTGCCAAGGCCCCTTATAATATTAAAAAAAAAGGTTTGTTTGATGGGAGGTGTAGCAACTTTGCCAAGGTCTGGAAGAAGGTTTGTCACCCTCCGCTGATATGAAATTGGTTCAGATGGTCAGGAACAACCAAGGCACAGACCTGCCATGAACTGGAAGCTGCTGGAACACCAGTGTCACTGTCTACTGTCGAGTTTTACGTTGCCATGAACTGACAGGCTGTAGGAGCACCTGCTTCAAAATCGACACTTTCAAGCTCAACTGAAGTTTTAAACTTTAATGGTCAGATAAGACGAAGATTGAATTATTTGGCCACAATGACCAGAGGTGGGTTTTGGAGGAGTAAATGTGAGGCATTCAACCCCAAGAAGACTATACCAACTGCTAAGCAAGTGTTAAGCATGGTTAATTAAAGTGGATGGAATAATGAAGAAGGCGGACTACTACAAAATTCTTCAGCATAACCTCAAACCATCAGGTAGACAGTTAGACTTAGACACAAACTTAAAACTTGGACACAATTAGGTGTTCCAGTTGTATTCCAATAGGACAATGACCCCAAACACATCAGTGGAATGAATAAAGCAGGCTAACATTAAGCTTTTGGAATGGCCTTTGCAAATTCCTGACCTCAATTCTATGGAAAATATGTGGATAGTGCTGCAAAGCCATATCCATGCCAAGAAAAGGGTTATATGTAAGCACCAGTGGTGGAGCAAGTATTCACATCCTTTACTTAAGTAAAAGTACTAATAGCACGCTGTAAAAGTACTCTGCTGAAGGTAAAAGTCCTGCATTGGAACTGTTCCGTAAAAGTATGTATTATCATGAAAATGTACTTGAAGTATTAAAAATAAAATTGCTCAAAGCAGACATTTCCCCTTGTGACTTTTCTACTATTGTATTTAAATAATTATTATTACTCGTATGTAATATCAAGATTTTACTGTTGGTTGAAGTGGAGCCCTTTTTAAAAAAAAAAAAAAAAAAAAAAAAAGATTTTGTATCCAACTGCAACTAATGATTATTTTCTTCATTAATCAATTGATAGTTTGGTTTGTAAAAATTATGACAAAATAGTGAGAAGTGGCATCACTAGTGCTCTAAATGATTATTGAAATAGTTGCCAATTTTACTATAGGTGAGCAAACGGGCAGCCGGACTGGTCCTGTCTGTACCTTTAACTCACTCATGTCAGCCCCTCGGCCCAGGAAAGAGTGCGTTTATGGTGTCAGATCGGGGTCAGTGTGTATCTGTTTGTAAATCATTGATGTCCTTGATGAACGATGTAAACGTCTGACATCAACATGTAGATTTTAGAACGTCACTCTCTTGTGCACATTTTCGAATTTCACCTTCTTAGTTGCTGACTTTAAACTTTCATCATATGTATTGCGGATTTGAAAATCTCACCCTCTAAGGTAGCGTTTTCACTCGTCATTGTGGATTTTAGAATTTCTCTCAATAATGAAGATTTTAGAATTTTATCCTCTATTGCACATTTTAGGGTTTCACCCTCTTTGTTACAGAGTTTAAAAATGTCACCCTCTGTGACAGATTTTGGAATTTCACCCTCTTTTGAAGATTTCCGAATCTTATGTTTAGTTGTTGATTTTAGACTTTTGCTCATTATTACAGATGTTACAATATCATGCTTTATTGCATGTTTAAGAATTTTACTGTCTGTTGTACATTTTAGGATTTCACCTTCCCGGTTGAAAGTTTTAGAATTTCAGGCAAATTCTCGATTCTAGAAACCAGAATTTAGAACTTCACCTTCTTTTATACAATTTAAAATTTCACCCTCCCAGTTGCACATCTTAGAATTTCACCCTTTTTACAGATCTTAGAAGTTCATTCTTTATTGTAGAATTGCAAAATTGTTGATTTAAAATTTTTGAAGTTTCACTTTACCCATTGCAGGTTTTAGAATTTCTCCCTATACTGCTGATATGAGCATTTCACCCTCTAAAGCAGATTTTGGAATTTCACTCTCTATTGTGGATTTTAGAATGAACTCTAAAGAATCTTTAATGCAGATTTACAATTTATTAGGATTCACCTTCATTAAGATTTTCTTAGAGAGAATTTAAAGCTTCGTCTCTCCTTTTTGCTGATTTTAGAATTTTTTTCCTCTGCTACAGATTTCTGAATTTTACTTTCTATTGCATATTTTCGAATTTCACCCTTTAAGGCAGATTGTGCAATTTCACCCTATTTTAGAATTTCAGAATTTTATATTCTGTTGCATTTTGTCCTTTTTACAGATATTAGAATTTCATGCTTCATTGCACATATAAGAATGTTATTCTTTTTTTTTTTTAGATTTTAGAATTTCACCCTCATAGTTAGATATTAGAATTTTACACTTCGATAGACAGGGTACTTTATCGATTTCTGAGGGAAATTGCTTTGTTGCAGGTGTACAATAGACAACAAATTACAAGGACACAGACAATGTACAGAGAGAACACAGTTTACAGATCCAATATGGTAGAAAACTAAATAAGTATAAATAGAATAAGCTAAAAAATAAAATGCTGAGTAGCAGCAAAAGTAATGACCGTATGGTGACTGTTATAAAATGTGTCTGTAAGAAAATAATAATAAATACAGTTCAAGTAGCCTTAAATGTAGATTTACAATTTTGCCATTATAATGCAGATTTTGGAATTTCAGCCTTTATTTCAGATTTGATCATTTTACTATCTATTGCAAATTTTTCACCATCTCAGTGATAGGTTTTAGAATTTCGCCTTCTCTTTTGTGAGTCACTTACTGAAAAAGCTGTAATAACGTGGCTTGTGCTGTGCTTTTCCTCCACTGCACTCGATAATCTCACAGCTGAGAGCACATTCACGTAGAATTTTAGGCTGTCCCAAACCGCACAACGCCCACTAAGAGCACCAATGTTGTCGTGACATGCTAAGTGTTGAGAGTACAAAATGACTTTACTGTGCGTTCCTGTCAGAGCATACCTGTCAGTACCAGATAAAAGATCAAAACCTCTTAACGAGAGCTTGTCTTTTAGCAACCGCTTAATTTATTTATTACAGATTTCAGATTTTAAGAGAATTGCTGCCTTATCATCCTGCTAACACATGACATGGACACTGTAGCGGTGGTGTTTAGCAGACTGCCCTTCTTCCCACGCTGCAACAGCTAATGACTTTGTTTTTACGTAGTTCTGCACTCATTTCTGTGAATGCATTGTGTTTCATTATGATTAGCATTATTTAATGGTGTTGCTTTCTTGTTCCTGTGTGTGTTCAGGTGGAACCAAGGGCAGTGTCATCTTTGGCAAAGTGGCAGGACTCCTATAGTATCCGAGTGGTGCTGCAGGAGCTTAGACGACTCATGATGTGCAAAGAGAACATGAAGCTCCCGCAACCGCCCGAGGGACAGATTTACACCAACTGAGACTGTACTATACTGCAAATACACACACACAGTCTGCCTTTAGCCTTTTGTTTTCTTCTCATTTGTATTCATTTTCATTCCTCTTGCCGATCAGTCATCCATGAATTCATAAATGTGCAAACTCTTTCTTGCTCTATCTGTCTCTTAGACATGTTCTGCCTCCCATGCACATATCCAAACCCCATCTGGAACGAATTCATGCCTCAACTCGCACACATCCATCTATGGTCCCACCCTTTTCTCATTTTTCTGGACGAAAGATGAGTGATCAGTTTCTTTGGATGTCATGGGACAAATCATTTGAATACTGTGCATCTTACTAATCTTTGTTTTTGTTATTATTTGTTATAAATTCAGATTGTATAATATCATAAATAATCTTATTGAGTGTGACTTGTGGTTGTATTTTTGTCATTTTCATATCGAAACTCTTTTTGCTTGAGTGCAATTCAGCTCCGCTTTATGCATTGTAATGTCGTTGTAGATGTTCGGTAGTAAAGTCTTGGTATTTGCAATCTGCAGTTGTCAAATGAAATTTAAAACTGGGTCAATATAAAATATGTTCTCTCCGAACCTCGGAAATCCATACATGTTATGGCTACTCTTAGCAGCATTCGCAAATGTGCACATATTGCAGGCAAAACAAAACTTGATAAAATATTAAATAAAAAGACAAAAGTTCAATAAAAAAGTGCCTAAGAAACTATACATGATTGTGAAAACAATTGAAAAAAAAAAGTTATTTTTAGAAAGTGTATTGTATGCCTGTTTGCACTCATGTTTAAAATGGGACTTCTGTATGGATTGATGTCAGAGCTGTGTCTGCATAGATTTTCTCTGGGTTCCTTTGACTTCTCAAAAGCATGTTGGTATGTGAATTGGTGAGTCTAAACCGCCCCTAGATGTGAATGTGTGTGTGTGTGTGCGCGCATGGTGCCCTGCGATAGTGTTCAATTCAGGGTGTATTCCTGTCTCATGTTCCCTGGATAAGCTCGATCGACCGCAACTTAAAGGGTGTACTGAAGATGAATGAATGAATAAATCTTGACATGCTGAAAAAGTGTTTAAATCAGTTTACCAGTAACATGGTTTATATTCTTAGACCAAGTGCAGAGCATCAAACTCAGTTTACATTCATTGACCGATCTTTATGGTAGACCTGTGTTTCTAGGACTTTGTTCACCAAACTAAAAGGTTTATTTAATAATTAGTGAACTATGTTTAAGACTGACAAAATATAACTCAAATGTGAAACAATTTAGTTAAGCAGCTTCCCAGATTGTTCTGTCTTAAATCCACTGATGAGCAAAAAGGCAATTCTGGTGTGTCACAACAATTTCAAAACCGTCCACTAGGAGACATCTGATGCACTGAATGTGTTCCAGTTCTAGGAAGTTGGTGGTCTTACTAAAAGGAATATTGTAGGTTCTATACTGGATCTTTAAGAGTTCCCTCGTTTTTTTTTTTTTTTAAAGCATACATACTTCCCTTACTAAATGCGAACAGAGCTGTACTTGGGGCAGCTGTAGCCTAAAGGATAGAAAAGTGGGTATGGGACTGGAAGGTTGCTGGTTTGCTCCTGGCAGGAAAAAATATGTGGGTGGGTAGAGTGAAGAAATAGTGAGAGTCCATTCTCTCTAACCATGGCTGAAGTGCCCTTGAGCAAGGTGCCTAGCTGCTCCCTCAGGTGCAGCAGCATGTGGCTGCCACTGCCTGGGTATGTGTGTTCCCAATCTCTCATAAATCTGCATACCCGCTGTATGCCGAAGATGTGTCTAGCAATCCTAAGGGATCTTTCTATGGTTATAATTAGAACACAAGAGTAGGGAAAACTAGAAGAAAAGGGAAAAAAAATGCAAATGTCAAACAACATATAAAACAAAACTGCCTGGCAACTGATCGGCATGTCTGCTGTTGTCATATGTGTAAAAGGCACTTTATATGTCTAATCTTTTTATATTCTGATCATAAAAAGTAAGTGCAATTTCAGAAAATATAATATCTGTAGTGGTGCAACACTGCTGTAAAGGTAGTCATAAAAATAAGGTTAATAATGAATTGAATGCTACAGTAGTAATAAAGTAAGAAGCAGGCACTTCCTCCTCCTGCATTGCTCCAGAATCTTAACTGAATATGTAACAGCAGGATGGTGCTGCTAGGTGGTTGTGGTCCTGAAGGTGTGCTGGAGAATTTCCTCACTTTTGCTGCTGTTAAAACTCAACAGTGCTGAGAATGTGTGTGACCTCACAGAGGACCTCTGGACTCTGTTCCTTCCACTATCTCTAACTGTGAGTAATACATTTCTGAGCTGAAAGCGGTGAATTGAAAAAGGTGGGAACATAGTGGTAATTATGTAGTGTATTAGTGAGATTTTACAAGTTTCATATAAACAATATATACATATAGTAGTTACAAGAAGAATGTATGGCTGATAATCAGTATGTGCACAAGCCAGTTGTATTGTTGTATTTGATGTTGGGTTCTGCACAAAAATTTCCTTTCAGTGTTTTTATCTACACCCAGATATACCTTACTTTTGTTACACACTTCTTAAGTGGAGGCCAAGTTACTAGAAACTAAATTTCCATCAAGTTGAGCATATAAGATAAACAATACAATCACCATTATATTTTACTGTGAAAGTAAGCTAATGTTGTTATTGGGGGTAATACAAGTGAAACTGTTCCTGTCTGAATTAGCATAGATCACATTTATTTAACATATAATTTCATGTTTACTTAAATATTTTTGTCTCCTGAATGACTAATTTAGTCAACACAGTGTCTGTATAGTTTGATACATATACGAGATCTACTGCGCTTTGCTGGTTTACACAATGTAACAGAGGGTGACAAATTAAAGGAAAACATTAAGTGTTAGGAAGGTCACTTTGAGGCACCAGAACAACTTCAGTGCACACGCGAGTCTCTGGAACTGTACTGCTGGTTTGATAATCCTAAATAATCCTAAATTTAGGTTACTGTCTAAAGATAACATATGCATATTTTGGAAATAGTTATTTTACAGTTATCACATTTTATGTAACTTGTGACTGTTGCAGAATGTGGATTATTCAGTAATAGGGAGGCATTAACATCAGTGAAACTGATCAACTTTATCCTCATATTTCCTGGGCTCTATTCGTTTCTTTGGGGACGGGAGGAAAAGTATGACATGTCACGCACAAGCCCTTATTGCAAAGTGGTTTAATCAGTAACGAGGAAACATGAGACTCAGAAAGGAGACTTTACCTCCACTAACTTCTTTAAAAGTGATAAACACAGCTAGTGCCCTTTCACCTACTTTGGGGCAGTAATTCAAAGGCTAAATTCAGCTATTCTATATTAGCTCACCTCAATGATGTTTCAATGATGATTCTGATCAAGCATCAGAATAGTTAAAAAAGTCTCATTGACTTTGTGGCATGGTTGTTGAGAAGGGTTTGTTTGAGTATTTCAGATTTGCTAATCTCCTGGGATTTTCATGCGCAACAGTCTATATAGTTTACACAGAATGATGTGAAAGACAAAAAAAAAAAAATCAGTGAACAGCATTTCTGCAGGCTGAAATTTCTTGCAGAAGAGAAAGGTCAAAGGAGAATGGTCAGAATGTTTGGAGCTGACAGGAAGGTTAACTTAACGTAACTCAAATAATCACTCTTTGAAACTGTGTTGAGCAGAAAAGCATCTCAGAATGAACAACATGTAGAAGATCACATTGGGTTTCACTCATATCAGCCAACAACAGGAATCTGTGCAAATCCCAGAAAATCAGCAGTTACTGCAATACTTCAATCAGCCCACCCGGCACCAACAACCATGCTATGATCAAAGTCATTCAGATCCCCATTCTAATATTCAATGATGAACATTATCTGAAGCTCTTGACCTGTATCTGCATTGTTTTATACATTGTACTGCTGCCACATGATTGGCTGATGGGATAATTTCATGAATGAGCATGGGTACAAGTGTTACTATTAAAGTGGCCAGTGATTATATATTACATTAATATGTAAATTACATCAGCAGGAGGAGTTTTGAAATTTGCTGAACCCTTTTTCTGACTTTATATATAACGAAAATGCTTGTTATTAATTCGAATGGGCAACAGGCTTCATTTTTTCAAGAGTAAATAAATAAACATTTAGTGAACTATGAGTTAAATGGCAAAATACTGGATATTTTGTTCATTTTCTATTTGCATGTAAAAAAATATTCTTATGGGAAATATTAAAGTTGCTCTGTAATTGTAGTGAATGGCATGTTTCTTAGGAAACATCAGGAAACAGCATGGGACTGATTTTATTAGCTGCAAAAGTGTATGCTTCATTGCCTGATTTATTCTTTCCATACTTGCATTCAAATTTAGTTTTTTTTTTGTTTTTTAACCATTTTTGCACTTCTTTGTCTAACTGTACTAGTCTTATGAACAGAGATCAGTATTGCCTCTCTTAGAAACCTACATGACCATATTCAGATTGTTAGTCTGATCTTTATGATTATAGGTAATGTTGGTTTCTGAGAGAGGGAAATTTAGTTTTTAATTAGAATTTTAAAATTTTGGTCCAACCATATTATCTTCTGAACAGTGGAACTATTGAAACAAACTGATAATGAAATGGTATAGAGTAGAATTTTTCGACACCCTGAACTTCTTGTGATGGTTCAGAAGGAAAAATCTAGAGGACCATATTTATAAAGAAAATTTAGTTTTTCATCCGATGGAGCTTGAAACCATGCACCTACTAATATTCAGACTCCTGGTTATTTATGACCACTTATGATACACCTTGAACAGCAGTATAAGCATCTATGTGATGTCCTCTGGTATCTTTCTCCTGTTTTTCAGTAGTTTCTATTCTTAGTAAAATTCTCAAGGGTTGCATTAATATTTATTGTTCTGCTCTTCTCTCAGGACTGGTGGACTGATATCTTCAGGAAGCAAAGGGAGAAATAACTACCATACAAAAAAATAACCCCAAAACCTTCCTGAAATCACAGACTTGGACATCCCATAATGTCTCTGTACATTCATGTGCTGGCCTGTGCCTTTGGCCTGGGCTCGTGGGTAGCCGTTAATGGAATGTGGGTGGAGCTGCCACTAATTGTCAATGTTCTACCAGAAGGATGGGACTTACCTTCGTACCTTACAGTCATCATCCAGCTAGCAAATATCGGCCCTATCCTGGTTACCCTTGTACATAAGCTATGTCCGGGTCGACTACGTGAGAATCTGGTGATCTATGCAGTGCTGATGATTGGTATATTAGCATGCATTCTCCTGATAGTGTTCTGGAAGAAGACAACAGTGTTTTTAGGTCAGCCGAGAAGCACAGCATTCTTTATTATTACATTCTTTTTGTCACTTGTGGACTGTACATCCTCTGTCACTTTCCTGCCTTTCATGATGCTGCTCCCGACCAAATACATCACCACCTACTTCATTGGTGAAGGATTAAGTGGGTTTTTGCCTGGCCTTGTAGCTCTGGCTCAAGGGGTTGGCATGGCCAAATGTGTTGATGTCGTCCAACCATCAGAGAACTTCTCAAACCCTGGCCATGAGAACTTTACACTAGAAGCTCAGTACCTTGCTCCTAACTTCTCCACGGAGATCTTTTTCTCTTTCCTGGTGGTCATGATGTTGATAAGTCTTGGTGCTTTTGGCTTGCTAAACCATGTCTCTCGGACATTTACACTCTCTACTGAAAATCTGGTGTCTGAGCCAGGGACCGTGGTAACGATCAGTGGAGGTCTGGAAAACCAGGCAACAAGCAATTCAGGGACGAACAGACAAGAAGGTGCCATTGGAGACCAGCCCAAGCCTCAGTTCGTGAAGCCATACTACTCCTGTCTTGAGCTAGCCTTTATCTACTGCATGGTAATGTGGGCAAATTGTTCAACCAATGGATTACTGCCATCAGTACAGACATTCTCCTGCATGCCCTATGGAAATATGGTCTATCACCTCTCAGCTTCTCTGTCATCACTTGCTAACCCACTGGCCTGCTTTATCGCCATGTTTGCTCCCAAACGGTATGCTATCATAACTTATCTTATGACTTTCCTGTTTCCATATTGACCATATTGATGTTCTACACTCTTAGAAGATTTTACTCGGGGGGAATGCTGCTGCCACCAATCTGCCACTATTGAGCCCTTGATGAGGTTCAAGACCCTTAACAGCTCAATCTGTCTCAGTTAGAAGTTGTTTCAAATAAAAGTACCTGCCAAATGAATAAATGTATATCCAGAAGTGTTATTGATTCTTGCAGTTGAACAAAGCAAAGAACCCTCCTCTTTTTAAGAATCTAATTCCACTTCATTGCCATTGCCACTTCATTGCCATCAAATCTTCTGTAATGTAACTTTCCTTCCACGTGCTTATAATATCTAGCTATTAAACTAGTTTACATCAGGTGCAATGTTTTTATGTGTGGCATCTCATTGTTTTTTTATAGCTCACTGGTATTGCTGGGCATTCTGTGCTTGCTGGGTACTGGTTGTGGTGGATACAACATGGCTATGGCAGTCATGAGTCCCTGTCCATTGCTGCATGATTCACCACTAGGAAAAACACTAATTGTAAGTCACTTACTCTGACCAAGCTGACCTCTGCCAAATCCTGTTATAGGCTAATTTATAATAATTCTTTTTATTTACTTTTTGTACACACATTAAGATTCAATCATCTGCAACTTGCAATTCTTGTTTTTGTAGCACAATAAAAAATTCTCCCTTGTCCCTTGCACTAGTCCCTTGTTCACCTGCAACAATGGCTTATTCTAAATGGTATGTGATTGGTAACTAATTATGCTGGAGGAACAAGTCAGCATCTGGTACTCTGTTTTCAAAAATGCCCAATATCTCGTTTAACATTATAATGATATCGAAATATTCCTACATGTGTTCTAGGTCCTGTCATGGATTCTCTTCACTGGCCTGCTGTCCTATGTAAAGGTAATGGTGGGAGTCATTCTAAGGGACCAGAGCCACATTGCCCTGGTATGGTGTGGTGCTGCAGCACAGGCCGGATCTCTAGTGGGATCATTCATTATGTTTCCCCTGGTCAGCATTCATCATCTGTTTAAGTCAGGAGATATCTGCTACAACATTTGCACATCATTCTGATCCTTTCTTGTGAGTTTGCATAAGGAGCATGGTGTGATTTGGAAACTGGATGCTTATAAATGAATGATGAATGAAAACAGTGTAATAATACAAATTCAAAATAGATTAGACTGTGTACACTCCAACTGTAGGGTGACAGTAATATGTTGTCACAGTACACAAATCCTGTATTTGAGTGGAAGTAGGTTCATCCTTGGTAGTCTACTTAATTTATGCACTTGCCTGCTTTCCTGTACACACACACACACAAACACACACGCACACACCTAGGGGCAATTTAATGTAGACAGTCCACCAACCTGCAGGTTTTTGGGAAGTGGCACAAGACTGGAGGAACCCAGAGAAAACCAGGGAGCCTGGAACTGTGAGGCAGCAACCCTAACCATTACATCACCACGTGTGTAATGGTGTAATGGTGTACTGGTGTACATTACACCACTACTGGTGTTCATTACACCATTACAATGGTGTAATGGTGTACATTACACCACTTCTATATTTAATAGAAGCCAAATCTGTGAAAGCAAATACTGTAAACATTTAATACAAGAGAAAACATTAAATGTTAGATTAAAATTTTTTTTTGCTAAAATATTCCACTGGTTTGTAGTGATGTATTTACATAATGTATTACACTGAATGAGATTTCATGGTCTTTGTTGATAAAAGTTCCTTACATTGAAGGATCAGAGGTTTTGAATCTGAATGAGATCTAAGTCACAACAAAACTCTAACTTATCATATAATTATCAGTTATAATTTTCAGTATATAATTATTAATTATAAGTATCAGATACTTGTACACTGTTGCTACAAATATTTATGGTAATAAACATAATTTAAAGTGGCCCCTTAAAGGCCCCACTTATTATTCTGTATTCATCTTAAAGCATATTTTTCACTAACTACATTCTAACTACTAGTAAAGATCTGGACCCATTGCCTTGTCCTGGGAATGGTATGTATGATATGCTTGTGATTTTATATTGGTTGGTACAATCAGATTCTTTTGCTTGATATTCTTTTTTTTTTCTTTTTTTTTTTTCTGTTTTATAGTGTTTCTGCAGTGGCATGTAATAAAATAAAGCTAGAGTTTAAAAACCCTGCTCACGCACCTCTGCTGAAAGATGCAAATACAGATAAACTTGCAAAAATAACTGTGGAAAGTTTTAAAGGATTCATAAAGCCACAACATGTCTGTTGATGTACAGACTTCAGAGTTTCTATGTGGTTAACTTTGCTGCTAAGGTAGTCTTGCAAGTGCTTGATTAATTTCCTGACTGGAAATAGGCTTCATGTGTGCAAAGAAACCTTCTTCATCAAAGAGCACCACCACCACCACCATCATCATCATCATCATCATCATCTTGATCATCATCAAACCACTTCTGCAAGAACTCATTTTCCTCACAGCCTTTGAAGTAGTCCTGACCTAAAATGGAAAATTCCCTTAGGCTCCAAGAATCATTTGAAACCTTTTGCCGTAATTATTTCTCCAGATTGGAATTTTAAATGTGTAGCATGGCTCCATACTAACCCTGGATCTGAACGGCATGGTATGACAGAATTTAAATCAGATATCATTTAGAGGTGTCTGAGCAGGTGTTTAGAGCGCTCTCTTGAATCTTTGAAAAATGTCACTATTGTATAAAATTAAATAATTCTTAAGATCTTACATAGCATTGGGATACTATGCATTTTATCCTGGAAGAATAGAGCAGCAATCAACGCTAGGATTGTATGTCACTAAAACACTTCTGAGACTTGCTGTACCTAGCTCAGATCCACACCAAGTCAGCAAAGTAATCATCCATTATGTTTTTATAGCTCTTTGTAAACTGCACTTGAATCTAAGCTTGTAAAGATAAATGTAAATCCCTTAAGAGTTTTTTTTGTCTCTCTGGGGAAACCTTAAAATTTTTATGCTGAACCATAAAACAAGTGTTTCTCTCTCAGAAAGGATTTAAAACAGAACCCCTTTAAGATGTGTAGAACCCTTAACCAAAACACCCTTGAAAACCCCTTTTTCTAAGTGTGATTAGACACCTGTGGTTGAACAGGTCATTGTATCATCATAGTGTGATAGAACCAGGAAAAAAAATACAATATATCTACCACTAGGTGGCAATAAAGAATCACTTTGGTCTATTTGTCTGACTTCTATTGAATCTTTTTACAGGAGAAGGTTATAACGACCTGATATTTCAGGTACTGGCGCTCAGCTACTACAGTTCAAATAGCTCTGTTCGGCTGACATATTACACTTGTGTTTAATGTGCATGTTTTTCTCACTGGTTATCAATCTATAAGCTGCAAATTACTTCCTGCCTAAAGTCTAAACCACTCAACAAGTGTGCTGAAGCCTGTGAGGCTGTGGTCTTTTTTCTCTTTCTCTCCAACTGAAGATGTCGGTGTGATCAAAAGTGCATGATATGCCAACTTTATGCCAAGGGTTTGTATATGGAGGAAGTTTGATTTATATTTATTTTATATGTATTTCCACAGGGCCTTTAGTTTGTAGGCATAACATTAATTAGCTTTCTCTTAAATCATTTTGTTTGAGGAAGGTTCTCACAAGTATGTGCGCATGTGTGGGAGTGTGTGTGTGCTTGAGAGAGAGAGAGAGAGAGAGAGAGAGAGAGAGTCCGGGGGTTTAACCCCTAGCCCCTGTCACTTGTTGACCCCATTAAGCAATAAGATGATACAGCTCTTACTGCTGTTTCTGCAGATGACGTCTCGATGGGAACTTGCCTCTCTGCTTGTGAGTGTCCGGTCCACAGCCTACAGCTGCTCTGCTTCCTCTTCTCATCCACATGGACACATGGGACTATACTGACCCATGGGAGGTGGGCGTGTGACAGACACACTGTAAGAAAGAATGATGGCAGCATAGTGGCAGATTTAGAATAATGAAAAAGTAGTCAAGCAGTCAAATCACGCAGTAGTGAAATCAACCAAAGATGTACAAGAATGATGCAGGCAAGAAAGAAGATGATCAATGTATATATATATATATATATATATATATATAAACATTAACATGTTACTGTTGGTCTTATAGGCTGAGAGCAATCATTGACAGCAGAGCTTCCACCAATCCAGCAATTTCTGATAAGTAAAATGTCCTAATTGTTAATCCACACCCATTCTCATCTCAATAACAGGTGGATGGGACGCCATGAGATAGTGATGGGGGAGTGATGTCAGCTGCTGACCCTGGCTTCTGGTCACTTGGAAATGCTTGGCCAACCCTAATACAAGTCTTTAAAAAAAAGACCCCCAAACCCGTGCTAATCTTAAAGGTGAGAAGGTCATGGAGATGCCACATTCTCACTGTAGCCAGGGTCCCAAAAGACTTGGAGCTTTTCCTGGAATCACTGCTGCTAATCAGCTAACAAGCTAAAAGAAAGACTGTCTGTCTGCCATGCTACAACACCCCCCACACCATCATAACACAATCAGTGTGACTGCCATTGTACTGCTCACCATATACCAGATATCAGTTAAATGCATTTAATTAAAAGAGAAATTTAATTATCAATTGTATTGTGTAGTATGAACCTGTAAGTATTTTTTTTAATGAATTGCTGTTTTTTTTTCTGTCTATAGTACACAGGCCTTTGCTCTCTATCAGTTTAGTGCAGATATTGTTCATTTACATTATGGGTCTGTTATCTCATTATCCTCTTGGCACTGTGCTCCGTCTCAAGTACTCGATTGTGCTCCGATGAAAAACAACTAAAAAAAAAAAGAGCAGACTGTCACGATAATTAGCTCCATTCCTTGATTGGCCTCCCTTTTTCTGTCTGTGCGTTTTTATTGTGCCGTGGACGTATTGACATGCAAAGTGTGCGGTGTGGAAAGTGTATCATTTTCTCCCTGAATGTCAGATGGCCCATCATTCTCGCAGCTGGTCCAAGGGGCCGAGGCCACCTGGCTACCCTCTTGCTGCTCATGTGGGACTGCACCGGCCCTATCGAGGGGCGAGGGGTCCCCCTGAAAAATGCTTCTGCGAGGTCCATCTGCTCCGACCATCCAACACCTACACAACACTAACACAACCTGATGCTTTCTAGACAATCTACGGTACTCAGCGAAGCTCAGAGTCAATGTAAATGCAATTTTCCTGTTTCTATTCATTAAGTCTGATTTAATAAGAGTTGAAAGTATACAGAAGAATATGGATGCGGTTAACTAATTACAGATTGAACTGATCTGAACAAACTTTTGTCTTGCACCATGCTCTGGACCCTCATGTCTTTACAGAGGTTTATTATGTTGCTATAACATTTTAAATGTGATATTTTCACAGTTCAGTCTCTGCACATTTGTTATACTACTATTTATGAATTTATGACCTTATACATTTTGCAATTTTGCTCATCTCTTGCACAGAATGCTACCAGTACGTCCTCCTGTGCTCCTGTCATATTCTGGGTTGCACCATGGCACTGAGAAAAAAGAAAAAAAAAAAAAAAAGAAAAAAAAAAA
>JAQQZR010000039.1:8107036-8114345 GCA_030068235.1 Notoglanidium macrostoma | reverse complement strand
TTGTAGAAGCGGTCTGCATGCCTAGGTGCTTGAAGTTATACACCTGTGGCCATGGAAGTGATTGGAACACCTGAATTGATTTATTTCGATGGGTGAGTGAATACTTTTGGCAATACAGTGTATATGGTAAAGCTTTTGGTAAAGCTGATTATTTTTAAAAGAGATGTCGCATTGCCAAGGGACCACATTTTCCCCCCTTATATTACACACTACCATTATCAAAGTCATTACATTTATTATTGAGTTAAACAGTTGTACAGTTATTAGCCTGGTTGAGTGCTCACTTGAATGACTCAACAACAAGTAGTAGTCCTATAAAAAGTGACAATTTTATTAAAAATGTTGAAGCATCAGGAATAAAAATCCGCTTCGAACAACTAACTTGCTGCTGAAAGAGCTGGAGGATGTATACTATTTGTGAGTGAAATAAAACACTAGGTGTCCTTGATGCTAAATATCACAGCATGAAATACATTTCCTAGTGATGCACTGTAAACCATCAGAATGTTTTATATTTTATAAGTGTTTCACAGAAAAATACTGTAAAACGGATGTTTATTGCTAAAAATTGCTAATACAGTGAAAACAACTGGGAATTTTATCTGCATGAAAGAAACAAACTTTAACGGTAAACTTGATATGGTGCAGTGTTCTTAAAACTTTAAAGATGCATTTCTTAACCACAATTCTCAATTTATTACAGAGATTAAAAAACAAAAGAGTTATCACAATGTTATAGCTTGTCAGAGGTGCAATGACCTTTAACCTGTATCATCAGGGAGTGCAGAATGTGTGGGGTCCAGTAAGAGCTTGTTTCCTACTGCTTGCATTCTAGTACTTAAATAAAACATACTACTTCCATTCCAGTTATGTAGCCCATTCCATAATGAGTCCCTTAAGTAGCCAGCAGCCTGTTGACCTATGGGTTCATGTCAGTCTGCGTATGTGTGTGTATGAGACAAATAGAAGAGACCATCAGTCTTCCATCGGTGCTTAACTGTGTTCCCAGTGAGGGCCATTAGAGACAGGATGGAGGAATTGTGATGGGAAAACAGAGGAACTGAGCAGCTGGGTGGTCATATTTCATACCTGTTTCTGAAAGTGTACAATATGCTACATTGCAGAGGTGATGGCTGAATAAATCCATACAATTTAAAGTTAGAGATTTTTGCTTTGTGAGTGTGTTTGGAGAAACAGATGGTTGGGAACAGTGCATTAACATCCAGCAAGCTACATGACCTCCACAAAGAAACGCTTATCATCGCAGAAGCACTTACGCTATGCATTGTTGCAAGTCTAACATTTTTCCTAGTCTGTAATCACAAGAGCACTTTTATATTGTGGACCCTAATTGCGCAAGCATGTTTCCGCTAGCATAAAAGATCCTCCTTAGCCATTAGCCTGAAGCAGCCTGAATGCTAATCATGCTTTATTAGCAGGTAGCGACAACCTTGAGGATATGCACATCTGGAGAATGCTACATTAGAGAAGTGAATTAGTGTAGCATAACCCCATTCACTTTTTGCTGACCATCGTGCTTTTCTCATCAATTTCATCTCGCTTAGGCACATTTAACAGGCCGGGGGTTTGTCTGACCTGAATTATGAGCAGTTTCTGAAGTTAGTTTGCATCACCATCACTGTATAAATGCCTTTTGTTCACTTTTTCCTTCAGCGAAGCCTATTGCAAGTTCACTGTTACTGTGCGTCACAAGGGCAGCAGATGTTTTCTGTTTGTTGTATTTGGGTTTATGGATCAGTGCTTGAGCAGTTTTCTGTAACATCATAAAGATATAAAAAATATTTGGATTAGATAACTAAGCATGAAAAAAACAAGGAAATCCAAAATGTAATGTACAACAATAATCACTGAACAGCAAAATCACAGTTCTCCATGTCCATGCCCCTGTCCATGCCATTATTTCTTTTAACAATTTTCAACTTTCTTGAACATCAGAAAAGGACTGCAAACATATCTTATCAAAGATGAGATCTTATGAAAACATCTTGAATATAATTGAATTCATCAAATATTTCACATTATGAGATGTGATGTGATTATTAAAACTGTTTATAGATGTTTCTAGATATTGGTTGTAATTTCATGCTGGAAAGTATTGTCTTCCTCTTTTGGCAGATATTTTGCTTTTTCTAATAAATACTTGAAATAAGCACAATGTTGACAATGAAAATGTTGCTTGAGGCTTCTGTCATATTACCCTTAACTCACACTGTGTTACATTATAGTGTTATAAAGATATTTTTACACAAAGCTTGTATAATGTGATTTTATGTAATCATCATTATTGATTTCAGTTATATAAATTTACATCACCTGCTACGTACAGAAATGAATAATTCCTTGTAACAGAGCAATGTTTAATAAAAATGAATTCAATATGAAGCAAATTACAGCCAATTTCAGGATTCTCAAATGCTGTTAATCACACACAGTGCAACTGTGACTGATATACACCAAGTGAATCTTATGAACAACATAGCAATTTAGAGAGAATGTTAAGATGTACTTTTCAACTCCCATCTGTGTGTGTTTCATGCAGTGTATAGTAAAGTAAGAATTCACTGAAAAATTTAAGTGTTAGATAGGCAATGGCCATCAACTTGGATTGAAAAAAATAAAGCTGGCACAGAGCCAATTGGGAATCAAGGAGTTGACTTACAGCTATTGAATGGCTAAAGCAGCATCAATGTTTTCCATAATCTATGAATGTAAGCAATACACATGGATTAATTGAGAACTCTGGTATATTATCTGGTATATATATTTTTAGCACTTTTGAAGTTAGATGCTTTCTTATTCTTCCTACTCATTTCAAATCTCCTCAGATTTTTTTTTCATTTTGCTGCCAATCTGCCCTTTATATATATAAACTAACTTTGTGAAGCTCATTTGTTGCATTCCATAGTGACCATTGAGAACCATACATACTTTCTGACCTTTCCAGAAATCAATCCACTCAACTCAAAAAGGTGACAGTAAGCCAAGACTGGCCTCCATTTCTCTGTCAAACTTTTCATCCCTTTCGCTCTCCTCTTGGGTGTATCTGATTTATTCCAAGAGCCAGGCATCTGGAAAGGACACTGGGCGATCTTCAATAATCATTGAATGGAGAGGGTACATTTGGACCAGAACCAGATGAACACGGTGCATCATTATGATCGGCATGACTTTTAGAGGCAGCTTCACCTTACAAGATTTATATCATGCTCAGAGTCACCTTTACTGTCTGATGGGTTTATATACATTGGATTCAGAAAGTATTCAGACCCCTTTACTTGTACATTTTATTAGGTTGTGGATTTGGTTTTGAATGGATGTAATTGCCATTTTTACCCATTAAAAATGGGTAACATTTTTTAACACAACATTTAAAAAAAATCAAAGCTGAAATCACACATTCATAAAAGTATTCAGACTCTTTATTCAATACTTTGTAGAAGCCCCTTTGGCAGCAATTACAGATACAAGTCTTCTTGGATATGTTTCTACAAGCTTTGCACACTTGGATTTGGGTAGTTTAACCCATTCTTCATGGCAGATCATCTCAGGCTTCACCAAATTGGATGGCAAACATCTGTGAACTACCATCTTCAGGTCTCTCCACACATGTTTGATGGAGTTTAAGTCTCTTCAGAGTGCTCTCGAGATACTCCCTTGTTGTATTGTCTCTATGGTTAGGGTTAATGTCATGTTGAAAGGTGAACCATTGCCCCAATCTGAGTTTGTATGTGCTGTGGAGGAGGTCTCTTCATGGATGTTCCCATTATTTGACTACATTTATCCATCCCTCAGTTGTTACAAGTCCACCTGTCCCTGCTGCTGAGAAGCACCCCATAACATGATGCTGCCACCACCATGTTTCACCATAGAGATGGTATTAGCCAGGTGACGTGCAGTGCCTGTATTTCAACATACATACTGCTTGCTGTTCTGCCCTGAGTTTAATTTTCTCCTTATCAGACCAGAGAACCTTTTTCACATGTTACCAATGTCCTTTATGCTGTCATATGGCTTTTACTCAAAAGTGGCTTCCGTCTTGCCACTCTGCAATTAAGGAAATGAAATGAAACAAGAGAGTCGTTTTGGGTGCCATTGTGGGTGAACTTAATCATATGGGGCAATACTGTTTTTTCAGAGCACATGGGGGTTAGAATTAAAGCTATCCAGTGCTGGAGTGAGAGAAAGTGGTTGCGTGTTAAATCTGGAAGCCTGGAAGTCTTTGGTCCTTTGGGTTGTATAAATAATGTAGCCTGTACCCCATTCAAACCAACTGATGCACAACAGCCACACAGCTGAAAAATTTAAAAATGCTGGGAGCAAAAAGCTTCCTCTCAGAGACTGCATGACACACTCATATGCACAAACACACAATAGCAGGGCAATATGGATATCAACAATGGTTTTCAGGCTGGTTTGTTGTGCAGGGATATTGTTATGTATGATGATTACACGTCTAGGGGTGAACCTGCAGCAATTGGAACCAATTGTGCTTCACAGTTGAGACTCACTCAAGGTTTATGGTGTCAGGTATACTTTTTCAACAATCAAGCTCTCAGCTTCCAAACAACTATTGAACAAAAAAATTCCCACCTGCCATCTTTCCTCTATCACCCTGACTGCTACCAACTGGGGAGGGTGGAGAGGCCAGCTTCTGCAGTTTTATGAACTTCTGCTCATGCTGCATCACAAGGTCGCATAACACACTTAGAGAAAAGTGCTCTCTACCTTCTTCTGCATATATGAGCTCACAGACACACACAATTGCCAGGAATGCCATGCCTCACACCCAGAGAGCATGGCCAGATTTGCTCTCTTGACTCCCGGCCATGGATGGCTGTGGCATTGCTGAGATTAGAACTTGTGATCTCCTGACAATGAGACAAACATTTTTTTCCTGTTGTGCCACTTGGGAGACCGAAGACTGAAATTATTAAAGAAATATTTGAATTTATTTGGTATCTTAATTTTCCAGTATTATAAGAGTGTTTATATAACAAGGTCAGAAACCCATTACGAGAAGTATCTTGTGGTTGCTATTAGTGACAAAAGAACATCCTGACTGGTGGGGGAAGTGAAGCGCCAGACACTGTTTTTCCACCATACTGGCCTTCTGCTTGAGTGCTCCGACGAAGCTGGCATGGACATGACTTCCTGTGAGGTCTAGATTAATAAACACCTGTTACACAGCCTGTTTGTGAAGTTGTGCAACCACATATTCTATATGACCAGGCAGGAGAGACAAACCGTAGATGTAGTTATATGATATACTGCAAATGTGTATGATTCAGAGCTCAATTTTTGAAGCTGCTTCTGTTTCTTGAGGTTCACAGCAGCTAGTATTTTAGCCAGTATATTAGCACAGTTGAAATGTAAATTTTCAGTGGCCTGGAAAAAACACTGAAGTGTCTGCTTTTGCCATCTCAAAAGTTGTTAAATTGATTTGTCCAAAGTTGGGTCTTCCTGCCCATAAAATATTTTGGTAACAACAAAATGCCTTGTTTGGTTAAATGCTTTGGTTAAAAGATAGGCTGGGTTCGAAACTCCATACTGGAGTACTACACACTGCATATTGGCCTATTATGGAACTGTGTACTGCATGCTACTCCCCATCACATTATACAGTATAGTATGCAGGTATGACAACTTTCATGTAGTCTACTAGACTAGTGAGTCCATTAAAAAATAAATACATAAAGAGTATGCCTGAATTGTCACACCTATGTCACACAGGGGGCTGGTGGTAGTAAATCAGAAAACCCGGCTATTTCTACTATCGAATGCTAGATCGCGACTTTACCAATGCATCATGTATTAATGCCATCTAGCTTAGCTAGCAAGCATGCCATTCAGTTACTTCAGCAAGCTAGTTAGTTAGCACTGCTTGTTGGTTAGGCTATTTGTTCTGTTAAAAAACTAAAAATCTTATGAAAATACACCAAAATATATTTATTATTTGTTTTACATTTGTATTCAGGGGTGGAGTCAAAGCCACTTCTGCTGTCCACCATGTTTTGGAACATTTTGGGAAACTTTGGTTTCATGATGCAATTTTGGTTGCAGCATAGGATGCAGTAGCGGACGACGTGTGCTCCCACTGTATACTGGAAATTTTCACCGGAATAGTATATCATCCAAGTAACTGTTGTACTGCAAAATTTTTTTTTTTCATGTACTGCACACTACTTGCTACCTTTCCATTAAGATCAATATAAGAGCAGTATCCAATACAGAGTTTCGGACACAGCCTCAGTCACCCTAAAGACATCTAGAACTTTGGTAGCAAAGTGTGATTTTGTGATTTTGTTACACAATGAATGTCAGGCTTTGATCAAGTTGTTGGATAGCTACATGTCATAGTACATGGACATACATTTATTTGATATCTTTTGTAATCAGATATCGGCTGTCAAAAAGGCTGTCGTAGTTAAAAAAAAAAGTAGTAGCATCAATTTGAAGACTAATTTTTATTTAATTTAATGATTTAGATGATAATGTATATCTAATTTATATATATTTATTTTAATGCAAGCCTTTTCACATTTTATGTGTAAAAAGTTTTACTGAGTCAACAATATCTGATGATTTAGGTTGTCACGATGCACAATGCTAAGCTTCTCTTACTTGTTAGCAACATTAGCCTCACAGCTCCGAAGCAAACTTCAGATCTTAAACATGTCTTGGTTAATTGACTACATTTGAAGTAAGGGGAAAGTTGTGTACATTTCTTTTTTTGGTCTAAACTATTTCCTTAATGTGTTTACATTTTGCTACATGGCACTTATAATGCTTTAATTTCCTTTTGTGAAAAGATCATTTAAAGAGGAAGTCAGTTAGAAAATGAGCCACTGAATAAACATGACTGAATATGCTAAACATTTTTACTCACTGCTACAGTGTGCATGTTCATTAAAATCGACAAAATGTCTTATCGGATACAAGGTCAAAAAAAATGAAGAAAGTAATAGTTGGGATGTGATCTGAAAAATGCACTGTAACTGTTTTTGCGCCACAATGTTCTTAACCTGTTACTGTGAAAACATTGCCAGTTAGACCCAAATTACATTATAGTCTGTTAATTTACTGCATCTATATTGAAAATGTTTCTAACCAGCACTAAAAAAAACCACTGAAAACTTTACAGATTCAGACTTGAACCGGACTGTTCAGAAAGTGTTTGCTTAACCAAAATTAAAATTATTATCCATCTGATCCAAATACAATTAAGCTAATATTATTGTGTTTTTATTACATTAGCTCCATCATAAGCGGATGGATTCTTCTTCTTCTT
>JAQQZR010000039.1:8099536-8102036 GCA_030068235.1 Notoglanidium macrostoma | reverse complement strand
AAAATATTGTGTCATATATACTGAGTGACTTGTAAATTCCTGCCAGAAAAAAAGCATAATATATAAAACCACAGAAACATAAAACATAAAACACTTAAAACCTTATAATCCCAAGGGGTTGTTAACCTAGTGAATGCACAGTATTTATTCTGTTAATCTATGTGTGAGTGTATGTGTGTGTATGTAAAATATATCCTTTAATTCCTAAATCCTATAAAGTAGTCCTTATATAAATAGTATTTATACTCTTTTCCATCTATTCCTGATTTTTATTTTAGCATGTAAAATTAGGAGTTATATATATCAATATGCCTGTACATGTACACTAGACATTTTCGTCTTTTCCAAAAACAACATCAGGTTAAATACATTGTGTTTAATGGTGCACACTCTTGGACCTAGATGTTCTTGAATGTTTAATATGTTCTAGAACTGTGGATAATCGAGGGGAGGGAGGATCAGAATCAGAATCAGAATAATAAGGCCAAATAAGGTCACACTTACAAAGAATTGGTCTTGACGTTTGCTCCACGGCCAATACGAACAATAAAATAAACATTAAATAAAGTCAATGTGTAAAGAAGTGTAAGTATGAAGTAACCGTATTCCAAATTGTTAATGCTATAAATATATATGAATTAATATTAATATATACTCTAAATGTCTATATGAACCATAGTTAAATAGTGAGATTTAAATATTGAAATTCTTGAATGGTTGTGCAGTGTAGCATATGCAGCAAGATAAGGGATAGACACAGAATTAAGTACATAATATAATGAGCCATGAATTACAATTTCACAGTGTGATTGAAGCAAAGAGTTCTTAGTTCAAAGTGAGTACAGAGATTGCTGAATGATTGTGCAGTGTGGAGGATGCAACAACATGAGCAATATACACAGTACTAAGTACATGACAATGAGCAATGGATTACAATTTCACAGTGTGACTGAAGCAAAGAGTTCTTAACCTGTCAGGGGGTTTAGGCATCAGTGTATTACTGTTCAGTCAGCCAGTTACAGCATGTATGTTACTGCAGGGGAGATCCATACATCCAATGGAGCTTTGATGTTCAGGGGTGACTTATTGATTGACATTGAGCTCTCTTGGGAATTCTGGCCTTTGATCCTCATAGTGTGAAATAGGTTAACCAAACCAGTAGCTAGCTAACATGAAAACACAGCACCATGTTTACTGTTTACATTCAAAGACTCTACTATCAGCTGTGAAATGTCTGAGGTGCAGGATGGGATTCATTTATTATAATCAAAAAAGACAAAACAAAAATAATAATGTAAAATAGCATACTGCCTCTTATTGTTAGATCGTAAATTCTTAATGTTTTAATTACAGCTACAAGAAGCCTAAGACTAGTGTTCATTTCTTGGGCCCAGTTATCTTCGCCTGACTCTTTTCCATGTTTGTTTCTCATCTCCTGAGGGATAGCTGTGTTTTATCTTGTCTTCCCATGGTGCATCTTTAAAGTTAGTACCTTTCAAGTTACATTCTTTGTTCTATGCAAGCCTCAAGGGCCCCTTGTGACTATCAGAACCATGAACTGAAATTTCTTTTCACAAAAAAACAACCCATACATATTTGTAGGACCCCTTAGCAACATATCACTTACAACAAGCAGCTGACCCGCAACCACCTATAAATCTGTTTTATATGATGCACTATGTACTTGTTTCTTCACAGAGAAAATACTACTTGTGCAAAAAATATTTAACAATAGAAGACAAATATCCAAGCTTCACATTTCACCTTGAAAACGACTGAAAGGAATTTAATTTGTCACTGAAGATTCAGTCTTTAAAAGAGCAGTGATTAACCAAGTGGCCCATCAGCTGCTTTATCAAGAGCTCTGTTCTACCTCTCCAGTCAAACACAAAGACACCTGCATACTGAGCCCCCTCCATCAGTCCTCTTTCAGTACCCTGTTAAAATATTAAGCACATACTTAAGTGCTATTGGCCTGAGAGTGGGTCACTCTGAAGGGTTCTCCAAGCTCTAAAGACGCTTTGAGAGACTCAATCAAGAAGTGAGTGAACTGGCTGGAATAAAACTGGTACTATCAATTATTTAACACAATACTGAAACATTTATGCCATTTTATTGCCATCTTGAACATTTGTACTAACACCAGAGGAAGAAATGGAAGCCATAAAACTTTTGCTGGAAGGCTAAAGGTATCAATAAAGTATTGCTGTTTTTTTAACCACTGATAACCTAATGAACTCTACAACCACAATCATACACCAACAACTTTACAGAAGTGATTTCTTTTGCTGATAGGAACTTAAAGATTATAATAAAGCCATAAAATTAGTAAATAACTGACTTTGGGCAGCATGGTAGTGTGGTGGTTAGCACTGTCGCCTCACAGCAAGAAGGTCCTGGGTTCGATCACCGGGTCACCCAGCCTGCCTTTCTGTGTGGAGTTTGCATGTTCTCCCCGTGCATGCGTGGGTTTCCTCTGGGTGCTCCGGTTTCCTCCCAC
>JAQQZR010000039.1:8082295-8089795 GCA_030068235.1 Notoglanidium macrostoma | reverse complement strand
GTTCCCCCTTTCATCAGCATCACCCCCCTTTCTTTCTCCACCTTAGCCCCTGGAGCGCTGCACCCCACCACCACCACCACCACCACCACCAGTGTGAGCAGCTACACTTATAATAAACCAAAAACGTATGTTCTCAATATATATGCAAATGGCAGCAGGTCCCAAGGTGAAGCCGCCCAGGCCTAGTGATCTAAGTCTCTACTTTGTATGTGTATGTGTGTGTGTGTGCACGCGTGAAAGTGTGTGTCTGTCTGTGTGCATGCATGCACATTCACATTTTATGTTCATTTTGTTTTGTTCATTTGCAGTGATATGGAGAAGCATCAGCAATGAGAAAACAGGGGACTATTTAAGTATTGGAATAAGCTGTGTTTCCCCTCAGGAGCCTCATATTTCATAGCAATATCTCCTCACCTCCCAGAGAGAAGCTTTTAAGTCTAGAGGCAGAACACACCATTCCTCCTACGCTCTTTAGTGTGTTTACCTTAATTTCCTTTTTCCCCCCTTATATACAATTTGATAAATGACTAGGAAACACCAAATGCAGAATAGCCTCCTGTTTGCTAGGATACTTTATACTTTTGCATCGCGCCTTAGTTGATTGGGAGTACTTAAGGGATTACTCCTGCATTTTTTTTTGGTGAAATCTATACCATATCTGTAGCCTATGCGCAATTGTCACAATAATTTCACATTTTGTTGTACTGAAAATTTATTCATTTACTTAGAACTCACCTATTATAGATGGATGCCTATGGGCAGCTCTTGCAGCAGTTAATACACATAATATGTTAAATGTATTTTTGTAGAAATTTTTCACGCAGTCTTAAGCCAAGTATGTTTGTAAACGCTTTCTAAATTTGCACAATTCAACCTTTTAGAGAAGGGACTACTTTTTCAGAGTGGATTACCAACAGAATTAGTTTTCTCCTGCGCACGAGCAACACAAAAGGTTTTAAAGGAATTACTTTTTACTGCATTGCACCAGTGTTGGAAATTTAGATAAAACTTCTTTGGTAAGTCTGTCTCATTCGAACACATTTATTGTTAGAGCGTAAAGGTTGTAGTTTTGAATTTGAGTCATATTTTGATGTAAGTCATCAACTAGAGATTAGGCTGGACTTTTTTTATTTTTTTAAGATGTTAGTTACAACTGTTGTATTCCATTCTGTACATTTGTGTTGGTAGTCAAGGCTAAGGAAGAAAAATCTATTTTTTCTCAGGTCTCTGTTTCTCTTCCAATGTGCTGATGTAATCTACACTCCGTTCCACGTCTCTGTTTCAGTGGTGAGCCGTGCACATTTTGTTCCCGACACATTGTACTCACCTGATATTAGCTGTCAGAAACTCTGTATTATATATAACTCCATATATACAGGTGACAAATTAAAGGAAACACTGCTATTCGATCAACTGGTGTTTGATGATCCAAAATCTCTCATAAATGTTGAGATCTGGTGTCTGCAAAGGTAATAGCATGTTATTTACTTCCTCATCAAACCATTCAGTAAGCGTTTGTGCCTTGGTCGTCCTGAATGACAGTACTCCCATCAGGATAGAAATGCTTCATCATAGGATAAAAGTGATCAGTTAGAAGAAATTTGTATTGATTTGCAGTGATGCTTCCCTATAAGTGGACAAGTAGACTTGACCCATGCTAGCAAACTGTCCTCTACAGCATAACAGAGTCCTGTTTTTTCCTTTAATCCGTCACCTGTGTGGGTGTATATGGATGTGTGGGTATGAGTGCATGTGTGTCAAACCATTGTAGCTGTTTCTCCTCTTCTGCACCATGCATGATTACCATACAAAAAAACACCAGCATTTACACTTTTACCCTCACAGCATGCATTATCAAATGACCTGTCTGCTCTTTTTGTCAGAACCCTGCACTTTTGATGATTAATTAACCCGATTAAAAAAAGAATAAGACATGTGACAGCATCATTTAGAGATAACTAGCGACAAGGTAAAGAGATGACCAATGTAATTATCATTAAATTAGCATTTTAAGAAGGCCTGCCTAATGCATATCTCCAGATCGACTTTTGAGGATGGCGTTGTAGGGAAGTGGTTGGCTACTCTGAGCATATTAAAATGCTAATCTTGAATGATGGATTTGTGTACTGGTTTGTCAGAGCAGGTATGTGGGTGCATCTTAGCCCTGTGGGTGAATATTAGGGTTAATTGGGTATGGCTTAGCGAGGGCTGTTGAATAATATAAAATCCATCAGCGTTTGATGTTGCTCTGGTGTTTAGCTGAGGCAGAAAATCTGATATATCTGTGGTCAGGTTCTAGCATTGCTGACGTCTGCTCCTGATTTCAGCGCTTTTCCAATAACACTGTATAGAAATTCATGCAGTTTCTGCTAGCTTTCATCTGCCATCCTATACCTCCATCTTCACTCACACACACCAGCATAGATCCCCTTTCAATTCCTCAAACCTTTTTATCATTCAAAATCAATTCTTTTAGGTGCTGAAGGAATGGTCCCTAAAGTTGAGGACTGGTGGGAGTTTACCTCTGTGTGTGGTGAGATCAAGCTCCAGACCCCTGCATGGCTGATGACAGTGGTGGTACATGCTTATTACTCTTAAACACAACCCTCCAGATGGTGTTATTTATGAGCAACACCATGACTACCCCTCTGCATGTCTGCCATGTAATCAAAGAATTTACACTGCTGCTACAGCCCTTTGGCTTAGGGCATATTACGCATATTGTGATGCATTATACATGCACCATGTTGCAACCTACCCTGTCTGAGAGAGGCTGAGAGGAGGCTAGAAGAAAAGAGCAATGGAGGGGTTAAGGGTTCTTTTAGGGAGGTTGTCATTATTTATGACAATGAGGGTGGTTTCAGGAAAGGTGCAGCGATTTGAGAGATGAAGGGGTTTTAGGGAAAATAATGTTATTTAAGGGGTAAGAGGAATGTTAGCGAGGGTG
Source organism: Notoglanidium macrostoma (assembly GCA_030068235.1). Classification (NCBI taxonomy): domain Eukaryota; kingdom Metazoa; phylum Chordata; class Actinopteri; order Siluriformes; family Auchenoglanididae; genus Notoglanidium; species Notoglanidium macrostoma. The sequence goes on along the minus strand of JAQQZR010000039.1, from coordinate 8,086,848 downwards.
TTATTTGAAGGTGGGGGAGCGAGCTATAGAGGAGACCCTATTAGCATAAATTATCAGTACTCCAACATCAGCTCAGCAGCTTTTCACACTTAATTGGGCATCTCAGTGCCAGGCTGCCTGAGTGGGTAACAAAAGCTCCGCTTTCACTCGCTAGGCGCCAAGCTGTGCTCAGACAAATAGGGCATGAGTGATCTGACGCATGCTAACATGTTCACGTGCAGCTGATCTAGCTACAGCAGCTTCACTCACTTCCTGTAGCTCGGAACAGAGGAGTGAGAAAACGAAAGGGGGGAAGAAAAATTTTATGGATGCCATTAGTGCTCGGTCTACCATAGAAATTCATTTAGAGCTTGTTAAGAAATTATGATCGTCAAACGGAAACAATTTTGGTTCTAAATGTTTTCTTGCTTTGAACAGGAAACCTTGGTGATCAGTGGAATAACATCTCAATATTATTTTTAAAAACTGAAATCTTAAGCATGTCTCAGTGGGCTTTAGAAGCCCGAGCCCGAGACCAGCCATGCTTACGGAATTTAATGCATGCACATAACTCACATAGCATGCATGCATATATGAAATCATATACAGTGATCACTGGTTCCTGAATGACTTTTACGGTTGCAGAATATGAGCTGGATACATAATAAGGCTGAACGTTACATTTATGCAAGCTGTAAGGAATTACAGTGTCTGCTGGAGAAGTGGGTTTTGATCTGGTGTGATCTCAGGTTTCTCTCTCCCACGCCGTAAGGCTGACAAGCTGTTAAAGCAAATGTCTCAATCATGATAGTCAAGAAAGCTTCTCACATCTGGCCTCACTTTCACACATCAGGAAGTTTTAATCAAATCAGAGGATGGGAGATGATCTCTCTCTCAAAAAAGATGCCGAATATTTGCATAGTATAAGTGATAACTCCCATCATAAAGTCAATGATGGGGTTGTGTAATTATGAGTGGGGGCCTTCCCACACCTCAGTTAATTATTTTTCAATAACAGTATGTCCAGAAATGATTTAAACCTGTTATGCCACAGCATTTTGCCAATAATCATATTTATGTCATTCAGCAGATGCCCTTATCCAGAGCAACTGTCTCACTTATACAAGTGAGCAGTTGAGGGTTAAGGGCCCAGCAGAGGTAATTTGGCATTGCTGGGATTTGAACTCATGACTTTCTGATCACTAGTCCAATGGCTTAACCACTAAGCTACCACTGTCCACGTAAACTTTTTTATTACTTAAAGAATGACGTTATACTTTTTCTTCCTTTACGTTTAATATTGGGGAAGTTAGGTCCTGTTATCATGTATGTAATAGCAGCTAATTCCCTCACCAACCTCTCTTCTTTCTCTCTTTTGAATTTTATTTAAAAAAACCCAGCTTGTTATTTTATAGAGAAACTGCAACGCACAGTCTGTATTGGAAAACTTAAAGTTACAGCTTGACTGGATGCTCCTTACACTGGAGACTCCTCCTAAAAATGCTAACTGAAGGTCAAATTATGGAAAGCATCACCATATCAAAAATTACACACTTTCTTGTGTTTTGTATATTTGCCATACAAGTCCATACGATGTTATTATAGAAATTATATGTATCTTATAGAAACTTTTTAGAATGAGCTCATTAATATAAACCTTAAAGCTGGAATTATTGTCAGAGCTGCTGTTATAGAAAATGAATAAATACCAACACCATTTCTAACCAAGCAGAATCAAGAATTCTATAGCACTGTGGTATAAATTAATCTAAACTTCACAGATACTCATTTATTCATCTGTGCATTAACTATACCGTCAGGATCATGGGAAGCTGGAGCCAATCCCAGCTGCCTTTGGGCGTGAGATGGGGTATACCCTGTGCAGGTCGCCTATTTATCACAGGGCTAACACAGAGACAAACAATGTTTCACACACACATTCACACCTATGGACAATTTAGAGGAGCCACTTAACCTAATCTGCATGTCTTTGGACTGTGTTTTTTTTTTTGTTAGCTATCTAACTAACTAGCTCATGTAAATCCATTTGTATTTAGCTACATGTTTAGCAAAGATGCTTCTTATACATTATCCTGGGTGGTACCTACAGGCTGTAGCAGCACTTAGATATATTTAACACAGCAAACAATCGAAAACTGAACATTAAAGTGATATCTTAAATTTAATACAGATCTTTCTTACTGTTAAACTTCAAAAGATGTAGCTAGACAGTCTCATTTACTCAGCTAGCTTATAGCTTACCTGTATGTTTTTGCAGGTTGGATGTTGAAATGTCATCGCCATGGGTTTTGGCTCACTTGATTTGCAGATCATTATCATGCTGTTTCGTGTCATGTTTTAAACTGAAGATACCTGATAACTTGGGCCAGGCATGCTCATCTGTCTCCACTCTCTCAGACATTACTGCTGCTGAGTACTTGGCTAATACAGTATTTGGCTCCTGAAGCATAGACTTGATTGTGTCCCAAATAGAATTATTTAAAATTTGCACCTACTGTCTTGCCATTGGCCTACAGTCTTGTAGGGTTAAATGCGTTATTATTTTTTACTGTATTGGTGAATATTTTATTTAAAAAAAACCTCATACTAATAAAATGGCCATGAACCGTGTAGTCAAGTGCTATAACGGGAGTACATGTAGTTTGTTACTTTTCACCTAAAGTAGTACACCACATGACATCATAATGAATTATGACACTTTACAACATGACAACATTACAACATGATCATAATCAGGATTGGGGAGTAACGGTATACATGGAACAGAATTATGTAATTAGGATACAAAAAATGCTAACTGTATGCTGTTAAAGTTACAGAAAAAAAAGTCATAATTAGATTACAGATACATTTAATAATAATGTGGATTATTTAGCAGGATTACAATTTTAAAATACATAAGAGCTGCAACAACTAATAAACAAAATCTATAGAAATGATTGCCAATTAATTTTATTATTAATTGAACTGTATCTTGAAACACACTGGGCATGTGCTATGTCACTTCATAAAAAAAAACAAAAAACAAAACAAACAAAAAAATTACTTTGACTGAAATGGCCGATTAGAGAACAACTTTCTCTACAATATGGAACCACTTTACCGTACACTACCCTGCTAGCCTCATGACATAACTTGTGTTTGAATGTGAATAATATTGTCATTCAATTGTTGGAATGTGAGGAGAAACATGTTGTTCCTGCTTGAATTGTCCATAAAAGCTTTGTTGGGTTTTGTTACACAGCATGTAGCGAAGCTATTTAATTCAGTTAGCTTATAAAAAAAGGAAAACCAGCCTATTTTCTGACCAAGAAGCAGTGATAATCGATTGTATATTGTATATATAGCATACACAATATACTGTATATATGTTTTGTGTGATGTGTCATCAGATCTCCATTCTGCTTTTAGTTGGAAGTCGATCCCAAAGAGAGTCGATTCACTAATCTGCAGCATTGAAAACTGCAAAACTTTGTAATCAATTCCACACACTGAAAAGAATTTGCCTCACGCTCACACAACAAGCAAAATTAATTTAGAATCGGAGAGTTTCAGTGAGCGAAACAGGCTGCTGATATTTATTTGATCTTTATGTTGAATATGTCTGTTCAAAATTTGAACAAATCATGGCTGGAAAAACAGACACAGCTGCAAAAAGTGTGATAAGTGTTTAAAAAATTAATAATTGGTAAATGTACATAATACCATCACCTTCACTTATTCAAAGTGTTTCATTTGGTTGACATGAGCACTTGATAATATTCTCATGCTGTGACAGATTATCTGATAAATGTCACTAATGTAGTAATTAGTGAACTGCTATTTAATTAAGCCTAGTTAAGAAAACGTTCCATAGTAGCGTTGATTAAAATTCTGCAAACATCTTTCATCTTATTATGTATCTGTTCAAGAAGGAGATGAGAATTTGTGTTTTTCGAAAATGGTGAGAATTTGTTGTTCTCAAAGTTTTGTTCTGTTGCTTTTGGGTTGAAATAGGACAAATTATATTTTTAAAAATTATTATTGATGCGTTTAGTTTTGAGGATGTGGTGACCTATGCCACTTTTTTCTGCATTTGAAAGTGGCATGAACCACGACCTCACCTACTCCTGTGCACCTCAGCAACAGCGTATAAAGGCAAGGCAAGGCAGAGCCGCCGCAGTGGAAACTAGGGCAGCTGAGGCTCTCTTTCATCAATATGGATGAAGAGAAGGAGCAACAAGCTAAGCCTAACCCTTATCTGCCCCATTCAGATAGAGAGGGAGGGAGAGAAAGGGAAAGATAGAAAAGAAGCACATTAATATTCTCAGATGGCGAGCTTTCTGTGGTTCAAATTTTTTTTGGAAATTCAGTGTTCAGCATTAAATCTATCATCCTGTGTAACATTATGCAGACTACCAATACAGAATTGACACATGTAATCAGCTTTCTCCCAGACATTCAGTGAAATGAGGAAGGTGCTGGAACCTTAGGGCTCTTAACCACACACACACACACACACACACACACACACACACACACACACACACACACACACACACACACACACACAC
>JAQQZR010000039.1:8055717-8077471 GCA_030068235.1 Notoglanidium macrostoma | reverse complement strand
CATTATGTATATATATATATATATATATATATATATATATAAAGTTACAATCACAATATCTAGCCAATAGTGAAACAGCTCCATTTGAACTCAGCATTAAGTCTCATGCCAGCATTTTTAGATTCAGAGTGGCATCTCGGCACCACTCGCACGCTGCAGTCGCAGTATCTTCATCATATCCGTCATGTTTGATTTGCAATAGTCCATGACTTGGATTTTTGCTCCTTTCTCAGTTCTAGATGAGCGATGCAGCCCTGTTTACTTTTATATGCAAGTGGCACACCGTTGCTGAACATCGTTCTGCCAGTTGATTGTACAGATTGATGAGTTGCTCATGTCAGACCAAGAGTTTGGCAGATTGATGTCACTGGTGTCTGATTATTCTAAGAGCTGAACCAAGACTTATTAGGGCTAGTATATGGAATATGGATATAATATAATATAATATAATATAAAATAATATAATATAATATAATATAATAAAATATAATATAATATAATATAATATATCATAATATGGAAAAACCAGATCACATGACTTACTTTTTAACTTTTTAATGACAGCATAACACTTATTAGTTATGTTGTTGAATGTAGCACAGAGAATATGACTAGCGCAGGTGTCTGGGAGAGCAGAAGCCTACTTCCATCACATCAACTCCTGTTAATAAGCCAAAGAGAGAACTCAATCTGATCATTAACACTCAGCACTGATTTGTCCACATTAATCTGCTTTTCATGTTTTTACAATTATTTGACATTGTGCTAAAATATTCCTGTTAGCATGTCTTGCATTTTGTGATATAGTTACTATAAGTTTTACTGACAGCAGGGGTGATTCAGTAAGGATGCCACAGGTTGATATTTCTTTATATGTTTCTTTTCACAAAATAAGTTGAATTTCTTTAAAATGTATGTATCTAAAGCAAGCTAGCTACACTACAAGCTACATTTAAAAAAAAAAGTAGCTTAACTACATTGAAATTACATCTATTCTCAAAAGAATTTGTTCTTGTAAACGATTTCTCTTTAGTTGCTAGTTTTCAGCTTGAGTTGTTTGTTTTGTCTATAACCTACAGCTACATAGCTACATAACATGAATTAAAATATACCTATGAGAGAAAATGATCTATAGTGTTTAGTCAGCACTACCCAGTTACTCAGTTGATAAAAGAGTAAATAACTGATCCTGCTCGTAGTACCACCTTGCTACTAGACAATGTATATCGTAAACAAGCTAGCTAATAACTATGCTAGCTATGCTACTACCTCAATATTTTTATACATTATGTAGCTAGGCTAAATTCTGAGATGTTGTCAACATTAGCTTTTAACATTGATTACTACCTACAGACTAGAAGCAACTGCATAACTTTATGGATTAAAAATATGTCTTGTATATGTTGTGAAAATGAAATATAGTGAATACTTAGCAGTACTGTATTGATAAAATAGTAAATATCTGACCCTGCCAGTCAATAAGTACCCCCTTGCTACTAAACAAATGTGGCTAACTAGCTTGCTAATAACTTTGCTAGTAACATGTATGTGCTACTATTGTCCCACTATGGGTAAACATCAAGATTTAAACAACATTTACACTTTTAACACATACATTTTAACAAATAAGAAGGTGATCCGGATGTTTTCTTACACCTGATTTCTATAACAGACTTTATGACAATGACTGTTGTTAAATGCTTATAGAATATGTCTTTAGCTTATTTCTAAAAAGCACCGCAATTTACAATTTAAAAAAGTAGCAGATGAACTTTTACATGTTGCCCCCCAAGCAATTAGGCTGTAATATGTACATCACCTCTGCTCTCTGTGAATAACACAACACTGCATTGGCTGAGGACCTTTTGACTGGTGCTTTAAAGAACATTGGCATGGTGCAGAGAGGCATTCAAACCATATGTCAGTGTAATCTGGGAGCTCCTTTACGGCTCTGCTGAGGGACACTAAGATCATTTTAAGGCTTCTTCCCACTTTAAATGATTACTGTTACAAAGCTGCAGCCTCCAGGCTTCAGGCAGAGACTGATACTGTAATTTAAGGATAACTTGGGCGTTTAAGATCCAGTACTTATAAGCCTTTAGGGAATGTTTGTCAGGCTGTAACATGTATAGCAATCTCTGTAAAAGTTATTGTTAACACTTTTTTAAAATGTAGAATATTTAAGGTTTGACAAAATATGCCAAAATGATCACTTCACATTTCAGAAACTCAAAAGAGCTGTTCAATAGATCGCACACGTGCTGCCTCGGAAAAGCAATGAAATAGACTGGAGATTTTAATTATTGTTCTATTTGTCCTTTGGGTCCAGTATCAGAAGCAATTCCTATAAAACATGTCCAACATTTCCATGTGAATATAATCTGAGTTTGCATCCTACGCTAAATCCATCTCAAATTAGCATATGTATGCTCTAATTTTACATGGTGTAGGATGATGAAGATTAAAATTAATTAATTTTGTAATTAATTGGCTACACGTAGTAGGGCAGACATCTTGAGGGCACAGTAGGGCAAACAGAAGAAGAAGGTAAGTGATTGGTTGTAGCACTGCTATAAGCCTGTATGTGTGGAAAATGGGTAGGGATAAATGGTTGTGTAGTTACCATGTATGTGTGTAGGTGTTTATGCATGAACGGTGCATAGATGCATCGGTAGTCTCAGGGTATTCTAAGGATACAGGAAACAGTGGGTGGAAGGAAGGCAGTTCGAGGATGCACAGCGCGCAAGAGTGCGCGACATAAACTGTGCCACTTCATTCGAAAACAATAGAGAACAGGACATGGAGCACCCCCCAGCCACATGGCTTTATCGTCTGCCTCATCCCTCTCCCTTTCTCTCAGCCTCCTTCCAGCCAAGTGAATGAGTGGGGGTGAAAGTAGGGGAGGCGGCTTGTCAGAAGGGGGTCTGGTTGTGTTCCCCAGCCTGTGTGTGTGTATGTGTGTGTGTGTGTGTGTGTGTGAGAGAGAGAGAGAGAGAGAGAGAGAGAGTGTGAATGCACAGACGGTTCAGTAGTAATTTGATGTGTGTCCCGGGGGACATTTGATGGATTAAAGCTAAGCAGCTCCATTGCTGAGTACCACCTGATCTCTCTCCCACTGCCGCCCCATATAAGCCTGGCTGACTGCTGATCTCAGCTAGTCTCAGTCTCTCTCTTTCTCTCTCTCCTCTCTCTCTCTCTCTTTCTCTCTGTCCTCACTCTGTCTTTTCTCTCTCCTCTTCCACTGTCTTTCTGTCTTTTTCTTTCTTTAAGCGGCCCCCACTGCAGCCCAGGAGCTATCCAGTGCTGAACGTGTTTTCATTCCCCCCCTGTTTTTTTTTTTCCACGAATGGGAGAGAGAGGGAGTGTATGCATGTGTGTGTGGTCCGTACAGTAGAGCACACACACAGCATCGCATCGTCCATCGTCTCTGTTCTTGCCTGCTCTCCATTTTCTTTATCTCCATCCTTCATTCTTTTAGACCCTTCCGTTTTTCTTGGATCTTTTCTTTCTTTAAGTTGAACAGATACACGGATACACGATTCAGCCTTCACCACTGCACTGCTTTTTGCTCCAGGAGTCTTTTTTTCCCCAATTTTTTCCCCGCTTTGACGTCCATGCGTAGTGCTTCTTGTGTGTGTGAATCATGCCCCGCTCCTTTCTGGTGAAGAAGATCAAGCTGGATGATTTCTCTTCGTCTCCTGTGGTGGCATCTAACCATCATCATCATCATCAACATCACCTGGATGAGTCCTTCACTTTCACTCGCTCCATCACAGACTCTGTAACCAGTTTGGGCATCCGGCTCAGTGAGAATGGTGAGTGCGTGTGTATGCAAGTGTGGGATATCTATCACTTTATGCAGACACATGCTCAATATCTTTATCTTGCCAGATACAAGTCACTGCTTTCTGACCAGATCTATAGCAGAGCAAAACCAGGATGAATTTCATGCTGATGATTTTACACTAAACCAGAGAAAAATCACCAGATGTTCGGTATAGCCTGGTGTTTTGTTGTTGTTTTAGGCTCCTGTATAATCCTTAAACCCTCATTCGCCTCATCCCCCTTTTCTCCCCCTCTCTCTCCCGAGCTCCTGCCGTGGCTGTGGACTTTTGTGTGGTTTTTTGACTCAGGCGATGTGCAGACACAATCCAGGTCACGGAGTAATGATTGGCTTATGTAAATAAGGCCATATGACCAGGCTCTGGCGTGCTGTTGATAACGGGCTTGATTCGCTGCGACTGCTAATGCTAAGTGCTAAGTCCTTTTCCTTATGTGGACAGGCTCCTGTTGCTGCAAGCACAGAGATGCTGTTTGGACCAAAAGTGTCCTGGGGCATGATTGGATAATGCTTTTGTCCTTAGCTCGTGTTGCCCTTGAGTTTCTACTGCCGTCCAGTCCACCCCCTATGGCATGTATATTATCATTCTCTCTCTCCTCCCCCATCCTTCTTTATTGCACATCTCTCTTCCCCTTTCTCGTAGTCTGTCACTCTCCATCCCCTCCTTTTGCAACATATGAAACCAAGTCGGGGGGCAGAATTTCAGTCTCTGATGGCACAAGAGACCTTCAAGTACAGTACAGAACAACCGGAAGGGGGGGGGTGAAAATATTTGAAGGGAAGGAGAAAAAGGAGAATGCACAAAGCAGTATTGACTACAATCACATGATTAACAGTATGCACTGTAAATATGCACATACCACACACAGAGACACAGAGAGAGACAGAGAGAGAGAGAGAGAGAGAGAGAGAGAGAGAGAGAGAGAGAGAGAGAGAGCGAGACAAAAGGACAAATAGCATCACAGCTGAGGAAGCTGGATTCTAAAATGCAAACATGCTGGACAAGGCAAAGCTAAGCTGGGGACATTCTGTGCTCCCTGAGTCGCTCTCTCTCTCTCTGTCTCTCTCTCTCTCTCGCTCTGTCTCTGTCTCACTCTCTCTCTATCTTTGGGCAGATTTGGGCAGCAGATGTCCGCTCCCCTCTGTCGTGCTATGATGTTTTTTCAGAGATAAGCTGACAGGAGATTTAGACTGTGCGGGAGAAAGGGTCAGAGAGGAAGAAAGTGTTGCTTTCCCACCTGTTGCAAAAACAGCAAATTCAGTCATATCAGAGCCGAAGGTTTTATAACTCGTTCTGTTTGATATTATGATGCCTCACAAAGAAAAGTAGCTTTGCAAAATGTTGACATGTTTATTCTATTTATTCTTAGTGATAAGCTATAGGCTTTCACATTACGGTATTAAATAATGTAAAAGACAATGTAGCAAGGTAGTGTTTTACAATTGGATTCTAAAAAAAACAAACAAACTCATATGTCCAGATTATAGAATGTTCAGATGTGACATTTTTGCATCATGCAGTGGTGTCCACATATTGGCCTACATTGCTTTTCCCCACAATCTTTAGTGATGCCCCAAAACTGCGCACTACTGCACTAAAAACTGTTTAATGTTAGAAAGAACTGGAAAAACAGCTCTGCACTTGTGGGAGAGTGATTTTGCCATATGCATCAGCACTACTCTTGAAGAGCAGCATGTCTATTACATCAAGAACAAAGACTTCAGAAGTACAACATTAGAGTCATACTTTACTTAGTATTCAAATGTCTCTGTATGAATATTTTTTTATTTTTATTATCACAAATGGGAGACAGTGATTTTATCAAAGAGAAACAACTTTACAGTCAATGTCAATGTTACTCCATTAAACTGGTGGCTGTTTGAGGTTGGTGTTTGGATAAAAATATTTGCTAAATGCTGTGATGTAAATGCTATTAGCACTATTTAAGGTGGTGGTGGTGGTGGTGGTGGGTTGGGGGGTAGGTTACTGGGGGTACATTACTCCCCTGGGGAACAATATGAAGTTATATTACATTATTATTATTTTTTTAATTATGCAGTTTTGAACATAATTGAATTGTCTGCTGTCTGTTTCGTAGGTCTATATAAACATGTACATTTACTTTGGTATTCTAGACTTTTTTCCAGATCCTCATAAACGAGATCTGATTTCTAAGGTCTCAGTACTGGCAAGTTTGTTAATGGCCTTCTGTCTCCAGCCACAGCAGGAAGTAAAGGTGATGCTCTGATCAAAAGGGCAGAATGGTGGCCTATTACAGGCATCTCACAGAGGCTGAAGCCTTAGAACATAGGCTCTGCTTTGCATTGCACTATTGGCTGAAACACAGTCACACCTATTTTGATTATCTCTCCAAGGCTCTTTTTTGTTTTAATGCAAGAAACTTGCCAGTCAACAGTTTAGCAGAACATCCAAAGCCTGGCCAACATGGACCTGTTGCACTCTGAAATACTTAACATTCATAACCTGCTGCTTAATCAGCTATTTAAAATAGCTGTTTACATTTTTTTTTTTAGTTTTGATTTGATGGTAATAAGTGAATAAGTTAAGAAGAACAAAGTCCATGAGTGCTGTCTTATTTTATTCCGTTATCAAAAATAGAAAAATGTGGTGGTATTCTCAATCAAGGGTACCTTTTATACCCTAAATTTACATCTTTCCCCAGAAATGTGGATATAGTGTACCTTCAAAAGCATTTATGCATAAAAGCCTAAATGGACCACAATTAGAGTAAAGTAAAAGCTATATTTTTAAAGCAATGGTCACCTACCCTGTTCCTGGAGATCTTCCTTCCTGCAGATTTCATCGCCAACCAAAATCTAACACACCTCTTTTAATTGATCAAGAGCTTCTTAAGGCAGTGATTAGACGGTCAGGCGAGCATAATTATGGTTGGAGCTAAAGTCTGTAGGAACACGGTTGGTAACCAATGTTTTAAAGTAAAGCTATAAATGTACACTGCATGCACCTTTCTAAAGTAAAAGATACATAAAAGAAAGGTAGAAAAGCTATACGTTACAATTTAGTATCCATTTTTTCATGGGACTGTAGCTAGTTCTGCACCAAACTGTATTTGAAAATATTATGATAGCAGTAGTAATGAATAGAGGCTAACTCTTTTTCATTTATCAAATAACTGCAGACAGTTATGAATAAACTATTTGATAGACTACAAATCAAAATATTGTGGTATACGTATATGAAGTAGTTAATTGGTAAAGCTAAAATTTATTCTTCATACTTCTGTGATTTTGCTAGCTTGATACTAATGCTATCTATGGGATCGTTATCACGTGCAGGGCTGTGCTGTGTTTTATCATGCGTAAGCACCTTCAGCACCGTAAAGCTCGCTGACCTTGCCTTCCTCTACAGGCACTGCTTCCGGAATTGCTGTGCAGCGAAAAGGCCGTTGGAGTGCAGGGCATTAAAAGCGCTCTAATTGCGTGTCTAATAATGATCCCGGCCCTTCAAGGCACTTCAACATGCTTACAGCAGCAAGGCAGGTGATGTTGTGACCCTCGACGGACAATAACAGCAATTTCCTCCTCCTCCTGCCTTAATCCGTTTGCTCTTCTCTTTGACTGTAGCTCGGTTACTGAGGCCCGTCTTGTGTCTCCTAATTCTCTGGCACTTCTGCTTTGCTTACTGCACGACCAGTTGCACTGCTTTTTACAGCAGATAGCCTATTGATCAGCATGGAAACGGTGAATTTCATTAACAGGCAGTCAATACTTCATTTCTCTCGGTTTGCTGCGTTCAGAAGGCTGGTGGAATGGCTTTTCCCCGACACTGTCTAGTTCTCATGTTAAATGTGATAGAGGATTTCTCACCCAGTGTGCGACGCGATAGCTATTAGGTTAAAAACATCGAGACGAACGGCTGCCACTCGGGCGCGGATATAATGTGGCTGAAATGATTTAAAAGACCCAGCGGCTGCCAGGAAACCTTTTAGCAGCACCCGACTGTCTCTCTCTCACTTTCTCTCTCCCTATGTCTCTCTCTGTCTGTGTCTCTGAATGATGTGCCAGGGGTCAGTCATTTATCTAGCAGTGAACAAGTGCAAAAAAAGGGGTTGCTTTGCGTTGAAAGAGCAGTCAATACGTCTGGCTTCAGAATTGCTTTATTAATATTACTCTTAGCACTGACTCTACTTGAATGTCTGACTGTATTTCAAACAGGACTAATGTGAGGCTCGAAGTGAGGAAAAGAATGATGTAGCCTGTGGCATAACACAAGCACTAGCACTGATTTCTTATCATGGAATAATGGAGATGAAAATTCAGCATACAACCACTTACCCATTGAGGCCATTTGGTAATCTTATCAAAGAAAACGAGTTAATCAATAAGATTATTTCATCTAAGAGAGAAGAGCCAGAGAGGAATTATGGCAGCAGGGGGTGTCTCTACTCCCAATACAGTTACACCACTTAATAAGTCATTATCTGTGTGTTATAACCCTTTGTAACATACACACATTCACTTCAACACACAATTAGACACATAGTAAAGGGATTTTTACATACTCTGAAATGAGAAGACTGCAGATTGTAGGCTGGAATTACATAATAATAATAATAATAATAATAATAATAATAATAATAATAATAATAATAATAATAATCTATTAACTAATTAATAGTGGTGTCACTCTAGTAACACAAGTTAACTGTTGAAATGAACTGTAATAGTGTCATTATTATAATAACAGTATTTGACTGAAGAAGTGACTATAATGTCAGTGTAATAATTATACAAATGGTTAATTTGAATAATTATACTTCTATTTATTCATCAGTGATAAAGATATATTAGCATTAAAGGTGGTGTCAGTAATTTATAAGTCAAAACAATTTCTGATATTCTGGTCTCTGGGGCTGATTCCACAAATGAAACATCAACATCCAATCACTCAGGACTAGGAACAGTTTATGCTTGCCTGTCAATCATATGGCCTACTAATTAAGAAAACTGGGGACTTTAAGGCATTCTAGCATAAACGTGTTTCAGGGGCATGGTTTTGAAAACAGGAGCTGAATTTGTTAACGGTATGAGTTTCGAGACACTGAACTCAAGACCAGAATTGTTGACTGTACTTTTAAGCCTGAGTGCATCTCCTCTCTTCTGTCCCCAGGCTACATCCAGGACTACATCAGTCCATCAACATATCAGGGTGAGAAGAAACTTAGTTCAGCTGTGTCTGACCCACTCTATGCTCCCGTAAACAGTGGAGGAGAGGAGTACTGTGAGCCAGACTTGGAGCATCCAGATAGCCCTCAATCTGGCCTGACAGCCCGTGGCTACTACAGCGGCGAGTCTGAAAGCCCGGGTAATGGCTACACGGCAGACGGCTTCTTCATCTCAGATGGCCGATCACGCAGGAGAGGTGAGGCCAAGGAGGCACGCAAAGGTGGAGTGGAAGCGAAGGAGTCGGGCACGAGACACACATGCAACGAGTGCGGCAAGACATACGCCACATCGTCCAACCTGAGTCGCCACAAGCAGACGCATCGCAGCCTGGATAGCAAGATGGCGCGCAAGTGCCCAACGTGCAACAAGGTGTATGTGTCCATGCCAGCGCTGGCCATGCACGTGCTCACGCATGACCTCAAGCACAAGTGCATTGTGTGCAGCAAAGCATTCAGCCGCCCTTGGCTGCTGCAGGGCCACATGCGCTCACACACTGGTGAGAAGCCATTTGCATGCGCCCACTGTGGCAAGGCCTTCGCCGATCGCTCCAACCTGCGCGCCCACATGCAGACACACTCTGCCTTCAAGCACTACTGCTGCAAGCGCTGCCACAAGACCTTTGCGCTCAAGTCGTACCTGAACAAGCACTACGAGTCTGCCTGCTTCAAGGGCTCTGGAGATGAAGATCAGTCCGGCTCGGAGAACTGAGCATCACGCAGTGAGAAAATGGATGAGAAGGGAAAAATATTCTACATTTTATTAATCTCTCACTAAGCCCTTGTACACACACATACAGAGAAACAAATGCACCTTTTCCCTTCCTTTTTTAGAAAGCAATATTTTCGCTGAGATCACTTTGGGGAAGAAAAAGCAAAACAATAATGAGAAGACAATAATGAACCAATGCTGGATTTTTCTTCACTCCTATTGCTAACTGTCCACAGATACACGCCAACATACTCCAAGACTCTGTTTCTCTCTCTTTATCCCCTCTCACTCTTTCTCACACTCTCACACACACACACACACACACACACACACACACACACACACACACACACACACACACACACACACACACACACTTATTATGAGGCCTGGCATGTGAATTTTTATCAATGACTATAGTAATAATAATAATAATAAAATAATAATAATAATAATAACAATGATAGTAATAATATTTAGAATCCTGATATTTTATAGCAAATCATATGGAAACAAAAACAAAAAAAAAACAAAAAAGGACAACAGTGTTCCTTCTTTTTTAGAAACAAACAAAAAATGACCTCATGTATTTTTATGCTGCTTTTTTGTTTTGCTAAGAGCTGAATTCTTTTGCAACTGCCAACTTTTATGACAATGTCAATAATGACAGTATTTGCAAAAAAAGGCCACTAAAAAGTTGAAAACTTTTTTTCCGCCAATCTTTAGTAATTTTAATTCAACAGGTGTTATTTTTCTATTACAGTCCCAACCTCCAGCATTTGATTTATTGTCTTTTGTTGTGCCAATCAACCCAATATTTCATCGTAGTGTGATCGTTGGGAATGTGAGTGCTTTGTGGACTCTTCAGAATCCAGTGTTTTTCTCACCATGTGCAGATATCAAGGACTAAACAAGGAAGGTAACTTAAAGACACTTCCGGTTTAAAACAGGTTGCTTTCGGTCCTGTGTAACAGGATGCAATATCTCAGTATACGAATCATTCTCACAATTCACGGTGACTCTAATGAGGACATTTAGAAGCAATCTCAATCCACAATGCAGGTCTTCCTCTGCCATTTTGGCTCCAACTGACTCTTCAAGTGTTCCCTCTACCTGGAAATATTCTCCCCCACTTCCAGTCTAGCTATTACCTCACTAAGAGGCAGGTACGACCTCTGACCCGTCCATCCCAAACTCACCGTCCATCATTCACCTCTGTCAAAACAGTGACCTCATTTCTTACCACGTCAGTATTATTTTATTTATGTATTTATTCATATACTATTTATTCTTTTATTTAAGTATTTAATTTTTTCTTATTTATTGGGGTTATTTATTTAATTTATTCACCTGTGTATTTGGAATACTAAATACCGCCATTGACCTTGTAAGATGCTGCTCTTGAAAGAAAAATGTTTATATGCATGATGAAACTGTAGGAAAGAAAAAGTCCTTGTGACTTCTAGCATTTTTTTTTTTAAAAGAGGAACAATGTACAGTGTTTGAGAAGTTGGAATGATACTTTGTTTCACAGGCAATAATTCTTCCTTGGCACGGCAATGGACTTGTATAATCATAGCTGTCCTGTCTGCAGACCACTTAGGGCAATAAATGAACGAGCCTGAACACAAACCACAAAGTCATCCTCCATCTCGTTGTTGTCATTTTTATTTGGGATAAATTAGCTTTAGGTTGGGAAAATCATCCCTCAGTGATGCCTGGGCACACATTGCACCCTGATAGTAGTAACACTTCATTTATATCCATAAACATTGCTCATTTCATCTTCAGTGTAAAATAAATCACAATTAAACAAACCATTTTCAGTTTGAAGCCACGAGCAGTGCTCTTAACAGCAAAATATGAGGTAATTTTTTCCCTGATTTATCATCCATTGTAGCCGGGAATATCACCTAATTAACTCTAAAGTAACACTGCTGCTGATGCTGTGTAATCAAATATCTACACTTTGACATTCAGTCAAACTAATTGATTGCTGTTTACCATATCTTGTGCCATGGAATTATTCTGTATGATGATACAATACATGATCTTAACAACGACATTATCTAGACTAGAGGTATTCAACAAAAATTTGTAAAATTACAGTTACATAAAATGCCTTGCTTGCAAACGTCCAGAAAAGTAACTAACATGACTGAATGCTATTACGACAACAGTAAACTTATAATATAACCATTAATGATTAGTTTAGTGCTATAAATAAGATAATTCTAACTAGTTGCTTTGTTTTTTAGTGGTGCTTCACATTGTTAACTTTCGAATACAGCCACAAACTCTGAACAGATGAGACACAGCAAGTCCTAGTTTTTTTTTTCTTTCAAACATTCCACCTTGTCAGTTTACTAATCACAGACGAGAGAAGGTAAATAATGAAATATTAAGTGTATGAACACTTCTAAGGCAATGTGTCTAGCCATTGTTATTATAATTTACATTAATGCGTGTGATCTGAACAAAGGGTTCTGCTACTATATTTGTCCAAATATTTGCTTTGGTCCGCTGAAATACTTTGCCTAGTCCACACCCAATGGCGATCTTCAAGTTGTGAATGTTTCACACAAACGCTCATGTATGTTTTTTACACATTGTTTGAAGACACCTCAAATGTCCTGCTTCACGAAATTTCTAGTATGTGGATTTTTCACATGTAGATCATATAGCTTTAATTTTTCCCATACGCTTTTCTCACAATTCATTTCATTTGCCCCTGTAGGTCATGTGGTCATGTAATTTTTTTGTAAAGTGACTTCCAAAAAAAGTGAAACTCACTCCACCTATTTTATGAACAATTACAGATATGGTTTTATCAAAGAGTCAACATTTTCAGATATAATGATCCTAATGCTAACACTGGAAACAGGCCTGCTGCAACGGCATTTAATATCTTTAATAATGCTGATGCTGACCATGCAGTGTGTACAAGATTAAAGGATAAATAGTCTCAGTTATAGCTAGGTCATTATGATCATTTTCAGTGTGTGTACTGTATGTATCATCATTTATCCCAATCAGCATCCCGCCTTTGAAGTCAGGCTGGCGAAAATGAGCGACGAAACAACAACGATTATCAAGATTACCTACATCCGTGGCACATTTAGGCCGTGCTTTTATCAGTGCTACAGATGGAAGAGGCAAATCAGAACAGGTCTCTAAATGAAGTGGGCTGGGAGATGGAGATTTGTCCGAAGGATAGAGATGCTATGTTTAATGGCTTCTCTTGCAGAGAGAGGGAACCTGACAGGTCAGAGAAAGCTGCAGGCTAATAATCGAGCATTACAGTACTGTCTGTACGTGCACCTAGCTTTCAGCTGTTTTAAGCATGCTAAAAATAATGTCTCGTGGAAAGAAGGACACATACACTGTCTCATTATGTCCTCCTCATCAAAGTTGATGCCTCTGTGCTGTGATGTGAAGCGTAGCTTCTAGACAGGCGGCGTTTGACGTCGGGTCAGGAACGAGGTTCAAAGCGAATATCTGTCACCGGTGACAGGGCGAAGTAAACAGAGCAGTAACGACAGCACCGGTGGCGTGCAGCAGTGAGACACAATTCTGTTCACACGCTGTGATGTAGACATAGAGTGTAGTATTAGGAGTGTGTGGTGTTATTATTCCTTTTAAGTTCCAGATTAGAGCTCAGCGCAGGAAATGAGGGCGTCTTAAACAAGTATTCTCTGAACGCAGGGAATATGCTTTGTATATCCTCTCTCTCTCTATGTTTTTCCTGGCTGTCATTCTCTTCCTCGCTCCCTCTCTCTCAGGGCGAACAGGTGCTAGTGGACAGGCGGGAAGACAGAGAGAGAGTAATTAAGGCTGAGTCTGACCTTGATGAGGAAGGTCGAGCCAGCAGCAGGCGAATGCACCGTCAGCACTTTGCATATTCTAAATCAGACGACACAATATCCGTAATAGTGCGAAACCCACAGGGAATCAGAGATGAGCTTCTCTGCCCATCGCCTCGACTCCCACCCTCTCTTCCTCCAGTCTTTCAATCCATCCATCCGCCCACGCATCCATGACCTCTCCCTTAACAATTGACTTTCATTGTCCTCAAATCGGTGTAGTTCAAGTCTGCGAGTGCAGCAACACAGACCGCATGTAGACACTTTTCCTGCTCCCAGCTTCTCAGCCCAGTTCATTACCCACCAATGCATCATGACTGTGAATGAGTCATTATTTTTCATCTTTCGCTCATTTGTCTTTTTCGCTTTTTTTCTTGCATACAAGCTTTCAAACCTAAAGCCTAAGATTAAAAGCAATGATAAACCCACTGAATAATGAATTGTTTTATTATGCAAAGCCCTTCGTAACAAGAATAACCGCCTTTACAAGGACATTTGAAGATTTATGACTAGCTTTACCTCTCTATTTTACTTTGCAATCAAATGATAAACCATTTTTTAATGTATGTCAAGCAATGCCAGTATTACGATGGGGAATCCGGTCGACATGTTGTCCAAAGGTCACAGTTAGCTATTAAGGACTATCACCAGAGGACTACCAACAGAATTTCATGGGAAAACATTGTTCCTCACTGATGAACTTGTAAATATGTTTGTAAATATGTCACAGCAATAATAAGACACTGCATGTGGAAAAAAAAAAAATCTGATCCTTTTGCTTTTCATTTTTCTTAGAATTTTTTGCATTGTATAAACTGGTACCAGTAAAAGCCTGGACAGAAAACACAAAATCAGGGACACGCCTTCTTTAGCTAATTATCTGCTGTCGGCTGCGTTGACCAGTTGTTGTCAACATGGGATCATTCTCTGTATTAGGAGATCTGTTGATGTTCTCTCTCTTTTTCTTTTTTTTTCCTTCTGTCTTTTGTCTAAGTGCCCAGCTTGGCTGCACATTAATGAAAAGTGCCAAAAAATAAAAGTATAATTTCCATAACAAAAGCCTTCGACTTATGGCGGGCTTCTCACGAGCCTCCATATGGTCCTCAAGCAACAGAATTTAGATTTTCACTCTTTTTTCTTACTCTCCCCACACTCTCTTTCTCTCTTCTTTTTTCAGAACATGGGGAAAAATATTAAGCCATGACTGAGAATGAGTGGGTTTGAATTTTTTTCTTATTTTTCTTTGTACCACTGTTATTAGAAGTGGGGATAATACTGGAGATGACGATGATGATAATGACAATAATAAAACCAATAGCACAAACGATCTAAAGTGTATTGTCCTTATGTTTGTATTTTTAAAGTCATGCTTTAAAGTCATATGTTTAAAATCATAATGCCTTACAGTTAAGTGCACTATTTAATATTATTTTGTGCATTTTTGATTTTGCTCTTTTTACTCTATAACTGTGCTGCACATAGTCTTGACACATTGCTAAGCTGGAACAGTAGAATAAAACACTTTGGATTTTGTTGGTATTGCCAAATAATCAACATCCAGGTGATGTGATGCAGCCTTGCAGGAAATGGTGTTACTATTATCACTGTGAATTTGGATATTTTTTGATAACAACACATTTTTCTTAAACCCCAGCAGCTGGCCAGTGAAAAAAACATGTCTTATTTTTATGAATTCATCGTTACATTCAATATTGTGGAACATCGGTTAAAAAAATATTCTACTGTAATCAATTACATTACAACTTCTGTTATGATGATTTCTCACCAGCCTCTATTTTTTCTTTCTTGAAATTAATAATAATAATAATAATAATAATAATAATAATAATAATAATGCAGAACTTATTGCAGTTTATATTACAGAGAAACCAGAAAGCACTACGTCTTCCATCCTGCAAACTTGTTTTTGATGGAAAACTTAAATTTACAGTTTTACCTCTGACTGTTTAAGCACCAACACTGGGAACTCCTTCCAAAAATGCTAAATAAACATCTCCTCACAGAGAACTTCACCATATCAACAATTACAGATGTGTTTATGTGGAGTATCTATCATACATGCCCATTAATAAACAGCCCCTTAATATAAACCTTGAAGCTGGAACTATGGTCAGAGACTGTTATTAAAAATTAAACAACACCTTCTGACCAAACCGTCAACAGTGCTGTGGTAAATATACTCTTATCTTATCTTCTTTACTCTGTCCTTGTCACAAGTCATAATGTACCTGTCTGTCATACTGTGCTTGTGCTTTTCCCCTCAATATAATGCATCACCTCATAGATTTAGATTAATTTACCTTAACTGACTTCCTGTCCCTCTTCCCATAAACACTCCCATTTCACTGTTAGGAGCAATTTAAAACCAGTGACTTGTAGGTCAGGCTGCTAAGAGACTAATAAAGGGACATGCTCTGGGCATTAATAAAGCCCTGACGCACAATCATGCTTCCTGTGATAGACATGCAGACAGCAATTATAGAGCAGGTATTTGTCCTGACAGCACAAATACATGTGAGGAAGAAGTGGCTCTTGAGTGCTGATCCAGGACACGCCGTCCCTGCATGAGTTATCCAGTGATCCATTATACCAGACTGTAATCCATTATGCAGGACTGCTCTCAGATCAGTGCCAGCGAACACGGTGGGAGCAGCATGAATTTGAAGGCACAAGCATCTGTTCTGGTGCTGTTATTGATGATTCTTAATGATTAAAATTTAATGGAACATTGATTTTATGCTGGACCAGAGAGTTTTCCTGAGGTGGGGTACGAAGAAAAAAGAGAGAATTGAGTAAAACTGAATTATGAGCAGCATGAGCAGGATTATCGTAGCAAGTGGGGTTCAATCACAGCCTCCTTCAGTGTCCTACAGCTGCTGAAACTAGAGAGAGAGAGAGAGAGACAGAGAGACAGAGAGAGAGAGAGAGAGAGAGAGAGAGAGAGAGTGAGAGAGAGAGAGAGACAGAGAGAGAGAGAGAGAGAGAGAGAGAGGGAGAGGGAGAGAGAGGGAGGGAGGAAAGAGCATTATTGCTCATTGATTTACCACCTCATGCCTAAAATATTCACATGAAATACTTAACATCTTATATGATACACTATTCGCTGTATCTTCTGCATTTCTGAAAGGACACAATCTTTGTAAACAAGCATCAATGTTCATAAATACACTACATACAGAAATTACACTAATTATAATTCCTATAATTACATGTATTTGTAATTTATTTTAATTTATGTCTATTAGTCATAATTGCCACTGTGTAATGATTTATAGCCTAATTTATCGAGGCAGCTACAAGGCTGATTTTGAAGAATAACACTTTCCACTTGACCGTGTAATGTTTAGCAATAAACAGCATCTAGAGTTAATTATTCAGAATATTGCAGGATATTGCTCAACAAATAGAAAATGGGGCATAAATGAAATGAAATAATAAGCAGATGTGTAGAAGTTTTTTTTTTTTTTTGCAATTGATTTATGATGTGCTCAAGCAGGGATATTTATAAGCAGATGCTGTGCTCTCAGAATTAAAAACAAAAATGAAACAACCTTTTCAATATGATGCATATAAATATATTGGGTTGCCATGCTAATATTACATGAAATTCTGAGATTTTACATATGTTTAAGGTGTGATATATTTTTGGGTTTTGTTCCAACAACTCAAGTTTAAGGTTAACACAAACCCCAGTGCATTCTGATATCTCTGATTAAAAGATATAATAATGAAAGAACAACAATTTATAATCCATAAATGTTTTTTTTCCCTGTTTGGTTTGTCTCTTGTGAATGCTATCCTACAGGATGGAGGTCTTTACAAAAAGCCATTAAAGCATAAATTATTAATAAGGTCTGCAATATTGAATACTCAACAGTGAGATGCTGAGTTGACAGAGGAGAGTCTGACCCAGCATAATCCTGTGCAGCATGGTAGGTAACTGTGAGAACATGGAGAGGATGGACGTTTCTGATGCTATGCTTAGAGACAAGAGGAAAGCTAATAGTGAGTCATACGAATTCCACAAGGAAGTGTTAAAAAGAAAGTAACCATCTAAACTAAAATTTGAAAGTTTCAGTCACATAAAATTCTCTTATTGCAAATGTCCAGCTTAGTGACTAACATGACTGAATGGCAACAATAGTATTTAGTACTTAACCATTAGCGATCAGTTTATGACTATAAATATGATGACTCAAAAGCCTAAGATTTATTTCGTAGTAGTGATTCATGTTACCACGTTTGACTAGCGTCATGGACTTTGAACAGAAGAGACATATCTTGTTATGATTTGATGCACAGAGAATAAATGTAATAATCTTTGGACATTCTGTTTTCTTCAACTTTTTTAGTACAATCATGTCATTAACTCACTACTCATACCTAAGAGGGTAAATAACATGAACAGTATGCGAAGGTCTACGAGAACTCTCCCATTTGTGAGCTAATGTCTCTTGCACTTTAGCTAGTCTCTGGTTTGATGATTTGCCTTCACCTAAATAATTTACACACAGTTAATGCATGTGATGCATTGGATAAAACACAACAGTGGATCTGCTACAGAAGCGGCACTAGTTTGTGTATAGAAAACTATAATTGCTGAACTATAACCATTTTTTACATACATTTATTAGCTCCTCTACTGCATTATTTCAAGTACTCAGTTCATTCAGCTGAAAAACCTTGCTGGGTTCACATCTGGACCATAGCTCTGCTCTAAAGCAATCATTCACTAAGCTACACTACCCTCTCATGAGTAGTCTAACACACTGCTGTGCTTCATTAGGATGCCCTCTGCTGGTGACCGTTGCGTTCCTTTACACATTCACTGCCAATCCCAGCTTTTTACTCCTCCCACTCCATATATCTGAAACAAGTAATCAGCATGTCCTTTCCCTTACAAATCAGAATTCACATAAAGTATGTTCATGTACAGCCCTCAGTACCAGAAAGCGTACATCACATCTGTACTACACTTGTCACAGACCACCAACACAGAAAGGTTTTTCTTTATTTCATTTGCTACCGCTTTGAGATTGCTGAGCTTTAACAAGTTCTGCTCATGAAATACACACTTATGTCGACTTTATCCCTCAGGCCTGCAAGCTACAAACTACGTATATTTGAACTTATAAAGCATTGCCCTTAAGCCCAGGATGCAACAGCAAGAGGAAGTTTATAAATTTAAATCTTAATTTAAATCTTAATTTAAATGAAAAAGAAGTACTGAAACACAGACAGAGGCTACATCTGAAACCACTCCACTGCATTATAGAGTATACCAAAACAGTCAGTAGGGGTATTTGGTAATTTGGGACAAAGACCTTGCATATTGGAACAGGGAACACGTTTTGACTTACTGAATGTTCATTAAAGTAGGATCGTGCATATCCTGTATGTTTTTTTTTTTTTCTGACTTGCATACAGACATGGGCACAGAGTTTAAGTTTTAATTATCAGCTCAGCTTTTAATAATGAAACAGTGAGCAGTGCTCTGGACACAATCCATTTGGAACCTCCCTTTGGACAGAATAATAATGAACAATATACAAAGACTTGGCACTGGAGAATGTTTCGGTAGACCGCAGTAGTACACTGTGGTAGCAAAGTAATAGTGAAATATCTGCTGGTTGGAACAGGGCTGAGCCTACCAGCTAATTGTATGTTACCTGAACCTTTCTGAACATTATGTCTGACACTATGTTTCCAGGAATCTTACATGCAAAAATGTTCAATTGGTCATGTTTTCATTTTTATAGGTTTTAAAATTCCTACAACTAAAATTGTTTCCCTAAAGTTGTGCAGATAACATTCTACTAGCATTGTGAAGCAAAACTTTATTACAGCAGATGATTTTACAAAATTGCAGGTACAATATTTTTGAAACCTTTTTCAAACCTGTCAAATTGTAATAATGTTCTCATTTAGTTGGTATTGCACACAGGCTAAGAAAAGGATTTGTCTTCTCTGTAGTTGACCAAATGAAAAAGTGGTGAAAAAATCAGAGTAAAACTATGTCAGTAAAACCAGTTGTTTATTCATTCACTCATTCATTTTCAGCAACTGCTTTATTCTAAAGTTTGTAATGAATCTGTAATCCAATACAGAAAATAATGTAATATTGGCACCATTATCAATCATTTCACAATCACGTGACAGTGGATAAGGTTATACATGTCACTCCAGAATAATGCATACACCTAAGTAGGAAGGCTTGTTGTTGGATGATAAAATGCAACTTTGTTAGTAACTGACTCAGTGGCATTATAGACTTGTCACAGATATGCGCAAATCTTCCTCCTTTATTCAGAAAGTCAGGCACTGTGCAAACAGCTGCGAAGTAGTGACTTGTATAGAACTAGAAAGCAAAAGAAAACTTTCCAATCTAATCTCTACTCAAGCTTCTGCCGCAGTACCCTTTAAGCCCTTGACTGCCTTTTCCTTCAGTTCTTTTCTACATTTTCCGCAGTTTCCAGACACTGCTATTAAATACACAGTTGTTTTAGAGAAAACCGTGTGTCTTGGTCTTGGTGCAGAACTAAAGAGACAGAACGAGCACCGCAGCCTCATTAAAAGGCTTCTCTTCTGTGTAGCGTTTCATCGCCTGTGACGGCCAGGCTCTTTAGCTGGCTGTGTTTGATGTTTTGCGTTGTTTGTGTGCAAGCCCATCTGCTTGGTCCTCTCTCCGCTGGCAGGAGGTCCACGTTCCCCTTCTGCCGCTCCACTGAAGCACTGTCAGGGTGTTCAGAAATCCGAGAGCCGCACTCTTCATAAGACAGGCATGGAGCAAAGTCAAAGCGAGCGGTTGGAGAAAGAACGAGTAAATTTCTACTACAGAACAATTTTCATGGAGATGGGAGGGGAAGAGGTGGGTTGATGTTTTGGAATGAACAGCATCATAAAATGCTGAAGTAAGAATGAATATTGATTTTGTTGGTTGACTTTGCATCTATAATTGTGCCTGAGTTTTCCATGCAGCTAATTTGAAGTGAATATACAAGACACTTAAATTCATAATTCAAGCAGAAGGCACATGCAGTGTTCAAAGCATTAGTTTGCTATGGAGGTAAAAAAAAAAAAAAAAAACTAAGGACAATTTTAGACCCTTTGCCCTGATAAAACCTTTAAATTTAAGTATTGTGAATGGAAACAAGGCTGAAGAAACACATTAACATCTACCAGTCCAGTTTTTGTATTTTGTAAAGTTTAATATTATATAATCACACAACAGAAGAGCACAAGTTTGGTATAAGAATTAATATAGTTAGTGTTTAAAATAATAAATTTTTGAAGTATTAAGCAGTTCTGAAATATAAAACAATATAATTAGTGCTGGTTGGTATGAATAGGCTAGAAAGTCTAAGCCCTTCTTCACTTTTAAGGACAAAACACATAAAAACAAGGGTCTACTTCATCTTATTTGCTATTTAAAATGCATTAAAGCAGACTATTTTTTACTTTTGTTCAACCAATAGGAACAGCACCACCAATGTTCAAAAGAAAGCATGCATCGAATGGGTTTAAGTAGTGGCTGAGGCTTCTTATAAGCCCAGACTATACATTCACACAGCTTATTGCTGGCAATCATGTCAAGTAATTAAACTTGGTGAAATTCTGCATAGAATTCTTCTAAACTAGGAGTAAGTAGACAGTTGACATTACATTTTTAAAAAATATAAAAACAGGTTAAGCAAACATTGTCCAATCAAAGTAAAGAATTATGTGCTCTGTATGAAAGAGCTGGAAGTGTAGCTTTTCTGTTTACCATACTTGCTATACAGCATGATTATGGACTTGAAACACTAGCCTGTCTTCCAGCAAGTTCCTATATACACTACCAGTCAAAGGTTTGGACACACCTTCTCTTTTTCATAGGTTTTTCTTTATTTTTTTTGCTTTCTACATTGTAAAACATTACTGAATATATCAAAACTATGAAGCAACACGTATGGCATATACTGAATTATGTGGTAAGCAAAAAAGTGTAAAAAAAGACCCCAAAAAACAAATATGTTTCATATTTTAGAGTAGCCAACATTTACCATGATGATACAATCGGCATTATCTTAACCAGTTTCATGAAGTCGTCACCTGGAATGCTTTTCAGTGAACA
>JAQQZR010000039.1:8043741-8055617 GCA_030068235.1 Notoglanidium macrostoma | reverse complement strand
AACAACAGTCCATCATTATCCAGTCTCTTTTAAAGTCATAAAAATAAAGAAAAAAATTGAATTAGAAGGTGTGTCCATACTTTTGACTGGTAGTGTATATGCATAATGGTCTTGTACCCATAATGAGGCCCCATGCAAGGTTCAAGTGATATTCAAGTTCTATTCAAAATTGTGACCAGGCATCATGGAAAATCCAAATATCATTCTCACCAGTTAGTTAAACCTAATTTCATGACAAATTTATATACATTTGAGCAAGCAAAAGGGGAAGCTATTTGGATTTCATTTAGCTTTCTAAGTTGTAAAAATGTATGAATGTGAGTCCTAATGTTAACCTTTGTACGTTTTCATTTAAATTCAAAACAGTTATCTATGGTCAGTCCTTTTTGCATGTCAGTGAAGTGTAAAAAAAAGTGTGACTTTCTGCTGATAGTCAGAAACAAGGCTTTAGAGGTGACAGTTGAGGTAACATTTGCAGTTACAGCAAAGTAGATTTTGATGTGTGTTTGATTAAATGCCAAATTCCTCAGCTAAAACTTGATACAAGTGCAGTTTCACCAGGGACCTTGACACAAAACACATTCCTACATTTTATTATATAGGCATGTGTAAACACTTTCACTCTCACACACACTGATGAATAATGTCATTGCCAAGCTGTCAAGGTGGCAATCCTGTTTGCCAGTGGAGTACAGCAGGCCTGTCATATTCAGTATGAATATGGGTTGGGTGATAAGGCAAAAACACCAGTTTGCGATACTTACAGTACACACTCAATATGCATCACAATCATAGGTTTTAGTAACAAAGCACCAATGCACCTGATAATTGCTCTGCATCATTCTTTGCATGGTCTGTGAATGAGATTTCCATTTACTTGTTGTTATCCAGTCGGCACTGGAAAGGTTATGTTAAAGTTATTAATTGTTTGCATTAAGGAAAATAAATAATGCAGGAGCACAAATCACTTCAAAAGCTCAAGCTGGATAATTTGACCATCTCTCTGCCTTCACTTCCTGAGGAATGAGAGGACGTTGTGAAGATGTGACCTCGGATAACCTACTGTAACATGTTTTAGTACTTCATTTAATCTGTTGCTTCTGACATTTAAAACGAATATAAATGTTATCAGTATGTAGTACACACACATACACCCACACCCACACACACACACGCACACCTGGTATGTTCATTTATACCAAGTTCAGCAAATAAAACCTTAAGCAAAAGACATTAAATATGTTTTATTTTACTAAACATGCGTTGCTGAGAACAGCGCAGGTTCTCTCAGAACTCTGTAATCCACACAGTTATACTACAACATGTATTAAGAACTAACAAGGAAAAAAATACCAAGTAAACAATAGTTTAATTTAATGAAAGCCCTGCAAAATACACTCCATCTGACACGGACTATTACGCTCACTTCTGCTAGATACCGAACATTTAACCCTTCTCCAGTGACTTCTTCAGTGTTAGCTTCAAAAATAAGGTGGATAAAACATTCATTTATGGTCAGGGTCAAGGATCCGGAGCCTATCCTGGGAATACTGGGTGTAAGGTCGGAGAATTCACCTTGAAGGAGACGCCAGTCCATTACAGGTTATTATGCACATATTCACTCACTCATTCACATATATTTGCAATTAAGCATAGGCACTCTATCTACTTGCATGTGTTTGGAAAATTGGAGGAAACCTGGAGAAAACCCATGTGGACACATGGAGAACATACAAAATTCCACACATAATAACCCAAGCTCAAGACTGAACTTGAACAGACCCTGGAGCTAATACATGTTGCACTACTGTGCTGCTCACCAAGAAAACATGTTCCATATTTTGAAGTTCTGAGATTTTATGTTTATGTTTTTATGTAACATATCTAAGAGCACTAAAACCTGATGATACACATGATACCCAGTCGTAATGTTACTATATCAATATTGTATCGTAATATCATCTGGCCCTTTTCAACATGTTAGACACATTTACATTTTGCAAAGCAAACTCTGATACAAGAAAGCAGAAATGTCAGTGATACATTGTTTATGGGACTGAATACAATTTCCATCTAATGAAATGTCTAGGGTTTTAGTAAGTGCATGAAACACATAATGACTTTTATCTAATGAATTAACTATTAAGACCTAATCAAGGATGTGTTTATTTTATTCTACTATCCCGATCTAACTAACGGAGAATGTAATAGTGAAATAATTGAACAACTGGTCTAAATCACATTGTCATTAAAACACACAGAGAAATGAACTTTGAAATAGAAAATGTGTCCAGGAATTTGATTCAAACCCTAGTATAATGTAAAACGAGTAGCAGGCCCTACTGCTGGACAAATCAGCTCTGACAGACTGTCACCAAACCCCTATATAAATCCATTCGAATTCTCTCACCCCATTTGCATTGGATAAACTAATGGCGAAAGCTCCTTGCTATCATCATCACTTAAATGCACAGAACTGCAATTGGATGTATGGAGGAGGCGAGGCAGTGAGAGTACGAAAGTCAGAGTGAAAGAATGGGATATAAATAAAAATAGCTGGTGCGTCTAGCGACAGGCACTTGGCAGGTAATTTTCTACAGTGGCTCCGTTCACTCGAGTCTCGTGGGAGTCAAATCTAATATTAACAGCTAATTATCATGTGTGAACTACCCCTCTATGACCTAGTGTAATACACACCCCCACACCCTGTCAAAATACAGACATGAGGAATGCCAGTGTGATTAGAATGACAGACTTGTGATTTTCAGACTCGTTGGGATTGACAGTGCTTGCCTAATGATGATGTACATTCTCCTTAAAGGGAAGTGTGTAAGTGCATGGCTGACAGCCCGGACTGGAAAAGGCTGTCATCATTTTCTAGTCCGAACCACTAAACAAGGCTCTGAAAACATACTTTTTTGTTGAAGGTTATTTTAATGAGGTGCTCATTACTAAGTCCAAAGTCATCAAATCCAAATGCATAGCTGTATGTAATGACTGTGAGTTTCCCTGTTACATTTCATTATCTGATTCTGAGACACACTTGCTAAATAAATAAATAGGAACGGCATTAATAATATTATTACAGTAACAGGATGAAAGTGTCTTTTTGATGTGGACGGTCATGCGGAATTAAAATAAAAACATTAATCTTTACTTGTCATGGTTTCAAGTGGTAGTAAAATAAAAAATAAAAAAAAAAAGTTTTTTTTCCAGAAACTACATAGCTGGTATCTACATAACTGTTATTGCATAATCAAGATGTAATTTGCACAGTAAACTTAAACCAAAACGAACAAACAATAAACAAACAAAACACTACCACCCTCTCTCTTCAGAAATATTTGCGGTATAGAAATACACATTTTATCGATTATTAAAGCCACTTATAAGACAGAGAGGGAAAGAAATGAAGAAAGGAAAAGGAAATTGGGAAGAAATGGAAGAAAATAAAAAATATAAATAAAATAAAACTCTGCTTTAAGTGTTTGCTCATAATGGGCAGCATTTATCAAGATTTAAGTAAGATTGCGTGTAAATGATTGTGTAAGCCAAACTGTAATACAAATGAATGTCATTTAACGATAATGCAATGTTTATGTTTGCAATGTTCTATACAGTAAAACAATGTATATACAAAAAAACAACGTATATTATTCAACAACGTAACAGCAACTGAAAAGCCAAAATCTGGAGCCAAAATACAGAAAAGGGTAATGTGAATGTAAATGTGAATTAAGTGAGGTAAAAAGAAAATGGATTGACATGAAAACGGAGAAAAAGTATATATCAACTGACACCGAGCACATCACAAAGAGTAACTACTATTTTTAACTGACTCTCAGCCAGAAATCGCTCGCACCCTCCCTGATACACCATTTTAAAAAAGCAGTAGGCCATTTGTCCACAGTAAGCAAATATTCCGCAACATGCTAGCGAGTATACAGCACATTGCAGCCTGAGGACTACTAGACGGTCACGTATCACGGTCACTTGTGCTAGCTCTTATAAAGCATTGCACAGAATTAAATTAAGATGTTGCAGAAAACTAAACTGACTTACACACCATCTGATCCATTCTTCCTGCTATACAGTGACATTCTTAGTTGAATGACTAGTCTTATTTGTACTTACTTATGGTTTATGCTGGCTTACTTGCTTTCTTTTATCATAGCTAATATATTTTAGCTAATGCCATTAATATGAAATGACTGGGTTTTACAAAAGTGTCATTCAGTTTCTGCATTTAACTGAAATATGCAAGCGATTTAAAATTGACAGTACATACATGTACATAATCTGTACATAAACCAATAACCCATCGCAAATCATATGATTTAAAGCCAATCAGTAGAAGTTGACATTGGTTAGTCTTCTTATGAGTAAATTTGAACACACTCAGGAGTATGACAAGGATATGAATAATTTTCTGAAATTGCAAATTTTTCTTGTAAATATCGATCTGTACATCTTCAGCTTGATAAATGACTTTGTCTTCTTGATTTCTGTTATAAAAATGCATCTGAGAATCACAAATTCTCAATTAAATGACATTTTACTTAACACTTAAAAGATGTAAAAAGGCTCCTTTAATTGTGAAAGGACTATTTTGATGTGATATTTAATCAGACAAACTTCCACAGATGAAGATAAATGACTGCATTTCAGGGACCCAATCTTTATTATGCCCACTCATTAGTCATCTCTCACTGTAATGCACAAATACAATTGCAGTCCAGAGATTTCACAGATCATTCAGGCCTTAACCGAGCAAATGAGCATGACTGTAACCATAGAGATAGAGTTGAAAGATTGGTTTATAAAAAATACTGAAATGACTGTTTCAATAGACAAGCGAGAGAATCTTTGTAAATTGTCTCGCAGGTTGTATCTCAAATCAACCCACAGTCCTCTATGTAACAAAAAGCTGATTTTAGTTTTACTTCATCAGTGAGACACTAAATAATCAATTGGTTGACAAATAATAGATGATCAGATAAAAACCACAGTAAAAAAAGTTGTGGTGTCATGTGGTAAGAGCTAATTTGTGCTATATTAGCTAAACTATATCTCAGCTTACGAACATAAGAGTCAGTTACAGCAATTGTATTGTGGGTCAAAAATGTCTGAACTGTAAAAATCCATATCCAAATTTGCAATCTGGGATAAAAGAAAAAATAAAACAAACATTCCAGCTATATTGTAGTGCTGCACCTTTAAATAGTGGGCAGTCATTTGCAGACCTGTGAGACCCTGAGGCTGATGTTTAAAAACTGTTCTCCTTGTTTAATACATGGCTTAGACCTGCGTGGGTGTGTGTTGGCTCAGTGGTTAAGGCTTTGGGCTACCGATTGAAAGGCCATCAGTTCATATCCCAGCACTGTTGATCCCTTGAGCAAGACCCTTAAACCTCAAATGCTCAGTTGTATCCTGTCTCAATTGCAAGTCACTTTGGATAAAAGATAAAAGCATCAGCCAAATTGTCCAGCTAGACCATTCACATCATTTGGCCAGTGTGCCTCCCAACCTAGGCCAGTCAACTGGACTGGACAGACCACTCTCTCTGTAGGTGTATCCAGCCAGTCTGACCTGAACTGACCAATTGATCTGTCAACCAATCTCTGGTCAACATAACCAGAATCAGCTTGAACCAGCTGACTTGCTCGGACCGCACTGTCAGTGTCCACAGTTCTCTAAACCATCAATCCTGACGAGTAAAACCAACTTGATCAGCTAGAACCAACTGGAATGGTCTAAAACCCCTCTAAAACCATCAAACCAGATTAGTTAACCAGCTGAGGCTTAAGCTAAAGCTGAGGTTGCAGAATATTTTTTCATAAGAAATATTTTTTTATAAAAATTTATTTTTTATAAAAGAAATATGTTGTCTTTATGTTTATGTCTGCCATCTAGTGGAAATCCTGTGGGTTTTATTACCCACTCCAGTTTCCCTGGCCAGTTCAGTTCTGCAGCTAACCACCAAGCCTACTGTTGTCTACTATAAATGTTTATGTTTGCCAATAAAAGAGCATGTACTTTATTTTAACAATGCTACCTGGACAAGCTTCTATCTCTCTGATGCCACAATATCTAATGTGTTGTTTTTTAAATTTTAGACTAAAGTCACCTAGTCATACCATAAATATCATACCTGAGAAACTTTGTTCTAATGATTTGTCCTACCTTGTCAAACTATGGATTTATAGATGGTCATTAAACAATACTGCAAGCTATTTTGTTTATTTTATTACTATGACCTTACCAGAAAATGTCTACAGGATAAAACTACAGGGAACACATTTTAATAAGTAATTTTCTGATCTGAAAATTCCTCTAGCATGAATATACACTCACTGAGCATTTTTTTTTTAGGAACACTATACTAATGCTGGGTATTGCTCTCAAAACAGCCTCAATTCTTCATAGCGTAGATTCCATTCCATTCATGGAAACATTCCTTTGAGATTCTGGTCCATGTTGGCATGAATGCATCAGGCAATTCCTTTTTTCATGAGTATGCTGCAAATTTCCCATTCTACCAAATCCCAAAGGTGTTCTATTGGATTCAGATCTTCTAGCACCACTGAAGACATTTGAACTCTGAAATAACTGAATTCATATTCATGATAGCAGATTGAGACAACATTGTGACATCGTGCATTATCATGCTGGAAGTAGCCATTAGAAGATAGGTAAATTGCGGCCATGAAGGGATGCACATTGTCAGAGACAATACTCAAATAGTCTGTGACATTCATTCGATTATTTATTGGTAATAACAGGACCAAGAAAACATTCCCAATACCGTTAGACCACCTCAACAGTGTGGACTGTTGACACAAGGCAGGTTGGGTTAAAGTATTCACGCTATTGGTGCCAAATTCTGACCCTACCATCTATGTGCCTCAGCAGAATCTAAGATTCATCAGACCAGGCTACACATTTCCAGTCCTCAACTATCTAGTTTTGGTGAGTCCCGTGCCTACAGCAGCCCCAGCTTTCTGTTCTTGGCTGACAGAAATGGAACCTGTTGTGGTCTTCTGCTGCAGTCCATCTCCTTCAAGGTTCAACATGTTGTGAATCCTGAGATGCTTTTCTGCTCACCACAATTGCACAGAGTTGTTACCTGAGTTACTGTAGCCTTTCTGAACCAGTCTGGCTATTCTCTGTTGACATTACTCATCAACAAGGTATTCCAACAAGGCGTTTGGTTTGCAAAAGTGCTCATGCACAAAAATCTTTTATAAGAGCACTTAACTTTGATTAATTAGGATGACTTGTTACTGTGTCTATATTACTGTAAATTTATGGATATGTATTGCTAACATCATGTGGATGATTAACTTCTTGTTTTATGACAAGGTTTTGTTAATAATAAACTTTTTTTAACCACTTTTTCACCATTTGAATGATGAAGCAAAAAGAGTCGAAGAAGCAGGCGCGAGAGGACTGAAACAGAAACAGTTCCTAGAAGTCAGTATCATAAATCATATCATATTGCTTCTCGCGACTGTCTGGTACTCCGTTATAAAACCCTTTTCGTCCCTAAATTATCAAGTGCATTCATAGACGGCATAACGACGCGAAAATGTCAGCGTCATTTGATAAGTTGTACTTTACAAAAATTAAACCACAATTTACTATACTGTTCAAGCGGTCCATTTGAGACACGCCTACAGTTTGGCGCATGCGCAGTACGGCGTAAAAAACTTCCGGGTTCCTTGTTTATAAGTGATGTTGCAAACTTCTGCGTTTATTTGCAGTAGTTTTACTGTTCATTTTCTACGACAGTTCGCGCTCAGCAGTCGGCACAGTATGGGAAGTTTGAAGAACGACAACCGGTCGATTCATTCTGACAACGTTGAGGAAGTTCATAACATCCCGATGGATGTGATTATTCGACCCATTCCTCCAGTTCTAGATGAAGAGAAAGTCCAAAGCCTCGTGGACACTATAAAAGTAAGTTTACTGGCTTAATTGCCAACCCATGGTTGTGTTTCAACAATAAAATATACTGTTTTTAGTACTAAATTTACATATATGTCGTAATATGGGCCATACAAAGCAAAACAGGTCATGTGGCTGATTTGAATGAAGCCCTGATAGGTAGATAACAGCTAAATCTTGGATTGTGATGTATTGCACATCTGAATTAAAATCTTCACAGGAGACCTCAGACATCAGAGTTGTTCCTCCAATAGATGTGTTGTGGATCACAGGAGAAAAGGGAGGTAATTATTACTACTCTTTTGGGGGCTGCCATAGATTTGCTGCTTACCAGAGACTACAGATGAAATCCATCCCAGCCAAGATCGTCAAATCCAACATTTCTGACCTGCGGACCTACTTGGGAGCTTCAACACCCAATTTACAGTGACTGAAAGAGCCAGGATGTAGAGGACATGGGTACCATATGCTTGGTCATGAGGGTTAGACTTAGTTATTGGTTGTATTCATATTTACGTGAAGGTGACACATGCAACCAGGTGTAAAAATGAAGGAACAGGGATGTTACCAAGGCTACATATACCTGTACATGTGATTTTCTTTCAACATTATTTCTGTACTTCTTTGCCATAAATACATTGTGAGACAAATTTTACTGAACGAGCTGCGGTTTCAGATTGAAAGATTTTTTTTGCAAGAACATTTTACTAAAGAAAATTACTCAACCTAGTTATGATCCTCTCAGTAAAGGTAGAACATATACAACTGTATAATGCAAATTCAAAACTACACCTGCTGGACTCTTAACAATAAAGGTCTTAGGATGATGCAGGGAAACTCCTACCAAAGCTGCACTTACGAAGTTTTATCTTACTATCTTTTCTTACTTATCTAACATTGGAGCACTACAGTAAAAACAGTTAAAGTTCATTTAACAAACATCTTGACTGAAGAATTCTTTTTTAAAAAAAAATTATTTTATTCTGTTTTATTTAACATGGCTAATCATACACAATTATTACACATGCAGGATGTCACTTTGTAGCTGTAGTACCGATTTGTACCACGAGATGGTACTGTTGCTCTGTTTAGCATAGATTCATTTTGTTACAGAGTACAGTCTATATTGATTACAATGTTTGCATCATAATAAAATACAAATTGTATTCATTTGTGTAAATATAATTCAAAAGGAAACTGAAAAGTGCTAAAAAAAAAAAAAAAAAAGGTCATTTATGGCAATAAAGTTGAAAGGACTGAACCACCCATTTTCTTGCTTCTGATGTCCGCCACACTTTTTGTATTGCCTAAGATATTTTTCTGCCTACTAATACAACTTTGACCCATGGTGACTACATCCCATCATGACCTGTTTTTCACACTACAGTATCTTTTTTTTAAAAAAAGAGACATGTATATTTAGCTGCAGTCCTTAGACCTCTGGCTTACGTATCCTGCTCCATTCACAAATCACTTCAGACATCTCAAGGTATGAATGCTCACACTATAACTCTGGACAATTTCCACCAAATTGAGCAGGGATGAGGATGCTTTTTCACTGACATGAAACTGGAGCCAGTCCTGTAGTGTACAGCTTTGACCTTTTAATGAAATGGATTTTTTTTTTCCTTAGACTTCATTGAAGGCATAGACCAAAAAATGTGCAGCCAACTACAGCTTTACATTAGTTATTGCATGCTTTCATCACAGTTTATTAGTTATAATCTAGTTCATAAAATTTTTTTTTTTTTGTATAGCACTTTTAATAATGGTCATTCCACAAAGCAGCTTTACAGAACTCTAGATGTAGATTTAGATCCCTAATGTGCAAGCCAGAGAAGATAGTGGTAAGGAAAAACTCGAGACAACATGAGGAAGATATCTAGAGAGGAAAAAGGCTCAAAAGGGAACCTTCTGGTTGACACCAGATAGTGGGATTATAAATCATTACTCTTCTACAGCTGCACTCTATAACGTGTTGAAAGGATGTTCAGTATGAACATATGAGTTCTGGGATGAGCACAGGACAGTCTTTATGAATACAGCAACAATTCCTAGGTTCAAATCTATAGTATTCGGGTGAGATTTTCCACTGAAACAAAGGCAGAGACTCGGGCATAAGCAGATTTTGGGAAGTTAGATCTTTAGTGTGAACCTGTGGAACAATCCGGAGCAGCAGAAGGTGAGTCACAAGTGCAGATGCTCCACACAGAAGAAGCATTCAGATGAATCAGGCATGTGTGGAGGGCAAGACTAGCCACAGCAGCATATACACCAAGTTAGCACATTGGAGCAGGATATGTCTAAGGTCATATGTCATGAGAACTCTACTATGTACTTTTCTGTTCCAGACCGTACCCTGGATTGGATAGGGAAAAAATGAACACTGCTACTCTGATGATGTTATGCTACTATATATAGACAGTTTTGGAGGCTGGACCCCAGATTCCCAGACTGCTTTTAGTTTGCAAAAGAAATGGTCTGTAGATGGGGGTTATTTGTTTAGCTTTATGTTCGATGTGTGAAAGAATATTAATGTGAATACTGATGGTATGCTGTGAATAGAAAATCTGATATCATTACATGTTTAATGTTATGCTTTGTCAGTACAAGCAGCTTCACAAAAGTACACAGAAAGAATTTTTTTCACAAGGCATGTCAGAACTCTTATAATATGCTGCAAGATACAAAACTCAGACAAAAAACACCCAGAATGCTAAGAGCAACATGGTATAGAACATTTATCCTCATTTTCCCAAGCAAGTAATTTAATACTTGTTAAATTATGTATAGTTACCACAATTTATACTTTAATTAGAATAATGCTGTAATGTTTCTGATGACTGGCTTATCAATCATTAATTTAATTCTGTAATTTTGACCATTATTTGACCGCCCATGATAATAAAGCATTTTATAAAAATGTAACATACTACAAAACTGATGCATTAATATCTTCAACAAACTTTTGAAAATACTTTTTCCATTCAATGAGACTGTATACCTCAGTCATTTGAAGGTATTTGACCTTTTCACCCGGGTGTTACATGTGTTCCTAATGACAGGGTGTATCCAATAAACTCTCAGGTGTTTGTGTGTGTGTGTGTCTGTGAGTGAGAGAGAGGGAGAGACACATGGGGTGGGGAGCACAGTGGACATGAGCACATGCAAAAGGAATCTTTCCACAACTCAAGGTTCTTCCTTTGGCCCTTATGGCCTTAGGTTACCTCTCTGTATGGCTGGAAAAAAAGAAAAAAAAAGCACTGATACTGTAGCTGCACTTATATGCAGAATTGAAGCAGGAAAATATGACCATGACAATTAATGTCATTGAATTTATGTAATTTATCCCCCGATTATATCAATGTAATACCTGTTTAACGTTTTGATAAAAAATATAACCACTTGATTTTTGGGCATGACTAGTCAATAATTTGTGAATCTAACAACCCTAATTATTTCTCAGATATCATGTATGCTCAACAAATCACCCATTTATCTAAATTCAAATGTCCTTGATCTTTTTCCCCGTAAAACCTGCTGATTATCCTGTAGACAAATAGTTGAGTGTTTTTGCAGGCAGATTTGGCTTGGCCTCTCTGCTCTGTTGTTTCTGGCTGTCTGCGTTATGGAATATTCAGCTTTAAACATTTAGCAGAATATGTCAACTAGCCTGAAATCGGAAAGTAATCAGAGGGGGTTTGAAATATTACATTCTCAACAACAAAATACCGGGGCGGCACAGTGGTGAATTTTTTATGGTGGTGTGGTGGTTAGCACTGTCTCCACATCAAGAAGGTCCTGGGTTCAATCCCCGGGTCACCCAGGGTGCCTTTCTGTGCGGAGTTTTTTCATGTTCTCCCTGTGCATGCGTGGGTTTCCTCTGGGTGCTCCAGTTTCCTCCCACAGTCCAAAGACATGCAGATTAG
>JAQQZR010000039.1:8029341-8043734 GCA_030068235.1 Notoglanidium macrostoma | reverse complement strand
TGTTGGCCCTGTGGTGGACTGGCGACCTGCCCAGGGTGTACCCCGCCTCTCTCCCGAAGATGCTGGGATTGGCTCCAACTTCCCCGCGACCCA
Organism: Notoglanidium macrostoma; assembly: GCA_030068235.1. Taxonomy (NCBI): domain Eukaryota; kingdom Metazoa; phylum Chordata; class Actinopteri; order Siluriformes; family Auchenoglanididae; genus Notoglanidium; species Notoglanidium macrostoma. The sequence continues at coordinate 8,043,641 of JAQQZR010000039.1, read as the reverse complement.
GATGAATAAAGCGATATTGATAATGGATGGATGGATGGATGGATGGACAACAAAATACCTGCTGCTTCTTGCACAGAAAACATCATACTGGTCATACAAGCCATACTTCGCTGATCTGATAGTCCATTATGTAACTGCCACTTTTACATTCCAAGTCAAGACAAATATAACATAACTGTGGTGTTTGGTATTAATCAGGTAGACCAATATTTCTGCATCTGTGCTCAGTTAGCATTAGAATAGGCAAAAACTCTGAATTAAATGACCATGAATATAGTCTCAGTCTCAGGCTACAAGCCATGGTACATCTGGTATCTTTTTTTTTTTTTACAGTTTTCTGGCCATGGGCTTCAGAATCTTGAAGATTGCTGTTTGACTGTATCGCTGCACCTTGGTTTCCAGAGGAAAAGCCAACTTTGAACACTGTAACACATTGAAATTTATTGAAGATAAATCAGTCACTGAACTGAAATGGAATGTCACATCTTTTAAAAATATTAAACAGTTTTGTTCTAAGTAGTTAGTGATTAGTAAAGATAATCTTTCTGCAAACAGGAACATGTTCATGTTTGGTCAACTACCATGTCAATCAAATTCCCTCTTTCAGTTCTTGGCCATTGAGGAAAAGTTCCAAGCATTGGCAAATGCTAGACGTCTGGCTTGCAAGACCACTTTCTACATGGCATGATAATAATGAAATCTCCTAAACTGCTGACGTCCTGAGCTTTGCATGTGCAAAGCCCCTGTCCCTGTGGAGAAAAAAACTTGTGCATTGTCCAAATAAATAGATAGGCCATAAACCATTCACATTCAACATTTACACAAGAATATTGTGAAGAATATTCCTGCACAGTGCATCCAGCATCATGTAGAATCCATGCCCTGGCAAATACATATTCTTCTAATATACCTAATAAACTGACAACTTGTGGTAAATTGCTATTCAGTTAAACAGTTTAGGTGTGTTTAAAGCCTGAATCACATTGGCATATTGTCCTCGGTTTACAGATATTAATCCCATGATGGACATTGTTTATGCATCACCAAAACAGGGGTCTTGTAAAACACCGCTCTGAGCTCCATTTGCATTACACAACTGTAGCAAACAGACAAGTTCTGGAAATATTATGGCTGAGGAAGGAGAGAGTTGCCCTTCTGATTAATGAGCATTAACCCACAGCCTGGAGCAAATAAAAAAAAGTGTTTGCTCTGGGTAAATTCCCTTGGCTGCATTTTCTGTTTCCAAGCAACTGAACCAAGCATATACGCCAAATGTGACTGTCCCCATAAATGTTGTTATATCCAGTCCACCAGCAGGAACTGTTTTTATTTTTATAATTTATCAAAAAAGACATATTACTGTTATTTAAATCCAGGACAAATCCATCTTTTTGAGAAATGGTAGGATTTTAAAATATACCCTAATATTGTGTATGAGCTCAGACGTGGAGTAAGGCAGGAATTTGTTTGGGGCCCCCTCAACGCTCAATCTTTCCTTGAAACTTGTGCTGTGTAATGTACAATATTATACCAGGAACACCCTAAAGAGGGCAAATTTATTTTGAATTGTGGCACTTTTCAAAATGAACATACATGTCTGGAAACCAGAAATATAAAACAAGAAGACTAAGAAAAGCAGAAGCAAACTCTGACAATGAAATTATTAAGGATGACAGCTATAGGCTAGGCAGTGTAAAGCTAGTCCATCATCATTTTGAGAATCAAGCAGCTAGGTATGAGGTGGTGCTCGGGTTAGAGCATATAATGTTAATTATTTATATAGCTTTGTTAGTACAATTTTTAACATTGCTCAAACTGTCTTGATAGCTTGGTCTTTTAAAGTATAAACAAAGTAGAAAAGTATAAAGTATAAAAGCCAACATTTGACCAATGGTGTTCTGTTTGACCACACTGCCTGTGTGAGGTAATGATAGTTTAACTAACTGGGAAGCTTGATCTAGCACTACTTCTAGTAGGCAGAATGTAACACTAATACTTACTGACAGTTATCCTTTATACAGGAATCTGGTTACCATACTGGCAATAAAGAAAAAAGTGCCAGCAGGGACCCTTGCTTTTTCATGCCTGGGGCCACTACAATTCCTGAAATTGCCTCTGTTTGTACACCATTTGCTGTTTAGCCAACTCTTGACATTGAAATAATGCCTTGTTCAGCTTTAGGAAACTGCCTTTAGGAAATTAAAAACTTTTTTGACCTAATGATTAATAATGAAGAGTTTAATCAAAGGTGGCTGATGCTTCATCACTAATCATTACCTCAACGCTTTACTCATCTAAATAAGTACTCTGGTAAAAATTTAAGTACAGCTTCAAATTCTTCAATCATGTTAAAAAGGAAAAGGATGCCTGCTTCAAACACAGACATTGGACTTCATTAGATGGTAAGTCAGTGTCCCTTTTACCAAGAAACCTGGGAAATAACAGCAGCTTTTATTACTAGTCACTCAGATGTTAGCTAGCATGATAACAATGATACAAACTAGCTGAATGCAAATAGGTAGTTGGTACAATACAAACTGCCTCATATACAACATGCATCTAGGAAAAGATAAATTCCAAAGAGGCCTCGTTTGTGCTGTCACATCTGGTAAAGTTTAGCTTTGTAAGAAATTTAGATCTTCTGAAAGCTGTGTGAGACTAAAAAGTCACCTTATGACTTTGGAAATATATTATCATAGAGCCATTTCATGATGTAGTGTCTGAAAATGTAGTGTGTAGAAAGTAAAAATTTTTATTCTGAGATGTCAGTAAAAGTCAGAACTATTAGGTGAAAGGAAAACTCAAGTAAGGTTTCTTCACTGTTTCTTCAAGGACTACAAGTGACATGTTTTATGTACGCTAATTTAAATCTGTCCTTATGGGGTTCAGTGCTGTAATCACTACTCTAGGTTCAATATAGCTCTGACCCAAAGACACAAATGTCCTGATTGTGATGATGCAGACTTGCAAGTGGAGATCTTGTAGGTTGGCTCAGGAAGATAACAAAGCCTTTCCGGCGCAACAGATAGGCCCCTGGGGTACAGACCTGGCTGTTTGTCTCCCCATGAGGGACTTCAGGAAGTGGAGAGGGGGCCCAGGCCCCCAGCATGCCGCAGCTGATCAACTGTAAATTTCTTGCCAAAGAATCGTCGCGTGTAAGAAGACTTCCTGTGGCTCGTTGACTGTCTGGAAGTAACCCTATCCTCAATGGCCTCTTGACACGCGAAACCTTTACTTTATCCACAGACAGAGAGCAAGGCAGAGAGTGAAAGAAAGAGACACTAAAGTGAGGGGCTGTAGGTTGCACCTGTTACTCTTTTGTTGGAGAATTGAAAAACTACTTCAGAAGTAGTTCTGTCTCATGATTTGGCCTTCACAGTCCACAGATCTCACTCCAACTGAACATCTAGTGGTGATTTTGGACTGACGTGTTATACAATGCTCTCCACCACCACTATCAAAACACTAATTGAGGGGATATCCTTTGGAAGAATGGAGTTCATCCCTTTAGTACAGTTCCACATACTTGTAGAATCTGTGCCAAAATGCACTGAATCTGTGTTTGTAGTGACCAAACACGTTATACCTTCAAGGTTTTTCTTGGACCTTGTCACTCATTTGTATGTGACCTCTTTGTTCATCTGGGCCCCACAGAAGACACCTGTTGTCTGTGAACAGTCTGTGGCATAACTCTACCCTCCTAATCTTTATAGGGGTCAGAAGTGTCATACTGCCATGCTGTCTGTGTACAAGACCTGTGTGTATGGTTGTGTGAAGGGGAAGTAAGAGAGAGTTCAGATAGAGCTTGACTGTTCTTTCTTGTTGTGATCTCCACTCCCAAATGGCTAGTAAATATAAGACCCTGTAATTCCCTCTTAAATGGGACCCCAGATCACGTTACAATGCCAAATTGCCATCACTGGCTTCCTACAGTCTTCCTCTCTGAAGTGTGTTGGCTAAAGGAATGTTGGCTGAAACACAACATCATACTTGTACAACTGTGTCCCCAACACACAGCAGCTTCTCAGTGCAGAGTGGAGTGTTTAATAATGTGACTCTTAATAAGTGCATTTATTACTTTTTATATGTATGATAGAAATAGGACCTTTAATTGAAGTAAATGTGCAGACACTTTTGTGTAAAAAACACACTTATAATAAAAACACCCAATATATTTTATAACAAAGTAACTTGTGTCACAATTACTGGCACCCCTCTATTTAGGAGCAGTGAGTCTTCTATAATGATTAATAAGATTTAGAATATATAGCAAGGAATTTGAGATACTCCTCAATACAGAATCATTTCAAATTGTTCCAGCATCTTAGGTCCTCTTATGTGTACTCTCCAGCAATGAGATTTCATTCATGGGACTTGTGTGGCCCCTGCCAAAAGCATTGTCCTGCTGGAAGATTCAATCTTGACTAAGTTGTGGCTTTGACAGCTTTTCATTTAAAATCTCCTGCTACTTCATGGAGTCCCTGATGCCATGCCCAGGAGCTTTGGTGGGCAATACTTAAAATACTTAACAGTGTGGATTAGGTTCTTATCTGTATAACCATCCTTCATTTGATTGTTTGTTTCCAGCAACCTGTCACATTTTTCCAAAGAACCCTGTTCCAGCAAAGTTCCAGCAGTGTCTCCAGACATTTGTGTTTTCTAATGAAAGAAACAAATTTCTTCTAGCATGCCTTCCACATAGTTTTTTGGCATGGAAGTGGATCTAATTGTAGGTTTGGAAACTGACCCCTAAAAATGCTACAATCCGAATTCCAGAAATGTTGGGACGTTCTTTAAATTTGAATAAAATGAAAAGTGAAAGAATCACATGAGCCAATATTTTATTCACAACAGAACATAGATAACATAACAAATGTTTAAACTGAGAAATTTTACAATTTTATGCACAAAATGAGCTCATTTCAAATTTGATGCTTGCTACAGGTCTCAAAAAAGTTGGGACAGGGGCATGGCGTAGCATCTCCTCTTCTTTTCAAAACAGTTTGAAGATGTCTGGGCATCGAGGTTATAACTTTCTGGAGTCTTGGTGTTGGAATTTGGTCCCATTCTTGCCTGAAGAGTTCGTGGTCGTCTTTGACATATTTTTCGTTTAATGATGTGTTATATTATCTATGTTCTGTTGTGAATAAAATATTGGCTCATGTGATTTGAAAGTCTTTTAGTTTTCATTTAATTCAACTTTAAAGAACGTCCCAACTTTTCTGGAATTCGGATTGTACAACAAATCTCCAACCCGTATTCTTGGAGAATTTTTTTTGCCTCCTCACTGCACAGGGGCTAAATACAATGGCATCCTTTTTCAGCCAGGTTCATTACAGTGTTGGCTGTTTTAAAGTTAACTAGCTAACAAGCTGACACCAGTAAGCGATAGGGAATAGCATTGCTTGATCTGTGGCTCTTTTAAGTGGACGGAAGATGTACAAGCAAAATATTAAGAGGAGGTTCTACTGGTAGCCATTTTTTTATTTCTGAAAAGTCATGACAGATATTTCGGGGACATGAGATCATATTAAATATACCTCCCTAGTGACAGCAATGCTTCCCATTTATAAATCTCTATGCTTAAAAAATATGTTTGGTTACCTAGCTAGTGATAGAAAATCATTTCCAAAATCACGACAGTGGGACACACTGTAATCACCAGAAGATCACCAGATCTCAATCCCAGCAAAGACAATTATGAGGCAATGATCTTAAGCTTCTTAAGCTTACTAGTCTACTTCAAAAATTTTGACTGTGATAATGCATGAATACAATTCTGTTCAATCACTCTGCAGTGTGACCTAGTCAGGCTTGTAAATGCTTTACTAAAAGCCTTACAACCTTTTTTTTCTGTGTATGGTTTTTACAGTTCATTGGTTTTCCTCTATTAAATTCACACAGCATGGACAGTAACACCAACTTCCTGCTTTGCAGCTTACCCATTGGTTCCACTTAATAATGCAGCTTCCCAAAATTGAGAATATCCCCCCTCACACTCGAGCCATGTAATGTGCACCAGACTGGCTCTTACCAGGTGTCTAAGCTGAATTATGATTCTGCTGCTTTATTCAGAGTTCTTATTTTAAAGCTTATTTATGTATTGGGTGGAAGAATTAGATCCCAGTATATAGTGATGGGGTCAGATAGATATGAGGGCAAGACATCATAAATGAGTTTCCTTTTCCTGTCCAGTTTCCGGAAGGATCCTGCCACTGACCCTTACCTGTCGAGGTCAGTGACCTGTGAATACAGAACCTGCCTCTGACAGCTGCAGCCTTTGTGCTTATACACTGCACTTCTGTGCACAGACCAAACTGCCTGCTGATTGTACCATCCACAAGGAACGCTTTGCATCATAGGCAACTAACCTCACACACACACACACACACACACACACACACTCACACACACACTCACACACACTCACACACACTCACACATGCACACATACATGGTTAACTGCCTATACTTCCTCTCAACATGCAAAAAATGCATGGGGCCCTCTGGTAATGCTGTGAAAAATGAGTTGTCCCGAACACGCATTATGTTTTTACTCACACACACATGGCCACAGCATGCACCGTGAGAGTGATTAATCACAGACTGTTTGACCCAGGTCATTCAGAGCATGGTTTAACTTAAAGCAGATTTGCTATGAACCACATTCATGCATAGCTGTTAGATATGACATTATTGATAATTCTTTTATAGTAATTATTTTTCTTTTTATTCATATATTAATTGTATATAGATGATTTGCCTTGTTTTATATGATGATAACATATGAGAGACATATGAAAGGCAAGTTTTAATATAGTTCATTACAAATCCAGCTAAAGCATAACAGGATGCTATTTGCATAACAGGATGATCATTACTGAGATGTGAAGAATGCTAGTGGTTGTTCAGCTTCCCGAATCGATCAGGAGTCACTCTCACACTCCTTGAAGTGACTGGGGCTAGGTGAGGTGTTGGCTTTATGAGTCCAGCCTGGGAAGGTGTGTGTTTAGTGAGGTGTGTTTCCAGGGGGTGGTGATGGGGTAAACTTGGGGAAATTCCCACCATCTACTTCAGTGATCCATCTGCATACAGAAATACACACCAACACCTGTTCCTCTCACTCAGACATGTACTCCCCTAATATGGTGTAATATAGAAGAATCAAACTCTCTCTCTCTCTCTCACTCTCTCTCTCTCTCTTCTCTCTCTCTCTCTCTCTCTCTCTCTCTCTCTCTCTCTCTTCTCTCTCTCTCTCTCTCTCTCTCTCTCTCTCTCTCTCTGTCCAGTCGCTCTGCCTCTAAAGCAGTAAGGCTGTTAGAAGGTCAGCTCCCTGCTGAGCACAATAAATAGCTGAATGGCACTAATGACACTTAAGGCTGATAGTGTGTTTACACAGCTTCACACTTTCTTTACTACAAAGACCTGGCATGTTTTAGCCATAGTAAACATATTTTTACTTTTTTCCTGCTTATTTCTTTCCATAATTAATTAAAACTTCTTATAAAAAAGTCTCCAGTCTGATTGGCTGAACATTTTCATTCCTTCCGGGTTTAGAAGTAAAGCTCTACCTTTTCAGACAATATACAGAAACTCACTTGGTCTTTCTTGTTTTATTGAACTTCCTTCACTTCATATTCATTTTATTCACGTCTTCTCTTCATTTAATGTGTACGTTATAGGACGCTAAATTCCTACCAAAAGAACACTTGAACTGCTGAGGGTACTTTTTCTACGAGTGTAGTCATTCAGATAATGAATCCTTACAGCATTTACATATTCTTGTTTCAACTTCAGCTGTTTAAATGTGATGTAAGTCAATTTGCATGAGAGCTAAATGAATAAATATAAATGCCAGCATAAGGTCTTGTTACATATTATACTACAGTTCTGCTGGATTCTCAATTCTGATTGGTCAGAAGGTGTTGATTTATTTTATATAGCAGCATTGCTAATAGAATTTATATTAATGCACTTGTTTTTATTGTAACTGCCAATACACAGGGACTTGTATGGTAGATGCTCCACATAATCTAAGATTAGTAATAAACAGACTTAATATGTGTTGATATTCAATAAAAAAAATGTATAATTGTTGATATGGTGAAGTTTTCTGTACAGAGTTATATATTTAACATTTAGTAAAGGGATCTCAGGTGTGAGCACATTGTAACAGTTTTTTTTCCCACCATGGGAGAGTCATCAGGACAGAGGACTTTGAGCTTTCAGATTAACAGTATAAGTAACATAATAAATTGTGTTTTTTTTTTTTTCTTGAATGATCTTCAAAAGAGAGGAATAGAGAGGCTGGTGAGGGAATGATTGTTTATAGCTGGTAATATAAGTGATAGGAAGTACTAAGCTGTTTCTTGGATGTTCCACAATTACAATGTGTTGTTCATTAATACATTTTAATTATAATCATTGGCAAATTACTGTGATGGGAGACATTTTAAACACTTTGACATGTGCTGTTGGAAGCCGCTCCACCTCATGGTTGGCTGCATTGTTGATTATTTTCCTATAATAGCATGCCTCGTTGTGTGTTATGACTTAAATATTAATTCAAAATAGCAACAGCTGATTGAGTGGAATTTCAATAGAAATTATGTGGAAAAATTACATACTGGAATATTAACAATCGACTGGAACACTGAAGGCATATTTTTAATTTTCAGCCTACCTCATATCATTATGTGTATTTTTTCTCCATAACAAGAAGAGCAGAGAAGAATAATGTTCTTCCTGTTTTTCTTGATTGTGATCAATATCCTCCAAAACATAGTCTAGTGAATTCAAAGATCATAAAGCATGTATTTACATCAGCATGCTCATATTCTTATTGGCCTTAATTTGATACACATTCCCTGTTTTGAGAAGACATGCATGGGTTTCTGAAATATTATCTTCTCTATTGTAGAAAATACAGAAATGATAACTGAAGCGCCTATATTTGCTGTCTTTCAGCTTGTCAGAACCAAATGCAGCTTCTGGCTGCTCTACTGTGATTAATGTGGTATTTACGATTACTGACGATCACTGGGATCACTGTACCCACAATGCCCTTTGACTCCTGTCGCCCGTATAAACGCAGGGGTAGATGGTGAGTATTGAACGTCTGAGGGTTTGTGTGTGTGTAGTGGGGGGGTTTGTTGGTGCAGCTGAAGGGACACAGTGCTGTGGTTTGAAGTGACACTGTGGCATGTTTGTCAAAGCACCCCATTAGTGACATATTACGAGAGAGAGAGAGAGAGAGAGAGAGAGAGAGAGAGAGAGAGAGAGAGAGAGAGAGAGAGAGAGAACGAGATAGCGAGGAAGCCATATGCCCCCATGCTCCAGCCCTCCTGATCCCTTTGGTTTATGAATGCTATAACTTTCACTGTGTGTGGGGTAGTTCAAGAATTGACTGCTTGCATGCATGCCAGCTTGCATTTACATATACATAAATTTTATATTTACTGTCTTTTTTCACACATTTTGTGTCTTTCTGTTTATCTCCCCATGTGTAGGCTTTAACATCTGCCCTGTATTTATTTACCCAACACTTAACTTTCCCCAGTTCTGCAAACAAACCTGCACTCCAGGGGATCAGCGTGGACTCTGGCTGCTCCGACTACTGCAGACTCAGAGAGATCCTAGTATTTCAACACCATGCTGATCGGCCACACAAGAACTGCTGAGCGTGAAGCTTCTATAATACTAAAGCAACAACCAGCATGCAACTGTGGCTCTGCAGTGAATTACTGTTAGTCCCTGGGCAAGTCATGTAGGTGACTCTCAATCTAAACAAGGAGATTTTTTCTAAGCCTGTAAACCTGTGGGAATTCCAGGAGTATTTTAAGCTCATTGTAAACGGCATCACATTGTGTGGCTAAGCTGGATAACAGTCACTATGTTTGCAAAAAATATTCTGGTTTTTGCTATTATTCTGAAAAAGACAATAAGCTGATTATGTGGCTAATGAAAATGAATATTCCACTAATATTCACATTTACTTGCAGCTGTGCATACCCCAGACATGCAAACTGTTGTCTAGTTGTTTTGTTTACAATGCACAGAGCTGAACATAAACAGGCAAGAGGCCATGTGCCACAAACTGCCGTAAAAAACACAATTGAGACGCATATTCCGAATGCGCTGTATACATGTACAAAGAACGCTCCTAAAACCCAATAATATTGGCATATCCCATGTCTTGATCGGAAAGTGCTAAATTTGAAATATCCATATGGAATATGCTGTTTACATGACCCATATCAAATTCTGAATAGTGGCTTATTTGGAATAATAATGGAATATTAGTGTGCATGTACAAGCACTGAATGTAAAACTAATGCTACACTAACAAAGCTACCAACTTTCTTTTCTGTTAAGCAAACAAAGGAATAGATTTCAAGAAATAATTATCATTTATGCCTAGTTTATTGGTGTGTGCCAACCAGAGGAAAACCAGGCTAACAATTTTACCCAGCAGAATATGCCTTAAAGAAATCAACAAAATTAGAATATATGTATCCATTACCAAATATTATTTTATTATTATTACTACTGCTTTAACTGAGAATTAAACTGAGAGGTAAACTTGCAATTTTGAAAACAAACCCCACTAACTCATAGAGAAGCATCTAACTAATAGAGAAGCATCACTCATAATAGCTTACAAAATATACTTAAAGCGCTTGAATTATCACTTCTTTTAATAGTCCATTGTCTTGTGTGTTTTCTTTCATGTTACACGAACACCCTCCTCTAGTGTTTTAGCTTGTCGGTATTCTTAGTCCCTGACTTATTAAGCTAGCATGAGAATGAGTTTTTAATAGAGAGTACAAACACTTCTGTAAGTTGTTCAGGATAAGCAGGTCTGCTACATGCTGTAAATGTAAAAAAATGACGATGAAGTACACCTTTCGGCAATGTGAAGAGAATTTTGAGAAGAAATTCATTCAACATTCATCATTTTCAGTACCTGCTTTATTCTGGTTAGGGTCATGGTAAATGCAGAGTCTATTCCAGGAATATGGTGCAGGAGGCAGGAATACAATCTGGATGGCATGCCAATCAGTCAAAAGTCACCATGCACACACACATTCCCACACTTATGCACCATGGGGCAAGTTGACATATCCAGTCCAATTACCTACATGTGTTTGGGAGGTGGGAGGAAACCAGAGAACCCAGAGAAAATGTATACGAACACTGGGAAATCATGTGAAACACCACACAGACAGTAAACCAAACCCAGGATCAAAGGAGGGACACTATTTACTGCATCACCATGCTGCCCTAAAATTACCTAATTGTAGAATTTCAATCTGCACAATGTTTAAACATAGTGAAGAATAAATACTAAAAATAAGCCATCACACCAGGGTTGTAGGCATAATGGACAAGCTCTCTCCAATAACAAATCCAACCCTCAGTCTCTACAAATGTTATTATGTAGGCAGGCAAGATGACTGACATATTCTTCTTACTGTTTTGAGGCCCATCTTGCACATACCGGAAAATGACTAGCACTCAGGGAGTTTGGAGAGCTTATGGATCAGAGGCTAGTTGAAGATTAGATGCTACAGACCTCATGGAGTAACTCTTTGACCTTGTCTCTGTCTGGAAGTCATCTGCTCACAAAATGACAACATGAATAAAAAAAAGCAGGAAAAATTTATGAAATAGTTGAATGCAAAATGGCTGGATGTTTCCAGCGGAAATGGCCTGAGGCTGGGTTCTCAGACATGCAGTATCTCCAAGATCATCACAAGCCACTGGAGAGAGCATCGCTTTGAACTATGAGCTTACGAGCTTCCACTGTGGTGCTTTTGGGAGAAAAGGCCCAGAGCAGTGACTCTGGAGCAAGTGCATGTGTGTGTGTGTTTTAGCTTTGTGGAATTGGACCCTTGATGCTTTGAGAGAATGCAAATTATATTTGCAGTAGCACTTTATCAATCCAAAGCCAAAGCAGACATAATGGCACTTGTCTGATGGATTTTGCACACTGCCTAGTCTTGGTTAAGATAAATACTGGCAGTCAAATCAAATTCTCCTTGAGCAATGCCAAAGCTTTTTATTAGGTTTCATAATGTTATCAGCATAATTTTAAACATTTACTCAAAAGTCTAAAGTAAATTACTTAAGGGATGAAAGTGGTTTATTATAAAGTTACCATTTTATGCTCATTACTAATCTACTGCTTGTAGCTCTTACGTATAGACTGCTACATTTGTAGTATAAATAAATTTAAATTATACCCAATATTATTATAGCTCTTAATATGCCTTAATACTTATAATTGGGTCTATTTGAACTGCAAAATTACAGGGTGGTTTGTTGTGAGGTTACAAATTCAACCTTTTAGTTCACTATACTGGGACCTGTTTAACATTCTTATAAAGTTTATAGGAAAATTCAGGATAATGAGGCTTTTTTTAACATTAACACTGTAAAATTAATTAAAATGGTCATATATAACGCTGCAGTTTTGTTTAAGCTCCATTATCTACTTAGTTCCTTTAGTAACTACTGATTAGTACAATTAAACCATTCAAATGACCATTCAAAAAAAAGTATGACTAGTAAAAGATGCCTTTAATTACTAATATTTACTACCAGTTAAAGTGTTTTTAACACCCTTTATGATAGTATTTTTACTTAAATGACCTCAATTTAAATACTTTAAAATTCATTTGGTATATGTGAATCAATAAATGTTTATTAGTGTTAGAAATTACTTTAGTGGAACAATCTAAACCTAATATAATAGGAAAAGGCTAAAGGTTAAATGTTGACATTCTAATTAGGTCCTTGTAGGACATCATTTTTATATGATTTATTTTTAAATATATCCATAGGCAAGTCTGCTTAGCTTTAATAGACCAATCGATTAGAGCCCATTTAGGATCTGAGAGCAGTATAATAAGATCCACAAAGATTTAGCTTTCTTTATTTGATTGCTATTCTGTATCATTGCTTGGTCAATGGCAACAATATTAACCAAACTTAATAAAAACATATTAAACATGTAATAAAACATAAGAAGCATCAGTTAAAAAATTTTTGAATGGAGGTGTAATTTACATTATATTGTATTTGACAATTTAATTAAAGAAGGAACAATAAGGAAATAATTAAATAAGGCAATGGTTTAATTCATCTGAATCTGACATTATGTAAAGAGATCTTAAGTGATAGGGATCTTAAGTGTCAATATAAATGTAATACATTAAATATTATAAAAACAGACTAATATAGCTTAAAACATGACCTGAAGAAATGACCTCACAACCAATGCACACAAGCTGAGAGAGGGCAAAGTTGAAGAGGCATAGGTCAGGGCTTTTAGTCATTCATTTCCATTGAGAAACAGCATGTGAGCCTACAATCACGTCACATTGCCCAGTCATACCAGTACATTCATTCCTCATGGGGATAGACTTTGCCTTATCCATCCTCTCTCATGAATCTACATTGGCTGGGTGAAATTTTAAGAGTGGATCATACAGCAAGCCTTTAACCCGGTTAAGTCTGAGGACCCCCAAGAATCTGCAACGCAAAGCCAGGGGGTCTGTAATTTATTTATTTATTATTTTTATTTTGTTACAGTGCAGAAAATCTCACACCATCATTAATTTATTATATTATTACAGAATTTTTAAGAGTTATCAGCCTGTTTAGCTGGTCCTTTTAATTGAACGAGTTTAATCCAAACCTCCGTAAGTTCCTAAAAATGTCACTTTGGACCTGATAGTTCTGGAATAGAAAGTTCTATGGCTCCAATAAATAACCAAAAGTTTATTGTACAAATTTAAATAATGTTCATGAAATAGAGCTGTACTGAGGGGGTCCATGGAATGGACTTTAAAGGGGTCCCAGGCAACAAGAAGTTGGAGAATCCTTACTTTAACTGACTGGAAACTTCTATATTTGTACAGTGCAAGAAAAAAAAAACACTGAAAGTATCCAAAAATACTGAAGATAGGTTTGGTTATAATACATGATAGTGACTGTGTTTGTGAAATACTTGATTAATAGTTCTAAAAAAGATGTGTGTGCGTGTGGGTGTGGGTGTGTGTGCGTGTGCGCGCGCGTGTACGTGTGCGTGTGTGCGTGAGCGCGCGCACGAGAGAGAGATGCCCTCCTGCAGGTCTCTACAAGCTGCTGTCACTGAGAGAAGGCAAACCTCACGGTGGGGCTGCAACAGCAAGATGTGTCTGCACAGTCCCTATATACAAAAAAATCTATCTATCTATCTATCTATCTATCTATCTATCTATCTATCTATCTATCTATCTATCTATCTATCTATC
>JAQQZR010000039.1:8016548-8028720 GCA_030068235.1 Notoglanidium macrostoma | reverse complement strand
ATAGTTTATCATAAACTTTCTAAGATCAGAAATTGAGATGAGCCTAAATAAAAATACATTAACATTATTTTTTTGTTCAATACCTGATTAATCAAAGCAAATTGAGAGAACCCAATTAACCTTATACAGAATCAAAATAGCCTAGTGACGACGAGATGACAACAACAACAACAACAATAATAATAATAATAATCATAATAATGGTCACCATAATTCAGCCAACGCTTAATTCTGAATAATGCTCTGTAAATAAAACTCTGTAATTAAGCTAATAATTATAATTTTGTGTGTTAGTTTGGCAGTGTCTTCATTTGCATGCTCTTTGCCGGCTCCTCCCCTCTGTCTATAAGACTGCGCTATGACACACTGACAGCTGCGCGCTACAAGGAATGTCCTAGAGGAAGCTGATAAACGGATACATGTTCATGACTAGCTGAAGCCACACCGTGCTCCACAGCGGCTCTGCGCAATGTTTCTGTAGCTAGTGCATGAAAGGCAGCCTGTGGCTTTTGCTTGTTGGACACCCTGGATACTTTTCATTAAATTGTATAATAGGAGAAAATCCGTCTTGATGATGGCGTTCGCCATGCTACGGCCGATGGCGACTCACCTCGCGTACCCGGACCACAGCATGCTGTCTGAGGACGAGGAGACGCGCAGTGAGAGCGACGGCAGCTCGGAGCAGAGTTACGGCTACTGCGCGGAGAAGCGGCGGAGCGTGGCGTGCAAACCGGCCGTGAGCAGCGTGGTCATCGTCAAACAGAGGAACGCGGCTAACGCGCGGGAACGCGACCGCACGCAGAGCGTCAACACCGCCTTCACGGCATTACGGACTCTCATACCCACGGAGCCGGTGGACAGGAAGCTCTCCAAGATCGAGACCCTGCGCCTTGCGTCCAGCTACATCTCCCACCTGGCCAACGTGCTGCTCATTGGGGACGGCGGCGAAGACGCGCAGCCGTGTTTAAGCGCCGTTTGCAGCGCCCAAGGAGAAAGCGGAGGAAAACAACCACGTACCATCTGCACCTTCTGCCTCAGCAACCAGAGAAAAGGGGTAAGGAAACAGGATGTTTAAATGCCTTGTTTATTCATAGTGCTCACAGAAGAATCCGCGTCTGTTTGTTTACACCACATTGTTGTGCTATGTAAAGCCTTCTAACCGTTCTCATTAGCTCAAGGACAATCTAGGTGTAATCCTTGGATACACTAGTCCAGCTCTAATTTTTAAAATTTCATCTTGGGCTTCCATATGCACACAGGTTTAATGTGTAATTTAGACATTTACTTGAATAAATTAGAATGTCATTTCTACAACCTTGTAACTGACCCAAACAGCACCATAACATTTGAATCATAGCCTTGTTCATATAAAGCCTTGAATCATGTAAATTTTCAGTTAGACCATTAAAGTATTAAGGTCACGAGGTTACATGTTATTGAAACACATGAAGTCATTCATTGTTGTCAGTTAAATAAAAAGCTACATCAGTTGTATAATAATAATAATAATTATTATTATTATTATTATAATAATGATAGGCTCTTCTTCTTCTTCTTCTTCTTCTTCTTCTTCTTGTAATGCATGACTACACATGTTGTGTAACACATTCTAAAGCCACCCTTGTGTTATTTGCAGGTAAAGGACGGTAAAGATTGTCTCAGGATGCGGGGAATCAGTTCCCTGCGCATGAGCCGCCGGTAGCCGGTGGAGCTGAAGGTGGCCAAACTCAGGGAGCATGAAGAAAAAAAGAGAAAAAAATAAAGAGAAAAGGAGAGGCAGAGGTGCATGAGGAGAGGCGCACTGAGAGCTTGCGCTGGAGCACGCAGAGACTCAAGGACTCGTAAGAGATTCAAAAGACAGCTCTTTATTGATTTCTTTCATGTATTTGAACATTTTAATGCAGTGCATCAACCTTGTTTTTGTTGTTTTAAAGAGAATTTATAGATTTTTTTACAAAATTGTGTGAATCCCACAATGAATAAAGTATATTTTTATCAGATTTCAGCGTGCACAGTTTTATTGCATGATAAAAAGCATGCAAAGATGTGACACTGCAACATGGGAATGACTTAGGAACTGATCAAGATATTGATTGCACTCAGTTCATTACCTATAATTCATCTTGTGTCATATTGAAACAGCTTTTGTTTTCATATTTATTCATTTCATATTTTATTCTGCTATGATACACAGTTTCTGTGGATATTTTTTCAGTTATTAGAGTTTAAAGTACTGTGCAATAAGTGCTACAGTTAATGAATATAATTGTATTTATAGCCATATGTATGTTATTGAATATAATTTAGCAGATTCCAATTTGCTGGCAACAGGGTTTTTTTTAATGTACATTTACCTGACTTTAAAAGGTGTAGCTTTTTAAATATTACTAAATTACACAGGGAAGTAGTATAAAAATTCTCTACCATTTTACCCAAGAACTTGTCTTTATGGATTGTTTATGCATTTAAACCTTTTAAAAAGTTCAATATCCTTGCTAAATATGCAGTATTACGTTTTACACCTGTATAGGAATGCATAGCCTACATAAACAAGGGTATCGTGAGGTTTCATATTTCATGCTCTCATTAAAACAACTAAAAGGATTTCCCCTGATGCCTGCTGTCTTGACACGGAAGGGGCTGTTTAGTGCGCCAGCGGCGGCTTTGGAAGAGGCCAAGCTCCTTTTATCTTTTCAATAGCAGTGGGCACAAAGAGGAAAAACAGGAAACGAACAGTTAGACTCCCTTTGTATGGGGCACTAAGACTGGCAGGTCGAAAGCCGCCTGCTTGATCCAGTAAAAGACCCACGGGTATGGGTGAGGAAGGCAGAGAAACAAATGGACACTACATGTCAGGGAGCCAATGACCCGGTCCCATACAAAAGTAAATATTAAAACTGAAAGAATGCTCAGGTTGCATGTAAACGTATAGTGCTTGTGTGTGTGTGTGTGTATATATATATATATATATATATATATATATATATATATATATATAAAACATGCAAGTTGCCTTTGGCTTTAATCCTCTCTATTGATTTGCTTTTTCTCCTTTAGTGTCCCCCTCTACCATGTCTTCATCATGTCCAGGTTTGTAAAGTTTTGTAAAGTGTAGCCTGTAATACAGCATCAGTATTGGCTTCTCAGCACCAGTGTATTTTAGTGCATATCTTGTGCTTTGATGCTTTCCCTCTCTCCTCTCTCGCTCTGCTTTTTGAAGTCTGGGATGGATTAGTCATGGTGAATAGTACCCCTTGGTCAGTGTGGGGACCTTGACACAGCTGTGTGTCTGCAAGTTGTATAAATCACCAGTGGGGTCAGAAGGAGTGAAGGAGGGAAAGCCCAAAGGGGTGGAGAGAAAAAGGGTGTGTGTGAGAGGGGGAATATTAGTGTACCCAGAAATAGTGAGAGTTCTTGGTGCAGTTATGTGAAGCAATCCATAAGGCTAGACTGAAAATGGGAGATTTTGGATGACGGACAAGGTCACTGAACTGCTGTGTTTGATGTGAGTTTAAAAATAGTGAAATCATAAATAGTTAGAACTCTAAAACATCATGGATAAAAGTCTGATAACCTGGGAAACTGAAATACTTTCTCTGAACTAATATTTTACATTTATCATTAGTTATAATTAGTTTTTTTTAATTTTGCATTTTCTTTTATAAATTAATCTTCAAAAAACTACAGACTTATCTAGAAAGTGTAACTGGAAACTGGAGTTTCCTAATCACTGTAGGCCTACATGTGTCAGTAACATCCCACGTGACGCACACATGCACACACATGTCTTTCTTGCTATCCTTGTGTGGACCTTCAATTGATGTAATTAGTAATGCAGCTAATTAAAATGCTATGCCTGCACTTTAACCTAACCTTAACCTCAGTAATGAAATGGAAACTTTGGGGCTCTTTTATTAAATTTTTTTAATTTTTGTTAAAAACAAACAAACAAACCCTAGGACCATCCAGATATCCTTACAAGGCCAAAATGGTCAGATCTTACTATCTCCTTTCTGGACATTTCGTCCTCATAAGGGAATAAACACACGCACACACACACACGCACACACACACACACACACACACACACACAATGTAACTTATATCCACAGTGACCCTTTCACTCTTCTGACTCAGACAAAAAAACTTCTCTGCATCCTCTGACTCATGACATATTTACCGCATCAACTGCAGCTTCCCGAAAAAAAAAAAAAAAAAGAACCTTCACCAGAAAACTATTGTTTAATAAGCAAACCATGATATATGCCAGTGTTGCACTTTTCACATTACTGAATCATCAAGTGTTTGACCCTAGCACAGGAACAGGAAGTTCCCCAATTAAGCGTTGAATATAAAGACATTTTTCCAAGTGATTCCCCCCCCAATATTAACAGATAGAACCTCACTGATGTCGTTCAAAATAACAGTGATGTTCCTAAATCTTTAATTTAATAACATTTCAATCTCCATTTATTTTATTTGTTTACAGCGCAGCCTGAAATATATAGCCTATTATACCATGGCGCTGATAATTCTTCAAATCAGATGGCTCAGAAGTTGTGGATTAATTTACTATAACAGCATGTCTCTAACCAGCAGTAGTAGTTCCAGCAGTAATTCAGATGATAATATGTCAACGTTTCTGTATTATAAGCTTATTCACTCAAACTTGTATGGTGGATGCTCCACATTAGCTTAATAATAAGCATATTTTAAAGTGTTGTTATTTAACAGAGAGATACTTATTATTGTTGATATAACGAAGCTTTCAGTTATTTATTTAACATTTAGACTCCAGTGTCTGCACATTGTAACAATCGTTAAGATTTCAAACATGGAAAAGTCTTCAGAACAGCAAACTTTGCTCTTTCTGGTTTCTCAAAAACATGACAAGCTGAGTTTTTGTCTTATTCATTTCAAGAAAGAGAAAAAAAAAACATGCCGGTGAGAGAATGACTGTTTATACATGCTATAATGTAAATGGTAACAATAACTAATTTGTTTCAGCGATGTTCCACAACATTAAATTTAACTTTAAATGATTAAAAAGCATGATGTGTCATTCATTAATAAATTAAAATTGCAATTCTCAGCAAATCTGCTATGATATATGAGGAATAAAACACTTTGGAAAATATTATTATTAAAAATAATCAACTTCAGGCTTCACATTGGGCCACATCACACCACCCCATCATGGATTATTTTCCTATAGCAGCATGTCTTATCATGTTTTAATAATTGCTTAATAATCAATATCAGGACTAGGTTATGCTGTTGAGTTAGAAGTATCACATTCCAGCTTTTGAACATAAAACCTCTACCAGGAAATGTTACGTGTGGCAGAGCGGGTTTTGATATTGCAATCTCTGTGTTATATGAACACAAGCCAAGACAAGGTTGTTAAAACCCAAGTGTAAATGCTTTAATAAAGCTGTACATCATGTATGTTTATTTTTTGATTGTTTCATGGAGAAGCCCTGGGGTGGTCATGGAACTTTTCCAAAGATTCCTGATAACTCTTAGAGGTTGGATCAGTTCAACTCAATGTCCCTTGACATATGTTTAGTGCCCATTGTCTTCAGTAGTTATTCCACATTTATCAGAATCAAAGGAAGGAGGTAAAGCTCGGACAGAAGGCGGAACATGATTAAGTGCAATCTTTGATGTAATTAAAGGATGCCGCAAAGTTATGAGATGTTATTGAGGAATGTGACAGGTCCTTGGCTCAGCTAGAGTAAACAATGCACATATTTTGCCCCCAACCAGACATGCTCTCTTGGCAATATGTCGATCATGTAGCTCATGAAAAACTCTGGCTTTCAACAACCACATACAAGTAGGAGTTAAAGAAAACAATTAGCACAGTGCTCTTTCAAATTCAGTTATGCTTAAGCTGGAATCCTGGAGCGCAGTAGGTAGCATAGCTGCCTCACAGCTCCAGAGTTCATGGTGTGATCCTAAGAATGGCCTACTGTCTGTGTGGATGTTCTGCCCATATCTGCCTGGGTTTAATCAGGGTTCTCTGGTTTCCTCCTGTTTTCCAAAATCATGCGTGAATGAGTTTGTGAATGTGTGTGTGTGTGTGTGTGTGTGTGTGGTACCCTGCAATGGACTGGAGTCCTATTCTCTGGCTTTTTCCCCCACTGTGCTCAGATCCAGAATCCTGGAGTAACATATTTTTCCAGCAAAATGGTCCCAATCAAAAATCCAAACTTGTGTTATGTTTGGAATATCCACTTGTCCACTATATAGTCCTCTATATAGTAAATAAGCCATTTTGAAATGCTTTTTGAATTCTCAGCTGTAAATTTCATTCACTATATAGTCAACTTAGACCATAATGCATTGCGTCTTGTCATGTGAGTTGCAGAGTGTCGGAAAAAGTTTTTTATATAAGTTTAATTTTATTTTTATTTCAACTTTTTTTAAGAGATATGTCAATTACAATGTGAAACTTATCCAAAAATGAATTTTGAATTGACATGTGGAGATAAAGACATACTTTATGTCTTTTGCCCAACCGCCCCCCCCCACCCAACCCAAACACACACACACACACACACACAAACATTGCTAGTTCACTAAACAGACTAGAGTGGGGAAATAAAAGGAATCATCTACGAAGGTCTGTGAAAACTCTCCCCTTTGTGACCTAATGTGTCTTGCCATGTAGCTATTCTCTTTTTTTATTCACTCATTTGCTTGGTTCATGCTTACAAAACTAGAGTCATTGAACTATGGGACGTTTTTTTGCATATATTTAATGGCTCTGCTACAGTATATTTGCACGTACTCAACTCAGTCTGCTGAAATACCCATCCTCATCTGGACAACAGTCTGCCAGTTGAAAACACCTGGCCTAAATTATACTTTTTGATACTACAAGCAGACAGAATGCAGCTTAAGTGTTATATTTGTGTTTTATTATGTTTCTGAGGTGCAAACCGGTATAATTAGCAGCACACACTCCAGTCTCAACCACTTCTTCTAATTTACTAAGCACTGAACTGCTGGATAATTATTCCCGTCTCTGAGCTCCCTTCTTTAAGTTCTGAACTGAAATGGTTCCAGCCATGTTGGACGGACACACACATACACACAAATACGCACACACATTTTGGTCCTGTTTTTCAGCCTATCAGTCCTAAGCCAGACTAAATGATTGTGGAAGAAATGAAGGGAACTCCCTGATGCTCAAATGTGCATGGAAACTTCATTACTGTATAATGGAGAAGAATATTGAGGGTCTTCATACTTTTTGTTTCCCTGGTGTGTGTGGGTGCATGAGTGTTGGTGTGTATGTGTGTGTACGTATGTGTGTGGGTGGGTGCACGTGTGTGGGTGTACTGCTGGCCCAGGCATCCGATCTGAGATGGCTCCCTAAGGTTTCTGTTCTTCAGGAAGATGTCTGAGACACACTGGAAAACAAAACAGACGTGTCCGACCCCACCACGGACATCCCCCTCACTACCATCACATACATAGACAAACACACATACACACACCTTGCTGTGGGTCAACTACAGTCTTGACATCATCCGGCAGACTCAGCAGATGGATAGCTCCCAGAAGCCAGGAGCAGGCAAACGAGTAAATGAAAAAAAGAAGGGAAGGGGGTGAAAGAAGACAAGCATCCGTTTTTTTTAACAACAAATTCACTAGACAGGTTGATGGCACAGGAAGAAATGAATGGAGACACTAGAGAGAGATAGAGAGAGAATTCCAGACAAATTAGGCCCAATACTTCTGGGCTTTTCACTACATTTACTCTCTCTCTCTCTCTCTCTCTCTCTCTCTCTCTCTCTCTCACTCTCTCTCACTCACTCTCTATCTTGTCTTCTCTCTCTCTCTCTGGAAAATGGCTTTCTAAATTAGTGCATAGTGGGAATTGGCCTGTACAGAAGAAAACAATAGAGTATGTCTAGAAAATAACATATTACTGGAGAAGGACTGCAGTTGTAGTCCTCTAAGGCTCCCATTTAAGATGCATGCAACTAAGACCAATAAATTCCACATCATTGGACAAGGATTAGAGGAACTACAGTATAAATGTCTAGCTGGAGCAAGAGGCTAACATTAACCTCATATATTTTCTTAATGTATGATTAGTATCATGCAGTCTGCATACTAGAATCATCACTCTCCTGTAAACACACAATCAGATTTTACTATTGTCTACTATTTAACATACTGTTTAATATAAAAGTAAAAAAATGTAGGTTTCTGAACTGAAGCTTAAATCTTTCTTTAGTTTGTGAGCCACATTTAGTCATGTGGGAGATGCTCTAATCCTAAAGCCGAGGGTGCAATGATAGTACTTGGAGAGTCATTACATGAAATACTAGAGACAAGTCACAGTTACAAGTGCTAGAGCGGTCAGTAACTCAGTAACCAATGTTATCCTAATTATCGTCTGAAGAGGTAGGTTTTTAGACCAGAAGGAGTAGAAGGAGTAGAGACA
This sequence comes from Notoglanidium macrostoma, assembly GCA_030068235.1. Classification (NCBI taxonomy): domain Eukaryota; kingdom Metazoa; phylum Chordata; class Actinopteri; order Siluriformes; family Auchenoglanididae; genus Notoglanidium; species Notoglanidium macrostoma. The sequence continues at coordinate 8,020,256 of JAQQZR010000039.1, read as the reverse complement.
CTGGACAGTTTGGATGAAGGGGGAATCTCATTCTGTAAACAAGGACATGGACACAAAAGGAGATAATGAGTGTGGATAGATCTCAGAGAAGAACATAGCAACAGCCATGAAATTTAGAACATGAGTTGCTGGACTAAGCTACATGTGGTGACAATGTTGCGCAGAATGCTTTGTGGTCTGAAATGTAAGGACCAGAGTCTTGGAGATGACTTACTGCAACAACAAGAGCAGGCCGGTTGAGTGACTCCAGTAATGCCGAGATCAGGCTACACAATTTTTTTGTCTTTTTTCAATGGTCATTGTGTCAGATTAGGCAGCGATACATCCTTGCCATATCTTGGTCGGATTACTGGCAACAGTACAAGTTTAATCCCAACCAATCATCATTCATGTCCTTGTGTGTTGTCAGGAAGGAGGGTCAAGAAATTGTCAATCATGGCTACAGAAGGAACATGAAGGAACATATTGTAGGAGTTGTCAATCTAGTAGAGAAAAAGGAAAAAAAGAGTTGATTTTCCAGCATTAACCAAAAGTGTTAAATATAGAGTTGAATTGACACTATAGAAATAGTTTAACACTAAAGGAATCAATTGCATAAAATAGTTGGTGTCATTGAGATGTGTTGGAGATTGAACTCTAACAGTTCATGAAACCATGCTGTGGTATTTAGCAGACTTCATTTTTAACTATGCATAGAGTTATTTTAATTTTGAACTGAGTTGTATTATTAACACTTTAGAAAGTTTTAATTTAACACTGGAAAGACTGGGACAAAATAAACCCCAGTACAGTGTTAAAATGAACTTTCTCAGAGTTTATTTAACTCTGTAGAATTTGCTGTGTAGAATTTTTTGGGTATTGTGAATGTGTCCCAAATGCCACATTGCTGTTCTTTGATTATGATATGCTACAAGGCCTGTTGGTTGTTCCTGACATTCATATTCATGGAGAGCAGCACTACCCTAAGTTTAAGTTTAGAAATAACCAAAGCGTATATGAGAATATTAACAGTTTCTGTTGTCAAGAAATGTTGAAGTTGTGAAACGAAAAATCTATTGGTTGATGCAATTTAATACAAAAACTTTAGCTTATCATCTAGATTCTCACCAAAATTGTAACTTATAATAACTTATAACTTATAACTTGCAACTGCTGCAGAAGACTGCAACTACTGAAACTATCTGAAAAAAAACCCAAAAAAAAAAACCCATACCAAAACAAAACAAAAACACTTTATAAAGTGGGTGCTTGAATACAGACTCTTCATTCTTTTAATAAAAACAGAGAACAGAAACAGAACTTACTACTCTATGGTGTAATCAATTATCATGTTAAATTATCATTTATCTACTGCTCATTATGAATGTTTATTTGGTCCTGGGTTAATTTTGTCCATTTGGTCTTGGGTGAGACAAAGGTAAAAGAAAGATTTGTTAGATTTAATGTAAAAGATTTTGTTCCACTTCTAATTGAGGAGCGAGGAAAGAAGAAAGAGTAAATGTACAGTACAACATACACACAGAGCTATAATCCCTGAATGAATGTTTTCTTTAAGAGAAGACCAGCTCCATGTCTGAGTTTGCTAAAAAGACTTTGTACAAATTGCAGGAAAGGGAATAATATTTTAATCATATCCTCCCAACGCATGAAACATGCAGACACATATGCACATGCATATTTCAGACACCCAGTGACCAGGGAGATGACCATTCAGTCAACCTGCACGTCATAGATACTAATGACTTACAGACGCATACTGTACTTCACTCTCTTCCAAATAGAGGTTTTGGATATTCCTGCTTCCGTTTTTTTTCCAAGATATTCTTTATTTCCTTTGAGACATAAAGAGGAAGAAGGAGATTTGAAAGAAAAAGCACTAAACTCTGTTATTGCCATCTCTCTCATGTACTGCACACTCACACACACACATACACATTGTTTGTGCTATGCGTTGGGGTGGGGAAGTGGTAGAGGAATTCCCTGCTTTGGGAATTGCGGTACAATGCGAACTCTGCGCCGTGATCAGCTCCGAAAGCCGTCGACGTGGAGACGTGACCCACCCAGACATTAAGCACCAGCAGTTGTGTCCATGAGGTGAGGAGTCAGCCATGGTGTCGTGCGGATAAAGCTTCCGAAAGAAAACAATCGAACAATTGAGACATGCAGCAAAAGGGTGGAGAAAGACGAACAGCCATCATCCTCATCACTTTTCATCCATTTAGTAAGCATCATTCCTTGCTCCAAAGTGTACAATAACACAAGTTCAGGCATTAGGAGCATTCTGTAGTAAACACACTCACACACACTCAGATAGGAACAAGTATGAATGGTCCCTTAAATTATTGTCTAGAAACCTTGTCTATTAATATTTGTTGTGAAACTGGTCTGTGTGTGCGTTCATCCTAGTTACCATGTTTTCACATGGGAAAGTCTCCCAGCTGTGGAAGGGCTGTATAAGTACGCTGAAGGAACTGATCAGGGCGTTCCTCTATAGTGTGTGTGTGTGTGTGTGTGTGTGTGTGTGTGTGTGTGTGTGTGTGTGTGTGTGTGTAGCGGGAACGATCATCCAGAGGATATCCTCAATCAAGGCCAGAGAGTGCACTCTGAACAAGCTCGCTGACAGAAACATAGACCCTCATACACACACACACACGCACACACACACACACACACACACACAGCTGAGCCTACTAACAACCTTGGGGACATAATGCAAGACACACACAGACACATCTTTGAACACTTTCACACCACTATAAACCTCTTTCACCCTCACAAACTTTTGCACCTGAGCATGTAAATTAATACATGCTCAAGGAGTGAGTGAGAAGGTCAATAATATAACATTGTTATCCTTGAACACATTTTCATAATACATGATATGTATCACAGCATTTATAGAGCATTCTCAAATATAAAAAAAAAAAGACCTATTTTTATTTTTATTAAGTAAAACACTAACATTGATTTAGTGGAACTGGAACATGAATTAAAAAAGGAAGAAATGATTTACCAACTAAAGTAAACTAGCAGATAGTTATACAGAACGATCACCTTGAAATAAGTGAAATCAAAGACTGGAAATTTTCCCTCACATGAAAATGATTTAGTAGACTATACCAATGTTGTTGTTGTTGTTGTTGCCCCTGACTCTAGTGGACATAGCTTTATAGAAGTTTGCAGGCTTCAATGTACTTTGCTACATTTATTGGGTCAGTCCAAAGTGCTGCTGTGTTTATGGAGAGTATGAAGGTTTGGACAATGTTTGAATATGTGGGTGATTGTTTCGGTGGAGGTTTGACAGAATCTGCAGGTGCTGGGGTTCTTGGGGTTGATCCTGTTTTTGTAATTATTGAGAAGCTGGCTATATCCGGATTGGAGTTGGGTGAGAATGGTGTGGGTTCTGCATATGAGAGACGTTTCGTCAGCCAGTGTGGGTGGGGTTGTTTTGAAAAATTTTCTGGGGCTGAGTGATTTGATGGTTTGATGAGTTGATGACGGTGTAGTTCATGCTGATGGTGTTGATGTTGGTGGCATTGTTTGTGGGTTTGTATTATGATGATGATGAAAATAATTTACTTTGTACTAAAGTATCAAACGTATCTGGGTAATGTAAAGAAAGAAAAGAAAAAAAGGAAACACACACACACACACACACACACACACACACACACACACACACACACACACACACACACACACACACAC
>JAQQZR010000039.1:7984169-8012269 GCA_030068235.1 Notoglanidium macrostoma | reverse complement strand
CACACACACACACACACACACACACACACACACACACACACACACACACACACACACACGCGCACACACACACACACGAAAGCAGCTACTCACTCAAAGATAACACCGCTTTTAAAGAAACAGTTATTTTACTTAAATATTTTTAGATAATTAATTGAAGTAATCAAGAACATTCAGAAAAATATATATATATAATTAGTATTTAGTAGAAATTTTTTGTAGTGAGCCTCAAAGTAGTGATTTGTGAACTACAAAATACCTGTTTATTTTTTTCCTGAACAGATCAGACTGATCAGACAGCCAGATGGTGACATTTGAATCCTGCAAATTTATAAGTACTCTGTAATCTATGAGTAGCAAATAAAGATATTAGATTTTATAAGTATTTGTTTTCAAAACTTTCATAGATTTCCATATCACATAACTACTTAAAAAGTATTCTGAATTCTTGAAACAACCGCAAATATGTAACTACAAAGCTAACATAACTAACAAATGTATTCAGAGAATCTAATCAAATAATTCACTGCCATGATAATGCTAATGTCCTCCATGAAAGCCAATTCAGTTAAGCGTCCTGTGTTAAGTTTACCTTAATTTTCCTTCTTAAACACACAGACACACACACACACACACACACACACACACACACACACACACCATAATTAGTTTAATTAACTTCACCCTTGAGTCTCTGAGTGCATTTCTTCATTTTTTAACAACATCACCCACCAACACTCCCTCTCTTTGTTTTCCTGTCTTCCTTTCCATCTCACTCTGCCTCACTCTCCTTGTCCCGTTCCTGTGGTCTCTCCCTCGGTCTCTCTGTGTCCGTCTCTTGTTCTCGCTCGCAGACCATAGCTGGACACCCTGTGCCAAAGCAGCAGAGGATTTCTCTAAATGTCTTTCTCATCTCTAGGCTGCGGAAGGCATAGATGATGGGGTCGATGACTGAGTTGCACATGATGAGCACCAGATAGGTGGTGAAGTGCGACATGTAACACAGGCAGAGTGGGTGGCGTGGGCATGCCACAAGGAGGATGAGGTGGAGGAAGAAAGGTGCCCAGCAACACACAAACACCCCTAAGAGGATGCTGATAGTCACCGCTCCCTTCAAGCAGCTGCGTTGCCGTGGCGCCGGTTCACCAGCCGCAACAGCTGCAGCTGGTAATGCGGCGATGCGCTGGACATGGAGTCTGGCAAGCAAAAACATGTGAACATAGAGTGTTGCCATCAGTGCCAGCATTGCAAAGAACATCGTAATTAGACAAATGATGACCATCTTGCTCTCGGAGTATATGATGAAGACAATACCGCAGATGATGCAGGTGAGCCAAATGGTGCCGATGGCACTTAATGCACGTCGTGCAGTTACAATACTGTGGTAGCGTAGAGCGTAGAATATAGTGACATAGCGGTCAACGGCGATGGCCAGGAGGTTACAAATGGATGCTACCAGAGAGATACAAATCATGGAATCGAAAATATTATCCATCAAACGCACAAAATAGTCACTGAGTTTGAGCAGATTGTTCCTAAGAATGGCAATCACAATCGTTTCCAGCGAATTGGAGACACTCACGAGCATATCCGCTGCCGCCAGGCTGCAGAGGAAGAAGTACATGGGTGAATGGAGGTTCTTGTTTTTCATCACTGCAGAAATGACCAGGATGTTCTCCAGCAGGCTGATGATCCCAAGAGCTAGGAAAACTTCAGCCTGGATCTGAACCTGCTGGCACAGTGCCCCTGATGGAGGAGGAGCAGCACTGCCATTAAACAGCCACAGCGATGTGCTCCCATTCTCATATTCTGCTTCTTCCGTGAGGTTGATCAGAGAGCTGTCCTGCAGAAGCATGCGATGGTAAGATCCGTTCATGAGTATCCACAGAAAATGGGGTGGAAAAATGAAGAAAATGAAAGATACTGGGGTAGAAGAAGAGAGGTTTAAATTATTAAGAAGAGATGTTGAGAGAAGAAGGGTTGGTGGAAAAAAAACAGGAAGATTAAGCAAGAGGTTGAACTCAGGTGACAGAATTGAATAGTAAAAAAGAAGAAAAAGTATGAAGTAAATGTGCATGAATGAGATCAGATAATGGTACATAAATTAGTTAAAAGTCCTCTTGTGCTGTTGTCTGACACGATGATGCTCAGAGCAAACTGACTCACTGCCTGATTCTCCTACTCGCACTGCCTCCACCTGATGTTCTCTCTCTCTCCCTGTCTGCGTGTGCATGGACGTGTCTGTGCATGTGTGTGCTTGAATCTGTGTATACACTTCAGAAGAAAAGCAAAGTGTCTGTCCTTGGTTCTGTGTGTGTGTGTGATTGTGTGCACGTGTGTGTGTGGTTCAGGGTGTGCAAAAAAGTAAGGTTGAAAGATGAATGACACAGGCATATTATTTAATGCTTATTTAATAAATCTCACAGGATGAAGTCAGGACACTTTAAACATGGTAGAGATTATGAGTCAGATTTCAATGAATGGGCACACACACACAGACACAGAGAGTCAAAACCTCTGCAAATTACTGCTGCAAATTACTTACACCATTAATTCTGTGCCACGAAAGAAAACCCAAAAATTCAGTCTGATTTGAATGATTTGAACCTTTTCACCTATACATACACACGTACGTACATATTTTGAGTCTGATTTTGTTGATATTCAGTATAAGATTATATGATTAGTAGGATTATGCTGGCATATTTTGATCCATTAAAAACAGAAGCTTAAAAAAAACCATTAAGTGAAATATTTTGTTTTTGAAAAATTTTGATTTTTGAAAAAATTCTTTTGAATTTAACATTGAACAAAAGTATCAAAATTATTTCTTCTTTCCTTAGGAAGTCAGCAGAGCTGTGGCATTTAAAATGAACTAAACCCATTGGAAATGTTCTGCCAAAATGCTCATAAAAATGCTTAAAAAATTTGAGACAGGACACAAATTAGGTTAAAGTGCAATTTAAAAGTTCAGTAATAAATATAATATTATTTAAGAAAGTTAAACTCTATAAAAGAAAACAGATAAAAAGGAACACATTAAATGTACACTAATTTCTCTGCAAACTAAAATCACAGGCTTAACTGTAAGTTTGATAGAACAGGAAAGCTGTCAGTCCTGATTTAAAAAGTGTTTTTCTAATAGATAGTAAAGTTGTTCAGGGTGGCTGAGGTCAAGCCTCTGTGCAGGCCACTCGAGCTGTTCCACTCCAACATCAGTAAACCAAGTCTTCATGGACTATTTGGACATTTTGGTTCCAAGTCTTTTTGGAAGCACAGAATTGTATAGGATATCTTCGTGTGCTGTATACACACGCACGCATGACAGTTTCCCTTCACTCTAACTAAAAGACCCAGTGAAGGGAAACTGTTGGGAAAGTGTAAAGACATCCTATACAATTATGTGCTTCGAACACTGGGAAGACCCACATATGGGTGAGATGGTCAGGTGTCGACATACTTTTGGCCACATACGTAGTGTAACTAATGCACCTACTAGCCTTTGTCTTTTTTTTTTTTTGTGAGGTGGGGAAAAAAACAGAGAAATCTCACACCAAAACAGGGAAAACATGTGGAACTGAATATAGACAGTAACCTTAGCTCTTTTTGAACTGGGACCCTGGAGCAATGCTACTCTCTTGTCCAGTAACAAAAGGTAACTTATAATAATTTTAGAGATTTCAGAAAGATGTTAAGCCAAATATTTAAATTTCATCACATAGGACAGAAACAGACACTGGGATTTGCCCAGCATGAACAACTCCTGAGTCCCAAATATGGAAAAGAAATGTAATCATTCAATCAATCAATTAAAAAAAAAGTTTTGTTTTTCTTTTGAAGGCAATGTCTAAACTGTTGAAACAACAGGAATATTTGGTTCTGCAGTGTTTGCATGCATACCACCTGGTTATTGATCATGTATTGACGTGTATTTCACACCTCAAAGGACTATGGTCCCAGTGTCAGTGCTTAAATCTCTAAACCAACACTTACACTCCAGTGCATAATTCTTCATCAATCATCCTAATTCCTGTTGACCATCTTCACAGAAATCACATCTGAAAAAGAAACAGTTCAGCTGTCGAAGACAGGAAAAAACTCCAAGCCTGTCAGGTTTGATAAAGCATTGGTTTGGCCAATGCTCACCCAACCCAGCTGTAGTAACTTGTGGGGAATGGCATTACATAATGTGCTTTTTTGTACATTCATCAGAACAAGTATATGATGTGTCAGTAGAGCTGTGGCATTTAAAATGGACTGAATCTGACTTGAACTCTACTAAGGAGTAAGGAGAGGACAGGGGCAAAAGTTACAATACTATGTCAAGACAATTTGTATCAAAGACCACTTTGTCAAAAAAAAAAAAAAAGCAAAATAAAGCCACTTTATCACAGCCCTAGTTTCACACTTGTGGCACATTTTCCAATCAGTTATATAAATAACATGAAAGAAGGGAGGCACAGTGGTGCAGTGCATGGAATTGCTGCCTCAGAGCTCCAGGGTCTCCAGTTCAATCATGAGCTCGGGTGGCTGAGTGGAGTTTTACATGTTCTCCCAATATTTGTATGGGTTTCTGTAGTTCTGTCGTTTCTTTGCTAAATTTCCCATAGGTGAATGTGTGTGTACATGGCACGCTGCAATATACTGAAGTCCCATCTGGGGTTAATTCTCCTTCTGTGAACCAAGTGTTACAAGGATTAACTCTAGCATCAAAAGAGTCAAATCCTTCTTTTCATTAGTTGAGTTGTGATTCTGATGTTTTTCAAGTATTTTAAGTAAAACACATGATGCGCTACCTCCAAGCAGTCATCCTGAGGAAGAACAACTCCAGCACCAACATCACTAGCATCAGTAATTATTTTCAAAGGCTGGTGAGCCAGCTAGGAGAGGTTGTGGGTTCATATCCCAGATATGCCCCCATTATGTTTTATGCAACGTAAAAGAGACAAGACACAAAATTTAAATAACCAGTTGTTTACTTGGTATAAATAACTTCTTGGTGTAGGTGTATGTATGTGGGTGTGGCTAAATCTTTTTATAGGTGCCTAGGCAAGTTCAAGAAGTGTCAGGTGACTCCACATCTGGACATTAACATGATATTACCCTTTTTGAGTAGAGAATATTGACATAAGTGATATGAAAGATTATGTATTTACCTTCAATTTACCTAATATTTAACTTGGTCATTTATTTATTGAGGAAAATGATCTAATATTACCTGTCTGTGAGTGGCAAACCTATGCAAACCTTTGAATGGCTTGAAGGAATTTTAGCCCATTCGCCCATACAGAAGAGCTTCTGCACAATATTTCTATTAAGGTCATTAAGACTTGTTTAATTGGGTTCTCTTTTTTGGGCTTATGTAATGTTGCTTATGGTCATATTTCTGCAGAAATATAGAAAATTATAAAGGTTCCACAAACATTCAAGCATTACTGTATCTGAAATAATCAAGATAGGCCAATATAGTAGAGCATATTGTCCTCATGGCACTGGAGTGACTTAGAACCATCGGGGTGCTATTTTTACCATTTTGGTGAGATTACAGTAAGAACATTTCCATTCCATTTGTATGCAGAATAAAATAAGCAGCCAACAACAAGCATCTCAGACGTACTAAGCTTCAAAGGGAGCTGTGATTGCAATCTGCAAATCTTCAAAGTGAAAGTTGGTTGCAGTAAGAACCCAATATGACCCTGATTCAAACCACACATACATGCATTGTGGGTAGCAGGCAGCATTATGTGGTGAGGTGCAAACCTCACCTCAGGTTCATTTAGGCTTTACTGTAATTATTTCCACCCTAATCATTTTAATAGGCTTTTCAGGAATGCTCAATACAAATATATTTGTCACATCAGCCCTAGAGTCTGCTCCAGACTCCATTTTCCAAAATCCTTCACAGCATACAAACATGGCTGCCTCAGACTACAGATGCCGACAAAACATTCGCACAAGTTCACCTGATTAATAAAGACTTACAGGTGCTTCTTATTCCAGCCCTTTAGCACACAATATAAAGGGACTCTAGCTCATACTTACAGTTTGTGAAGTAATTGCTCAGTAGCGCATAGTTGATGTTGTCAAGCCTTTTGTTTATAGCGCATAATTTTTTGGTTTCTTCATTTGACCTAGTTTCCCAGTTTTTGTCTTTTGACATTGCCTGCTCTGTGCTGTTTCATTTCACTCAATTGAGATTTATTTGCCTGAGTTTATTAATAAACTGTTTAACTGCAAATTGCATCCAACTACTAAGTCTCTGTGACAATATTTCTATAGACTAAACTCACAAATTCACCTTACACTTCCAGCACAGCTGTTTTTTTTCTTTCTTTCTTTTTTTGCAGACATCAGATTATTCTAACCATGCTCATTTCATGTTTCACCTTATTAAACAGATCATCTAATTCTTGAGAAAGCTATAATTTATTTAAAATTAAGACACCTGACTTTTAAAGTATTAGAAAGAGCATTCTAACTCTATCTGGCATCACCAAGCAACTAAAGCAACATGAAGCAAAGGATATAAAAATAATTAATGCAGGAAAAATTGTTTCTTTTTTTTTTCATTTATTTATTTTTTGCCGCTGCAGCCTTCTCAGCTACAAGCACGGCTGTGTATGCACACACACTCACATTCATTCTCTCTCACACACACTGATACCTTGCTATTAACAGGTAATTCCAGTTGGTTTTCAAGGAGAAGCTGAGCTTCGAAATGTGTGCCTCTGTACCTTAACCTAACACACACTCAAGGTCTGTGTTTATACACCCCCACCCTCCAAGGCAGCATTAATTATTAATTAGAGCAAAGGTTAAAGTGTAGGTTCTTTGTAGCTCTTTTTTGTTCAGTTTCTGGCAGCATTTAATGGCTCCTAATTACCATTAAAAATACCATAACAATTCTTACTTATGTTACTGACAAGTCAGGTGTTGTGACTCAAAATGCATCAAAAGCTTCACAAATTCCAATGGGTGATTAGCAGAAGGTCACAGAAAAAAAAAAAAATCAAAAACAGTATGTAAAATGAATGACAGTGCTTTTACCCAGAGAAGCATTCTTACATACACACACAGATACTGTGGTTGTGGACAAATACTGATACAAATACAAAAACCAAATACTGCGGTTGTGGACAAAATCTTAGAATGTCTCTAGCCTCTAACTTGATACCCACATGAATTTAGGACACCAAAATCACACTATTGCATTCAGTTTCAGAGTTTACTGTATTTATTTTGGAAGAGGTTAATGCTGGAGATCAGATCCCAATAGGCTTATTATTTCCTTTAATAGTATTCAATACATAAATTTGCAATACAAGAAATAGATTGCACTCAAAATGTTTTTGTATTGTGACAACACAACCAATTCTATAGAATATTATAAAATCTTAGGTTAATCCAAATGTTGTTATTTAATGTATGTAACAAATGCATAGTGCTATGGTTAAATGATCAACAAAACAACAAAAGATATAATTAGAACTTATTAATTAACATGAAAATGACACAAATCTAACTCATTTGAAGGCTGAGAAAATGGCATTTGGGAATTTGAAGGTTACATATGTATAGTGTACTCTACTTTATGTACAATTTTGTATACTATAAATTCAATTTATAATGGATTATTATAATTATATTCGCTATTAATTGTTTTTGTATGGATTTTTCCTATAACCAAACACAACTGGGATGCTGCTTCTGGAGACCCCCTCTTCAAACAAATAGCAAAATCTATTATATACTTTGGACTCCACGTTTATCCAAATTAAAGTGAATTAATCAAACTCAACTGTACTCTACTATTGCAAGAAATAAAATACAATATGGAAAGGTGGCATACATTACCATTATCTTAAATTGGTTAAATTTCAACCATTAAAATGAACATCCTCCCCAAAATAAACTTTGCCGTGACCCCTATCACCCCACCTTCAGGCTGGTTCTCCTCTCTTAATAGTGCAGTCACTGAATTCTACTGGAGCAAACAAAAACCATTAATCAATCTATCTACCCTCCAAAAGCTTAAACAATATGGACGACTTGGGCCCCCAAATTTCTTCTACTATTTCCTCTATTTTACTATTTTACTGTACATCAGCCACTGGACAAATAACACCAGTTCACCTTGGCTAGAAATCAAAAACAGCTTAGTTCATTCAATGAGCATCAAAAATCTTCCATTTATAGATTAATCCATAAAAACCCACATATTAGAAACACGCAGATGCTAGTAAGTCAAAGTAAATTCTCCATTAGAGCTTTTCATCATCTATTCATAATCAAATATGGCATAACCCCATGTTTTTAATCAATAACAAACCCTTTCTTTGCTCAACCTGGATTGGATTTGGAGAGGAGTAACTAGCCTGGGACAGTTACTCAATGACATTCAACCACATGACCTTCAACTATATGCAAAGTAATAATAATAATAATAATAATAATAATAATAATAATAACATAACGAACCACCAATATATCCAGTTAAAAGATGTCATAAAGAAGAACATCAACCTAGAAAGTTAACTAATCACACCCCCATCCCCTATTTAAAGTTACAATCACTTAAACTTCAAAAATTTTATTCCAAATATACAAACTCCTTGCATCTGATGGCAGAACAACATCAACCCATACAGACAAATGGGCCCCAGACATAAATAACCTACCAACAGATATCTATCGGCAAAGCATATGCAATAACACATTTTCTATTAAATGAAATTCCAAAACCCAATTAACACAGTATAAAATCCTTCCTAAAGCCTACCTTATGGGCTTTAGCCAAAGTAATACATGTTCTTATTGCCGAACCTCAACAGATGATTACGTTCATGCCCTCTGGCTCTCCCTACACCTCCAAAACTTTTGGTTTGAAGGTAATGAGCAGACTATCTGAGATCCTTAGCCTCAGCATTCGTTTATACCTATTCCACCATTGCATTAATTGGCAGTGTCTCCACATTACATACACTCAAACATCCCAAACCATTCAAATTAATATCATTAACCATTGCCAAAAAGAAATATACACTGAACTAAAAAGACAGAACCAAGGTATCCATAACCCACTGGCATAGCCTACTAACAGACCATTCAAATCTAGAAAATCTTAATATATATTTGAAAAACAACCTGAAATCCTAGGAAAATACCTGGTGCCCCTTTCTACTATACCTTCAACACTGATTCCTCTTTCCACAAATGACCCCAATATAATTATAAGCTGTTAAGTGCACTTCATAACAACATGGTGGAGCAGAAACATCAGTGACATAAATTGTCGTGACATAAATTGTGTTTTAATATCATTTGCTTGTGGGAATCTGAGGAACAGTGGAAGCATGTTCATAACAGCTTTGTTTTGTCAGGCATTAAGCAGGAAGCTATTTGATAGCAAGCTATTTGGTTCAATTAACTTGTAAAGATTTTAATTTTTCTATTTTTCTGACCCAGTAGCACTGATAAATGATTGTATATTCTTGTATATAATTGTGGTGGTAATTGGATTAAGTTACTGACTACACTTTTAATAGGTAATTATTAATTGTATTCCAATACATTTTTAAAGTAACCCTCCCAACCCTGTGTTTGTTCTATCAGCCTATCTATCAGTTCTGTTCTGTTCTGTTCTATCAGTTTGTCTGGTCTTGTCTGTTCTGCCCCATCAAGTCTTATCTGTCTTTTTATGTCTTGTTTTCCTCATCCTTTAAATGTAAATACATATACAGAGTCAGCCAAAAAATGTATACATATTTCAGGAAAATAAATATTTGTATATATGTTTTAATACTAAATTTATTCAGACATCACGAGATTAATACAAGTCACCTTTGTCCTCTACAATTACAAGGCCGTTAGCTTCCAGACATTTATGTGTTGAAGTGTTCCTGAAGTGTGTATACATTTTTTGGCGGACTCTGTATACAAAGAATGATGTGTTTTTTTTATTCCTATTATGCATTGTTGTACTGTACTTCATACTGTATAATTCTATACAAGAAAAAAAATGCATAAGGCAATCCAAATTGAGCTCAGGTGCCTCATGTTTGCTTTAATTATCCTGAGATGTAACTTACTAGTATTAGGCAAATAAATAAGCAAATCGGTATACTTCCTCCAGAGTATTTCTGAAGGGATCCAACCTGTCGATATGGAACAAAAAGTAAGGAGAGCGTATCATTTATAGACAATGGCTTCAAACATGTTCTCAATAACTAAAACATTTTTAACACAAATCATTATTTAATCTTAAGGGATGTTAAATTACATTTGTATGTGCTATATGGGGTTAATGCTTTTGGAATTAAGATTAAATAATGATCAATAATAATAATAGGCTATTTTTTTGTTACAAACTATGAAAGTGCTGTATTGAGTGACTTTTATTTAATGAAATGTTTTTCCTTCATAAAAGCTAAGTAAAACGCAAGGTCATCCTTGGTGAGCCCCAGGCAGTTCACATTTTTTCCATTCTATAGCCCGTGATTATCGGGATGGTTCAAAGACTGAATTGAACAGCAATGTGAATTGCTCTGGGCTGTAGAGGACACTTTTTGATTGAAAAGATCTCTCTTCTCATGCAATCTAAGTTTTTGGTTTAGTGTGTATTTGTGATAGTCATACATTTTATGGCAATTCTCTAAATGACAAGTACTGATCAAGACAAATACACAGTGTGTGGTGTGTGATATGTGCAACTCATGGCAGCCCTGTGCTCTGTTCACTACTAATAATCTCAAGGCTATAGATTAGTGTTAAATATTGGGTGTGAATAAGAGTTAAGCATTAGACATTATTATTCTTCTGACATCTTCAATCATAATAATTTCTTCTGCCACTCATAGCCATTAAAGAAGTACATCCCACAGTTGTATTATAATGTAGCATTATGATCCTTTTATAATCCTACATACTTTTGTTATATACAAGCTTGATTCAAGAAAGAAATTTCACCAAATTCTGCAAGTTTCTCCAGCCCTGAAAAGAAATGCAGTTGTTTATTCTTGCATTGGCTCTTACACAGCTCTGTTCCTTCCTGGATGCATTATTTTCTGCAGCATTCTTCATTTTCTCAGGCCATACACATATGAAATAACACACAGAACTACCTCATTGCATAAAAATTTCTTGATTGATTAATATAAGGCGGCACGGTGGTGCAGTGGTTAGCACTGTCGCCTCACAGCAAGAAGGTCCTGGGTTCGATCCCCTTCAGGGTGCCAGAAAGCCAGGGTGCCTTTCTGTGCGGAGTTTGCTTGTTCTCCCCGTGCACGCGTGGGTTTCCTCCCACAGTCCAAAGACATGCAGATTAGGTTAACTGGCTACTCTAAATTGCCCATAGATTCGAGAATTCGAGCATGTGTGGCTGTTTGTCTGTGTTGGCCCTGTGGTGGACGGGCGACCTGCCCAGGGTGTACCCCACCTCTCGCCCGAAGATGCTGGGATTGGCTCCAGCTTCCCCGCGACCCAGATGGATAAAGCAGTATAGATAATGGATGGATGCATGGATGGTTAATATAAAGTCAGACTGTATTGAAATATTTTGTGTCTGACCACAGATGCCAGGACAATCGGGATTTTTTCCCCAGAGAACCTACTGTGTATTTGTGAAAGCTATCATGTTGGTTTTGTCAAAGTACTCATTAAAAATCAGTTTGATATGATAAAAGTCAAAGTCAAGGAATTTCAATTGCAGAACTACTTCACATAAAGTACTTCTAGATCATGCCACTAACAAGAAACAACCCAGAAAAGTAGGAAACATCAGCAAAAGTTACTAATTTGTATCAAAAGATGGTGCTGTTTGAGAATATTAAAGTGTTGCTGCATGTCCTAATTGCATTTCTATTAAGACTAGTTCACAAGCATTGTTTTCTATCTATGTGCAATTTAGATGCAAACCTTTAACCACATACTTGACATTTAAATAAAAAGACGTCTCCGCTCCCTTCAGTTTATTTGTTCTCCTTCACATAACTCATGCAAGATGACATCTTGTGTAGGTACCAACATTTACCCTGTGACTGTGGTATTTAAAGAAAATGTCATGGTCTTGAGTGCCAGGCCCAGTATGGGCAGTGTTGTAGATAAAAAAGAAAAAGAAAGAAAAAAAGAAGCTCAATCCATAATTCATGCTCAAAAACCTACAATCATAAGTTATATATAATTTGCAGGTTCAGTCCAAGGGGAATTGTAACTAGTCTTAGGTCCCTTCTGTATGATGTGGAATGTGATCAAAGGCTCTGGTTTTGAGCAACATTTCAACATAGTTTGCATTCTTTTATTGATTTTATATGCCTTAAATTGCCTTACTTCTACGCAATGTAGATATATTATGATTATAGAGCAAAATACACCAATTAGCCATGACATTAAAACGACCTGCCTAATATTGTGTCGGTCCCCCTTGTGCTGCCAAAACAGCTCTGACCCATTGATGCATGGACTCTACATGACTTCTTTAAGTGTGCTGTTGTAGCTAACACCAAGATGTTAGCAGCAGGCCTTTAAGTCCTGTAAGTTGTGAAGTGGGGTGTCCATGGATAAGATTTGTTTGTCCAGAACATCTCATACATGCTCATGCTCAATTGACACACCTGTTCAATTTGAAGTCATCACCCTGATATCTTTGTCGTGTTCTTCAAACCATTCCTGAACAAGTTGAGTAGTATGGCAGGGAGCACACAGGATGTTTTCTTATCCTGTTGAAAGAGACTACTCCCATTAGGAAGTACTATGGCCATGAAGAGGTCTGCAACAATGCAAAATGCAACAAGGTAACGTCCACATGAATGCCAGAACCCAAGGTTTCCCAGCAGAACATTGCCCAGAGCGTAACACTGCCTCTGCAGGGTTGCCTTCTTCCCATAGTGCATCTGGATGCCATTTCTTCCCCAAGCTCATTGATGCTCAGGCTCAGTGATGCACATGCACCTGACCATCCATATGATGTAACTGAAAACATGATTCATCAGACCAGGCCAACTCCTTCCATTACTTCATGGTACAGTTCTGATGCTCACACGCACATTGTAGGCAGAGATTCACTGAAACTGGACAGTTGAAGACTGGAACTAGACCAGGTGATTTTTTTTTCTAGTCTTAAACTGTCCAGATTAGGTGGGCCTGTGCCCATGAAAGTCCAAAGTTTCTGTTCTTGACTGAGAGGAGGGGAACTCAATCTGGTCTTCTGCTGTTGTAGCCCAACCTCAAGGTTCAATGTTTTGTGCATGCTGAGATGCTTTTCCGCTCACATCAGTTGTAAAGAGTGATTATTTGAATTATCATATCCTTCCTGGTAGCTCAAACAAATTGTCATAGAGATGAGACAAATTTTGACTTCATTCTGATGTTTGATGTGAAAATTACATGATGCTCTTGACTTCTACTGTATCTGCATGATTTTATGCATTGTGCTGCTGCCTCGTGATTGGCTGATTAGAGAACTGTATAAATGTACAGATGTTTCTAATACAGTGGACAGTGAGTGTATCTCAATATATGTAGGTTTTCCCAAATGGATTTCCCATACACATATTATGTTCTTCAAGATATTGTAATATAGTAATAATGAATGTGCTCTGTGAGCGTAAAAGCCCACTTTTGTTTTTCATGTCAAATAAATGATGTGTAATGTATCAAACACACTGCTGGAACCCTATATATAGGCCATGATTAAATTAAAATCATACATAATAATGCGCACTGGGGTTAGATTTTATATATTATACATTCTGTTGTTAATATACTTACCCATAAAATCCATGATATGTATGAAATGCAGATTATAAACCTGCTTATCACTATGAGCCATATACAGTATTCTCCCATATATGCAAAGTAGCAATTATCTGTTTATTCCAAAAGTACAATATATCATCAATGTACTATGCAGTATATATTGTCATAAACACATTTCTTTTTATTTTTCAATTTTACATTTTACTGACACATTTCATCTGACATCTTACAGTGTGCGTCTCAGTTTCCCTTAAAATCACAGCAATACCGTAAAACAGAAAGAAAAGCTTGATAATGATGAATAGGTTGAAAGGTAATATATGTTCTTCTCTTTCTTTTTGTCTTCTTTTATCAGAATTCTTTTTTATGAACAGTATGTCAAAGTAGTTAACAGCTTTTACATACCACAGAAAAGCAGAGCAGTGGAATTGTCAGGCTATACTTCATACGGAGATAATGTGTGATAGAAAAGCTGAGTAATAAAAAGACTAAAAAAATTCACTTAAGTGCATCTCTGCATTAAAGAACAACACACTGAGAAAGACAGAATGTATGCTGACTTGCAGCTACCCAAAATTACAGTAATGGTCATGAAGAAGCAAAAAAAAAAAACTTTGAAAAAAATCATGGAAATAAAGAGGGTTTAAAAAAAACGTTCATTTCTTCAAGATTTTGAAAAGATCTGGATTTATGTGCATATAATTTACAGAACTGGTTTTAGGATAATGATTGCCTAGGGGTTCTCAACAGTATCTTTTATTTAGAAGATGACCATACTTAGCCTGCACCTGCAAAAGCATTGCTCGGACTTGTGATTACATGAGTACAGCTGTATTCTTTGTTCTGTTTTGCTGTTTGTTTGTGTTTTTACTTTTTTGACCTGGAGCTCAAGCCACTGATTATTAGCAACATGCATTTTCACCGTCTTCTTTTATTAAACTCTGATCTTTTACTGGGATGTGTGGAGATGTTCATCAATTAAAGATTACCTTTTATATAAATATTACCTTTTCCTGTAACTATGCATCTACATGATACCATTGTTGAAGTAGTGTTTCTTAAAGAAATGTTTCCTTCAGAATGATCTTTTTCTGAATAATCATGTAATAAATATATATTACCACGGTTCATTGGTAAAAGCAACACCTGGGCACATTTAAATTCAAATGTTATTGGTCACATACACAATCATACATGGTACAACATGCAGTGAAATGTTTCCTCTGCATTTAAGCAGTGCATCCAAGCAGTGAACACATACCTGGAGCAGTGGGCAGCAGTTTTTGGGGTTAGGTGCCTTGCTCAAGGGCACTTCAGTCATGGATGTTCATTCACATTTCTTCCTGGTGGTCCAGGGAATCGAACCAGTGACCTTTTGGTCCCAAACCCTCTTCGCTAGCCTTTAGACCACACCTGACCCAAATTTACTTTTAGGATAAGAGAGTATGTGTGTGATTAAGATTATTTTTCAGACTCAAAGCTCTACCTGACTCAGCAACCATCTCTCTCTGTTCTTTTGTGTCACAAGTGCACGCTTGGAGAATGAGCAAATAGACCCAGAGTCATGTTTAAACTCAGTCTGACTTTACTACAGAAAATCTAGAGGTATTTATACATAAAAATGCATATGTGAGGGTACATTTCCATGGTTTATGGATAAACAAATAAAACACTTATGTAAGATGAATCATGACAGTTAAGCAGTTTCACTTGCATAAGGCATAGTGAGTAAGAAATAAACAAAACTAAGATGGAAGAAACATAACTAAGTATGTCATGTTCTCAAGATACCTTATCCTGTATTAGGTCAGAGTACACTTATGTCATTCAGGACAAAGGTCTTTGAGGAGACATAAGACAATGACTCTGAAATAGAAAAGAACAGAAAATGTCCCAAAAGGAGAAGAACAAGAGTTTGATATTACAGTGTGTTCATGTGAAGAGGCTAGAGAAAAGTAGCTCATAATCACAATTCATTTCTTGAGTGTTTTTTTTATTTATTTATTTAATGACAAATATTTAAATGAACAGTAACAAATATATTTCACAATTTTAAAGAATAGTAAACTATAACCAAATTAAGCATATTTTTTTTACTTTATATATATTTTATATTTTTTGTTATATTATACAATCATGGGCAAGAAAGGGGGGTCAAAACCAAAGTTCGAAACTTTAAGCTGTTAAGGGTCTCAAAAGTAAATAAATGGCCAGGAAGAAAAAAAAACAGTTATAAAACAAATAGATAAAGTAACTTAGTATGGGACAGCTTTTCCTTTGATTTCCCTAAATCTTTTGTGGGTAAACTTGTGGACAGCTTTTTACGGAAAGATGAGTCAATGCTTTTCTACACAATGCTTCAAACACAAGATATATTGGAAACTGTTGAACACCCAGACATGTAATAATTTGAATTTTCTATTAAACATTTAAATCTTTTCATGATTATTATCCTTGCATACAAGAAAACTATGTAAGTAAATTTCCCTGTTTCCAGCTTTTACCCCCAACAGTTCACTTTCAGCAATGAGAACTGATTAACACATGGTGGCACAGGTCTGAGGAGTGCATTCTTTTAGTTCTTGCTAATTTTCTGACCAATGATTTGATGTTAAGATCATTAAAATATTTGGCAATTTTGGGCTTGACCCTTTTTTTTTGCCCAGGACTTTTGTAGGATGTATTGTGCTTCCCAAGTATACATCAGAACTGATCCACAAAACTGTAAACCACAAAATAAAAACTTTAATCATTTCTATTAATATATTTGTTCTGTGAAAGAAAGTTTCTGAATGCTCTAGCAATAATACACAATAGGGCAGAATCGTTTGGATATGAAACAGTATGATTGAGCAATGGGAATGACCAGTGGCATTGTCAGGATATATTTCAAAATGAGATAATGTGCGATGAACGAAAATGCCGTAACAATAAATGAATAAAAATAGGTGCTTAAGTGCATCTCTACATTTTTTGTTGGTGGTGTTATTTTAAAAGCCTTGTTGGTTTCTCCTTCTTGAAGTCTTGAAGTATCCTGATAACAATACTGATATTGATAGTAAAAATCTTTACTTTTTTTTTAATGGAAAACTGGAACAAAATGTCTGTGGTGTGTCGCAATATTGTATGCTACTGATTTTGTTACATTTTGTTTTTGTTTTGTTTTTTTAAGTGAAGTGAAATAAGAGCAAATAAGACCCAACGCTTCTAAAAAATTGTAACACTTCAGTACTGGTATTGCTGGATTCATTCCTAGCATGCCTGGAGGAGTGTGTACGTACGGTGAGAGTGTGTGGCAACGTGAAAGGGAGGAACCAATTCCTAAGCTATATATTCTTCATAGCCATGTGTTTTCTAGGCTGCTATCTGTGCGTGAAGATCGTATCTCATAAGGATCGGTGCAGACTGTTATTTCAGTTTCGATGCGCCCATCCCTAATTTAAATCCTTTTGACCCAACGGCATGTTCCTCTTATCTCCCCAAGTGCGTATTCTGCAATCCTGCTTTACGAGACACTCTTGGTAAACAGTAGAGAACCATATAGAAAGCTCATGTATATAAATTAACGGCTACTTTTTCGCACTAATCTATGTTTCCAACTCTGAGCCCACTCAAGTGCACCGGCTCGAACCTGTAACCTTTGCGTGCGTGCGTGCGTCCCGACAGCATGTTTCACCACTTATTACGCGCCAGGAGTTAACGAGTAATCCAAGAGTTAATCTTCTCCCACAGTGGTTAAAAAAAAAATCAACAAAGAAAGCGTGATAAAAAGTGGAGAAAGAGCATCGGTGGTGTGCAGACTACGAGGTGTAAAGACTAAGAGGAAAAGGAGGAAAGAGAAAACCCGGCTTTATTGCGTTATGGATCTCTTGAAGTTTGCCAAGAAACTCTGGTGCGTCCGTAAGCAGCTGGTTCTCCTCATCACACCAGGGATACTGCTTCCTCTTCTCTACCTTCTGCCAGAAAAGGTAGGACACAGAATCCTCATGCTCAACCAGCACACACATAATCAGAGCTAGATGCTGTCACAGCTCCGGTATTTAGACCGTTCTGTTTTTTAGTGCACACAGTAGATCACGAGTTGGTACTTGCCGGAGTGACCTTGCAGCTTGCTTTGGGGAGGCGCACAGCCAACGGCACATAATGACAATTGATGGTGAAAACTTAAAAAAAAAAAAAAAACTGGCTATACAGTGGAGTCCAAAAGCCTGACAGCACTACTGGAAATGCTTCTGTTTGGCATGCTTTTTTTACTTTAACGCAAACGCTTTCATTACAAATGATAACCTGCAACAACAATTGAAAAGTAGAAACACGTACATTGCAGAATTTCTTTGTATTTGTTATGTCTTTGTTTTGCTTTAATAACAGTGCGCACTCCAGCTGACACCGACTCCACAAGTTCCTGTAAAATCCGCTGGCCCACTATAGATTAAATCCATCAGGATGTCATGTTAACACGTGCTTCATTAGGAGAGATAAGATCACAGAAAAGCTGACCTTTTGTACAAAACAGTGGTCAATATCCCATATTTGCTTAGGCTACATTTAAATAGCAACCTAGAAATTACACAACATCTGGAATACTGATGAGTCAAGATGTTGCATGTTTATTTTTTGTTTTGTTTTAGAATTTTCAGAATTCTAACAAAAATCAGTTTATTTCCAGTTTATAGTAAGAAAAAATCGCAGATTTTCAAGTTCCAATCATATATACAGCCAGGTCCGTAAGTATTTGCAGAGTGACACAATGTTTGTGACACAATGCCTCTGTACACCACCACAATGGATTTGAAATGAAGCCATCACGATGTGATTGAAGACTTACAGCTTAAATTTACTTTCAATGCAATAACCGTTTAGGAATTACAGCCGTTTTTACATATTCCATCAATTTTCGCAGCCTCAAACGTAATTGGACAAATTGTCACAAACTATACAAACTATATCATCATTCTGGTACAAGTTAATCTTGGTTTCTTCTGTTTATAGTATCTTGTTCCATCATGTTCGGTCTGGCCTTTCTATTCTTGAGTGTTACCAGTGGTTTGCATTTTGAGGTAAACCGTCTGTATTTACATTCATGAAGGCGTCTATCGATTGTAGACTTTGATATGCCTACCTCCTTGAGAGTGTTCCTGACTTGACTAGATGTTGTGAAGGGTTTTTTTGTCACTAATGAAAGAATTTTATGATCGTTCAGTTTAGTTGACTTCCATGATCTTTTTGGTGTTCCTGGGCTTGCCAGTGCATTTCACCTTTTTAAGAATGTACCAAATTGTTGATTAAGGCACTCCTGAAGTTTCTGCTATCTCACGTGCATCGACATGTGAACATCTGAACAATCTGTGTATTGAGATTTCCCATAAAATGCTGCCAAATGCAAATTCAGCACATATAATCAACTCCACCTCTTTCATTTGTCTTGAAATAGTGAGGAAACAGGCCACAATTGATCATGAAACTGCTTATCAGTCAGTTGTCTATCATTTTTGAAAATGGAGGGACTATGGAAAAAATGGCTGTAATTACATTTTGTTACATGCCATGAATTAAAGCTGAAATTCTGCACTTCAGTCACATCTTGATTTCTTCATTTCAAATCCACTGTTGTAGTGTACAGAGCAAAAAATAAAAATGTTTCACTGTCCAAATACTTATGGACCTGGCTCCAGGTACAGAAACATAATCTGTAGTAATACCCTATTTTTAAAAACCCAGCAGAAATCCACTTATAAACAAGGTTTGCTTTATATTTTCAACAAATTAATCATTTTTCCAATTAGACTCTGTTATGTTAGGTCCAGGGAGTCACTGACTGAACCAATCCCTGTTTGAATCTCTTAATGTTTTATTACACTCCATGTGGCTGTAATTTGAAGACAGTATCCCAGGAAGGCAGGTTGATTTCACTGCTGCAGTAATGTTTTTCCATATGATTATATGTCACTGATTTATGGCAGGTCAGGGGTTCAGCATGTGACTAGCTGTACAGTGACATATAAGTATGAGTGACAAGTGAGAATAGTGCATACGATTGCAACCTTTAACACAAACACACACACACACCTTTGATGATGTTTTGCCTGTGTGAAAGACAATAATTGTCAGCATGCATTTTCCCAAAGCTAGGATTCAATATATTTGTGTGATATGAGATATAAATGGTAACTCAAGAGTCAAATTCTTGTTTTGAAGTGAATCTGAGAAGTCATGTGTGGGAGCTCATTCATACTGACTCACACTGTGAAGATATCTCGTGTTCTATTAGTGAAATATAGTGTATCTCAAATGATGCAATGCTTATATGCCAAATGGAGATGCACTGTATATACTGTTCATACATGTTTTTATCCATCATCATTCTTCATGGGTGGTGGCTCAACAGTTAATGCTCTTGTTGCTGAGCAGAAGGTTGGGGGTTTGAGCCCTGAAGCTGCCACTGTTAGGCCCTTAGGTAAGGCTGTCCACATCTACCTCACATAGAAGTAGGCAAAAGACGTAGATAACCAACCAACTGTTCTTCATAGTTGGTATAGTGACTCAAAGCTTCTGAGTTCTTAATGAATTTTTAGGGTTCATCCTGAGCTTGGGTCACTATGTGGAGTTTAGTACATTCTTATGTCCACGTCGGTCTGGTCCTATCTCCTAGGCTTCTTCCCATCTCCCAAAAACATGCCACTAGATGGACTGGATAAACCAAATTGCCCCTAGGTGTAAGTAAGTGCGTGCAAATGAATGTGAGAATGTGTGTGCATGGCACCCTGGTATGGACATGACAATGTCCATCACTGCTGGGTGTCTGCAGTGATTCACTGTTCTGAAGGTGCATATTGAGACTCTTGGTATCTGGAAAATTTCCCTCAAACCAATAGAGGAGGGACCTAATTTGGATAGTTTTGGAAGCCCACTGGGATATACACCATCCATTTAGCAAAGTAAGAGTTGACAGCATACTGTGCTTGTTGAGGCCCAGGCAATGGACCTGGGGTTCTGATAACAGGTCATGGCAGGACCGTGGACCTGCATGCATGCTAAAGGGAAAAACTGAGAAAAACTAGTTAGTGTTTAATGAACTAGGATCACAAACATTTACCGGATATGTAGTTCCATTAAGAAGTTGTAGTTGGATCATGGAGGCAATGCATGCTTAGAGAGAATTATTAAACTCTGTGTGAATTTGACTCAGCATGAGGACAGAAATAGCACATGAGTCCCAAAGTTTGAATAAATAGAATATGTCATCTTAGCTGTAGTTCATGTAATGTAAAACTGTTAAGTGTTGGCTGAGTGAACTTGAAATATATTATTTTTCTTGGCATATATTGTACCTTGAATGTAACTGAAGAAACAAACTTGTGCCTTTTCCAACTTTGTGACGTTTCATGACATTAAATAAACTGTAATCAAAAAGACCTAAAATAAGAATGTGTCATGTAATCTTTGACAAATTGTGGAATGAAACACTTTGAAATGTGATGTTATTAGAAAGTATTCAACTTTGGCCTGCATCACAGCACCTTAGTATTGATTGTTTTCTTATACAGTGTACAGCATACACTGTTGTGCATTATTCTTTATATACCAGCTTCTGTCACATATTAGTTTCAGCTGCAAGATTCATATTAATCTGCTTGTTGTAATACACTGTGTGTAGTTTTTGATATGGTGAAGTTTTCTTTGCGGGATGTGTATGTTTCATATTTGGAAGCAATCTACATTGTTAGTGATTTTTAATACAGGTAAAGTTCTAAATTTAAGTCTTCTGACATGGGGAATCTTTTTTTGTCTTATTAACTTAGAGAGAGAGGGGAAAAAAAGTGGCTGATTAGGGATTTACTGTTTATAGCTTGGCAATTATATGTAGATTGAGCTTGCCTAAATTATACTACAGTTTTTGATGCCTTTAGAATTATGTAGCAAATGGTGATAAATTTATCCCAAGCTAATACTATGTTGTCTCCCTCTTTCTATGACTCTGGAACCCGCTGTTTGTAAAGTGTAAGATCGGCTATGCATCCATCCACACAACAAATACCCATATATCATCTATCCATTCATGTATCCATCCAGCAGCATACAGTATATCAATTCACTTTGTCCATCCATCCATCCATCCATCCATCCATCCATCCATCCGTCCATCTTTTCACCATTCCACTTTTTATCTACCAGATTCTAATTGCCCATCCCTCTTCTCTCTTCCCTGCAGGAGGGTAAATGTCTATACGTGGTGCTATTGATGGCAGTTTTCTGGTGTACAGAGGCTCTCCCACTCGCTGTTACTTCCCTGCTACCAATCTGCCTCTTCCCCACCATGGGTATTCTATCCTCCAAGAAGGTCTGTCCTCAATACTTCCTAGAGACTTCTTTCCTCTTCCTAAGTGGCCTAGTAATGGCAAATGCAATTGAAGAGTGGGGCTTACACAGACGTATTGCCCTCAGAGTGCTCAAGATTGTTGGAGTAAAACCAGCCTGGTAAGAATTACAGTCTAATAAGAAAATATAATTGTACATAACAGCTATTTACTAACATGTGCAATATATAAGCATTTTATATTCTACCAGCTTTTGTTTTATATATATAATTCTACATGTAATTCTACATTCAGTACATGCATAGAACTTCAATAGTACACACAGGACAGGAACAGTAAAAGAATATTTCAAGAGAAAAGCAAGCAAGGGGTCAATTTGCTGGAGCTTAACATGATTATATAAGTAACACTGTGACAAGAGAATACTTGTCACAGCAGAGCAGAACAGGATTTAATGAACCAAGGTCAGTATGCAGTGAACATATTCCAATAAATTAAAGCATCCTAGATTATGTAGTTTACAGCTCTTTAGGAAAATTATAACCCTTAAAACATCAAGAAACAATTTTTAGAGCTACTGACAAAATGAAAAAGGTCATATGTCCTTTTTATTTTCTTTATACAGTTAAATTGATTTTTGCTTCACTTTCGTGTCACTAAAATAATATAATTTCATATATAATATTATATAATATTATCCATCCATCCATCCATTATCTATACCGCTTTATCTGTCTGGATCGCGGGGGAAGCTGGAGCCAATCTCAGCAGTCGTTTCGGGCGAGAGGCGGGGTACACCCTGGGCAGGTCCAACACAGACAAACAGGCACACATGCTCGCATTCACACCTATGGGCAATTTAGAGTAGCCAGTTGACCTAATCTGGCTGTCTTTGGACTGTGGGAGGAAACCGGAGCACCTGGAGGAAACCCACGCATGCACGGGGAGAACATGCAAACGCCGCACAGAAAGGCACCCTGGGTGACCCGGGGATCGAACCCAGGACCTTCTTGCTGTGAGGCGACAGTGATAACCACTGCACCACCATTCCGCCTTATATTATATTATATTATATTATATTATATTATATTATATTATATTATATTATATTATATTATATTATATTGTTATAATGTAGACTGACTGTTCACCATTAGTGACCCAGTGGCTAATACTGTCACCTCACAGCAAGAAAGTTCTGGGTCTGAATCTGCCGCCCGATTAAGGCCTTTTTGTGTGGAGTTTGCATGTTATCTCTGTTTCAGTGTGGGTTTCCTCCAGGTGCTCTGGTTTCCTCCCACAATCCAAAGACATGCAGATTCGGTCAACTGGATACTCTAAATTGCCCAAAGGTGGGAATGGTTGTTTGTCTCTGTGTTTGCCCTGAAACAGACTGGCGACCTGCCTAGGGTGTATCCCACCTCTTGCCCGAAGTCAGTTGTGATTGGCTCCAGCTTCCCCCTGACTCTTAACAGATAAGCGCTATAGATAATGGATGGATGGGTGAACTGTTTACCTTGTTACAGAAGCGAATATTTGCACTTAACTGACTGTTATTTGGTGAAAAATTACAGGATTGTCTGAAGGAAATGCAAATATATATTGGGCCTAAAAAATGAATTTAAAACCAAAAATGTACCAAATGACATTTTTCATGAAAACAACATGACAACATTTTTCAAGTTACAAAACTTGTACAAAACTTCTTGTCTTTCATAAAAAAAAAGACGGCTAGAAGCTGAATAGTATACCAATTACAAAGAAGATGCGATCATCCACCATGATCTCCTTGTCTTTAATGAAATTTTCAGACCCCTTAAAATAATCTGTGATGTGTTATTGAATTGACAGAAATACTAAACAAATTTAAGTGTTATAGTAAATTAATACTCTAATTTAAGCAGAGCAAAACAAGTGAGTAGAATTTACCTAATTAATAACATGAATATAATGAATATAATGATACAAATGTATTCTTGAACTGTTATTTATACAAGTAGAAAACTTTTTTTGTAGAAAACTAAACTGCCAAAATTTTTAACTCTTTTTTTTATTATTATTCTTTTAACTTTAGATCAAATCTGAAAGTCTTTGAGATATTCAACAAAAAAAGCTTTGATTACATGAGCATGAAAGTAATTTGACAAGTGTATGGCTTAATAAAGTGGGATTTTAACTTTATCCCTCTTTTCTGTGCAGTATAGTTCTTGCTCAGTTTAAAGGTGACACGATCTGACCTCTTTAAGTCAGTCCATAGTCCACCATCATGTTTGACTTCAGGCACTGTGTGCATTTTTTTTGTTTGTTTGTTTTTTTGGGGGGTTTTTTGGTGTTGACTTTGTGCCAAACACATCTTTTGGGATTAAGGCCAAAACCTAGAATCATCACACCATAAGACCTTTTATCACATGGCTTTGGTAATAAAAAATGGCTTTTGCCTTGCCAACCTATGCCACAGCTTAAACTTGTGGGTGTGTATGTAGAATGGGTTACATGCTGCCATACTTTCCTGCAGCTCTCTGTAGGTTGCCACTGACTGCCATTAATGAGCTTCAGGATCAGCTAAGGACATCTTAGTATGTAACGATTTATTGACCTCCACCATGTTCTGATGGTGGTGTTATTTAAAGGCATGATATATTTGATGCCTTTGAAATGCCAACATTTCCACAAGAATGTGTAGACTTTTCGATGTCCCCTGTATATCAGTGTAACACATTTAAACTGAAGCCACAGTAAAGCGGTCAACTGCAGTCCATTGTAAGTTTGAGCGAATGTAAGGAACAACATTTTCCGCAGCACAGAAGACTTATCAATGGTGGCACCTTCTGATTGTAAGCAGTTTGTGAACAGTGTAGCAACCTAGCAGTCTGCTGTTGGTGCAACGTATTCAGCGAAAGTCAACTTTATCCAAATGAATGCATTTGCCAGTTTGGCCAGTGAGATGAATGCCTCATAAACGAGATGACTTGAATTAGCCATAAACAAATCTATGTGAATGCACTGAAAGGGGTATTGAAACACCCACCTGAAGCACATAGACCATGTAGCATCATCTGGTAAATTATCTAGTGAACACATACTGTAACTCATTTCTTTCTAACATGTTGCAAACATATCTGGTCACAGTATTTCAGAGGGTTATTTGGAGTTCACATGACCAGTAAGTGTGTTTTAGTCATCATACTTCTTGTTAGCCATGGGTGGATGATAGCAAGTATGCAAATCTGCAATCATCCATGCTAAGCTCATTTGTCTGACAAATTAAAGGATAAAACTGTGGCTCTGTTATGCTGGGGGAGGATTTTACTGGAATGACATGACTGTTCCACTTGAGAAGAAACAGGCACTGCAAATCAGTACAAAGTTCTTCAGACTGATTACCTTCATCCCATGTTGAAACATTTCGAATTCCAAAGGATGACCCCACCCCCATCCACAGGCACGAGGGCTCACTGAATGGGCTGATGAGGATGAAAAAGATGTAAATCATATAATACGGCCTTCACATTCTCTGTGAATTCTGATCCTGTGTCTCACATTCGAAGTCTTTCTCCGTTTTTGTTTTCTTGCTGATATTAAACTGCAACTAATTCTGCGCTACAAGATGAATTCCTCCCGCATTCAGTATCAAAACTTTGCCAAGGTAGAGTAAATAAGTTCTGCTTATGGCATAAAGTGCTGTTAAACTGGAAGTTCCATTGTGGCTGTAATGTCAGCATAACATGTGAAAAGTCCAACAGGATGTAAGTCCAACATAGAGGAACTGCATCTAGCTTGCAGTCATGTGGCCTTGTTGTGTAATCTAACGCTTACAAAAAGAAAAAGAAAATCCACCTCTTATCTTTTTACCAATGCACACAGTTAGACATTTTATTTCTGTGTACATGCACAGACATAGTAAAACCATGCAATGTGAAAGAGGACTGTCAGGTTTCTGTACAATACAGCTTATGGTTAACAAAGTTGATCATTTTGTTTATCTGACACTTTAATCCTGATGGCAATACAATGAAAGTTTTTTTTTAATTTGCTGTTCATTGTTGTTAATTGCATCATTGAGTTTTTTCTGCTATGGCCCTAATTTGAACTTTAGTTCTCAATATCCTTTAGTTCTCACTTTAGTTCTCAATATCCTAAAATCATTGAACAGTCACACAGAATGTTATAATTAATAAATCTTCAGTGTCTGGAACTGTTTAGTCAAATGTGAGTGGCCCAAAAGTAGTCCAAAAAATAAGAATTTCACTAAATGTACAATTTGTATATTGCCCAAGTTGTCTGCTATTAATCCAGGCTGAGTTTCCCAAAAGCCTCACACAGCACAAAAGTAAATAGTAGCATTAAACTAAACATTCTCACTACTACACACACATACATACACAAAGTGGTTCAGTAGTTAGTACCTTCGCCTCACAGCAGCAAGGAACCACACGGACGATAATGTGAAGAGTTTGAATGTTCAACCGCTGTCTGCTGCATGTCTAATCTGCATGTCTAAAGACATGCGGAATAAGTCAACTGCCTACTCTATATTCCCCATAGATGTGAACGTGACGTGAATAATTGTTCATCTCTGGTTTGGCCCTACAGTAGATTGGCAGCCTGTCCAGGGTGTACCCATCTCTCGCTCCAGCTTCCCCGTGACCCACAATGGATAAGCGGCGTAGAAAACGGATGGACGGATATATACACACAGTGTTTATTAGATATTATAAGAGATATTATAAGATTTTTGACAGCACTGAAATAAATATAACCAGATTCTTTATATAGGCTAAATAGTCTTCATTTTTTCACCAAACATTTTAGCAATATGCATGGCTAAAACATTTGCTTTTAGTCTCATATGATCATGCAGAAGTGGCTTTATATTTTTAAGTTTGTACATATGGACTTCCCTCTTCAGTTTAGACCACATGTTTTTAGGTAGGGTTCAAATCCAAAGAGTATCATTACAAAACATTGACCTTGGAAGCGGCATCGAATAATTTTGATTTCAATATGCAGGTATCAGTATGTCAAATACTATATTATCTGCTGTGGCTGTCAGTGAATCAGCAGTGTAACTGTGTTGGATTATACTGCTTTGTTACTGTAGGCCTCTTCTGTCAAAATCACCAGGAAATTGGTATGTCTTTTTCTTTAGGTTGATCTTGGGGATGATGGTCACATCCTCTTTCCTGTCCATGTGGTTAAGTAACTCTGCTACGACAGCCATGATGCTGCCCATCGCTAATGCCATTCTGGAAAGCCTGTTCGGAGACCTGGAAACACTTAAGGAGAGGTGCAAGATCACAGATGACCCTGAGGGTATGCAAGAGAGTGCAATGATCAAGCAAGCAATTATGTGATAGCTGTCCATGGCTGTGTTAGAATGGTATAATGTTTTAGTCACATATATACTCATATATGTCTTATAATTCATAAACTTAATCTTCAGAATCCTCATGCTTATGCAGCATTATTACACATTATACTACAATGCTGTTAAATGTTAAATTCTGATTGATCAGTGGGTGTTGATTTTTTCCTTCTCTTCAAACTGTAAGGTTTATAATAAGATTTACAGTATATAACAAATATCATATACATATAATATATCAACTGACACAAAACACTTATTATAACTTAACACATTAGAAGAATAATCACTTATTAAAAGATTTGATGGTTTGGAGTTCTTAAATATTAGCTTAGCTTCAGTTTTAATATGAGATATATACATAACCACATCACCAAACCTACAACTTTAAAAGAAAAAAAAGGAGAGGCTGTTGAGGAAGAAGTTGTAAATCATATCAAGAGCTATCTCATCTAGTGGAAGCTACAGAACATTAAAAGTAACTATAAAAGGATAAAATGTCCAATGTTCCTTAATTAATAAACCATTGTAACTATTAACAAATTGTTGTGATATAAGGGGAAAATACACCTCAGGACCTGCTATTATACACTGCACAACAAAGTTTTTGCTTCTTGAACACTGTTGGGTGTTTCTTATAGATTTTTGGGTGCTGATCACGAAAA
>JAQQZR010000039.1:7954647-7984069 GCA_030068235.1 Notoglanidium macrostoma | reverse complement strand
GTCAGTAAACATATAAATGTCTATTTCTCAGAGTTCCTACGTGATGCAGTAAAACCAAAACTATATTTGTGCATCCCCAGTAGGTACCTGTCACAATCAGCAAAAACCTTTCAGGAAGCAAGACTTTTCAAAAAAATTGTTGTGCCGGTATTGAATTCACATTTGGTCATATCACACCGTGCCATTGCTGTGGATTATTTTCCTGTAACAGCATGCCCTGTTGTGTTTTTTTCCTTCCTTGAAAAGATTCTAGTCTGATATATCAGTCTACTGTGTAATTATCCTGAAAATCCGATCAAATCTTTTTCAAAGGATGTGCTCCCTTCCACATAAAGATGACGACAGCAGATATAATAGACTTGTTTTTGCTGTATGTTATATATAAACACATATGCGCTCCTGTTCTATATTCCTCCCACATTAAAGTATAATTATGTCATTCAAATTATAGCATGTAATGACTGTTAAAATTATAAGAGCTGGATTCATCGATATTTCCAGGTATATTTTTTCATATGAAAAAATACTTCATGAACATTTATACTCATAATGTAGTGGTCTTGGCACTTAACATACTTATGGTAAATGGGCATATAATTTTTAAACCATGTCTCGTTTTGGCCCAGAGAGGTTGCTGGTTCACATTATCACCAAAATGTCACTCTAAGCACACAACAATGAGAAAACCAACTAAACCACATTTGAGTATGTACAAGGACAAGGAACTTATTTTATGAATGCCGCTTAAGTGTTTCAGATATGTCTCAGTAACTGTTTTCTTTTTCCGCAGGCCAGTCTCAGGTGAAGCTGAGTGTATTGCTATCTGAAAAACACACTCTGACTGCAGTTGACAGGTGAAGGACTAAATACTAATACTAATACTGCTACAAACCTGTAACACATTTCAAGCAGTTTACCTGCTTTAAAATAACAGCTAGATTACACCTTGAGAGTTGAGCTTCATCAGTCTAATAGCATTAAGTCAGGATGACAAGATAGTTAGATGACAATTGATGATTAGGATATATTCATTTAAAGATGGCAAATAATAAGTAAATGTTAAACCATAAATTGTAACCATTAATTGTCGCTAAAATGTAACTTGGTTTCAAAATTCACTAGTGAGTGATTTGATCCTTGCCTTAGAAAATCTCACAGATTTGGGTCAGAAAATCTCTGATCTGACTCTGATCTGATACTCATCACAAGACATAAAGAATCAGACTGTCCTACAACCATCCGTGGCCAGGAGCCAAGGGAACAAAACGTTATATTGCCATTCTTCTGTCAATCACAGCAACACTAGGCTAACTTTTTTTTCCTTGTGTTAAGAAGCCCTGCGATGCAGCATGAATAGCAGTTGCAGTTTGCTGGCTTTATGTGTCTTGGAGGAAACATGTGTTAGCTTTTATCCTTCCTAACTGATAGTTGTTGTATGATAAGGGAGATTTGGGAGATTGAGTGGGTGGGAACTGGCTGGTGACCCAATTTGGGTGAAAAAAATGGATGGAATAATCAATCTGTCCTAACATTATGCTAAAATCATAGGGCTGATGGAATAGAGAAGATAGAGCAGAGCTGTCAGGCGGAGGTCAGGAAAGAGGCAGAATATCAGCTGAAGGTGTGGAAAGGATTTCTCATCTGTATCCCCTACGCAGCCAGCATCGGCGGAACCGCCACCCTCACTGGAACCGCACCCAACCTCATTTTCATTGGACAGCTGAAAAGGTTAGTGTGAAAAGACCTGTACTGGTCTGCAGCATCAACCCAACAACAAACACATCAAAACACACTTACTGCTCAACAACATTTACTGTCTACATTTACTGTCCAACAATGATGATCTTCTAAAATGTTTCAACACCAATCATATAATCAGAATCAGTTCTTGCAATATGAAATATTACATTAGAAAAGCGAGTCACTAACATTTCATTTAAACCCATCTCATTCATTTTTCAACCCTTCATTAGGCAATTCGGAGCCAGTATTTTTTCAAAAACATGATTTGAGACAGTTAACTCATCTTGGTCATCTGATTCTGATTATATAGATGTGCTTGGGTCAAATGTATTGACAAAGCAAAAGTTCAAGAATGTCAAATGAAATGTCATGCTGTTCCAGTAACTACTGAATCAGGAAGTGTTAGTTAGACATGTTATGAAATAGTCTCCATGTATGGTATTGAGCCAGTCAGAAGATTAGCAGATGATGCAGAATCTAGCAACTTTTTACTTGTGTGCCAGGCTAGCTAGTTAATTCAGCTTATGTTAATAATGAACAACACTTTAATTGCTAAGGAGGCAGTCTGTAATAAACAAACCAGCAAGGACATGACAATGCAAATCAAGGTTCAGGTACAGAAATTCCACTCATGTCGACCATAGACAAGTTAGCTAATGTTGATATTAATGATATTAGGTTTACAAATAGATGGTTTAAAATGACTATTAAAATGAATATTCAAATAAATATTAAATATTCATTTGCAATGTTATAAATGTTATAAAAATAATTGAAACACATCTATAATTGTTCATCAAACATTGTTATGAAATTTTGGATTTTGTTGGATTTGTTGGATTTGCAATTAACTCGATGTCACCCTTTAAAACCAAAATTGCAAAGTATACAGTGAGAACTTTCACCTTGTTTTTGAGTAGCAAAGTTGGAAAAAACTCAAGAAGACTGAATAACTTCTCAGGTCATCCCTAGAGATTATTAAACTTAACACATCTTTGGTGACTAATCATGAGAATACTGAAATGGCATGCGATCAAGAATTTTTTTTTATCCAACAGCAGATTTCCTGTATCTTTGATTCCTTTTTCCACATAGACTTAACCCAATTCATGTTGGTATTTTAGAATGAACTGTTAGCCGTCCAGTTCCAACCTGTCATTACCAAACACATGTTTTCATGCAAATTTTGAAATAGTCCATGACAAAATGAAATTGCCAGTCATTCTGAAAAATATTGAAAACAAATTATACTGTCGGTAAGGTTGAAAAGATGAAAAATGGTGAAGGAAACCTTTTTTTCCTAAAAAATAATAATGCAGATAATGTGTTTTCCAGTCTGTCTATCATTGTGTGCTTGGTTCAGACTCTTTTGGTCATGGCAGCATGTTGCACCCCATTTAAAATCTGCTAGCCAATTTTTTATATATTTTGCTGTTTAGAAAATTGCTAGGAACATTGTACTAAAGTTATCGCATACAGCATTTCCACAAGCTGATAGACTATAATTTTCCCCAACTGTTTACGCAATCAAGGCAAAGGGAAAAATTGCAAACTAGAATGTTTGCACTGCCATAATTTATGACGTAACTGTGTGTGAACAGTTCAGTATAGCAATGGAAAGGGATGAGGAAGAGAACCAAAAAAAAAATGAAATTCATTGCCTTTGTTGATAACAGTTTCTTTATTTTATTTTATTTTTAATTAATTTTATTTTTAATTAATTATAGGATTATCATGTAACCACATGAAAATCAATGCTTAAGCTTATATTGTTTTAGTGAAAGCTGAACAAAAGATTCATTAATTTAAATTAGAGTACATGGTTTAGATTCATATTCCACCTTATACATAAGATGTTTAAGATAGCGTTCCTAAATTTTAAGAAAATCATAAATTCTAATACCTTTCACCTTAAAAGGGAGTTACTAAGTTACTTAATGTGAAATATGTTTGCAATAAATGAAATCGAACCATTTTGCAGTTATTTCCCAGAGTGTGACTTGATCAACTTTGGCTCATGGTTCATCTTCGCTTTCCCACTAATGATCATCTTCCTTCTTGTGTCATGGATCTGGATTTCCTTCTTATATGGAGGAATCAGCACAAGGTACACTAAACCCCAATGCATCCCCTTACCAACACACACACACACGCACTTTATTGTAGCTATCCTATCACTGTAGGTACATTTGGTCCCCATGAAGAAGTAAATGTTGACCACACACAAACGTATACAGGCATGTATGCTCATTCTGTGTTTGTCTGTGCTGAATGCCTCAATTTATTCCATTTATTATTTATTATACATTTATTGTGTCCCTCTGTGTGTGTGTGTGTGTGTGTGTGTGTGTGTGCGTGTGTGTGTGTGTGTGTGTGTGTGTGTGTGTGTGTGTGTGCGTGCATGTGTGCATGTGCATGTTTATGTATTTAGATTGTGTATAAACAAACGCAATGACCGTGCAGCTGCCGAAGCCAAGGCCAAAGCGGTCATTGATGAAGACTACAAAAAGCTGGGACCCATGACGTGAGACTGCATGCTGGGATATTCTAAACATATACAGACACTGCTGAAATAATCGGTTTAGCCTAGAGATGCACTAAAGGCCAAAAGTATGGAAGCAAACAGTAATTGTAAAATATTTGCCTATTAAGCTACTAATTCATGCATACCCAGTTCAGTTAATTAAACCTTATTATCTGAATGTGGGGGAAAAATAAAGAAATGAAGAATTAGTTGTATGATTTTGCTGCCACCATTTATATTTATTCCATTATTTGCTGAAAATGTAATTTTTGGGGTTGCTTTCAAGTTTTTTGCCTCTGGTGTAGACATTACTCTGTATTACAGTATAAATTGCTTTAATATCAAGCAACTGGTTAGTACACTTTAAGCTGGCAGTATACTTCAGGTGAAAAAAAAGGTTTTGACTTAAAAGGACATCTTTTGAGCAAGTTCATACACTACATTATGACAAGCTTCTAAATAGAATTCCCAACCAGAGCGGCTCTTATTCTGAATCCTTCCTCTGCAATTGACCCAAATATACAGAGGTGCCAATATTTTTGGTTTAGTTGTGATGTTTAAAATTTGTAATAATAAAATGTGATTCCAGCAGCTATGTTAGCTTGTGTTTAAAGCATCAACGGCACAAACACACTCTTTACCTCATTTGGCTGACACTTTAATCCAACCAATTTGAGACAGGGTGCATTAGAGCAGTTGAGGGTTAAGGGCCTTGCTCAAGGGCTCAGATTATCTCACAGTGGTGCTGGGATTTGAACGCCCGACCTTCTGATCTTTTTTGCATTCCAAAAGAAAAATAAAAAAACATTAACAGCATTTCCTCTGCTGCATTTGTCTTTCACTGCTGCCATTTTTGGTTTATTTGTTCAGCTTGACAGGGCTCCCATACATGCTTTAAAAAATCTAACAGTATGGTTACCGTTTCCATTGTAATCGCAAATTGCTTATTGCAAATCCAAATAGGACTGTAATATTTATAAGGAACATGCAACACAATTTAATGAATCAGTATTACAACCACAGTGTTTCCCTGTGGCTATAAAAAAAGATCAGAAAAACAGTGGCAACACGGCCTTGGCAACACTACAATAACTTCTACTGCAACAGCCTCTCAAAACCACAAGCACTATGTTTTTTGTGCATACCAACAACTGCAGGTTTAGTGGAGGTTCTATTTTGTTGATTTCTTTCTTTCATCGTTTGAAGTATACCACCAGCTTTATCTGTAATGTAAATTCCTGGGGTCTGTTCCTGAAAAAAGGATTTGTGAGTTAAATAGAGCAAGTAGCTTGAAATTCATTGTGATCCAGATTTTTCTGTTGCTTATGCAAAGATAAGCTGAAGTCCAGTTCATTTACTTAGAGAACTGAAACTAGCCTGAAAAAGGACAAGTTAGATTGAACTGAGCCCAACCATGTCTGCAGGATTAAAAGTGAAGAGGATCTGATCATGGATCCCTTCATTGAGCATGTTATTTAATACAAACAGTTAGTAATTCATGGCAAGATCACTTTTTGAAGTTGCCTGGAAGTTTTGAAGTTGTATTATTATTATTTTTTGTAAGTTGCAACTTTAGTTTTCCTTTTTCCTCTAAGACATTATATATATATATATATATATATATATATATATATATATTATATGTATATATATATGTACAGTTTGTATAGTTAAGTGTTGTTTGTGTTCTAAAAGGGATAGAGAAACATTGTTGCAGTGTTCCCCATATAACTGTAAGGGTTCATACTACCAAAAAAAAAAAAAGGTTCATAATTGAATTCAGATATGGATATTTGGATCACTAAAGATTCAGATACAGAGAGTGTCATTGCATTACACCTCTGCCCCAAAGGGCAAGCAAAGGTAGGTATGGCTGTTTTTCTAAGAATGTAGAGCTTCACACATCACATAGATTTTTTAAAAATAAACAGCTGGTCCTGTTTCTGGATCAAGGCCAGTTCTTCGGGGTGAAAGGTGGTGGTGGGAACCCACTGTTACCTACAGATGACTGCAAAATAAAACTGAGACAGTTTTTGATCTTTTTAAGATCAATTATGCAAATAAAAAGCATAATGCACACATAGCATACATGTTTGATGTGTTTCTGTATCGTAATTCACTTTACTATTTGGCCATTTAATTTGAAATTTAATCAACAATACAGTACATATTCATCATTGCACCTGTGAGCTTATATTACCTCACTTTGAGGGAATATAAATGTGAAATTTTATATGTTGACTTGTTTTTGACTTCTCAGACTTTCAATCTATAGATTTTCACATTTTCAATGCTTTCAAAATTCTCAGTGAACATGTATGATCCTGATGCAGACTGTATAGGATGAGGTTAGCTAATTGCAATTTATTCTTTGGAACAATAAATCTTTAGGTTAAAATTTGAGTAAATCAATTGGATGAAGGATGAAGGTGTAAAATTTTTCAAGCCCTCTTTCTGGAATAGACCTCTATATTTCTATTTATGGTTGTGCAAATGTCATATCATCATATCATTCATATGGCTGTTTTAAAAATACATCTGTACTGGATTTGATATCTCTATGTTTACTGCCTTTTTTTCTCCCTAGTTTTGCAGAGAAAGCCATCTCCTTCTTCTTCATCTTATTCGCTATCCTCCTTTTCACCAGAGACCCGAAATTTGTCAGAGGCTGGGCCGTATTCTTCACAAAAGAGTAAGACAGAATCGAAACCCTAAGACTGAAACTGGAAGTCAGTTTTGCAAACATGTTAACCACATAATTGTCCATTTGAT
Organism: Notoglanidium macrostoma; assembly: GCA_030068235.1. NCBI lineage: Eukaryota > Metazoa > Chordata > Actinopteri > Siluriformes > Auchenoglanididae > Notoglanidium > Notoglanidium macrostoma. Next base: position 7,977,030 of record JAQQZR010000039.1, on the reverse strand, counting down.
ACGAAAGTCCAAATCTCATATAGTGAGCTTTAAGATCTATGGTCATTCATGAAGGTCACAAGCAGCACAAATGAAAACAGTATTTTTGACTTAAATATATTTATATTGTGTTTAAATCAGGCTTATATATATTGGGCCTTTCCTTCTTTTTTAATGCACTCATCTTCTAGATGTTGTTTTAGTGGCAAAAAAATGCATTTTTTAAGTTATGGTGTATTATGGTGCTCTTCCACTTTTTTGTACAGTGATTATATTTACAGTGACAAGTTCAGCATAGGCAATAAAGCCTCAAACCGAACCTAATGATTTTAAATTAGATGTAGTTGAAGTAGTTTGGACAGTGCACACAACCACAGAGAACCCAGAGCTGTTTTCATTCAAACTTCATGTAGCAAGATGACTGGAAATTGACCATGTTTCAATATCAAGGAGAAAGGAACTGAGAATAGATCACAGAGTGTGTCAATCACACATCACCTCACCTCCTTATTTTCTCATCTCCCCATCACACTAATGAACAGAGACAGGGAGGTGCAGGGGTCCAGCTCTCATATAGTTTTCAATAAACTGGCCTTTCTCTGACAGCAGGGTGTCTGTCCACATTCACTTTGCCTGATTTACCCTTAGACAAGACTCACAGCAAAGGTACAAGAGACGAAAACAGGGGAAGAAAGTTCCAGGCTCTTTACCACACGCTGCCTTGAATGTATACTGTGTTTTGTAGTGTTATAATCTAGAACAGAAATGGACAAGTTTGACATTGTTACTTAAGAATCTACACAAAATAAGCCATAATATTAACAGGATGCAGGGGGGAGTCAATTTTAAAATGATTTACAAATAAGAAAAGTAAAAGTTGTGTTTGCATAAGTATTAACCCCCCATGGTGTGAGACCTTTAAAGCAGTCCTTAAATCAATTCCTAAATTTATTCTTGGTTGCTGTAACTACCTATCCCCAGTGAGGATTATTGTGTATTATATAGAGCCTATAAGTGTTCACTCTTATAAATGCTTCATGAATCACAAAAAAAAGGTTTGATGGTGTTATAACATAAAAGGCGTTATATTAGTTATTAATCATGCATAGGCTTTGAATTTATTTTTATGTTCTCAAGTACTGCACCTCATACAGCTCACCTCTAAACCTTCTCAATAGTAGGTTTTTACAGGCCTTTCATCAGCTGGAGTAAGTGTACTTTCAGTCATATTTGCTCTCATACTTGTCACATAGATTCCCATTATAGTTGCTAAAAAGGCGTGAAATCGCACTGTTGCTTGTTACCAGGGTAGCACATTCAAGGGTATGACCTTTGTACCATTATTATTTAATGTATCTTTAAAACTCATTTAAGATCTTGTTTATGCTGTAATTAGATCCCAGTGCCCATAAATGTACCTTAATTTGTTTTAAAGAGACATCATATTAACTATTCCAAGTGATGAAAGATACTAAATATACAAAAAGAAGTGCTATTCAGGTACAAGGTAGTGACAAACAAAGGTATAATATATCATCTTCTTTCAGAGAATGTACATACTTTGTGGTTTTCCTGTAACAAACTGCATTTTTCTGCCTTATTTACTTGTGAGGGAACTATTGTAAGTGATAACAGGAATAACAGGACATTCCATAACATTAAATGGAGTACAACATGCTGTCTTTTAACAAATGCTCAAAAATTTTAATTGTTGGCAAATTGCTAAAGTATAAGTGGGCGCCACCCCATTATTGAATATTTTCCCATAAAAGCATGTCCTGTGTTTTATTCATTACTTAAAATGGAAACTAAATAATAGTTTAAATTGTAAACTTTAACATGTAGTTACTGATATATGCTACTGTGACAACAGATCAAGTTTATATCTTTGATTTACAATATCTGAATTAATACAAAATGTGTACCACAGTACTTCTAACCATTTGTATTTTAATTAGTTTTAAAAATACATTATGTACACATTTCTAAATAAAGATACTAGTGAGAAGTATAAAAGAGGTACCATTCAGGTACACTCCAGTAATAAGCAATGATGAAGAGTATCATCTTGTTTTCTGAGAACGTAAGTATAAGTACATATTTTTAGGGCAATGGACATGTTTTTAATTGAACCCAGCATGAATGAAGCTGGTGCATTTTTAATTGTAAACAAATAGCCAGAAATGTGGAGAAGTACAGAGATGAATGACGATAGTGAGGGAAGGAGACAAAACTCTCTCCACAGGAACCTCAGCTGCATTAACACTGGAGCACAGCATGCATACTGAGCTTAGCTGGAAGAAAAAGCTTCAGGACAAAAGCACACTCTGATGATTACTATCCTTTCATCTAATCTTGAGCATTATGACCAATTCAGCACCTAATATGGGTTACTAAATCTGTTACCTTAAACAAGGATCAGCCTCATCATTTATCCATCAGGTAGGTAGGGGAAAAAAGGTACAAGAAATGTCTCCAAAAGAGTTTTCAGGTGATTTAATAATCAAGATTTACCAAAACAGGTTAGGTCTCCATTAATGTGCAGTGCTTATAAAACATGCTGTTCTGAAGACATAAAAAACTCCACAAAAATAAGGAAAATAACATTATGTAAATTGTTTTTTCCCCTCTCTCTCTCTCTCTCTCTCTCTCTCTCTTATGGTTAAAGCTACGTTTCAGATGCTGTTACTGGAGTCATCATCATTTCCATCCTTTTCTTTTTTCCTTCCAAGTGTCCATCGCTGCGTTGGTGGTTCAACGGTAGAGGTCAGAGCATAAGCCAGACAAGCTCCATCCTATATAGCTTGAGTAAAGTGGGCTAATATTTTGGTTTGTCAAAAGTATGGTAAAGTTAAGATCATCTTAACCCCTTCTCCTTTTAGTTAGTGTTAAGGAATAAAACATGACCAGACGTGATGTTATAAAAAATGATCCACTCCGCGGGTTTGTGTAATACAGCCCAGCACAAGGAAATTGCTTATTTTCCTATAACAGTGTGCCCAGTCATGATTTCTTCCTTAGATACCAGCTGATAATTCAGTATTGAACAATACGTCAGACTTTTTAATAATTTTATATTTATCTAATGCATTTAAATTTTATTATAACATCCTCAAAATCACTTACAGTTATAAACAGTCATTGACACCCAACACTCCTATTATAAATTTTAAATAAACATCGTCTTATAAATACTGTCACCATATGCGTATAACAGCACATCCATCACATTTTTATTCCTTATGTAACAAGGTAATAAAATTGTAGTGTTGACATATACTGGTATATGCAGGTATGATTATAACATTACATACTATATTAGCTATAAATTTAGACATATTCGATTATTGTAAAAATTCTGAATGAATAAAAATAGGATTGCTACTGTACTGTCACAGCTTTGTTCATGGCTAAGCAGCATGTTAACTGTAATTATTTCAACTCACAATCTAGCACATTAGGATAAAGTTTGGAGGTTTTTAGACATTGTTCCAGAGAGCTGTTTGAGGGCAGAACTGGGAGTCACAGTAAATAAAGTGTGGAATTCTAATGAATTAGCTTATCATGTCCTGCCAAAGGCTCACACTGTAATGCCACTGTTCCTAACAGATTACAGAAATCTCACAGAAAGGTGGCCCACTTCTTTATACATTTCACAACACTCTTAGAGTTCCTATTTGGTTTACTTTCAAATATTTTCTACATGCTGAGGTATCAATGAAATTTAAAATCTTGGAGTAAATTTAACTTTGTGCAGCAGTTTGATAACTAAACATGTGACTTGTTGTTTTCTTTACTTGATGAAAGTTCTGAGATTAACATGTACGGTTTAAATTGTAACTGTTGTGATGATGCAAAATGCAAAGTCCATTTCTGTTGAAGAATGAGAGTATGCTTAGTATGAAATAATCAACAAAAATAGGGTCTGCCAATGCAATTAAAATTGCTTGGTAAAAGTTTGCATCAAAATAATGGCATTTAGAAAAGTGCTATAAAAAAGTTCAAGCAGCTACATTTTTAATCTGAATGCATTTCAACCTGCTTTCGTTTACAGCCTCGAACACTCCGTATGTGCCTCTGTTGTCTTGGAAAAGAGTTCAAGAATGTGTACCATGGAACATTATCCTTCTGCTGGGTGGAGGCTTTGCAATGGCTAAAGGCTGTGAGGTACATTTTCCTATCTTTCCTGCTCTCGTTCTGTCACACACACTAACACACACACACAACACACACACACACACACACACACACACAGCCAGGACTCACTATACTCACTGTTTTTCTGTTTAAAAAAAAAAAGATATAGAGCTATACTAACATGCAGGAGAGTGTACATGTTATGTTCAGTTGTAGTTTTCTGCCAGAATGCCAGGTGGAGTGTTAAAAGTGCACTATGTGATTAAATGATAGGAAATAAGTCTTGGGAGAATTGTTGTCTAGTTGGATGTCAGTGTTGTGATGTCAGGAAGTGACCATTCTCAGTTATTCACAGCTGTCTGATTATTATACTCCGCATTGGTCACAACAAAATTGGCAACAAATTGCTGAGCACTCAGATGAAATGATTCATGACCAATTGATTGAATATGTTTATAACCCAAACATACATGAAAGATTGCTGTTGTAGCCAGACCTTACACTGAATAAAACAGTAACTCTTGCTACTCAGATAGAAGCAGCTACATGTCAGGCAAAAGCCATTTCTACGAACTACAGCGTCATGTCAGTACAGATGGTGCAACATAAACATAGGGATAAACTTAAACAGTGACAGACACCTCTACTACTATGTCTACTAACTCTTCTAAAGGGAAAGTGTGCTTTCGATGTGGATCACAGTCACACCTGGCTAACTCAGTGGACTGGCCAGCTGCAAAAGCAACTTGTAGGCATTGTAGAAAGACGGGATACTTTGCTAAAGTGTGTCACGCTGCCCAACCACATACACAGGAAGTGCGTGAGGCCGAGTTGCCAGAAATTATTGTACTATATACAGAAAATACATTACATACACCTGCTAAAATTACTTCTGCAGTAGAAATCTCAGTTCCAGGCTCACATCCCTGCTCACTGGTCCTGATTGTTGACAATGGATCATCAGTCTCAATTTTATCACTCTACTTTTACACCCGTCACTTCAGCAACATTCCTCTGACAAAACCTACAATAAGACCTGTGACATGTTTGACGTCTCATATTCCCATACTTGGGTGCCTCACTGCAAGTGGGTGTCTACGTGGCCGTACTACTGAGGCTACATTATTCACTGTGGAAAACGGAACTCAAGTGATGGGTAGAGACTTAATGTCACTTTTACACATGCACATTGTGAACAATAAAGCTATACCTACTGATGCTGCAGCTTCTTCACCTGTGATAGTTTTACAGTGTGCTATTGTTAAAATCTTCATGCACTGTATGAAGTTTGATGAGACAGTGTCTCCAGTGTGACAGAAACTGTGCCTGTGTCTCAAGAACTTGACTGCCCACTTGCTGCTGGTGTCACAGAACGAATTGATGATTCTGCTTGGGTCTCACCTATTGTATTCACAAGTCTGGTAAAATTTGCATGTGCGTTGATCTGCATGAGCCCAATAAAGCAGTTATTGTGGACTCTTTTCTCTTGCCACACATGGATGAACCCCTTTCTGCACTCAGTAAAGGGGCTGCTGTTTTCTTTACCATTGACTTAGCCAGTGCCACTGCATGAGGACCATTAGGACCTTACAGCTATCATTCCACATGAGGGCCTCTTCAGGTTCTGTCAGGGGTCTTGTGTTTGGCACCCCCACCCTATGCCTTCCACACAATAATGATTGTTATTCTTGATGGCTTACCTGCTGTGGAGAATTACCTGGATGATGTTATCATACATGGACCTGACCTGGCTGCTCATGACAAAAACCTACAAGCTGTGTTACACCAGCTGGAAGCTGCTGGTCTGCTGCTGAACAATGACGAGTGTGAGTTTTGTCAGTTCAGCCTACATTTCCTTGGGCGTATTATGTCCACCAATAACCTGCTTCCTGATAAGATCCATGTACAAGCCATTATGAATGCTCCTGCACCCACTGATGCCACAACTTTGCATTCTTTTCTTGGGATGCTGTCTTGGTAACTATGACACTCTTACTGAACTGATTTGAGCATGCTTGAGACAGCCTGCAGAAGTGAAGGAACATCACTTTCCCTTTCCTCTGCATCCACGGCTGAAGTCCCCTAGAGCAAGGCACCTAACCCCAACTGCTCCCCGGGCGCTGTATCATAGCTGCCCACTGCTCCGGGTATGTGTCACTCACTGCTTGGATGGGCTAAATGCAGAGGTGAATTTCCCGGAGGAACCTTCCCGAGGGATTAATAAAGTTAAAAAAAACAATAATAATAATAATAAAAAAAAAAGGTGTGTTCCAGTGGTCTGCTGATGTATGCCAGAGCTGTAGGGTGTGGCTGGATGCATATTCAGGCTGGAGGCAGAGTTAAAAATAAATCATAGTGACACAGGCAAAAGTCAAAACAACCTGCAGACAAATACGCCCAAGGGCAAAAACACTAGCAAAATCTACTAAAAGCAGAAAATTGTTCAAACACACCACACAAATATACCAGAGGCAAGGCAGAGGCGAAATCCAAAAATTCAAAGAATAATCATAACCTTGAGAGACACGACAAGGAACAAGGTTGACAATAACCCCGAAGTTACATAATTTGTTAACATTTCACAATCATAGTGTGCATGAACATGCCACTAATGTGGCACAGCCACGAGTGATCAAGATTCCGCTTACACAGGGCCATGAAGTATGCCAGATGTTGTATTTCTAGCCTGTGGTTCTGCTGCATGAACCCAGAAGCGCGTACATTAGCACTGTACTTAGTGAAAAATCACAGAGAGTGCGTTGCGTGCAGCGGAATTCAAAAAGCCCACTGTGCATGCAGCGAGGGGCAAATCCATGCACAGAAGAGCTTTGAGCAGGTAAAAAACATCATTGAAGTTCTGTGTAATTTTGTTGCATTAATTTAAATGGACTGTTAGTAGGTGGAAACAATGATTTTGTTGTGTTTAGTTGTAGTTTTCTGTCGGAACATTAGGTGGAGTGTTAAAAGTGCACTACATGATTAAATGATAGGAAGTGAGTCTTGGGAAGAATGTATTTTTTTGTCTAGTTGGATGTCGGTGCGCTGTTATTAGCAGCTGTCTAACTATTATATTCATGTCTATTAAAACTCACGTCAGGTCATTTACGTGCAGTTCAGTTCCAGTTCACTGATGCAAGTTCAGCTCTGTTTGTTTCTCTTTGTTCTTTGACAGGAGTCTGGTTTGGCCGTGTGGATGGGAGGACGTTTGCAGCCGTTAGGTAAGGTTCCCCCTGCAGCAGCTGTGGTTCTCATCACAGCCTTCATTGCTTGCTTCACAGAGTTCGCCAGTAACACCGCCACCATCATTATCTTCCTTCCCGTCATTGCTGAACTGGTGAGTGACTGCCTCATTGCCCAAGACCTAAAGCAATTAGCAAATGCACTTCAGGGCAGTTCAGAGCTGGAAGTGAAAGTTCGGTTTGAATGATACAATTCCAACAAAGTTGCCTGTAAGCAAGTTTAGTGCAAAACTGAACTTGAAATTTTTGAAAACTTCAATGAAACTGATTTTTTGGTACATATTCCTACATACATTAAAAGTGTCAATCATCTGTAATATTACCAAAGCTCACAAAGAGCTAAAAAATGGCCTAAATGATGACTAAATTTTGAAAGCAAGCATCCTATCAATATGGACTATGCTCATTTTTCCAATAATGCAGCTCTGCCATTGCAGAATGATGACCACAAGAACATACTGACTCATCCCCCATTATAGGGTGTTATTTTTTTGGCCTGATTGAATAGTTGGTCTTTTGATCGCTGTCACAAAAATGAGCTGACATTTAGTATTTTCACAAACTGTTCAATAAATTTGTCTGTGTAATTGAAACAAATAAGCAATTTTAAGGTTGTAAATGTAATGTATATAAGAACTGCAAAATCAGATGCATATTATACAATTTAAAGTTAATCTGTGTAAACGTTTATGTAAATTTACACAAACTCTGAAAGCTCTCATGAGATACAGTTTTCAAAACTAACTGGATTTTCATGAGTATCATATTCCTTGCATGAGTGCTCTTACGAATGATTTACAAATACATTCATTGATATCGAGCTTGATAACCAGCCCTTTCGTGGCACTTATCATAGAAGCAGTGGGCATAAATCCGATGTTTGCTGTTCACAGGCTATCCATGTTCAGGTGAACCCTTTGTACTTCATGATTCCAGCAAGTGTAGGCTGCTCTTATGCCTTCATGCTTCCTGTTTCTACTCCACCCAATTCCATTGCATTTGCCTCTGGACACCTCATGGTCAAAGACATGGTGAGCAATACAACAAAAGACTCATTGCGAAAAGATAACCTGACATTTTGACAACTGGTCATGCAGAAATGTAAAAAATTTACTACCATTTTGCTCCAACTCCAAGCTGCAAGATTTTAATGAAATTCTAAAGTTGTAAAGCTTCAATTACAGCAACACATGCCTTGGGAGATCTATTTTGTTTTTCTTCTGGGTAAGATCTTTTAAGAAAAGACATCTTTGCAGAAATCCGGAAATAATATTTGTCAGATTTCTCAACAAGTCATTGAATTTCCTGTTCCTTGGAAAGTCATTATTAATTTAGAAAAACATCTTTTCATATTGCTCTTTTTCCAGGTGAAAACGGGGTTTATGATGAATATTCTGGGCGTTATGTGTATATCGCTGGCTATGAACACGTGGGGACTGCACATGTTCAACTTAGACACCTACCCAGACTGGGCCAAACCTCTGAACTCTACAGAACTTACAGTACCAGCAGTTAACATTACTGGATAGACAAATGCACACACTTCAAACACTCAAACACAGTGGGACAAACTCATAGGTGCCAAAATGGATTACCTAATATATATAGCCTGCGATATTTAAATATCTGTGGTGAAATGTGATGCTGGAAATTTGTTCATTGTTTTCATGTCCAGAGTGAAGAAAAGCTCTTTCTTGTTATGTTTCTTAACACCTGCTGTATTACAAGTAACAAAGAAGGTCAAAATGAAAGCCTAACTGCAAATGACTTTTAGATTTTTATCAACAGTTTCACTAGATCAGTATTCTCCCAGAACAGAGAACAATGATAAAACTTTCAGTAAGAGAAGGTTCCAAAAACATTTATGGTAATAATGTTCCCAATTAAACAAAAAATAACATTGTAGAAACATTTGCTTTTACTAAAAATTTTTTTTAAATATTAGTAATCATTCCTACAATGTTCCTGTTGGAAAAAAAACAAAACATTTTCAGAACACCCAGATACCTTGACTGAATTTTTGTCAACTTTCACAACTATAGGCCTCTATGTGATCAGAGAAATACAGTATGGATAAAACCTGATTATTCCAAGCATATTAAAATGGCGTTATTTATCTTTGTTATATCATGTTTGAATAGATTAAAAAATATAAGTAATGTGACAGAAAAAGTGTGGCCTTACAAGCCGTTTATCTTCATAAATTTGATTATTTGAAACTGTGAATCATCAAACCCCACACAAAAATGCTCAGCTGGAGCATCCAAGGTTAGTCAGGCTGATCACAACACACAGAAAAAAATTCATGGATGTATTAGAGTGTTAACTTGCATATTGCTACCTTCTTTGTTATCAGTATTTAAAATGTCAACTACTGTAATAATTTTTTTGAAAGATATATTGTACAGCCCATTGTCTTATGTTTGTAATATATTATGATTATGAGTTAAACATTTCTAACGAGTTTAGCTTTATACTCTCAGCTCGCACTACATGACTGCAGAACTTTACATCCCAAACTCTAAGAAATGGTGCCTCCTAGTGTATCAACAACAAAAGCAGTCATTCATATGAATTACTAAAAAATACAAATGTAAATCTAATGTTAAGCTGTAAAAAGGAGAGATTCTATGATTTTTTTAAAAGATTACGTTCTATACAAAATAGGGGTAGTGGCATTCCAGTTCATGTTGTTCAGCACTCCAAAGGTGCATTATTTCCATAAATCAGCATGGTCCATCATGTGTTATTCCTTACTTATTGAATGGCAGGAAAAAAAGATAAAATTCAGAGTTCCATAAATTCATTATTATTAATAATAATCATATTATTAAACAATTCTTATGCCACACAATTTAGTCTGTGGTTGCTAAGAAATACAACAGCCAAAGATTAGAGTATTCTATGGACAGAACAATGACTTTTGTGTAACAGTTTTACAGTTTAAACCTGTAACCTGCTGCATCAATACCAAATTCAGTTATTGTGAAGCCGGATTTTAGAACTGAAACTATGCATCCTATGAAATGTTATTCCCACGATCTTTACAAATTGGTCTTCTTGTATATGGTTCCATGTTTTACTTCCTTTAAATGACAACTCTTTCGTAACATGCAGATTTTTCGACAATATTTTGTTGAGTCAGTGTAAATGAAGGTGACCGAAAGTAATTCAGGACTTCACAGTTTTGAGTAAAACATGAATAAGTCATTGTACAGTCTGGGCATGGATGTGTAGTTGTTAGTAGTACAACATCATCTATTGAACAGTAAGAGTACCATGTGACCAGAAATCTATCTGTCACTGACCACTGATTACTGACTACTGATAAATTCAAAACAAACACACACATACACACACACACACACACACACACACACACACACACACACACACACACACACACACAGTGGCTCTGTAAATTCTTTGTACAAAACAATACTTAAGCAATAACAATAATTTCATCTCGATTTATATATCAATATATGTTAATGGGATCTGATTTTTTAAAGATGTGATTCTTTAACAAGTGCCTGAGTTGTATAGAGTTGTATATATAGAAATATATAACACACATCTAGGTCCAGGACCTTGTTAAATAATAAAAAACATTGTGATATATTTTAGTTCATAGAAAATTTATCATTTTTATTATGTAATTAATAGGCTTAATGAGATTTTATAAGGAATTGTTTGATTGTAACTCTAATGAAATGTAAATGATGAACCTGTAAATCATAATTTGTGCAACAACATAATGGTCAAATTGTGTATTGTTGGCATGAGATTCAGTTTTATTCAGTTGTATTGTTAAAATTGCTTGAGGAAAGTATACATGGGTTAATACAGGGCCAGCAGTTACAGTACATACAGTATGCTTATAACACACTATATTATAAATTTCCTTAAAAAAACATTTAGGAAATGTGAAGAAAATGGTAGTATATGGGTAGTATGAGTTGGGAACAGGCAGTTATTATCTGCCTGTCAGAATAAACACTATTTCCTCTGACTTACCATGCCAAAAGACCTCATTACTACTTTTTAAAGATGGAGTGAATGTTTACATGTCTGGTTAATTACTGGAAAATGGAACATGCAGATCAGGTTTATAAAAAGACTGTGAATTCAATAAAAGGTATCATGATGCACTTATTTGGCTGTCCTTTTATATCCTCCCAAAACCCATGCACACACACACACAAACACACACAAACACACACTCACACACACACACACACACATACACACACACACACACACACACACACACACACACACACACATACACAGAGAGAGAGCAAGAGAGAGAGAGAGAGAGAGAGAGTGAGGCACATACACACACATATGTTTGGTTTTACTATCCTTGTGAGGACCTTCCATTGACATAAGGATTAATGCATCTAATTAATGCTATACCTGCACCTAAACCTAATCCTAACCTTAACCCCAGTAATGAAAACTTTTAGGCTCTTTTGTTTTTTCTTATAATTTTTTTTTTATATATATTTCCTTGCGAGAACCATCCAAATACTGGCCTAGTGGGAACATTTTCAAATCTTTGTCACATCATTGCTGCCACCTGCTTCCCTGACTCAGCACTCAACAGACTCCCATTTCCCAGCAGATTAAGTGGCCTCCAAACATGGCCGCTGAGGACTGCAACTCCAAGCACTCCTCTGTGCTTCCCCGGTCACTATCCCAATTATTATTGGCACCTGTCTTGAGTTAAGTTTGTACTCATAGCCACACTATTTAAGTTCTCTTGTTTCCTGAGTTGTGAACTTATATATTGTGTTTTCACATGTGCCCTAAGCCTTTTTCCTTTTACATCCTTTGCCTGCCTACCTACCTAACAATTTTACTAAAGATTGTCTAAAATGTCTAAAGAATCATGAGACATTTATCAGCTGTAAAAACAGAAGTGTACACATGCTTCTTATTTTTTTTGTCCTCATGTTTATTAACTATTATTAGCTGGCCCTATTTTACTGAAGTAGAACTGCGTCACAGCACAACACTCTCCAGTTTTGGTTTGAGAAGGAAAATATTACCATATAAGCATCTGTTTATTTGTCATAGTTCCCTTTTCTTATATGCAGAACTTATGTGTAACTCACTGGCTGCTGTTAACTCATTCATGGGAAGTTAAGAATACTTAGAAAGTTGTAAAGGGATGAGCTAATGTGAGAATATATAGGTCTTGTGTGAGCTCATTTAAATATTATTATTATTATTAATAATAATAATAATAATAATAATAATAATAGTAACAGCACACACACACACACACACACACACACACACACACACACACACACACAATACATATATTTATATAGGGTGTCCCAAAAGTCTCCATGCGTAGGAAAAATTAACACTTTTTAACAAAAGGTTACTTTATTGACAAAACATTTTCTACATGATTGCCATTTCTTTGTAAACACACACGGAGTCAGTATGCCCACTCATCATGAACTCGTGTTAACAAATCTGTTGTTACGCACATAATTGCACTTTGATTGTGTTCCTTTAAATGATCTTTAAATGACCCTTTAAATGAGGCATGAGAATGATTTCAATACATTCTTCTTCTGTCAAAGGCGTTCCTGAAGGCAAACCGAAATGCAAAAAGGCAAGATAGCACGTAGCAATAGATTTCATTTTAATGCAGATTGTTTAAATGTGCCTCCCAGTAACATTTCAAAATAATGCCAAACAAAATCCATCATCATAGTCAGATATTGAGCTTATCAAATTGTGATTTTCTCTCAAGACAAATAAAGCGACTCCCACATGGCGTCATGACCCCTATTTTGGAAATGTCTGGTGTTCGTATGGTCACAACTCTTGATTCAGTTTGATTGATTTATGAAATATGTTTCTCTGAGCCACACTGACAAGTCCATATGTATTAATATATAAGCGTTCACCTAGATCTGTTAGTTCTTGAACGCATAAACACACTGAAGTATTTTCACTTGAATGCCTGCAGATATTTTCTATTACACTTACATACACTAGTATTTTGTTACTAGTGATAGTATCACTAGATAGTATTCATAAAGTATTTTGAGGTATTTTCACTTGAATATATCGTATGAATTGTACTTGAGACACTTTCACTGGATTTCATTACATGAATGTACATTACAATTATGTACATTACAGTACAATTACATTATGTATGGTTACATTATTTTTGATCATTTAAATAAATATGTTAAACTTCTTTTTTTTTTTTTTAATACTCTTTGGTAAGTCTCTGTAATATTGTAAAGTAGGCCACACTTATAGGTTGGCCTATGGAGCCTGCTGGTTGGACCAATGGGATTAACAGAGGATGGAGTCGGATACAGCTAAAAGAGTAGTAAATATTGGTGTCAGGTGACCAGGTGTGAAATAAAAAAGAGGACATTGTTATCATTGTTAGTATAAAAAGGGGGGTTGAGAATCTTTGTATTTGTCTTACATGGGCTCCCTTTGTTGCTCTGGAGTAATAAAGTTCACTTTCTGCTTTTTGTCTGTGCCTGAGTGATTTAAGGATTATTTTCCACAACATTCCCAAACATGACACCTCAACTGACAATAACCTACATAAACATTTCTAAAGGTCTGTTCCAACAGGCGTAAGCTGTCATAAACCTTGTGTCAATTTGACATAGATTCATGTTGACTGATGGTTGTGTTATGACATTTTCTGGGCCCAATTACCTTTGCACATCATGGCATCATCTTACTTTGGAACTTAGTGTTCGTATAAATATACACGTCACACTACATTGACATGACATGGCCATAAGTTGTCGTGTCGAAACGAAAACGGACAAAAACACAGTCATTACGATGGCTGATTAAGCCTTTATTAATGGTATAAGAATTTATTCTTTGTATCTCAATCTAAACACACTCATAGACTTGGAGTGACCGAGTTAAGCGTTTATAATATTCATAGACACTGATTTTAAGTTAATTGTTCCTGTCCCATCTCGAGGCTTTAGAATTCTAAACCTAATTCCGGTTGCAGTTGTGATTGATTGGATAAAATGGAATAAAGATGGAAAAGTCATTTTTAGTATTGTTTCTGTGGCAAGAAAGAATACAATCCATCGATCAGTGATGGCATGGCATTACCTAACTCCATGAGTGGGTGGTCTAAAACAAACTGTTATCAAGGGAGTCTGATACACACTCACTACACACCCCACCCCTATACACACACATGCACCGTGTGTGCTCAAGAAATAGAGCATGTAGGAACACTTTCCTCCAGCTGGCCTGCACACACACACACACACACACACACACACACACTCGTCCACAAAAGAGCTGTGGTTATATCAGTCTCGTGTGCTGACAGCGCCTACACTCTGCCTGGACTTTCCATCTGCTGACGGTTTGATTAATTGAGCCTGAGTTCATGTACTGACCAGGGTGATTTATGTGATGTTTTCTTCACATGAGGAAAAAGCTGACTGAAACGCTTGTGTTTCTTATCTATTGTTTGAATTATAATTATTTTGAGATGGAACCTTCTGGCAAAAGTCCAGTGGCTCAGTAAGTGCTGTAAAGGCCGATGTAACACCTTATAATTGTAACTCAATTCTGACAACACAGGTGTGTATTAATGAGCTCGTTTTTATAACGTATCATTTCTATTGTAAAAACTTACACAGGGATTTGTATTTTTGAGGCTCCAAATATACGGATTACAAATGTGTGTAATAGTTGATATAGTGAAGTTAAGCAGTTGGAGTCATCAGTGTGAGAAAATAAAGAGAGGCTGCTTAGGGTGGGTATGTTTATAGCTGCTATAACATAAGAGATAACAGGAAATAACTTGTTTGTGGACGTTCCACAACATCAAACATAACTATAAATGGATAAACCATATGCTGTTGGTAATTAAGTGTTGGCAAATTGCTGTGATGTAAGAATTCACCTATGACTTTATAGAAAAATAATCACGTTTGTGCGGTATCGGTATCGCCACCTTGCGTTTGCTACATCACACCACCCCATGATTTATTATTTTCCTATAAGAGCACACCCTGTCATGATTTATTGCTTACTGAAATGTGTTTCACGGTTTGATACTGCAGCTGATATTTACAGTACTGACATATTATACTGCATCAACGTGTCTTACTGTAATAACACAGTAAAATATGCACTAGCATTATCTTGATTAAAAACCTCGCTGTAAAATGTTTCTAAAGGAATAAGGGATCTTGCTAATTTATCTATGTTTCATTTCTGCCATTATATTGTCATCCGAAGCTTTAATTGTATATGTATGTTCTCGGGTAGATTAGGTATGATTTAAAATTACATTATAATGTAGATGTAGATGTAGATTTGGAGCCATCTCAGGATTCTATTAAATTATGGTTAAGCTCATTCCAAATGAGATAATAAAGAGATAAAATGACTGAGTTATTATGGGCTGTAAATGTAAATGTAACGAATTCAACTCAATCGATGGAACGACTGCCGGATGAGCTGGATTTCTGAATAGCCTGTCAATCTGTAGGCTGTGAATAAAGGTAGATTTAAAAGTACACAGTGATTTCATTATCATACCATGTATTCACGTTAAATGAATGCAGTGTGAATTATATCAATAAATAGCAGTTAATGTTAGACCTCATTGCGTTAAGAAGGTCACATCATTGCTGGTTTCAGCCAGAAAATGGCCGACTAGAACTACATTACCCATCAGCCCGAGCACATCACATGACCTAGTCACATGTCTCATATTACTCACACCTGTTTTGTGTTTCGTTCATTAGGAACTCTATTTAAGTTGCAGCGGCTCTGGGTTTTATTGTGGAGCTGTTGGGGGTCATGCATGCTTTATAGTGTGGTGGTCTTTCTCTTGGGTTTAAAATTTTTTTATTTTTATTTTTATTTTATTTTGGGGGGGTGAGAAATGATTCCACTTGCCTTGTTTTGTTTGTTTAGCTTATCCTCCCAATCCCTGGCATGAAACCGCATTTCCATATGATATAACTTTACCTTTGTCTGACATACCTGCAAAAGAGAAAATTATTTCAGTTCAGAAAAAGTCTTTCAGGACTATGATTTGTCCAGACCACCACGTGTGATCTTTATATGTTTTGCCAAAGATGTGCAGGGAGTGTCCGTGTAAAGCTGAGCTGCGTTTGGAACCCTTTAATACATTTACTTATTTATTTTCTTTGGGTTGAGAGCGATGCAGTGTGAAGATTTTTCATGAGCATTTGTTAAAAAAGAAAACGAAAGAAAGGTGGGGGGGAAAAAGTGTCCCTGTCCTCAACATAAACATTACAAAGAGTGTGTATGTACTGGTAACACTAAGCTCATAGTCATAGCTATTATGTGTGTGTGTGGCAAGGCATTCAGACTAAACAGTGGACGAACAACAAAAGGTCAGACCATTAGCAAAGTGGTCAAACACACAAACAGTGAGAAGCTTCCACTGCCATAAATATTAATGCCACTAATAATGCCATGTAACATCTAAATCATCTAACCTTAACCTCAGTAACTGAAAGGAAACCTTTTACCTCTTTTAGCTGCAGTTTCCCTTGCATGGATCAGTTAAATCTCCTGACAAGGCCAAAACTTTCAGATATTCCTATCCTTATGGAGGCATAAGGTCCCCACCTAGATATAAAAACATACCACACACACACACACATCAAGACAAAGCATTCCTTCAAATAAATAAATATTCAGTAAAGTTTAGTCTCAAAAGCTTTTCATCTGCTAAACTTAAACCGAGAGAACCCTGTTCCAGTCAGCTCACACTAGCAGAGCCTGACTTTTTCACCTTCACTGCTCCTCAGAACGGGGGCACACGCACTCCCACACTCCATGGAGATTTGGATTAATAGGACAGAAAGCTGATTAGCATGAGGTGAAGAGAGGGTGTGAGGCTTGGCAGATGTTTTATTCACATGCACAGTTAAAAAGGAATAAGTGTGTTTGATCTTTCTGCACACTCTTGCTCTCGGTGCCTCAGAGTATGAATGTGATCATACAATGACTACTAGTTATTTTCATAAATAAGTCTTATTTTTCCCCATTGGTGCAAAGAAAAACATCTGTGTAGACACACATGCAGATAGTGTATTTGCAAACCCGTAGATTCCATCATTTTGAGATTCATTCCAATGTAGTCATTGCAAAAAAAAAAAAAGAGAATCCAACCTGAATGACTTGGATATTAATATTTATGATGATCTTCAATGATATCCAACTTTTCTAAATGAAATTCTGACTTCCTTAGTTTAAATGTCTTTATATTGCTATATTCATATTATTTAATTATTTGCAGTTTTCTTCATTGGGTCGACGACCTGCTGATAGTGTGTAGCGGGATTTAGCATCATTTCATAATTATCTAAACAGAGTGATGCAGCAGTGCTTTATTCCTTCACAATGTTTCCTCTGCTCAAACAGAAGTATGTTAAACTTTCACGCTGCTATTGGTTTTGCTATAATTGGCTCTGTGTGGTTTTAAAGGATCGCTACTGAGTTAATGAATAAATGAATGAGGAGATTGAATGCTGTATGAGATGTAATGAGATGCTATATCTATGCAAGCATCAAAGTAAGCAAAGACATGTATGAATGCAAAACACAATATCTTACAAAAATGATTTTGGCCTGAATAATAAGATTAGAGTAACTTAAACAACCATACTTGAGGGTTGTCCTGTTGTAGCCCGTCCTCCTCAAGATTCAACATGTTGTGCTTTCTGAGATGCTTTTCAGCTCAACACGGTTGTAAAGAGTGGATAACCATCATAACTCTCCTGTTAGCACGAAGCACTCTGGCTATTCTCCCATCAACAAGGCATTTCTGCCAACAGAACTGGGTGGGTTTTTTTGGTTTTTCACACCATTCTGTGTAAACTATGGACATGTGAAATTGCTTTCCCATAATCCCAGATTGCATTGCAGTGCTGCCACGTGATTGGTTGATTGGATAACTGCATGAATGCGTACTGAATTGTTGTGATGCATGAACAAAGCAATCCCACATTAATCTGATCTTACACGTGATCCTCGGGCCGTGACGGTTAATTCTCCAGCTCACTCTGACACGTTCTCCACTATAAGGGAAGACTATATGAAAGTAGAGAATCTTTTTAAATTAATGAGCTTATCTATTATTTCAGTACAGTGCCTGTTTGAGAAGAGAGTAAAATGCCATTAGCGGTTAATGATGCCTTTGTAAACCCTTCTAATGTTTATGGCTCATACCTCAAACCTTAAGCTAATGCACTTTCTCAAACTAATGCAGCTTTCTCAAAGCCTGTGGGAATTTGACCACTTACAGTTACAAACCTTTAATCTTTCACCAGCTCGTTCATAACATCCCATGAATATAAAAATATCAAAATTTAAAAAAAAAGAAAAAAAAAAAGATGTAAATAAAAAAACTGAAAGAAGGATTATCTGGGGTCTATAGTCTTTCAATGCTTTTAATTCGGAGCACTTTTTATTGATTAAAAACAATCTCTTCCTGTTAAAAAGAAAGTCAGCTAATAAAGGAAACTGACAGAGCCAACCTAGTCTCAGAGTCTCGAGTGCTGCACTAATTACAGTGCAAACACCGTGCGTTAGTTTAAGCCTACAACAAAGGCTTTAGGAGCATGAATCCAAAAGGACACTCATTATATTTACATGCACAAAATATTCCCGGTTTTTGCTCTTATTCCAAAAAAACGGCAATATTCCTACATGGCTAATGGGCTACATGGGAATTTTCCACTAATATTCCCTTTTACATTCATGCATCTCTACCCCAGCATTACAAACTGTCCCTGCGGAATTTGAAAAAAAAAAAAAAAGGATGATTTAATTGAGCCATAAAGTTTTTCACCTTTATAAGCATTACTCTTTTTTTTTTTTTTTTTTTTGATGCCTTGTGGAAATTTCTGGCAAACTTGCTAAAAATGCTATTATGGGTATAAACTTATAGGCTGTCACACAATACAATACGAGTTCATTTCTTAAAGCAACGATTCGATCATCGACGATGCCACGGAATCTGCTATGATATGGTAAGATATCATTTTAATTCATAAAGCAACGATTTGCTATTTGATGATGCCACTGAATCTGCTGTGATATTTCTATCTGAATAGCTTTGTTCAGAATCTGGAGTAGGTGTAGTGTTAATTCATAGAGAATGAGAACACGCAGAGACATGTTACGTGTCAGACTTACATCAAATCACCTTGTTAGCTGATTTACACTTCTGCAATTTATTGATAATAATTGATTCATAATCAGATGTAATCAATAACAGATGAATTATGATCACTGCCTTTTTAAAACTGATGCATCGAGCCAAACCATCTGATCATTACACCTCTATATTGTATCCATTTGGAACACGTTATCAGTTCATTCTGAATAATGAATTCATATTCAATTCCATCCCTAATCTACATATACCCTAATCATGATCTTTGTGTTCTGAAAAGCTTGTTACTAGTTAAAATAATAAACTACATCTGTCAAGAAGGCAAGTGACAGGATGGTAAAAAGGAGTGAAACTATTTTAATGCAATAGCTTTACAAAAGTCCACAACATTAGTCAGCATCCTTATGCTTAATGTTTTAGGTTGTTGTCTTGTTTCAGATTAATAATTCCATATATATGTCTTTTAACCATTTACCCATTTTGTCAATTCAAAAACTACAGGCGGTACAAATTTCTGCAGTCTGTAAAAAGCATTCATTTTATATTCTCCTAAAGCCAGCCTCCATTATTTGCACAGAAAATTGTAATCAAAGCCTCTGCAGTGAGGGAACGTCGCAAACAGGACATTAGAGGAGCACGGACCTTCCAAGAGTAATCAATCACGTTGTTCTTGTTCTTATGCAAATGATATGTTGATTGGTTCTGAAACAATTAGCAATGCTCATTAATTAAGGCCAGAACCATTTTGTCAATGTTGGAGGGTCGAAGACCAGGAGGAGAATTACTCCTGCGTGTGATTAATGAGTGTGTAAAGATCAGCTCTCCTGAGAGAAACATAGTAGAAAAAGTGATGTAACATATGTACTAAGTGTTTTATTTACAGGAAAGTGAGTCGAGATCATTCTCTGCTCTTAACTGGAAGTACTTGAAGTTAAGTTGAGAGTGGAGTGCAAACTGGCAGAGAAAAAAGAAAACACAATATAAATCATTGAGACTCTGTTAACCTCCGGTGACGGTTTCCACACACTCGCACACGTCTGCTGCCTTTTCTCCAGTGTGTTCACACCTCACTTGTGAAAACTCAAGCTACCAACTGCTTTCCTGCCAATCCAGCAAGGCAGATCTGCATTGCCAGACACGGCGCATGAGTCACACCGTCGCATCCACGTTAGCTCCGAACTTCACCGAGACTGAAACTACATTGCAAATGTTGCAACACAGGGAGGGAAGATGGCACATTTCTAGCAATGCTCAAACGGAAATATGGCATACAGCAATGACAGATGAGCAGTTGTTTTCTGTTGATAAAGAAGACTGTGCTTTAAGTTCCAGGACTACAAGAGAGATTGTTGGAACCTTGAGCACCCTTAACGGCCGATTTATAACTGTGTAGAATCTACACCATAGGTACGGTGTAGCCACGTACCTACACCATAGCCTGACGCACAATTTCCCAGAAATGCATCATGGTAATGCAGACCACGACAGCTGTGATTGGTCCGTTTGGTAGCAACTCATTTTCTCCTGCGTATTTCCGGCTGCTCCTTCTTCTCTGCGAAAATTGGAAATGTACTATCATGGTATTGTAGTAATATAAATATATAAAGTATGAGGCCCTATATCGGCTATAGTTCATTTTAGCAGGCAGTTTAATAGGATTGCACACGTTTCATTTTCTTCTAATAGTCTCCCAATAAACACACAGTGTCAGGGTGTAACTATAACGACCCGATAAATATAATAAAGTATCCATCAATCAGTAGAATGTAGATTTAAATACTGGACTGGATACGCAGAACAGCTTCAATACTGCCAAATACAGACGAGTTAAATACACTTTAGAAATGCTTTCAGTGACAGTCCTCTTGCGTTTATAATGAATTAATCATGCTAGGTTTCATTTTCCCCAAATCAATTTGTTTCGAAACAACATCTCGTCCATGTTTATTTTCTTTTCATTGAAACACAATGGAACTCGCATTGTTTTTTTCCTGCTCTTCTTCGATGTCGGTACATTCTGGTATGTTTCACGTGACCGCACGTCCTAGACGCCACACGCACCTTACATGCAAAGTATTAATATTTCACCTTGTGCGAGCGTCAGTGACGTGCCTACAGCGCAGATTCTAGACATGAGTGTAAACGGCCTTAACACTCACCTGCTCAGAATCATTTCAATATTATTTGCATGGCACTGTTATCAAAAGAGATTGATACAAAGCAGTATACAGAGATTTGAGAGAGAGATTGATACAAAGCAGATGGTGACTAGGAAAAACTCCCTGAGAAGACATGAGGAAGAAACCTTGGATGGAGCCAGATTTAAAAAGGAACTATAAATCATTACTCTTATAAAGCTGTATAATATCAAACAGTACTGATTGTGTTGAAAGGATATTCAGTATGAGCATGCAGTGAAAGTTTTGGGTTGAGCACAGGACTGTATTTATGATTACAGCAGCAGTTCTACAGTATCCAGGTGAGATTATGCACTGAAACCAGGGTGAGTCTTAGTCATGAACGGTTCTTGGGAAGCCCAAATCTTTAGGGTATCCATGTGGGACAATCCACAGCAGCACAAAGTGTGTCACAAGTGCAGAAGCTCCCAGCAAAGAATTACTGGGATGTGTGTTTGGCAAGCTGAGAAAACCTGCAGGATGATGTGGTGGCTGAATTTTGAATCTGGCTTTGATCAAAATAGAGTTATGTCTGCAACATACACTACCGGTCAAAAGTTATTGGTCAAAAGTTCTAATTCAATTATTTCTTTATTTTTATGACTTTAAAAGAGACTGGATAATGATGGACTGTTGTTTCTCTTTACTT
>JAQQZR010000039.1:7923537-7947168 GCA_030068235.1 Notoglanidium macrostoma | reverse complement strand
AATTTTAATTAATTTCATATTGACATCTATGAAAATGACTACAAATTCTGGAAAAAAAACCCTAAATAAATTACAAACAAAAGAACCATGAGCATGCTATTCTAAACAGCTATGGTACTTTTTAAAAAGCTGTTCTCTGAATTCACAAAGCAAGTATATGGAACATCTTAAAATATTACTTTGTAGACAATACGAATATGGGTGCTGAATTTTAGACATGTTTAAGTGAGCATCCAGGCAGCAACAAGCAGCAGTAGTTATCTTCTAGTAGTTATCCAATCTAGAGTTTATGAAACCTCATTCTAGTTTGTCAGCATTGTGTAGGGTTAGTGTATGCTTTAATTTTGGATATGTTGTAATATGCAGGTTGGATTTTCCTTATGTACTGACACTGACTCTGAATAATTACAACTGTTTTCAATTATGTGATTCACGAGAGTCTATTTAAATACCACTCACTAAACACTTCCCAGTTATGAGTCCTGCACTTGCATAGGAGCTTGTATCATACCATTTCTTGCTGTTTCTTCATTTTGAGATATGTTGTAGTATTTGCATGTTACTTCATGGTTTCTGGCCTGGTGTATTTCTTTAACCAAGCTCTATGTTTGCTGGATATGACCTTACCAGTATAATTCATGCCATTTTAGCTATATTTGTCAGTACCTGCTTTTGTTTGTTACAGGAAAGGCACAAGAATGGGCTATATTTCATTTGGGAATCACAGGGAATGGAGACATGATCCTATAAACAAGGCAATGTTAGAACATCTCATGAAGGACAAGGTGTTTCTTTATCTTATGCAGAGCAAAGCTACAGACCAGATCACCTGTAAGGTTGACTATAGGACCAGCTTATCTTCCCTGCTATCTTGAAGAATAATTAGCTCTGGGAGCAGCACCATCATAAACCAGCCACATCTTTTGAAAAGGATTTTGATGTGACTTGCAACATCAGAGTCTGTATTGAGAAGGACCCAACCTCCATACACACCTAGGTAAAAGGTTCTCTGAAGTTATATGGATTGAAAAGAATAATAATAGATTGGAACCCTTTCTGATAGGGAAACTCTTTGTCATGGGCATATACATAGAACTTCTAATGGTTTCACTAGAGGGGCAACCAAAAGTTAATTAATTACATACTGATCCAAACCTTTAATATTCCTGTTCAGCCCTGTCAGACCTGTGATCATACATGCTGTGGATGCATGTAAAGTGTGTAACAGGACTGGTATCCTGTGGACCCAATAAAGAAAATCATAGAACGTTATATTCTCATGAATGCTTATGAAGCTTCAGGGGCTGAGACAGGCCAGGTTGATTTACATGGGAGTTTATTATGTGTTATTGTGTGACTTTACTGTGTTCATTCAGTCATCTTTAGTAACTGTTTTATCCTGGTCAGGATCATTGTGATTTATATAACTTCTTTGTTTTTGGAAAAAATGAACCAGCAAAGATTATTAGAAATACTGCAGATAAAGTGTAAATAAAAAGAACTGTATGACTTGGCAGGATTGGTCAAGAGTGTCTGCCGCAAGAAGCAAGATAGGTTGGAATTTCCCCATAAGCAAGCAACAGTGGGCTTACAAAGATTTCCAGTATCGGGACATTGAATATGTTGTAAGTCTTTTGTGATAGATCTTGAGCTCCTTTGACAGCTCACATTAGAGTGTGTTAATAAATACAAAGTACCAGGATTTTATATATTCAGAAAGTGATATTTAATGGCATTATACAGCTCTCAAAATAAGTGAACAAACTTACACACTGTTTTTTTTTCCTCTGTGAGGAACTGCACACCATATAATGAAGTCATAATTTGAAAAATGTATGGATTAATTTAATTGTTTTTTTATGTGTACAATTACTTTGAGTGTATGAAATATGGAAATGTTTATTATTGTCACTGTAATGGGGAAAAATGGTCTTAAGGTCTCTCTTTAAAATTAAAAGTCCAACCAATGCCATTCTAGTCTGAGACAGATTTAAGATAGAATAGAATTGCTCTCAGTTCTGAGATGAGGCTGAGGCTGAGTTCACACTGCAAGTCTCATTACCCAATTCCGGTTTTATGCTCAGATCAGATTTGTCTATCGTGACAGTACACATTCATAATTACAAGTGACCTGTGGACTTCAATGAGAACGAATCTGTCTTCTGAAACGGCACGCATGCACACAGTGATATGATTTTGCATGAGTCCTGCGTCACTAACAACAAAAACATATTTGTGAGACGACTCATGGTATTAAAACCGATGAAATGGAGCTTGTAGCTAATGTATCCATCGCATTTAGCTCTGGAGGGTAAACAGCTCATCAGCTGTAGCTCTGCTCCAGTATTGTTTTGCTGCACTGTTGGTGTTCTGATGATTTTGTGCTAGCTTAGCAAAAAATTCTACTGTAGCGCGAATAAATGCTGCTGATATCGGAGAATAAACTCGACTTTAGCCGCAGCCCTTAACCAAACCCTAACTTTAATCCTAACAGTTAAAGATTAAAATGAACCCTAAAACCATAACTTTAAACCTAACATGCATGCGCTAAAGGAGCATATCTCAATAGATAGCACAAATCGCCAGAACAGCGTGCTGGCTGATACCGACACACTCAGTGCGCAGCAAAAGCAAAAAGCCGCATGAATTCTGATCTGAGCGTCTCATTCAGATCACATTGGATACGTATCGGATTTAGGACCACATATGAAAGTGACTGAAATCTGATTTGAAAAGATCAGATTTGCATGTCCACACAGCCTTGAAAAGATCAGAGCTGTGTCACACTGAGGCAAACAATCAGACCTGAGTCACTTCAGCATGGCAGTGTGAACGTACCTGAGTCAGTGAAAAGGTGATCCTGAGACCAAGACTGGCCATGAGTACTAAAACACTAACCTGTGTTTGTCATATCACATGGTGGTCACGAGGAAGCTTGACCAATCCCAGCGACTTCAGGAGAGAGGTGGGGTACACCCTGGGAAACCTATTCTCCAAAAAAAAAAAAAAAACTATTGAAATATACTGTATAACTACAAATTAAGGGACAATTTGATGCAATCTTATAAAGAAAAAGTGCATTTATTTCATGGGTCTTGTATAGAGTGGGGCATTAATAGGTTGATATTTTTCTCTATCTTTTCAGTTTGGATGGAAGGGGTGTGCCTTTCTGTGGCCAAAAACAATTTTATTCTCTTTTAGTTTATTTGTCTTTTAATTTATTGTCTTTTAGTATTTTTTGTATTCATTCATTATTGTTCTAATAAACTTCATACACCTACCATCATCATTACAGCAACTATATCTTTTATTATTTTTCATGACAAGTAAGTCCACTGAATGCTATATTTTGTTTTATTACTTAATTGTCACAAGCCACAGTTTCTTTATATGTGTAGAATGTCAGCTTACACTGAATGCTTATCATGTGAATTTGAGCAACACGATGACTCAGGGGTTAGGGCATTTAAACAAGCTCTTTGTGTTTTTTTGTGGACGGTTTCCTCTTCCACATGCTGACAAATTGTGCTGTTCTCATTTTCCTATCTGGATCATTGTTCTTCAGTCCATCTTTCTATCTACTTCACTATCTAGCTCTATAGTCGATACAGACATCAGAATGTTCCTAAAGAGTAACTGGCACGCATTCAGGTTTGTCATTTAATTTTTCTTCTTAAATTACACAGCTTTTAACTTGTGTCCTAGTGGTGTTTTTTTGTTTCTCAACTTGATGGGAGGGGTGAGTGGATTCCATGATCAGTTTTACAAACTGATCTTAATTCAGTAAACTTCAATTATTTCAATTTAATTTCATTCTTCCATGAACTGTTTTCTGCTGCGGTAGATGTAAAAGATAAAATGATTGTTAAAGTTAGGTTATGCTGTGCGATCTCCCCTCACATAACTAATCACAGTAAATGTGTTCTTATTTAGCACAAACTGCATGTAAATGTCTATAAAATATAAAAAAATAATCTGCCAATTGGGTAAGCACATTTTTCTTGAACTCTTGAAACTTGCAAAAAGCTCTAGCCAATTAAAAATAGACAACAAATTCCAACTAAAATCCTTAAAATAGAAATTTTGGCTTGTTAGAAGAAGTTATGATGCAAGTATTTGAATAAACTTGCTTAAATTGAGTAAATTTGTCTTTTAAGTCATCTGAAAGTATGTATTTTATTCTTTAACTTAGCTTGTATACTGAGGGCGAATGAGATGCTTGAATAGTTTAGTGGTAAAGATGTTGGACTATTGAGCAGGAGGTTATCACTTCAAGTCCCTGTATTAGTAATCTGTCACTGCTAACCCTTAAAACACATCTGCTTAGTTGTGTAAATGAGATAAATGCTCTGGATATGTGTGTCTGACAAATACCATAAATTTTCAGACAATTTGACTAATTCTGTTCATCTTCTTTTAATAAATAACATGTTAATATAAGATAATTATACTCAGTTTAAGCAAATTTATTTTTACTTGCATTGTAGTTGCTTTTAGCAAGCAAAATTGCCTATTTTATGCATTTTAGTTAGTCAAATTAGTTGTTAATTAGATTTGTCTAGTTTTAAGTTTTTTAGTGGCTAGAATTTTGTGCTAGTTTCAAGAGTTCTTACCAAGAAAAATTTGCTGTGCAAACTTGTAGTGAACTTTCTGAGTGTAGGCTTCTTGAGTTGTACATGTAAATTAGAGTTTTGCTGGATGGAATGTTAAAATATTGATGCCCATATCTCAAAACTTCACCTGGATATATCCTTATAATACTAAGT
Organism: Notoglanidium macrostoma; assembly: GCA_030068235.1. NCBI lineage: Eukaryota > Metazoa > Chordata > Actinopteri > Siluriformes > Auchenoglanididae > Notoglanidium > Notoglanidium macrostoma. Next base: position 7,942,402 of record JAQQZR010000039.1, on the reverse strand, counting down.
TCATAAGAACAAACACTTTATTCCAGACAAAATATTCCACTATACATTATTTGGCAGATGCCCTTATCCAGAGCAACTTATAAACATCTTATTTTATACAAGTGAGCAGTGAAGGTTAAGGGCCTTGCTCAAGGGCCCAGCAGTGGCAGCTTGGTAGTGCTGGGATTTAAACTCACGACCTTCTGAGCACTAGTCCAATGGCTTAACCACTGAGCTACTACAGTCCCTACACTATGACTCCACATTTCTATTGGTGGTCTAATTGGGAATTGCAGATCAATTACAAAGCAAATCCAATCGAGCTTATCAGGATCATCTATTAGGTCAGTGTTTCCCAGTCTCCATGCAATGCACATGTTGCCGTTTATAATTCTCCTAATACACCAAATTTGACTCATGAAGTCACTAAAGCTGGGCTGAGGTTAACACTGAGCACAGCATCAATCACAATAAAACTGTATGTACTGGATTGCCACAACTGGATAACTCTGCCATAACCCTAATATGTTCCCTGGTGTATTGACTCTGTATAGGCAGCAATTCAGGAAATTGAAGGGTGCTTGGCTTAATTTTATTTTACTGGTATTAACTCTAACAGTTGGATAGATATTTTGTGAAGGAAGAGGTTCTACAGTGAAGAGTGACATTGTTTTACAATCCCAATCCTCGCAGTCATCTTTTAACCTCTAAATTCTGCCCTCCAGGGTACCAATGAGGAATGGCCTGGAGTACCTCTGGACCTCCTACTCTACTCCGACTCCACAGAGTGCTAAACATGTCTTGACCCTCCTGCTCCTTTGTTTGGTCATCTCCACAACCACTGGTGCCCTACTCTTCCACTGGCTAAGTGGGCTCTTAAGGTACCAGCTACAGACTGCGGGCATCGCCACAGGCATCTACACTCTAGCCATCCTTGTCTTCACATTTCTCATACATCCTTTCCGTTGTGCATTCTCACTGATGTTTCCAACGCTGGGCACCCAACAAGGACGCAAACTTGTTCTCTCGTTGTGCGTGATGATTGTGCTGATTTATGTTTTGCCAAACATTGCCACAAACATAGCTGCACTTACACACCTCATGAAGTGCACATCAGAGAACGTCGCTCACAGTGTCCTCAATTCATCGGCATTAAGCAACATCATAAAGAGTGATCTGGTTTCTAAAGTTAAAAATATTAAGGAATCAGGTTTTGGTCAATTTGTGGAGCAGCTAACTAGTTTTAACCACCGCACAGACATTAACGTGAACGGTCTAAGAGAAAATCTGAAAGATTTAAGCAAACATGTTGGACAGGATTTTTCCAAGGCCATACACCAACTAGATGAACTGAAGCTCCTTTCAAGCAGGATACTTGCTGCTGGTTTAGTGATCTACCTTTTTATGGATTCATCCATTTACCTGAAGTCATACCTGACATCTGTGAGATTTGATAATGTCTACGTTACAGGGCTGCTCAAAAAAAATGCAGACAGCAGAGGAATCCAAGTGGAAGCAAAAGATGTGAAAAATGGAGTGAACGTCACCAGCTTCAGAATGTCAAAAAGAGAACTCTTTAAATGTTTACTTCCCATTCTCATGATCACATTGTATCTGTTGATGACAATCATGCTTCTAGTACTTGACCATATAGTGCATTATGTTGTGGTAACAGGCGGGCCTTGGCTTTTGGACATTCCACCCACTGACATTTCCATGTACATCCATTTTAAGGTAAGGTTTGCAACATTTCTTATAACTTGCCTATTACTGACATGATTCTTGTTACATAAGAGGCTACAAGGCTTGTCATGACAACAAAATTAACCATGTTTGTAGCAATCATCAATTTTTACTGTGCAAGAACTACCATTAACCCTTGTAGTAATTGTAAAAACTGTAATTTTCCATATATTTTATCTTTCCAATTTTAACATTCTTTTTTGTTTGTTTGTTTGCTATCCATCCAATCCCAATAGGTTAATTATAAGCATAACACTTGCGAGATATTTGGCTGCAAAGCCTCGGAAGTGGTGAACTTCTCCAGACTATACAATGCCACCATTAGTTCTGATGTGACTCAGTGCAAGACCAGGCCCAGCAAGCTAAATGCAGGTGTGACACTCGCACTGCTTCTGCTATACTTCCTCAGTTACTGTCTCACTTTCCTGGAAGTCTACGCTCGACGCCTTCGCAGGAAAGTCGCCTCTTCTTTCTTTCAGAACCAGGAAGAGAAAAGAATCACATATCTTATTGATCAAATTATGAGCAAGAAGAAGAGAAAGCAGGCCAAACAAGCAGAACTTGAAAATACGGAGAGCTTGAAGCAGGGAAACGATAAGAGTATATTAAAGCTTTTACCTCTTGCTAGATTATATGCATGTTTTCCTTCAAGAAAAGACAATACGATGAAGCACACTGATGAAAACCAGAAGCCAGATCTCTGATTTTATTGGTTGAAATTGGCTTCATTATATTTGAATATTTGACTAAAAAATATTTGATGTAGACTTAATTATGGTAAGGACAGCACCGTGGTGTAGAGGGTCCTGGCACTGGCACTTCACAGCTCCTGGTTCTTTGGTTCAATCCTAAGCCCAGGGTTTGTTCTGGCCCGTGTTCTCTCTGTGTCTGTTTGGTTTTTTCCAGGTTCTCCAGTTTCCTCCTACCTCTCAAAAAGGTGCTGGCAGGTGTATTTGTTACTCTAGGGTGAGCTGCATTTGAAAAGAAAAGAACCCAAATTTATGTTTAACACACATCAGTGTTGTACTATTAACACCTTATAACAACATCTAACAATATTATTATTATAATTTATATTTATATTAATTATCATTTTCATTACTTTTTTTTATAAAATTCTATTTATTACAAACTAATTTATATTAAGAACTGTAACACATAATACTGTATATACTACAATTTCCACATCTCTGTACAACAATGCAAGGATGATGTGTCTCTACATGTCCACTTGATGTCAGTAGCCTAACAGATTTAAATCCACTGGGCTGTGCATGAATAGCATTGTCTAGAACTTGAAGTGACAATTTTATTTGTGTGTTTGTATGTATGCATGTGTTTATACATGCTGTACATGTAAATGTGTATACATATGTACATGTATGTAGAAGACCTGCAGTGATCTGCAGAAGTCTATCAGGAATTACAAGAGACAAAATGCTTGTTATTACTGAATAAAAATGAAAATCTACTTTTTCAGTGTTGTTTAACCACACAGACCATATACATATTTGTGTCTGGAATATTTGAACAGGAATTAGTAATGCTGCGCTGATTAAATCGGTTGTATGAACAGACTTTTCAATTTTGCAGTAATTCACCATCACTTTTGTTTAACATAGACCTGTACTTTATTGCTAGTCATGTTTTACAAATGAAGTCTCAGACTGCTGATTACTGTCATTGTGGAACAGTGAAAGGGTACCAGGTTTTATGCGAAGGACTGTACCTGTTCACATGCTGCAGAATAAAAGGATAAAAGAAAACAGGATATTAATGAAAAGATAATCATGCCTTTTTGCTGATTATTCAGGTAATTAGAAAAATGGCTTCAATTATGGGTGTTTTCTGAACAGACGTCACATGATAGATATTTCTTTTTCTTGGTAACTAGTGTGCACATATAATGTTCGAAAACAAATTTGACTAAAAATTTTACATTTTCTTTAAATACATTTTTATTCCTTGTTTACCCTACTTGAGTACTTGTACATCGCTGGCATTGTGTCTTCTTTCAAATTTATCAAAAAATCTTTCAGATCTACAGTATACATTTCTGATTTTGTGAAGATCTACTAAAAGCCTCTAGTGTGTTTTTCTTACTCAGTGCATGTTTTTTCTGATGGCACTGTAGCACCTAGGTATCTTCTGTATAGAGCTCTAAAATCCTTTGAGAGCAGAGCATTTTATTGTCCAAAACTATATGTGCATTCATCTTTTTGGGGTGTGCTGGTTTAGTCCGCATGCTTGTCATCCTTTGAAATCCATTTTTAAAACATGCAGACAATTTTTCAGGTTTCTGAATGTGAATATTAATGCATGCTAGAGTAAATGAATCAAGTCTGTATCAAGATTAGCCATTTTGAGCTTTTCCAAGTTTATTTGTCTATGCAACTAATTAGGGATTTTTCCCCCAGAAGCCTGAATATCTAACCTTAATATAAAATGTAATATAAAAGATTTTGAAAGATGGACAATGTTATTCTGCCTAGACATACACACTAAACATTCACAACATGAACATTCACAAATGAACAAAATTGCAAACCCATTTAGTAATTAACAAAGTGGGTTGCTAGAACAACAAGCCAAAGTACACTGATTTTCTACTGTAAACCAAATATTCTTATTGAATAATTTTATTCAAAACTCTATTAGTCATAACTTAAGTCTCAAATAATTGCATGCCTCCTGTTATTTATTAAATGTGTACAGACTTTAATAGACAGCTACATTTTTTTTTACATTTTGTTTATTTTTTATTTATTATTAATTAATGTTATTATTAATCATTTTGAGTATAAATCAAAGGTAAACAGTATTATAAGACATACACATTATAACATTATTTGGACTTAAAAACTCACAACACTTTAATTCAGAAGGTTCTGTCTTATAATAATAATATCATCCAGCAAAAAATATTCTATTTCTTAGTAGTACATTTTTCTGGATGCACCCATCAGCTAATTGTCCCCATATGACAGCTGAGATGGTGACAACTAACACATGCTTCCTCTAAACCACTGCATCCTTTCATACGGCTGCTCATGCAATGTCATAGGACAGCTGGACTTGTTCAGAACAAACGTTTGGACCAGTGCACTACTCAGAACCCCTCATTAGTATGATTTGACAGCTACAGTGCAGACTACTTTGTATTAACTATTTATTCTTGTAAATTTGAGACTCAGTCTGAGGTTAATCACAATTTAGGTTAATCGCATTAATTAGGTTAATCTAATTTGGTTTAAACAAGTATGTCAGATTTTATTAAGCAATAATATAAACAAAAAGCTAAAAAAAAACAAACAAAAATGTCAGCAAAGTTAAATGTGTTACCACACAAGTTCAGTCCACACAAGTTATGTTGCCTCATGTTTTAGCCAATGTTAGATTACCAAAAATCTAATGCTTAACATAATAATAGTAATAGTAATATCTAATTATAAATTAAATTTTGTTATGTCAGAAAACTAAACAGAAAAGAGCAAGTCTGCTAATATTAGCTACAATTTGCCGTAAATTGTCACTAGCAAGAAGTTTTCATAAATTAAAACAGTTTTAGATTAATATCAGTGTCGGATCCAATTCAGTATAAACAACCATCTCAAACTTTTATCAGCTATTAATATACCCATAAGTGATGATGGTAGCATAGTTTAATATGGTCACTTGTGTTAGTGCTAACTTTACCTAACATGACCACTTTACTTTGTCTTAGGTAATGTTAGCTTAGGAAAATTCTAATAGTTACATCTAACTGAGTTCCAACTAATTATCTATGGCAAAAATATTCAATCTTTTTCTCCATAAGGCCCACTTCCCAGATCTTTGAGAGCCCTACCAGCCCGCCTCAAGCCTCGCGTTTATTTAAACTCTTTCAGCACTTCTCAGCACTGACTGGCACAGGAGAGCAAAACATACAAGCCAGGTTTAATTTATTTTTCAATTCCATTAAAATGCCGTCTATGGCATCAGATTTGACACGATGTTGTAGGCCTATTTCCTTTTTCAGCCTTATTATATTGTATAGTTTTTGACTATTTTGGTTAAAAAGTTTCTGGTAGAAATCTCTAATAATATAGTTAACTGATGTTAACTATATACATATGTACATGTCTAATGTGAGCTATGTTAAAGACATTCTTAAATATTATTACAAATTAATAAACTCCAATAGTCTCCACTTACTGTGACAGTAAAAAGGTGCCACTCATTTCAAGCAAGAAAATCAAGGCAAGATGACAAGTTACTACATGAGATGGGTAAACAGGGGCAGGGCTTGCAGGAGGTCAGTTAAAAATATCCGCACAACTGTCAATCATTTTATATTTATACATTGATTGACTAATTCACTGGCTTAATTTTATTGGGGAAAGAGAAAATGGCATATTTTGGGTATATATTTGGCATGTTTTTGCATTCCAGCATAGGCTGATGATAAAATGTGGAGCTCCTGTGCAAAATGCTTAAAGGTTGCCATGTTTAATCATTTTAAATAATTATCTTTTAGGATTTTTCATCTTATCCCTCACCTGCACCAAACCCCTGGAAATTCCTTCCTGCTTCACAGAATTACTTTTCTCTATGGCCATAAAACTACTAAAAGATGAAAACCAATTTTCATCAGAATTGCTACAAAATATAAAATTAATACTAGCAATTGCTGATATGTTGATACACATCCTAAACACTGTGGTTACATTACTGCCTGTTTAGTTTAATATGGTCCAACATATGATAAGTTAAATGACATTGTTTTGCATCGTTATAAAGGACAGAACTAGGATTAAGGCATGCTGTCATCACATCTACCTCACATAACTTAGCAATATATATAAGTACTAGATGTTGGGTATCTGTATTGCAATGAAAATGGATAAAATGGGATCTCCCTAAGAAAAACTCCATCACCAATTTTGTTGAAGAAAGGGACTGGTAAAAAAAAAAAAAAAAAAAAAAAGAAAAGAAAGTTCTCATTGCACATGCGGTTTTTGGCAGAGAAAAACTTTTTCGACTAAACTTCCTCTCTCACCTTGTTTCCTTCTCTCTCACACAAATAGCCTTTCTCTCTCTTTCTTTCATGTTGCATGTCTGCCTGGATGGAAGTCCCTCTTGGCTTCCCTCTAATTCCTAGGTGTCTGTTCCACTCAGAACTGATTCGTTGCTGTAATTTACCACGCACTCTCAGTTGTAAATTGTAGATTTCAGAGCACTGAGTGCAATAAAGCAGCAGTCAATTGCACAGAGAGGCTCTTTTCTCTTACTTTATATTTCAATTGTTTGTAAACAATAGAATGACATTTTCTGCCCCTCTTGCTCTCATTTGGAATAAGTAGATTTGTCTAGTGTTTCAGAGTAAACGACAGTGGGAAAGATAACACAAGGTAAATGGAATCGGCTAGGGAGAACCTTTCAAATTCCTCCAGCAGAACAAATGAAAGGCTCTTGACATGTCTTCTCACTAACAGCTCACACAAAATTACATCCAAAAGTGGTGGCTGGTGGCACAGGCAGAGAGAAATTAGAGTAAAATAGAAAGTAAGAGAGACAGACAGCAAAGAGAAAGAGGATGATAGAGGGTGTGTGTGTGTGTGTGTGTGTGTGTGTGTGTGTGTGTGTGTGTGTGTGTGTGTGTGTGTGTGTGTGTGTGTGTCAGAGAAAGAAAGAGAAGGGGAGATGATGGAGCTGTAGCTACTGACAAACTAATTGGTACATCATTTGCCAAAATAAATGGACTCTCATTTACAAGGTTTGAAATGTGCAGCTACATTTTGGATCATTCATATCTGCTTATTATAATTAATAACTGTGATTCCAAAAAGGGAGTACAAAATACTTCAAACAGAGTATATGTAATACATCTTCTCTGTCTAACAAGTAATGAACTGAAAGTGTTTTGCTCACAAATCAGCCCAAAGCCAGCTCTTTCTGTTCTTCTCTGATGACTGGCAATCATATTGTCACAGACTTGGCTCACTGGACACTAAAGCTGGAGCCAAGGTCGAATGCATTATCTGAATTATTTGCCACTCCTTTTGATCCAAACACCTTCTCTTTTGGAATAAAAATTACATTGAATACAAGAACAACATTAAAATATGCTCTAGGTATATGTGTAGAGTCTATACTATAGGCTGAAAGCAATTAGTATGCATGTAATAGAAAGGTTATAGTAAGGCAAGATAATGAGAGCAGCTATTAAATGAAAGAAAAGGAAAAAAGGGTCGTGACAGTAAAGGAGTGGGAGTGTTAGGGTGATGAACAAGAGAGACAGGGTAAAAAGGGGGGCTGGCCAATGGACTGTTAGAGAGACAGAGCGAAAAGGAGGGAGGAAGGAAAAGGGGAAGCTGATAGAGAGTGCTGGCACTCTGCAGCATGCTGCCACCTTATTAGATGCTGAGGAACATTGATTTGAAATAAATATCTGCATGCACACATATACATACACACACCGCTCTACAAGACCAGAGGAAATCCAGTTAATCAAAATGTAATCATGGTAAGTTCTCTCTTTTTTTATTCCTCACCACTTTCATAGAAAATGCTTGTAGGAAATTATAGATTTTATTTACGGAACAATTACTATAAGACTTCTGAATAAGATCATTTCCTTCTTTCTGGTTGTGTATGATTTATAGGATCATGTCAACTGATGCTGAAAAACAATTCCAATTGATCATTCACATCCATCCAGAGAACCTGAAAGTGTAGGAGACATAGCGACATTACAATGGAGAATGTGACTCCGAGTGCTATCACTAACTTCACCAATACTGAACCTCTGACTAATATGCCAGAGAACTCACTGGAAGTCCAGGTCATCACCATATTCCTATCCCTGCTCATTTGTGGTGTAGGAATAGCCGGCAACATCATGGTCGTCTTGGTGGTTCTCCGGACCAAACACATGATGACTCCAACTAACTGTTATCTGGTCAGCTTGGCCATTGCAGATCTCATTGTTCTCTTAGCAGCTGGACTGCCCAATATCTCTGAGGTGGTTTCTTCCTGGATCTATGGCTACGTTGGCTGCTTGTGTATCACTTACCTGCAGTATCTGGGCATCAATGTTTCCTCTTGCTCCATCACAGCTTTCACCGTTGAGCGCTACATCGCAATATGCCACTCCATCAAGGCACAGTTCATATGTACAGTATCCAGAGCCAAAAAGATCATCGCCTGCGTTTGGATTTTCACCTCACTCTACTGCATCATGTGGTTTTTCCTCGTCGATATACACGAGATGGTTTATGTCAATGGTGTCGTTGTGAGATGTGGTTATCGGGTGTCAAGGAACCTCTACATGCCAATTTACTTTTTGGACTTCACGCTGTTTTATGTAATTCCGCTGGTTGTGGCTACAGTGCTTTACGGGTTGATTGCTAGAATATTGTTCATGAACCCTTTACCAGCAAATTTGTCAGAAAGAGGAAATGACTCAATCCACCAGGGACGAACGAACAGCACGGTGAAGGTCTCCTGCAAACCAAATAAGGGTGCTGTGTCCTCCAGAAAACAGGTGCGCTGCTATTTTATAAGAATAGTGAGAACCTAATAGCTTACAGCATTAAATGTCACAAAGTTGGAATAATTGACAAATGCTCTTAATGGCCAGCTGTCACAGGAATAGCTGATTGCTAATAGTGTTGAGATTTTCTTAAGTAGACTATGACTTGTCAGACATGCACACATTCTTTAATTGCTTTCCTTCCGTCTGTGCAATGCTGTTACTAATTTGGCTACAGTGAAATATTATATTTACATTATTAGCCACCTGTCACATATCGAAGTGAAATTTTGGTGCCATCTCATCTTTGTCCAATGCATGATGTGTAACAAAAATATTGAAGACAAGATAATATGTAAGTGCTGTATACAGAGTTACATTAAATACTTTTTGTAATAATACTGTACCTAATAAAGGCAGCCAAAGCAGAATTTGATGAGAAAGAAAGCAGGGCAGGATGTGAGACAAGGACAAACATGATACAATATTCCATCAAGAGCTGCAAGTGTAAGACAAGTATGAGCTCATTTTGCTGCCAATTACAGGAGTACCCATAATATACTTGCAAATTGACCATGAAAACACTCTTTTTTAGCAAGAGATTCAAAGGATTACTGTCTGGCACTTCACACTGCATCTAACACCACGCTTCTACTTTGCTTAGTGGTAGACTACCAAAACATTCCTGCCAATGCTTCTATAATTGCGGGTATTTTCAGTAATTCAATTAGTGCATCGAGGCATCATGCAGGCTACAATGCACCAACCTATGAACTTCAATAATTGCCCTGAAATAACAGATGATTTGCTTTGCCAAGCAAAAAAAGAAAAATGTTCTGTTCAAATGTCAAAAAAATGATGCATGGTAAACATCCATCAGCTACCTATTTAATAAAAAACTGAAAAATATACACTATATCTATATTTAATGTATTATGAGGCATACTGAGGCAATCGTTTCCATTTTTATTTAATTAACTGAACCTTGGGCAGCATGGTGGTGCAGTAGATAGTGTCGCCACTTCACAGCTCCTGGCTTGATCCAGAGGTCAGTTTACTGGCTGTGGGTTTTCTCTGGGTTCAATAGTTTCCTTTTACCTCTCAAAAGCATGCCAGTAGGTAGACTAGTAACTTTAAATTTCCTTAGGTGTGAATGTGTGTGCATGGTGCCCTGTGATGGACTGGCTGGCATCACATCCAGGTCATATTCCTGTCTCACTGCAAGTTTTCCTGGGTGAGGCCACCGCTAAACTGACTAGATAAAGCAGTTAGTGAAAATGAAAAATGAAAAACAAGACATAGGACATATTTTGTCCTTTGAAAACTGAACCTGTGTTGCTCATTTAGTGGTTAAGATAATATAAAAAAACAAAAAAAAAATGTTTTATTTATTTTCTTAACTTCCATTATAATTGCTAGCAACAACGATTCAGGAGACTTTCATATATTACACGTACAGTATGGTGGTGTCCTTTCTTATTATTTAGTTCCTGTCCTTTAATATTGTAGGTGACTAAGATGCTGGCAGTGGTGGTGGTGTTGTTCGCTCTGCTCTGGATGCCTTATCGCACTCTGGTGGTGGTGAACTCGCTCATGGACCCTCCGTACCTCAACACTTGGTTTCTGCTTTTCTGCCGCATGAGCATCTACACCAACAGCGCCATCAACCCCATCATATACAACGCCATGTCGCAAAAATTCCGCACGGCTTTTAAGAAGCTCTGCCACTGCAAGGGCGCCAACAGTAAGGAGAAGACGTCAAAACACAACGCCCCTGTCTACTACAGTGTGATCAAAGATTCCTCAAGCCCTGAATATGAGACAGAGCAGGAGGACGTTAGCTCATACAGTGTCTCTGCCAAGAGGGTGAACTTTTCTGCCCAGACTGGAAGAGCGGCCACGCCGGGAATGTTTAGTATTGCTTGAGTAAAGCTGAGAAAAAAGACACTAAGTTTTGCTACAGATCGGCTGTTGAGGTTGTTAGGGCATTCATGATGGGGATTTCATCAAATGTTTGATATTTCTCAGTGATCCAAATATTTCTTTTGAAACTAGAACAAACTATAAAAGGTCACAGTATGAAATTGGCTGTATACGAGCTTCTAGTTCCAGTAGGTTCCAGAAACTGCAAGTAAATTTGTTGAGTGGGCTGTTGAAGTTTTTGCCAGCTAGGAAGAGTTCTCTTGCTGGCTAACTGCCTGATTTCCTGACTAAACTGAGATGCAGGCTTGACACGTGCATACATAGTAGTCACTCAAGGCATCCATGTAGTATTTATAGGTTTAGGAAAGCTGTCTCATTTTTTTTTTTTTTTAGTCCATTTGCCTATTCCATTGTGAATAATGACCAACTGGGGTTTTTTTTTTCTTTTGAAAAAACATTACTAGCTGTGAGGGAAATTTAATGTGCTACACAAATAATTCTACTTGAAATAAAGTTGTCCTCATGTGACAAAAATCCAGAAGCTAATGCTAGCAAAATGGATAGCTAGATACTACATTTACTAGCAAATTGACCTAAGTTAAACTTCTTTAAATGGCATCTGTTTATATATTGAAAATAAACGGCGCTTCAATTGTCTTTGGTGAGAAACTTTGGCATTTGGGCTTAGATAATTCTGACACACTAGTACAGTCATTTATTCATTTTTAGTATGCACATGACCCTAGTCAGGGTCCCGAAAACCCAGAATACACCCTGGATGGGACAACAACTCATCTAATAACCTATATATACATTCTACATACATATTCATCCTGTCAGATATCCACTAATATCATTTCTATACATTTTATTTTATTTTATTTTAAAAAAAAGCCTTTTCTTACACATTGCTGAGCAAATGTAAAAACAAAACAGCCACATGCTGCTCTGAGCTATGCTGATCTGTACTGTTAGTTCTGGGTGTATTAAATTCGCTTCCCCCTGAGTGCACAGAGGACAAATCGACATGGGATCATCTTAATCTGGTGTTCTCAACCTTGTGAGAAGAGACTGCGCAGCTGGAAATGAAATTATCCAGGCTTGTGATCATAAGCAAGCAAGCAAGCAAATAAATTATTAAATAACTGAATGAATCCCGAAACCTGTGAAGTGAAAAAACTGAAAGGAACCTTGATTGAGAAAGCTGAGGGTTTTTTTTATTTATTTATTTTTTTTACTTTACTGTACTTAAATACTACTTTGGAAGATTTTTGCTTTGAAATGTAAAAACATCCTTTTTAACTCCATTCGTTGTCCATGAGAGTTTTCTATTTTTTTCATTTTTTCCCTTTTTTCTGAGCCAGGTGTTTTCTTTTGCTGAAAGTTTTGTTTTATTGCTGCCATGCCTCAGCATTCATTGCTAATTGCTCTTTAAACATTAGCCAAGCAGCAAGCCAAATAATTAGTCTAGTTTGTCTGAGCAGAGTATTTTCCTTAAGACCAATTGCTTAGTGAACTAGCTAGTGACCCAGGGTCAGACATGATGTATTGTAATTGTCAGCTTGTTTATCAGTTAAAATACTTTACTTTTTTCTGTTGTATACTTGAGTGTTTTAAAATGTACATACTTTTTGACTTTCACTCAAGTTGATTTTTTTGCTCCATACTTTTACTTAAGTACACTTTCTCCCTGATTTTTCCTGCTGTCTGATGCCAAATGCACTGACAATGAAACTGCGTGACCTAACTTATTATTTCAGAAAACAAAATCTTATTGAGAGCACATAGTCTTTCATAAACATCGCCCATGTTGATGTATCATGATTACAAAAATTATAGTTCTTCAGATATTTATAAGGATTTGTAATTTACATTGCTCTCTTCGTGAAGTTCATCAGATAATCAGTACAACCACTGAGAATAGTGTTATAATGTGATAAAACAATCACTGTTCGGTTTTTTATCTTTATCTTTTTACCTTATTTGTTTATTTTTAAATTACATATTTAGACAGCCTTCTAATTCACAGTTATGATGATATTAAATGTAGGCTCTGTGGAAATAATTCCGTTTTTAATATGTCCAGAAACAACAACTACTTTCCATCATTTGATATTGTTCAGATTCTTCTCAGTTGTTGAACAGTTGTGAATGGGTGTAAATAATGTAGTATTTATAATGAAAATATGCTTTCATTTATGAGTATGCATTTTTTTTTTGTCATTATGAATTGTTTTAGTGCTAAGAAAACTGTCTGTGAATTGTCAGTCTAGTATCAGTGCCAGTTTACACGACCAATAGCAAAACTATTTTTCCGAATCACAGTCATGCTGACAATGAAGACAAAGGCACTTTTACTTTGAGGTTGCATTTAATTTCCTAAACCATCAGGTGCAACATTTCCATCTAATAACAAATTAATTTCACAAATGCTTAATTTCACAAGCATGGCATTCAGAATATTGCAAACAGAACTAAAAAGAACAGCGAACCTTTTAGGAGAAGACGTGCAACAACTTATTTGTGATTTTATTTTGTTGTAAATATAAATACCTTTTGGACCATCACTTTCGTACATTCTGTACTTGGGACACTTTATGACTACATTGAATATGGATTTGGTATGCTGTTTTCTTTAATAATGTCAAAGAGTGTTGATGTGAAATTAAATAGCTCAGTCTGCACTGTGCGATATAAACAAAATGAGCATGTGGCAAGTTATGTTGCATGAATGTTATTTTGTGTTGTGTGACATGAATTTTTATATGTGCACAAAATGTCCAATGGTAAAGTTTCAATATCAAATTAACCATGTTAAGTGGTTGGTAGTGTATGCTAGTTAAGCATTTTTCTGATTGTCCTTTATTATCATTTTGCACTGAATTTTCAATTACAATTAATAATAAATAATATGCCCTATGGATGCATGGATTGTATGCATATATGAATTATATGAATGCACATATTGATATGACAAAAATAAATGTGGTTTGCAGCAAGGAAATTGATTGTTTACCCTTGAAATTGTGGCATTAAAATGTCTTTGTATGGATTTAAAAGGCCAAATTAATCTATTAACCAGTTTACTAGCCTCTTCTACACAAACATTTATTTGTTTTTGAAAGAAAGACTCTGAAGAATCTCATGTACTATGTCTATTAGGACTGAATGTTTTTTACCCAAAGTGTAGTAAGACACTGTAATGAAATGGGAATAATGATGCGTAAATGTGTCCATTACACACTTTGTGCTAATGTTGGATTGGACATGGATATTTGTTACAGCCTAGGGTGTCTATTCTACAGCATGAAATCGTACACGAATTGTGAAAAGTCATGTTTGGAGTTATTATATTTTATTGGTGTATTTTCATTTGATGGAAAGTGTAAACTTAATAAAAGTTTTTAACAGTTTTTGTGTGGATAGTTCTGATCAGTGACCAACAGACCAGATTACTGAGAAAACTGTGTAAGTCACCGTTCCTGGTTTCTTACATTGGAAATATTTTGGAACATGCACAAACACTGTACTAGAATTATATGAGGGTGGGAAATATCTAGGTTTAAAAAACTACAAAAATACTTAGGATCAAAAACCAAGACAAAGCAGGAAATTGTATCATTTGAATATTTATTTGTCAGGATATTTACTTGATTGTGAATCTTTAGCTGGTCCAGGTAGGTCCTTCCTTTAATAACTATAAATTATAAAATTATGTTTTAAGAAGAATAACTAAATAACAACCCAGTACTTCAATGGCTTAAATGAGCTTAAAGGTGTGATCCAAATAACTGATCAACTCACCAGAACAAACACAATATGTTGATGAAAATATAGAAAGATACACAGCTAAATAAAGTGTGCTATTTTTCAGAAATACTATAAACAGGAACCTTAGTCTTTACTATGTAACATTTGCCTTTACAAAAGGCAAAAGGCATATTCTTTGTCACTTGCCTTTACAAAATGATGCAATATTGTGCAAAGTATACTGTATATTCTATTGTCCATTTAAATTAAAAGCACTTTCGGTATATCCTTTGGGAACAAATGATTAAGAAATTCATGTTTATTTTTTGTGGAAATAACTTTCTACTGAGCATTTTGTATTCATGAATTCTTTAGAGTAGCTCATGAATGTTTTAAGTTTTAAGGTCTTTATAGATAAAAAAAAAATAAAGTCCGTTCCTTCATTTAAAACATACTCTTTATTGGTCATTTTTAGTAATACAGTATTTAAATAGAAACTGCCCTTTAGATAGAAACTGCCCTTTAGTGTGGGTATTCAAGTTCATTTACACGAAAAGTTCTTTTAAAAAAGTCCTTATTCTTTTTTTCCTCAACATGCACTCGCTAGATTAATTGAAGAAGGCTTTCAGTTCTTTTTTTGCTCTGTAACAAATTTGAATAGATTAAAGGATCATACATTTAGGTCTACATGTGAATTAGGCCTTAATTTAAGCTAATTATTATCCATTAAGAACAAAAACAAATGTATAGCGTCAGTTTGCTAATCATCTGTTTTCTAGTCATTTTCAAGTGGGTACTGAGTGAATCAGTGGATAGCCAGAAATAACCATCCTACAAGACATTAAGTCAGTCTCTGAATCATTTCAGAAGCCAAAGATGGGAGCCAGCATGTGCTAACTACCTCAGAATACTGACCATCTCAAAGATATTGTTTCTTACTTGGATATCCACCTCACTGACTGTGTAGAAGATGTCAACATGGCACATTTGGCTGATAGATTTGGACCCTGGCTTTGAGATGAATCTGGCCCAAGCCCCACAAACAGCCTGCTAGTTACAAATGCCCAGTCCTGGCAACAACCAAGAAGCATGAAAAGCCCAGGAGACTGAATTAACATGAATCGATGACTTTGTGGCAGACATGGCTCAACTAAAACCAATGATTTGGGAGCTCAGACTGTAGACCCCAGAGGCTTGTATTTTTCCACAGTCCTCTGTTCAAATCACCAGCCATCTTTCCCACCCCTTATTATAAGAGCAAGAGGATGCTATGTCTATGTTTCCTCAGACCCCACTTAGAAAACCAGCAACCAGCCAATCCTGAGACCAACCGTTCATCAGCTATAAGGAAACAAGAAGCTCCCTTGTGTTAGCAGAGACTGGCCTAGTGAGTAGTGGACTTCATCACTTTGACCTATGTATGAACTAGTTGCCCAGATTCTGTGACTCTCCCTTGGCCTTATTTAGCTAGCTAACTGCTAGCATCATTTTGCACTTTCTCCAGATTCTACAAGGTTAACATTGCCTCTCCCAATAGTGTAAGAGAAACAGCCATCTCTGAGAACCTTTCAGGGTAGTCCTATGCTGAGTTCTGTTCCTCGTGCCATTGTTGGCTTAAATAATCCATGTGTTCCACACCAGCTCTGGGCTGCATCTGAACACTTGTCACGTATTAACATTGGTTAAGTAGCATGTACTGTGAGTATGCGAGTGATTAATAAGGACACAATTCATACGTACTATGGCACCATCTTACCTGTCTTTTGATCCAGATGTTCAAAGATGACTTATACCCACATATGCCATGAAAATACAAAAAAATTCTGCAATGGCAGAAATATTTAATCTGTTCCTTTTGTACATTATCAGAGACACCACTTGGAACCTACAGCAACTGGCTTCACTTTGGTCTGCCATTTCCCCTGGGGGAATTCTTCTTCTTCGCTTATTTGGAGGCTCCAGCTGAATTATGAGACAGCGTGGTTCAGCGTAGTGTGGTACCTTTTTATACTACAAATTTAGTAGATCATATGGGTACTGTTCAACTACTGTAATGTCTACTGAGTATTCAGACACCCTACCGGTTATGGCATACTGCTTTTTGCATTCTATATAGTATGGCAGTATGAATATTCAGATGCAGCCATGGTTTTTATGAAGGATAAAATAGAACATTGGTTCTATGAACCATGATAACTTCCAGGGCAGTTTAAAACACGTACATAATGTAAGGCAACAATGATGTTTGGAACTTGTGCTGGCTTGGCAAGAACTTCGAACGAACGATGGTTACTTGAAGGTGTAAATTGTTGCAAATACTGTTTGTGGAAAATAGCATGCATGTGCTTTGTTGTAATGTTCTTTCATTTTCTCAGTTCTACTCAGGCTAAAAATGCAGCTTTACCACTTCACCACATTAACTAATGAAAGATTGAAATACATTTTGAAAAGTTACCAACTAAATTGGCCAGCATTGTGGTTTTTTTAAGGTCTATTTAACCATTGTGAAATGAGTGATGAATTTCCTCATTAGTGTCTCATGCTGCGTCTACTGAAGTAAATGGTCTGTGAAAAGCCAAAGACGCCATAACATGAGATATAATATTTCACATTATATAGAGACCCTACTTCATTCCTCCATTTTTTTAAATAAATACATTACATGACACTGTGTGTGTGTGTGTTTCATTGAATGCAGCTACTTCATTAACATGCCAGGCTGTTATCAGAGAACACACTAGGTGATATATGTAAGTAGAGCTCAGATGACAGCTTGTCACACATAGTAAAGAGCTATATACAGCTAATGTATGAGACAGAAATTGTATAAGGTTTGTATTGCCCATCCTTGTGTAATAATTACAGGGTAAAGTGGTCAGATGACAGAAATATTATATAGGGCAACTTATTGAACATTATTGATTTGATGAAGACCAGAACCACTCTTCCAAATACATATGAGATTTTTTCTGAAAAATAATGACAATGCTTATAGAACTGGCTGTACCTATATTTTTGATAACTAGAGATTAGTGAAAAATTTATAATTGAAGCCCATGTCAACTTTTGATTCATTTTTGAACTACACTGTTAGTTTATGTAATCTGTAGTGTAGCTGCTCTTTCCTGTTGAAAGATTTCTGCTATTTTTAGCAAATTAGAATGTTTTCACACATTCATGTCCAGCACCACCTGTAAAAGCTGTGTTTGCTGCCAGGAATGGCTCTCTGGTCCACCTGAACATGGTGATGAACTCAGGTGTGTGTGTGTGTGAAAAAGACTGGGCAGTGAGTCAAATTATTGGTTGTTATGTAACTTATCATGCTATTGTTGTCTCAAGTTCTACAATAGCGTGGGACAACATTCTATAAGCAAGCAGATTCAATAGAAAGGCTTAATCTGAGCATGCAATCATGACACCCTCCCACAACCACTGTATTCAAGCAATATGGCCCGAGTGTGAAAACGCCTTTATAATTAGCAAAATGACAACGTCAGCCACCTTTTTACCTCTTCATTTTCTGCTCATTCAGCTCTTTGTGCATCAGTGGCTGTGACTGAAATTCCATCAAACAGCATTTATTAACATTTGGTTTTTAGTGTAGGAGTTACTGTCCTAGCAAGTAGTTCCTAAGATGACTTTTTTGTTAAATGAACAGAAAGCAGCAGAAGGATTGGACTGCAACAATATAATAATCTTAGTGTAATATCCATTGTCTTCTACACCTAGTGCTGTAAAAGCTCTGGTTAATTTGCCTATAGCCACAGTGGAACCATCTGGAACCGTCAGTATGATAACAGGCACTTAAACAGGAGCACAGTGAAACTGATTCCATTAAAGACACTCACACTCACACACTCACACTCACACACTCACACTCACACACTCACACTCACACACTCACACACTCACACACTCACACTCACACACTCACACACTCACACACTCACACACACA
>JAQQZR010000039.1:7901513-7916323 GCA_030068235.1 Notoglanidium macrostoma | reverse complement strand
AGGGCCAACACAGACAAACAACCACACATGCTCGCATTCACACCTATGGGCAATTTAGAGTAGCCAGTTGACTTAATATGCATGTCTTTGGACTGTGGGAGGAAACCGGAGCACCCAGAGGAAACCTGAGCACCCAGAGGAAACCCACGCACGCACGCACGGGGAGAACATGCAAACTCCGCAGAGAAAGGTTCCCTGGGTGACCCAGGAATCGAACCCAGGACCTTCTTGCTGTGAGGCGAGAGTGCTAACCACCACACCACCGTGCTGCCTAGAATGATTTATTATTATTATATCACCTGTGTGAATTGGCATTTAATAATAGTAATTGTTATTTGTGTCTGATAAAATAATTAATTCTGTTGTATTTAGCCATATATAAGTTGTCTGTTTACATTGGAAATGGGTGACATTACACTAACAATACTTAGTTGTAAGAAATAGGGCAAACATTGTAATGCAGTTGCGTTTAGGAAAATTCTGCTTTATCGCAACATCAGTAGAGGGGGATTCTTGGGAAGCGGTAGCCCAGTGCATGCTCATATTTGGAAAAAAAATATGTTTGAAAATCCAACTGTGTGGGCAGATTTCAAATGTCACACACCCTGTTGTACCACTCCAAAGAACTCAATACAGCACATTAATTTATGACACAATAATAACAGCACATAATCACACAGAAATTGCTTGTTTCCAATCCAAACTGAAACACAACAGGGTTACACATTATGTTTGGCTTGATTGTGCATGGAAATAGAGCCCCTCAGTTGAAATTGAATCATGAATGTTTTTAGCATGGCCTTTAAAATAAGGTTAGTGGTGGCATGAGGTTAGTATTTTTTCTTGTGACTTCATTCAACTGTTTTTTTTTTCTTCATTTTTATTCAAGTAATGTTGAGATTTAAGTACTTTAGAAATCATCAATGAAAATATAAAGAATAAAATGGGTTTTTTAAAGATTCATCAAGCAAAAATTGTCACTTACACATGTCTACACATCTCTTTATATTGTACTACTAATGTTATTACTGCTACACTTAAAGGGAGCGTCATCAATTTTGGAGAAAGATTGTTGATATTTGAATTCAACAGAAAAAGACATACACACACAACAGCACTAACAACAACACCCGCATTGATTTTTACTTACTATTTTCAAAACAATTTCTTAATTGAAGCTATCGTTCTTAGGTTGAACTTCACATAAACCTTGTTCTAACATAAGCTATAAATTCCTGCAGCACTGCTACTTTCACAGATATAAAGAGGCCAATATGTTAATTAAGGGATGGGAGAGTAGCTCTGTGTGTCAGACTCAGACTAACAGACCTTTACATCATGCTGTTGTGCAGTGTGGGGAGAGAGGTTTTTGAAGTGCTGGACAAGTGCGCCCAACCATCTCTCATTAATATGCATTGGCTTGGTTTTTTTTTTTTGCACAGTGTGTCCAGTAGTGTTAGCATACAGACTGAGAACAGGGACAGTGCCAACACTAAGGGTTTAGTGAAGAGGAACCTCACTGTGGCTGTTTGTTGATGAAGAGCCCTTCAGTTGGGCTGGAACAGCTGATCTGTTCTTCTTTTACTAGGCTGGGAACAAAACCACAAACTATTTGGTGGGAATGCTTGTCATGATTAGGGTTGATGATCATAGTGGCTAGAGGCATTAATTAGCCAGACTATCCAGAGTTTAACTCTCAGTGGCCAAGGTTGAATCTCTGCAGCTCTTTTCACTGCTGAAAAACTATAGACATTTAGACCACTTTGAATGATACATGGAAGTTGAGTAAGAGTTTAAATGATTTTTGCAAAAGAAGTTGTAAGATGGTACAAAGTCTAACATTCCCTCTATACAAACCTTAATCATTTTTCACACAGCTTCATGACAGGACCTTGAAAATTGGTACAATTTTGTAGGTGTTGGCAGAACGGTGGCACAAGTAGCATTACATCTCGCCCCTCCAGGGTTTCTCCATTCTCCAGCACCATTAGGATTCTGCCATTTCTATTCAAAGAGCCTACTCAAGTGCTTGTTCAGTCCCTTATCCTTTCAACAATTGACTACTGCACTCATTCTTGGCAGGTCTGCCCCTATGCACTATCCAACCTCTGTAACTAATCCAGAATACAGCTACACAACTTGATTTCAACAACTAGATATCACTGCAGCTTGCCTACAAAGGCAAAAATTTATCAGCACTATTTCCCATAAAAGATTAATCACACCCCACTCTGCACAACACACCCTACAGACCCACCTTGGACACATCATCTCTCAGGGTACATAAATGACAGTCAGCTTCATTCTGCACTCAGCATCATTCTGTACTCATGTACAGAATATACCATGACTTGGTCATGTAGGTTTCACCTGTATAGCTGGAGCATCTGATTTTGCCTATCCACAGAAGCCTCTTAAGTGTTTATGCAGTCCCATTACCCAGCTCCCAACATGCAATCATTCATCAATCCCCACTTGGTACCACATTTCCTTAGAGCACAACTTGACTCAACCCACCATCCCTCAAGACACAAGTGAGACATTTATTAAAGTTCTTCTCTGTGCTGCCATCCAGGTGGTGAAATTAACTTCTCTTGGCTGACTAAACAGCTGAGTCACAGACTATCTACAAACAAAGACTGAAGACTCGTCTCATCAGTAACATTTAAGGAAGCACTAACTCTACATAGCTTACTTTATTTTTTAAGTCACTGTAGATGTTGGTTCTTCAGTTCACTGATATGTGTTTTGGTACTATGGCAGTGAGTCATGTTGGCTTTGATTTATTTGATTTCTAAACATAGTCAAATATTAAGTAATTAGCTAACAAAACAACACAATACAGAGCCCCAAATGGAATTATTGATCATCACAATCAATGCAAATGATTTTCTATATTCAGAATTTGTATGCAAATCTTCCATAGTCCACAACAAGCCAGAGCATGTTGACAGGAAATGCTCTAAAGCCTAAATGACCCGTGCTTGTTGTCCAACATGTTTTTTGGCAGGCTGTTCCATCTGGTCTTCTTTTCTCTGCCAAGTGTACTGGATGCCAATACAACAGACCCAGCAGAAAAACCAATACTGATTTTCTCAATTCTGGACATTTTCCACAAGAAGTAGTTGCTGAGTGACAGGAAAGTAGCTACAACCCAAGAATGTGGAAGGGAGGAAGGAATACAGTCAACCTTTGCAGCTATTTGAATATTAAGGTTAAAGTAATGCTTGTAATTACTACCCTGATTACAAAAAAAGGTTGGGATGCTGTGTAAAACATAAATAAAAAAAGAATGTAATGATTTGTAAATTCTTTCTGACTTATATTCGGTTGAATCCAGTACAAAGACAAAATATTTAATGTTCAAACTGATAAACTATTTTCAGTTTTTGTAAATATAGAATTGATGATTGAACGATTGTCATTCTGTATTTGATGCCTACAACAGTTTCCAAAAAAGGTTGGGACAGGGGCATGTTTCCCACTGTGTTACATCACATCTTCTTTAATAACACTAACCGTTGAAGATTTAAAAGAGAAATTCTTTCCCATTTTGCTTGATAAATGACATCAGTTACTCAACAGTCTGGGGTCTCCATTGTCATATTTTGCATTTATAAAACAATAATATAATATTTTGCACATAACTCAATGTTCACACATTTTAATGGGAGACAGGTATGGACTGCAGACAGGCCAGTCTAGTACCTGCACTATGTTTACTATGAAACAATCTGTTAATTAATAGTGCCTTCACAGATGTGCAAGTTACCCATGCCATGGGCACTAACACACCCCAACACTATCACAGATTGTGGCTTATGGACTTTGTGCTGTAGTAATGTGCAGTAATGTCCTCTATACAATCATGTTGGCTTTTAATGCAGTTCCACCTGAGGGATCGAAGGTAATGGGCATTCAATGTTGATTTTTGATCTTTGCTCCTTGCATGCAGATATATTTATCCAGTTTCTCCAATTTTTTTATGTATTATTATGGATTTTAGATGGTGAAATCCCTAAATTTCTTGCAATTGTATATTGAGAAACATTGTTCCTAAACTGTTGGACTATTTGCCCAGACAGTTATTCACAAAGTGGTGAACCTCACCCCATCCTTGTTTGTGAAAGACTGAATAAATTAACCATATTACCTGTGGAATGTTCCAAACAGGTGTTTTTTGAGCATTACCCAACTTTCCCAGTTTTTGTTGCCCCTGTCCCAAGTTTTTCGGAACTTACTGAGTGTATATTTCTGAAAAACAATAAAGTTTATCAGTTTGAACATTCAATATCCTGTCTGTGTATGGTATTCAATTGAAGATAGGTGAAAATGATTTGCAAATCACTGCAATTTGTTTTTAGTTACATTTTACACATCATCCCATTTTTTTGGAATCGAGGTTGTAGCTACATGACTGTACTCTCATGATCCCCACATGAATCCCTTATGTAGGCTTCAGCACTATAGACACTTCAATCCAGTTGAGCTTGAGTAGTGAGTTTTGATTTAATATTTATCACTATGGCCTACTTTTAGCCCCTTTTTTAAGACACAAGCACATCAGTAGTCTATCTGTGCACAATTGGCATAAGAGAAGAACAGCTTATTACCATGTCATGTTACAAGTGTACTATTTTACCGGTCCCCTCATGATTGCATTGTTTTTATACTACAGCACTGTTGAATCCTCAAATCTGATTGGTTAGACAGTATTGATTAATTTTCTACAACAGCATGGCTCCAACAATAATGCTGGCTATAATTCAAATGATAACTTTACATTATTTCTATAAAAACAACTCATTCACAAAGATTTATATGACAGATGCTCCACATAATCTAAGGTTAAAAAAAAAATGTAAAATGTTGTTATTTAATAAAAGAATATTGTTGATATGGTGAAGCTGTCTATAAGAAGACATTTATTTAACACTTATAAGAGGAGTCTCCTGTGTCAGCGCTTTGTAACGGTCAGGAAAACTTCCAAGTTCCTCGTAAAATTCAGACCCAACATCAAAATTTCTTAGTTTTAGACCATTGGCCCTGTATTGTGTATTTTTGTTTTCATTTCTGTCTTTCTAAAAGATTCCTGACTTCACTACTTCCATGTATTCTGTATGAGTGGGTCTTAAAAAAAATGCACCATGGTTTTGGCATACACTACAGTGCTCACAGCTGCTCCAGTTCTCCATTTCTCCTATGAGCATGAAAAAAAGTTGGATTGACAAAATGTATTGACAAATAGCAAGTATGATGTGTTGCCAGGAATCTGTGTGGAGCTCTTTGTGTGTCCGGATATCTATTGCTGCAATTGCTGCAATCTTTATTTCTGTCCAACCAACCCTTTGTGTTAACACACTAACTTCATGCTCTCAGTTCCCATAAAGTAGATACACAGATGACTAAAATCTCACACCTGAGCTCATGAGCAAACAGTAGGCATACATTCACAGCCAGATATTTACATTAAACTTACATTAAGGCCAATGCATTTATGACACTGTTAAATGCCCTTTTTTCTTATTTACATTGTGCTCTGAATCGACGAGTATGGATCTCTGTACGCTTACGACATATAGCACATATTGATTTTTAAAGATTCTGTTCTGTTAAGATTCTGTTCAGTACAAGAATATGTTCAATATGTTCTCTTATACCACAGCACTGCTGAATTCTTTGACTAATTCCTCAGAAAGTATTGACTACTGTAGTTTGGACAGTAGTGCAAGTTGTAATCAGAGGTGTATATAAATACATTTGTTCTAAACATTTCTATGGTAACAACGCATTCACAGGGACTTGTAAAGTGGACGATCCACATAATCTAAATATAACAAAGAAAAGCCTATAATCAATAATATGGTGAAGAGTTCTGTAAGATGACGTTTATGATAGCATTTAAGGAATGAAACTCCAGTGACTCCAATCTGTAACATTAGGTAAGTTTTCCACCACTAGAAAGTCTTGAGGACAGAGAACTTTCTGAGTTCTTGGTAATATGGAATTAATTTTAAGATTGAAAATAAAGAGAGACTAATGACTGAACAATGCTACAATATTTTGTTCATCAATAAATTTAAAATTGTAATCACTGGAAAATTGCTTTTGTAAAACACTTCTGGGTGTAGTGTTATTGGAAAATAATCAACTCAGGGGGAGTAGCAATGGCTTTGCTTTACATTTCGCCACAGGTAGACAGTAACGAAGTACATTTACTTGAGTACTGTACATGATTACAGTATATATCATAAAGTACAAAGTATATGTACTTTACATGAGTATTAATTTTGTTTGGAAACTTATGACTTTTACGCCACTACATTTTAGAGACAAACATTTCACTTTTGACTCCACTACATTTCTAAGGAGGTTCCCATTGCTTGTGACTTTGAAGCATAGTTTTGAAGTCAGCAGATGAATTTTCTTTTCTTTTCTAAAATGTGATAGGTCACATGTTGTGTATGTCACAAGAGAAAACCAATCACAGTAAACAATGTCCACAAGTTCAAAGTGCTTTCTGCATTTTTTGGACAGTTCAATATGAACATGGCAGTGGTGATGATGACTACGACACATAAAAATGATGATTCCTCACCAGAGCACCCATGGCCATATCTGAAGTATATGTTTGATATTTTTGAAATAAAGAAAAATTTGTAAAATGGTAAAAAATTTCTGTCAGTCAGGCTGTCACTCCATCTATCTGTCTCACACATACCTGGGGAAAAACAGGGAAGCAGATTCCATCTGTCCAGCATCAGACACCACAGGGAGACCTGGTCCAGACATGCCTGAAGCAAAACACTGGAAACTTGGTAACACCCTAAAGCACATTTTTGTATACACATCTTCTACATTTTCTCTGCCTCAACTTGAACCCCTTTAAATATTCTTTCATTCCTCACTCTTGTAAATGCATATCATTCCAATTGGTTTCACAATAGTTAATAAATAATTCATAATAGTCACTGAATATTAATAAGGATAAGGTTAGGGTCAGGGCCAGTGATCATAATTTTGTCTCCATTCACCCAGGTGTGTTAAAGTTTTATAAATTTTGCATGAGATCAGCTTCCCATTCCGAATGTGACATGCAGAAGGACTTGTCTGCTTTCTATTTTTTTCTTTACTTATTGTTTCATTAAATGTTATTGGCATAAATAACACTTCATCTTGCATTTTAATATAACTGAATAATCATTATGCGACTCTCATTTATATAAATGGCCACGTAGCAATGCTGCAGCATTTTTGCATATATGTATATCCTTCTCCTTTGTTCTTGTAGATTTGTTCAGCTCATGGAGGTACAGGACTCAATAGTGTATAAGAGTATGTCTATTATCCTGTCATATGTGAAACAAAGGCTTAAGTATGTGCTGGAGTATCTCCTTTCAGTACCCTGCTGTGTGTGAATAGGTCCAAGAGAGTAGTAGTGGTCCTCAGTGACTAATAGCCCAAATGGCTCCTTCATCTCCAATTGGAGAAGGCCAGAACGTCCTTCTCCACCCGCGCCTTGGCCGTTGAACGCGAGATAAACCTCCGCCCCGGTGACAGTCCCCGTCAGCCGTCTCGTAGCAACAGCCTCTTTTAGCTCCCCCATTATCCTACCATTGTGATGCTAATAAACAAGCTGAACAAGTCCTCCTCTTTTCTGAGGAGGATTTAAAGTAGAATTAGTCAGTGATACAAAGAATCTTGACTACCAAAAAAAACTCCAGGAAAATTGAGAACGGAGCTCGTTGAGAGGTTAATTATTAATATTAAAATCTATGCGAGTGCTCTTGAATTAGGGCTGATGAGCCTGAGAAGAGTGACTGTGTATGCTGCATTCTAAACCAAGGCTTTTCACACGGTTTCATTGAGAACAGCCATAGAGAGGAAGGAAATTAATCGTATCCGAAAAACAACAAGGAAAAAAGATCAGTACCTGCCTCAACACACGCTGAAGGCACCGAAGAGGAAATTCAAGAGATCTACTCCAATGACATGGATTACAAATTGAATTAGGAGAAAAGAAAGCAAATGTTAGAAGAAATACTGTGCTCTGTTTCGGCAGTTTTATCCTGCTGCTAAGTACCAAACTTAATGAGTTCTATGAATGCTTTAATAATTTAAATTCATCATTAGCCCCATGGCTTCTGACTTCCCCTCTGTCACCCTCTGTCCTCATCACAGAAGAAGAGATTAAATATGTCTTCCAAAAAGGAAATAAGAAAAAAAAAAAGCTGCCAATCCTGACCATTTAAGGCCTAGTGTCTTCAACTGGTGTTTCTCCAAGTTGTTTTCAGTGTACAGCTGTTTTCAAACATTTTCTCAGTTTATATGAAGTGCCAACCTCCTTCAAAGAGACTATGAAAACTCGGGTAACCGAGTACTCCAGATAATGCTGATTATGCTGATAATGTTGATTTTTATTACATCCCGTTCTCCTAATGTCAGTGGTAATGAGCACATTTTACTTCTTCCTGTGCTTCCTTGACCTATACATACGGTAACATCATCAATGTACTAACCAAACAGTCATACATGCATATTTATAATTTTAGCAAACAGTCACCTAGGTTAAGTGACTTACAGAAGTGATTTGTAATGTGTTTGAAGAGCACATGCTTACCCAGGACTGTTTTTGATTTTGTAAGCATGGCACAGGAGTTTATATCTTATTGCAGGCAGCTATGAGAAGCCAGTGGAATGATGCTGAATATGTTTTGTAGATTAGGATGTTCGGAAGGAGTCAGGCCCTGCTCACAACACGGAGGTCTTCGTATATATATTTATCACTTAGCACATAAGTGAGTGCTCTTCCATCCATGTCTGAATTCATTGCCTGCTCATGGTACAGTGCACTATAGCCGCTTTGTTGTATAATTTCTCAGTGTACAAATAATTTGTTTTGCTGCTACAGTGCATCATATATCCAGTGTACAGTATGGTTACACAAGGATAGCCAACTTTGTATAAAAATTAGGTACTACTTAGTGGTGTTTTTAACACAGACATTTATTGTTAAAACCTCTATACTTTTGTGTCAGGTAATTTGTAATGCTCGAGTTGTTTGTGTAATGACTGAAATGTTTACAGGGCACTTGTTAGTAAGTTCTGTCTGAAATCATTCTCCATTACTGCTGACCTAGATAGTGCTCTATATGGAATAGACTGTTTAGGGTGTCATTAGAGAGTTATCAATGGGGATTGTGTGATGTCCAGCAGCAAAAACCTGATTCATGAAACTGTGAGAAATATGAAGTTAATTCATGCAAATTAGAAGAGCCAGCCCCACAGCGCTCACCAATCATAACTCAAACTCAGACCCAAACAAAGCCTTATATTCCATGATTGCTATTCTTGTTTTGGTTTCTATTCTGTGTATTTGGATTACTGACCCTGCCTTTGCCTTGTGTACTCTGTTTGCTGATCGCCTGAACTCTTCTCTGTGTTTAACCCTGATATCTGCCTGCCTATTCTGTTACCTTTGCTTGATGCTTTTAATAAACTGAGTGAACCGCATATGCATCCTGCCTGGCCTGGTATTCATGACATCTGGTAATGGTCATGGTGGATTAAATTAGACTACTAGTTTATTTATACTTTGAGAAATGGATCCAATTTTCTTGCACTAAAGAATCTTATGTTCACTCTGCACAGTACAAGACAGTGGAGTTATAAAGGAAAGTTTATCAGGAAAATTTCAGACTATTTTGTGAGAAATGCATCTACAGCTGTATCTGAAGCTGAGGAAGTTTTTTTTAA
Source organism: Notoglanidium macrostoma (assembly GCA_030068235.1). Classification (NCBI taxonomy): domain Eukaryota; kingdom Metazoa; phylum Chordata; class Actinopteri; order Siluriformes; family Auchenoglanididae; genus Notoglanidium; species Notoglanidium macrostoma. The sequence goes on along the minus strand of JAQQZR010000039.1, from coordinate 7,906,567 downwards.
TGTTGTGCATAATTATAGATGACAGTAGTTACAGATCCATCGATTGCATGTCTGCTTGGATAAAGAAGACATTTTAGCATTCTGGCCAGCCAGACAATTGTCGTGTGCTCACACTACATCAGCAATAATCATTAATTCAGCTATTGCACCACATTATGGTGAAACAGCTTTAAAAGTACTTCACAATAGGCTTTATGGAGGCATAGCAACTGAGGCAGCAATTAAAGACGCAGTCAAAATACTCTTAGTCATTGTTCAGTGTTTTGATTCGGACCTGATCGAAGTCAAAGCACAGCAAATTAGACACCAGAAGAAAGCACACAATACGTTAAAGAAATGTCTGAAAAGAAAATCCTGTCACAACAATGTTTATATTCAAATTACTGGCAAGAGCTGTACAATTTTCAGAGTGGTTCGATATGATTAAGGAGCACTGATATGTTTGCTTATTTAAAAAAAAAAAGCTTTTCAGTACAAAGTTTTGATTGACTGATTGAAATCTCAAACATCTGTGTTCATCCTCTTCAAAACACACAAGACACACACACACACTCACAACCTCAGTAAGGATCGTGAGTTCGCTGATATCGAATACAGAATACAGTATTATCACAGCAAGATATTATAGCTGTGTTTGTTCCTATGACTGAGATGCAAAATCAGCTATATGTGGTTCAGTGTTCAAGTTACTACTATGTGAATAATAAATGTCTTACAAGGATGTCCTTCATTTTACTTCATGATCAGCTTCTGCTGGCAAAAATGTGAACCTTAAGCAAGTAAACAATAAATGTAAAAATAGGTAAAGTAGAGGAGAAAGTATTGTTGTGCATGGCTGTTTTAATTGCATTGAGAAGTGTAATGTGACTGCAATGTTGAAAAGATGGCCTTGTTTCATTATGTTTGATTAAAAATCAACTTTTGCTAATGGAGTTTGGAGGCAGCATGTTAGTGCAGTGGTTAGTACTGTCAGCTCACAGCAAGAAGGTTCTGGGTTCAAACGTGTTGGCTGACTGGGGCCTTTCTGTGTGAAGTTTGCATGTTCTCACTGTGCATACGTGGGTTTCCTCTCACAGTCCAAAGACATGTAGATTAGGTCAACTGGCTATTCTTTATTGCCCATAGGTGTGAATGTGAATGGCTGTTTGTCTCTGTGTTAGCCCTACGATAGATTAGTGACCTGCCCAGGGTGCGCCTTATCTCTCACCTGAAGTCAGCTGGGCTTGGCTCCAGCATCCCAGCAACCCTTAATGCGTAAGTGGTATCGATGATGGATGTAGTGTAGTTACCGCACAACAAGCACTACTCTGCACCCAATGACCTCGAACAGATAAGCAATATAGATAATGGATGGAAGTGGTTAAATCAAAATTACATTTCAGATTATTCTAGATTCCAGATGATTTTCTATTGCAAATAATGAAAAAATGTAATGACTGTTTAGTTCTACAAATATCTATATATTTCCTGAAGTGGGTGTCGCCTAAGCCAGAAGGTCATTTTATTTCTTTATGTGTGTTTTTGTTGTTGTTGTTGTTGTTGTTTTTATAGTGTGATACCAACACTGTCGGCATAATGTGGGAATTCTTGTTCAAACAGTTTCTCAGCCTCAGCTACACCACTCATTCATAAACTGATCTCAACTGCTGATTTAATCCTACTTGCAAGGTAATTATTTTTGTTTGTACCTTCTTGCAATATTTAGTTAACAATTTTAATTACTTCTACTTCCCAAAATACTATCCCAATTTAAACCACTGCAATCAGGCAGATACTAAGTTCATCTTTATATTTATGACAGTAAACATGGACCTTCTTTGTCCTGTGAGCTTAATATCTGCATATTTGATATATCTGACATGCGCATGATCGCAGTCGATGCAAATCTCTCAAGTCTAGCCAAGCTTTCAGGAGGGAAAAGAGAATAGTGAAACTCCTATTTGTATCTGTTTTTGAATCCAAGCACATTATTTGATCGATCCAAATAATGCATTCATATTCTGTTGCATTCTTACAGTAAACATTCTTTTTGGAGGAAATTAAACATAAAAACCAAACATAGTTTGCGGCCATTCATTTTTCTGACCATTTGTGATATGTAGACTGCACTATAAGCAGTAAGGATTTAATTTCAGGCCAAGAAATAAGTGATAGCCATTTGATTATAGAAAATTCCTCATGGTGATTTTCACTGTTGTTAGTTAAAGAGTCAGCTTAACTGGTATTTAAAGAATTACACGAAGTGTTTCATTTGCTTCAGCTTTCCACCTGAATTGATTTTCATGCACGTTGGAATTGATTGCTGTTCTCTTACATCTGCCTGAGAAGCATCGGTATTATCTGCCTTCTGCAGAAGCAGTCAGCTTGCCTCAATATATTATCACAAAAGAGGAAAGTCACAGAATTCAGAGCTTTTTACAGTTTCACCTACTTGACATTAATCATTTCAGCAAATGGTGGCAGGTGAGAGATTACTAAAGTTTTTTTTTTTATTTATTATAATGTATTACTATTTGTCATATTTGAGGATTTACTGCAGCATGGTTTTAATCACAATGTATAGAAAAATAAACGTGAGCCCACTGACCATGCATAATAACATTTTCACTATTAATCTGTGATCCTCCATTCATTTTCCATTTGTAACTGTGCAAGTCTCTCCAAGTGCTGTTAGTCATGCCATCAGCAGCTATTAAAGCTGATTACTCTGGTCCTTCAATATCAGAGCCTTCCATAACAACTAACAGCTTTTCTATGAAACTGAGCAAAACATGAATGTCTAGACCTCAAAATTGTCTTTAATTTTCCACAATAGCATCTTACCCCTATTAATTGCAGCCTTTTGTAATGGCTAGATTATATACCTAATGTGATTATGATTAGCAATATTTTTTTTCAGGCTTCATAGAATTTTAATTGAACTGCAAAAGAGTATGTGTAACAAGACTGATTATATTAGTCAGAATAGGAAGCACTGGATCTCTGTACTTTGGTTTGTAGGTACTAAAGAATTTCTGATTCTTTTGCCAAAACAAAATATCTACTAATAAACTTTCTAGCATGTTGTCTGTGGTGAAATGCTACCTTGTGTAAGTGTGTATATCCAGTGTGTTTAAGATATTAATAATTCTTTGAATTAATTAAAGGTTACTCATTTCCCATAGAAGAAAATTTCGGGATTACTCACCAACATTTGTATTCAAGGGCTCATAATTCACATCTCATTGTCATTTTCTAAGGCTTTCTATATTGTAAAAAGTAAAGAACAAGGACTATATCTTGGATTTTTTTTTAATAATAAATGAATATACAGCAGAATGAAACCACACCACAACCACAACCCTAACTGTAACATTTTAAAATAACGGAGTTGTGCAAATTCTTATAAGTTTGTAAGTGTGAGACCAGTTGAAATTAAATGGGCCTCAAATATCTAGTAGGGTACTTCATGGAAGAATCCACTCTGATGATTTGAATATTGATGGTGTAGTTATCGATTCTGGAAAAAGATTGTTGATATCTGAACTCAACAGCCTAGCAAATACATGCATCCCTTCAATGCTCCTTCCGAAGCTCCACCCCCAAATTCATGAATGTGCATTGCCAAGGCAATAATACTAACAACACCGCCCCCATCTTCCACCTCCCCTATCCCTTGTCCTGTAATTGCTTGGAATACGCCCCCTGTTACTGATAGGCTGGAACAGCATTGTGTGGCTTGGTCAGAGTGACTTTCTTTGTTTTCCCTTTTCAATATATCATTTCCAGGGAAGCTCAGCATCTCTGGAAGTAAGTGGAGCAGCGGGATGGCTGCATGATGATTGGAGGAACTGTCAAAGTGGCTGGACCTTGTTTTGATTGACAGTGTTTGAAATTATACTTCTGTAGCATTGGAACATTCCAAGTGCAGTCCCATGTGCATTTTTGGCAAGCTTTTGCTTGTAGCCTGTTACTTGACAGGGATATAGCCCACTGTTTTCATTTGTACATATCCTACTGTAAATAAAAACATAAATATAGCATTCTTGAGCTTGTTCTTTATTTCAGTTTAGTAACGTTTGCTCGTTTATTTCCAACTAGGTCGGGGTGGGGTTGTAGCTATCCAGCCTGCTGTTCATAACGACAGACAGTGCTAATATTGTTGACCTGATTTTGATGAAGCCATTTGATAGTCTTCCTTACAAGGTGAGACTCAGAATTAAACAGCAAGGCAGATAAATGCTATAGATTGATTTGGTTCAAAATTCAGGGAAAGATAACCAGTCTTTTCAACTCTCCTGGAATGACAAGGTGAGCTGGCTGTGACAAAGAGAATGTACTGTTGGCCATGCTTCTTAATGAAACCATCTCAGGTTTTTTGGTAAAAACTGGGATTTGGGGATCTGGCTAACTTTGACAGGGCATACAAAAGACATGAGAAAAGCAGTGAACATGTGAGTTCATGTGTACGGTTAAGTTGTCTTGGCAGGGTCAGAGTAGAACATGCAGTTAATGATGTTCCTATTCAGGTGGCAAAACACAGTGAAAAAAAATAGGGCCTTTCTGAACCGCCTAATTGATATCACTTCACTGCTTGGCTGACAAGAGCAGGCATTCAGATAGAATAATGAGGGTAGTGAATCTGCTAACAAGGGGAGTCACTGAAACATTAGCCAAATATGAGTCTGTCTTGGCCACACACATCCAGTCATCTTCAGTGTTTTCTGGCATGTGACATTCCATTCAAAATTATTTGCTTTCTGCTATTGCAGCTACTGTTGTTGATGAAATCAAAGAACAAGTTCAAACTGACCTCTTTTTTGCAAGGAAAGTAGATGAGACAACTGGCATTTCATGTCATGCACAACTGTCTGTCATAGTTCGATATGTTGATACTGCAGGTCAAATTCAGAAGCAATTTGTTGGATTTTTTTTATGTATGTTTCAGGGCGATGAGATCCCAGATCTGTCTTTGATGTTTTAAGTGAAAAAATGCTACTGTTCACACTGCTGACTCATGACTGTGCAGCAACGCACAGCTCCAACCACATCGTCAAGTTCGCCGATGACACGAC
>JAQQZR010000039.1:7886455-7899935 GCA_030068235.1 Notoglanidium macrostoma | reverse complement strand
GAAACGTTGTCTCGTTTTAACTGTACACTGTACCACATGTATACGTTGAAATGACAATAAAAGACACTTGACTTGAAATGCAGGGCTACAATTACAAAGAAAATTTTGTGGCTCAAACCTATGATGAGGCTGCTGTCATGGCTTCCTCTCTAAATGGACTTCAGGCTAAAGTTAAAGCAATAGCCCCCAATGCAATGTTTGTGCACTGCTATGCACACAGACTGAATTCTGTTGTTGTCTCAGGGGGTATAATGCTTGCCTGAATCCAGAAGGTTTTTTGCATCTCTCACTGGTTTTGCCACATTTTTTTCTAAATCCACCAAGAGGATGTCTTTTCTCAAGTCTGCAGGGTGTTCAAGGTTGCCCAGAAATGCTCTACTGGGTGGAACTTTGCATTATGAATTGTGACCACTGTGGTGAACAACAATGATGGGCTCCTGCAGACTTTTGAAAAGATTATGGAGGATGAGACCATAGTAGATGAGGAAACACTCAATGCTGCCAAAGGCTTCTTAAGGACACTGAAGGATTTTGAGTTTGTTTTCATGTTGAACACATATGAACAAATCTTCTCAGAATCTGATCAGACATCAGAGGTTTATAGATGTTCTTTTCTGCAAACAAAGAATTGAGAGTCTCCTTGCTTTTCCAAAGGAGAAGAGGTCAGAGGAGGCTTGCAAAGATGTTTGTGAGAAAGCGGCAAGTCACACATCAGACATTCAATTCAATTCACATCAGAATGAGCCTAAGCGAAAGCACGGGTGTCTGTCACAATTGCAGGATCCCCAGCAGAAATCTGTACATGGCCATTCCAGACAATATTATGGAGAAGATTTCTCAGCATTTTTTCAAATTTGGAAAGTTTGCACTTCCTAGAACTAATCAATCAAGGCAAAGTTGATGAAATGAGACAGGTGTATCCTGACGAGGCATTCCAAAGTGTCCTGAAAAGTTACAGGCATTTCTTTGATGCAGGGAGACTAATATATGAAGTCCAAATCCTATATTCAAATCATGACTTGCAGGGCAACAGGGATAAGCTGTGTGATTTCTTGGTGTTTTCTAAAGACATGGAGTTGGATAGTGCAGTGCCTCAGATATACAAGCTGTTGTCTTTAATGGAAACAATTGCAGCTACATCAAAAGGAGTAGAGAGGAGCTTCTCCTGCTTAAGATGGGTCAAGTCATACAGCCACAACACAATGGTCCAAATCCAATTAAGCAACCTTGCTCTGCTGGCCATTGAGAGGAAACTGGTCAAGCCTCTGGAAAAGACTCCCTGTTGGTATAACAGGGTCACAGACCATTTTCTACAAAAAAAATAAAAAAATTTGCTTCCAAATAACAGGATGCAATAACTGACAAATTTTATGAGGTAGGCCTAAAATGTGCTTCCCCTGTTTAAAAAAAACACCCACCACCACTGCTTTCATGCTAATACTACCATCAGTGCCATTGTGCTTATCATCTTGTAGATTGCTAACTAACTGTCATGACTAACTGTGTCATATAGCTGCATTGTATTCTGGAACTTTGAGTCTGGAACTATGTTTGCTGTCTACACTAATTCTTCGTTGGATTTCTCATTAATATGTCATTGAATGTTGTTAGAAAATGATGAGTAAGGAAAAAGTTCTCAGTCTGTTGTTTTTAGGTGCTAACAGCAAAACTGTTTATCACTTATGTTTGGGATTGTTCTAGTATTTCTTTCTCCCATTAAATGCCATTGTAACTGGACTGCCTGTAGCTTGATGTACTCTTGTGACAGCAGCTTACCGTAAGTATAGCACCAACAAACAAATTAACACCAAAATCACTAAGCACTGAACTAATATTTCAATATAATTAAATATTCATTTTGCCATCTGCTAGTTGTAACAGCAGTATCAGTTGGTATTAATGGTAGAATGAAGGAAGTATTTCATCGAAGCACCCAGACTATGCTGGATAGAGCATTCTTTAAAGAATCCTCAGAGAGCTGTTCTTTTAAATGGTTTCCACCAAAGTTTCACCATTGTGGAAAACTAAGGAAGTCCAAAAGCAACCTGAAGAATCTTTTAAGTGCCTTCTTGCTCTGAGGCTCAGACTACATGTATGACTACAGTACCCTTTTTTGCTTGACTACACTGTGCTTTATGATATGTGCTTTATACAATTGAAAACCTGAAAGAGATAACAGTTGGTACTGAGAAAGGTGAATATCCTTCCCATTCTCTAGTTGCTGTTTCATTAATCTAACCACTGAAAGTTTCTGCACTATTCTAAAGCCCATAAAGAAACATCTTGAAAATGAAATTTTTCAGTTTTACACACACCATCTAGCAGACTCACAAATAATAATAAATGTACCTAATTTCAGGTTTTAAATTTAATATCAGAACTGATTTGGAACTTATTGCGAGACGAAAAATACAATTTGGACTAAAAAAAAAATCAGCTCCTTATTATTGTCTCTACATATTAATACTTTGATTGAGCTCATTAGAGCTGCCATGCTGATGAGTGTGGAGCAGTTCAGAGGACAGGGTGTCTGAAATTGTATTATGTGCATCATGTAATAAAATCATGGCCCACAGAAATCTGAACATAGATTGCCCAGGGAAATAATATATCTGTATGAATAGAGTTGGTTGGAACACATGAATTTCAAATAGTTGCTATTGAAGTTTTATGTAAAGCAATGACAAGGGCCATTTCAGAGTACATACAGTGAAGACTGACTGGAAAACAATGAGAAATCATTGAACATTCTTTGAACTGGGTGTGACAATTATGCTCTTTTTTCCACCACATGCAAATAGTGAGATTTTTTAATGCAAATGTTACACTTATAGGTAGTAGCAATTAGCAATAAGTAATTACATTTTATTTCTATAACACTTCTAAAAATAGATATTGTTACAGTGCAGTTTTACAGAAATCCGTAGGCAGCTTTACATCCAAAATGAGCAAGACAGAGACAACAATGGGACAGGGAATCTCCCTGAAATCACATGAGGAAGAAACCTTGAGAGGAACTAGACTAGTTTCAAAATGAAATTCATCCTCTTCTGGGTGAGAGTCCAGAGACTGGGCACTGTCTATACCTTTTTTTTTTTTTTCTTAAAAAGAAAACAAGTGCTGTCTTTAAGATATATTTAATTATAATGCCTGTATGATTTTTTTTTCAAGGTACTTTTAGTTCAATAATAGTTGCGAATGATAATTTAATAAACAAAAATAGGATATGGACCATGGATAGGTCACCAGTTTATCTCAGAGACAAACAACCATTCACACCTAAGGCCAATTTAGAGTAGCCAGTTGACTTAATCGGCATGTCTGTGGGCTGTTGGAGGAAACACATTCAGGCACACAGAGAGCATGCAAAGTCAAATGCGAGATTCAAACCTAGAACCTTCTTGCTGTGAGGCGACAGTGCTAACCACTGCACCACCATACCACCCTTTAATCAGTTTTTTAATTAATTAAATGATTATTTATAGACCCCAAGAGAGATATGCTAGCCTTTGCACTCTCTTTTCTGTCTGGGCTATATGAAGCAATGGCTTTATGAAGTAATCAGAAATGCATGCATGACACTGTTAATTTCTTTCCCAAGCAAAAACTGAAGAAAAGAAAAAATATATATATCACCCTTGTCCATTGGCCAAACCTGGGCTGGTTTCAAATCGTTTTGTCCATTTTTAAGTTATAGTTGTGGTGGGAATTTGCTGAAACTTGGAAATCCTGCCTGCAAGCTATACATTATATAGTTTTAGGCCCTTTAGTTCCAGTGAAGTGAAATCTGAAAGCTATAATACACAAAGACTTTGTAGATAAATGCATGCTTTTGTTTGTGGCAACAGTTTGGGGAAGGCTCATTTATGGGTGTGATGCTCAGGTGCCCACATATTTTTGGCCATATAGTGTTTAATCTAATAAATATGATCTTTTTTTACCTGAAAGCTTCTTGCTCAAACATGCTTGAGCCTGCATTACATGAAAGTAAATCCTCCCGCGCCATACTCCCGCACAGATATGAATAGTTAGAGGACTATTCATACAGTATCTGTATTTGTATTTGTTTATCTGTTCAATCCGAATAAGATATTTGTATTCAGTTACTTCCTTATATTATAGTCATACAGATAAAAGGCAAGTACTAAATATGTTGAAAAGAAGTTTCTCACAATAGTATTTATCAAACAATTAGTGGTATAATTCATATAGCATTATCTTTTTTTCCTTACAGCAGAATAGAGTCAATAGCGTGGCTAAGTTGATGTATGGGGCTTAAACCAGCCATTTTGTACTTTTCAGAGCAAGACAGTTTTTATAGCCTCATTAGCATGCAGTATGGTGCATCCATTTGAGTAGTGCTCTGCTATTAGTTCAGACATCATGGGTATTTGTCTTGTGGTTTCTGTCTTTCTGTAGAATTATCACTGTCTGCTTTATTCATCAATGTTATTCTACAAATCAATTCTTGCATTATTTACAGGACACCACTTCACTAGGTGTAGGTTGAATTGAAGAAAGTCATCTACTTTGCGTCAGAGAGCAGGCAGCATATGATTTTTAGGCAACAGCTGATCCTTTGTTATTGAAAATGCATACATGTTATTCCATACAGTCTTTGTTACATATTGTTTCAACAGTAAAGATTGCATATTTGCTCTTGATTTGGAATACATTCTAATCAGCTCATTAATTTGAAAAAAAGAAAAAGTAATAAAATAAAAAAAGGCTTTCTTCAGTGATTCTTTTGATAGTTATGGGGTCTTGGCTTTTTTAAACAGTTCTATTTGAAACCCTTTCGGATAGAAAACCCCTCAGTTGCATAGATCTCCAGTATATCCCCCCAAATACATGACCATCCAACCATTAGATTTATATAAATTCGATTTATGTATAGCATATACATTTCACTAAACTACAGTAGTTCCTATGTTTTTATTGCTGATCCAATAGTACTTTCAGAGAGGAAAACAAAATCTGGCCTCAGATCAGCAGTCAGAGGCTAACTCTGATACTCTATCATATCAGTGACAGCTTTTTATGCTGATATGAGGAGAATTGAGCCAAGTGAAATATGAACTTTGTGTCGCTGCAGGTTATGGGGGAACCATTTCCTCTTAGCCAGCAGCTTTGGGATATGCTATTAGATCAATCTTCATTATTTACAGAGAAGAATTTTCACTTCACTCATTGTTGCTGGTGAGACCATTCATCCCTGACCAGCTATATAAGATATACATCACACATAAATAACAACAGAGAAATCATCCCTTTACCATCCGAGTCCCCAATGGCAGGATGGCTGGATTGCTATCATTTTATCTCTTCGCTGCGAGGAAGGCCAGAGGCACAAGTAACCTCTGATTCAAATTAACTTGAGGACAATAAGGTCACATGCACAAAGCGCAGGACTTACTAATACATTTTTCAGACAGTATGATTAAAGCTACTCTATTGTCATACAGTAGATTGCACCCTGTAGAAGGAAAATTACAAAGAGATTCATATTTACTGTGTAATGCTCCAGACTATAGTTATCCAACTAAACTTTATGAAAGTCCATCTATTGAAATTCTGTGCTTGAAACTGCCTTCATAAGAAACTAATCACTAGCTCATATCTGCAAATAATACACATCGATTTGATACAAATAGTATATATGAATTGAACACACACTACACTGTCCAGTTGTTTTCAAACATTCTGTTTTCTTAAATCTTTTTTCCATTTGTTTTATTGAAAAAAAATTCTCATTTAACTAATCAGACCAGAGGGAGTAAATAGAATAAAAAAATCTTTTTAAAAATCAATGTAAGCCTGTGAAAATACTCTCCTTTCTCAATGTCTTCAGGTAAATCATTTACATAAATGTATGTGATTGGCCATAACAGATGATCTACTCCTGCAACAGAAGCTGTGATGGTTTATCGTTAAAAACACTAGAGTTGCTGAACAATGGCCAGTTTTTTTTAATAGTTGACTACAATGCTGTTGAAGACATGCAGTTTCTTCTGAAGTGGCTCTGTGGGCCACTGAGCAGGTCTATATAGCCATCTCCCAGCACACCTACAGGAAAAAAATGTCTGGTTTTACAGTCTGAATCCAGACACTTAATAACCAGAAACTTGATTATATGACATATTGCCTGTTCTCATATATGCTAAACTGTAATCAAATTCATACCTCGGTGATGAGAAATACTCTTTTCTGATTGGCTGGATAGGTGTCTAATAATTCCATATATCAGAACACCTATAAAGTAGATCAGTTGGAAATAGTTCTAATCATTGTTCCGTATCAATGCACTGGGAACTTTTGAATGGTATCCACAAGAACGATAGTAAATTATCAATTGCCTGTATAGCCAAAAACCAAACCAGCTAGACCGCCTACCTCAAGTTATCATTGTTCCGGACAGAGCTATACCACAAACACCTTTGTTTCTGAGAAAATTACTCCTTGTGTGTTCTTTCTAGGCCTGGAAATATATAAATGTGATTAGATCTTTGGTAAGTGGGATATAAGCAGGCCTTCGAGGTGTCCTGGTATATGGAATTAATGATTTTGGTGAGCGAGACTCCACTCCACTTCTTAGTTCTTTGCCTCCTCCTCATCCATTATTTCAATATAATGAGACAACTCAGCAGCCATTATCCTTTACTTAATTTATGTTGCCTTTGATTTTACAGTACTTTAAATAAAATGCACTGCAAAATGTTTTTAAATCAAGGCCAGTGAAAGTGGGCCAAAACTTGGCCCCTTCTGTTATTTGTTCCCTTAAAACATATCTGGTTGCCCTATTTAGGTAGCTAGTACATAGCTATTATCTGTCCTATGGGCAAGGCAAAGGCATAGTGACAGTGGAAACCATCATTATTATCAACATTTCTCTCAAATGTGTTGGTAAATTACCATAGAAAGACTCCATAGGACTGTAATTACACTGTAATTTACTTAGCATCAACCACACACCAAACATTCGTGCTTGCTGCCATATTTGGAAACATCAAATCATGAGTGCTGCGATGTCAAATAATTTTAACTTCTAAAGCCAAGAATAGCAAATGAGTGTGGCATTTGAATCTTCTCATAGACAGAGGGCACAACCCCATTAGACATGTACTGTAGTAGGGTATACCTATATTTTGTTAGCTTGTACCCATATGTCAATACAAGTGCTGCCTCTTTGTCTTACTGAATCACAAGACTGTGTACTTTCTGAGTCATTTCTGGATTTTAAAGCTTTGTGTTAAAAATTTGACAAGCGGTTTACGACGGAAAGATAGTAACAAAGAGTGAGAGAGAGAGAGAGAGAGAGAGAGAGAGAGAGAGAGAGAGAGAGATCAGCAGTTCAGACTTAATGCCACATGACAGGTCAGTTTGAACATCAATTTGGATGATATTATGGACAGCATTTCCCACGTTAAAGAAACTCATTGGCAGACCACGGTCCTGATAAGAAATCCATCACCTGTCACAGGCAATCTGCTCTCTCTCACTGAGCCCTGTAATGTTTGACTTATCTTCTAAGTCCAGACAACATGCCTAAAATACGGGAGGACAGAATGACAGATTCTGGGTTTAAGCAGGGTTTCAGGTTTGAGATTTTCCCATTGCCATTTTTAACGATGTAGTCTTAATTCCTTCCAAACAGATGAGACATAATAACAATGCTTTATTGTTTCTTTCTTTTGTGCCAGGCTCCTCTCTTTTCTGTCTTATCCTTTCAGCCTGAATCCTGTCCCCTCAGGCATTGAAAAAAAGAAAAATCATATCAAATCAAGAGTTTCACACATTTGGCTGTAAAGCTTCAGATACGCTGCTGACACTTTTGCACCTCTCACACAGATGGGGAAAAACCACCATGTTGAAAAATTTCACATGTGGAACCTCAATGTGCCAAAAATATATCATACACCAGCAAGACTGGAACCAGTCTCTTGAGAGAACTTGCTTCAAATGGAAGGTGGTCATTACATTCTAAGGGATCATATGGCTACCGGAGACACGACTTAAACTATGATTAATGAATACAGAGGTTTAGTGAAATATAGAATCTGTCGTGTGTTTACCATCTGTGTGTGGTGCCAAATCAAATTTCACAGTGGGGTCGTCATGGATTCACTGTGGAATCTGATAAATATCTGCTGCTCGAGGGGGAGATAATAAACTCAGAGAAATTGACCTTTATTAGACAGGATTGAGCAATAGGGCATTGGTACACTAAGTTACCTACTTTCATAAAATAAACTTCATAAACTCTTCCCTGTCAATCACAGTGACACTAGGCAATTACAGGTGTCTGTGAGTTCATGTATACAGAAGAATGTAGGGAGCTTTTCATCCACAGCCAACATCCCTTCCACCATAGTTGCTTAAAGTCTGAAATCCCCCACAATCAGGAAGAGGTTACTGAAGATGATCTAATGAGTGAATATTTGTTCAGTCATCCTGGGACTGGAAATTTTGGTACATAGCTAATTCTTGGGTTCCTTCCAAACAAACAAAGAAAATGACATAATGTCTCAGGTTGTGGATTGATCATGTTGATGATTTAGTGGTAGTTTTATTAGAAGCAGTTGGTTTAATGGTAATAGAAGTACATGACATTTTCAAAGCCTGAACGCACTCATTGATGTCTGTAAGCTCCAATTAACTTCATTATCTTGAATATATACAATAATTTTCTATATATTTTTGGCTATCCATCAAGAATATTTAACAGCAGGCATTATAATAAGGAGATGATAAGGCTTCATTGTATTTCATCAGTTCTACATTAGAGATCACAGAAAGAGCCTTCTTAGAACACAAAACAGCCTCTATGGCACTGGCATTAGCCTTCATATCTTTTTACCGAGGACGCCAGAGAGGGCTGAATAGATCTTAATGGTTTTGCTTTGACATGGTTGTATCCATGCCCTCGCATCCTCCATTATACTTATGCAACCTTTAGCCTAAAATGAAGACTAATTCGATCTCTTTGGTCGGCTCTAGACAGCTCGGTTTACACTCGCTGTCCTTTCGTGTGTTCCACTCGTAACAAAGCTTCAGAGTCTTCCTGAGCATCATTCGCAGTCTTTTCAAAACCCACTCCACTTTGCCTTGCTTATGCGATAGTAGTGTTCTGCCTTTGGATTAAAAGCATTGAGGTCACCGAGCCTCAATTCGTTTTGTTCTTTTTCCTTTTTGTATGAATGAGAAATAAACTTGTTGAGAAACAATTAATTAATGCTAAATAATGTAAATGTGCCAGTGGGATTCAAATTCTACGAGATCCCTCGTGGACTAATCTTCATCAATGCATCTTCATCGTTGCTCTGAAAAATAGAATGAGTCGAGAAAAAAAAATTGCATATTAAAATCTCTCCTTCTAACTCCTATCATCTTGCTCAAAAATAGCGCGTACAAAGTTGTTGTGTGCGTTAAGGAGTCATGTAATTACATCATGTAATCAGGAAGCTCATTAGTTTGAGCTCATGCTGACTCTCTCATGGTGACAAATACAACGGTCATATTACACGCTTGATGTTTGTGGGTCAAACCATTGGCTCAGTAATGTATGCATAATAATTGTAAATTACACAAAGAAAGAGAGTATCTTTATGATGAATATCAATACTACAGGGTTGCAGGTTTGATAGTACTATTCTGCCATCATGCCTAGAATGTAAGTGTAATGTATTATCTAAATATATATAAATAGGTTTATAAATATCCTTATACAACACTTAGTTCCTGTCCACCAATTTGATTGGAATAGCAGTGTTCCTAGATTGCTGATATTTAGTATAAATGCACTGAGATGTATCACTGTTTGTTTCACTCTGTTTGTCAGTGTTTGACATATAAAATTCTATTTCCTAGTTCGAAATGGTCACTATAGTAGAATTAGCAGCATCAGCCTCAGACATGGCAAAAGAGGCAGTTTTCATGAATATAAATTTTGACTTCAAACATGAAAGCTCATGAGGTGAAGGTGAAAAAGGAAGAAGAGAAATCAATTTCCTCAAAAGCACCTTTAACAGGAATTTAGAAATCAGTGTGCTCTACCTAGCCAGCTAGCCGATGGGCTATAAAGTGAGTGTAGCTTCTACGGGATCTATTTCTGCAAAAAGAGGGAAATTATACAAAAATATCCGAAATGTCAGTTACTTGATATCAATTTCCTGGTCATAGAACTGTTATATTAAAGTAATATTGCACACACAATTGTGTGGTTATACACTTGTAGGCTCAGATCTGACATGGTGACTTTTTAATGAGGCAAGACCATGAATAAATATATTGAGACCATGAGTTAATAAATTGAGGCCACTAGGTAATATTCAGGCCACAAATTAAATATCTCGTGGTCATTATGCTATGGCCAAGAGATACCAAAGTTGAATTGTGTAATTTCATCCCACAGTATAATATGCTGTTAAAATGAACTTAATACCAGCAATGGAAAAGATTTGAGTAAATCTTCTTCATTGCTGTACTTAAAGGTGCAGCAATTGATTCTAATGCAATACACTTTTTTTTATCAAATTCAGCAAATATCTTCTCACGGTGCTCGTACACAGCCCTGTCTCTGTAAATGGGGAAAAAATGAAAGAGGCTCGGACCAAGCCACACAACACTGTTCAAGCCAATCAGTAACAGAGGTCATATTCCAGCTAATCACAAGACAGGGGAAAGGGCAGGGGAGGTAGGGGTGTTGTTAGTGTCGTTGCTAGTGCTGTTGCCTTGGCAAGCCGCGTTCATGAATTTGGGGGCGGAGCTTCTGAAGGAACACTGACGGGAGGTGTGTATTTGTTTGGCTGTTGAGTTTAAATATCAACCATTTTTCTCCAGAACAGACTACACCTTTAAGTACTTATTTTGTAGATTTGTACTTTATTCAACTACATTTACAAGAACAAACAAACTTTTTACTCCTTGCATTCAAAGTACTTGTTTAATATCTGAAATGCCATGGGAATCTTTTGTCTACTGTATATTCCTCTTGCCCAGCTGCTTTGCCAATCAGTTGGGTTTTCTCTTTTTTAAATGTGTTTTTAAACATTAAGAATTATTAGACATTTATCAAACGTTAACAGGTTTGTCTAAGTTAGTATAATGAATGAACAAACAAACAAACGCATAATTTGTCTGGATTTCTAATTTTCATCAGTTAAACTGTTTATTAAGGTTTCTTGGCTGTGCTGGGATTTGAATAACATTTCAATATGTAGCACAATGCTAAAGGTTGAAGTAATGAGTAATATTGTCAGTGTCCATGGTTAGGTTCTTGTGGCTGCAATTTTAATTCTGCTGATTTCTCTGTTTTCCAAGCATTTTAAAATACAATTTATTGTCACAGGTTTGGTATTGGCCCCAGAATAGAGCTCAGAAAGTTGAACTTGTGGCAAAAAGAAGGTTATACATGGCCTTAATATATTCATTCATTGCCGCATCACACTCACATTTTTGTGTTCTAGAAAAAAAAGATGAAGGAGATGGCAAAAGTTATTAGTCAGATATATATTCTAATGTGAAATTTGAAATAAATACATGTCTTCCAAATCCTGATGATGAAACCTATGGTTAATAAGAATACAAGATATGGAACAGGATGTTCATATATTGCAGTTCTTACAGTCAGTTTGTGTGACAGTGGAAGGACACCTGGTGGTTATCTGTAGCACTACATGAAAAATCCACCATCTAATGCTGTATTTTAATTTAATGCAGTTGTCTGCTCAATACAACAAATGGCCTCTGAATTTACTATTGAAGTGCTTGTTAATTTCATGCTTCTAAGTCTAACAGTGAAATCACCTTTCATGGAAGCACCAGACTCAATTCTGTCTTCAAAAAAAAAAAAAAAAACTAAAACCACCCACTTGTTACAAAGCTATCTTTAAGTTCATTCCTCTCACAGGACTGCTGACAAATGCAGATTAACTTAAATTCATATGCTGATAGTAAGTGATTTGGCATATACTGTCCTACTGACTCTGAGTTACATGAATCTGATTCATAAATGTATTCCATTTCATCCCAAATTATAGTGTGCAGGAAAATCTGAATGTGTTTGTGTCGCAATACCAATTTAACTGATAACTAAGTCGTGTGGGACATTAAATATTTACACATAAATATCTGAAGGAATAATGTTTATATTAATGATGATATGCTATATTCCTGGTGTATGTTGATGAGAAAATGTAACTGCATTTTTAATGGTTGGTGTGATTTAGACTGTTTGTGGGCTGAGCTTTTGTGACCAGTTGTGTGGCCATGAGTTGTAACATGTCAAGAACCCTGGATTTTAAAAAGTGCATACCTGAAACATTGCACCTGGTTGAAGACGATGCAATGACTTTTGTTATACCAATCAGAATTTCAGGCAAACTTTAGCTTCATGAAGAGCTGAAACTATGCAAACATGCAAAATAGTGTTATTTTGTATCTGGCTTTAATTTCCAAGTCATATCACAAGTCAGACTTATCAACCTACTTATTAATGTTTTGCAAAGGTTTTACAGTTTCCACCTAAAATCTGTACATGTTTTATGCCTGATCAAGCTGGAAAATGATCCAGCACCTCTTAAGATTTGAAGTGTCTGTATCTCAGAACTTATTTACATTGATCAGGCTCTTCTAGAGCATTTTCTCTTTTATTACTACTTTTGCGGTGGTTAGCACTGTCGCCTCACAGCAAGAAGGTCCTGGGTTCAATCCCCAGATCACCCAGGGTGCCTTTCTGTTTGGAGTTTGCATGTTCTCCGCATGCATGCGTGGGTTTCCTCCCACAGTCCAAAGACATGCATATTAGGTCAACTGGCTACTCTATATTGTCCATAGGTGTGAATGCGAGCATGTGTGGCTGTTTGTCTGTGTTGGGCCTGTGGTGGACCCCGCCTCTCGCCCGAAAAGTCTGCTGAGACTGGCTCCAGCTTCCCCCGCGACCCAGACGGATAAAGCAGCATAGGTGATGGATGGATTACAATTTTCCATCATGACCAATCGGAAAATATTAACAAGCAAAAACAAAAAAATGGCTCCATAGTGTGACACAGGGCTTAAAAGTAAATCAGACCATCTTAGTAGCATTTTGTATCACTACATAGAAAAGACTTTCAGAGTCATGAAAAACTTAAATGGAAGTTTTCTAAATAGATAAAAAAAATTCTGGCACATTTGTTTAGGATTGAAATGTTAATGATGATGAAAATGTTACAGCAGACCTGATAGAAAGATAGAAAGACAGCAGAAAAAGCACTTCATTTTGTTTTTATTGCCAGAAAATGTAAAAGAGACATTTTTTTATTGTCACCCTCATGACAGAAATGTAAGCATTATCAGTCTTATTGACTTATTATCACTGACTTATTTATTCATTATATTGGCTATTTCTGGTATCAGTATACTGGTCTTATAACACACACACACACACACACACACACACACACACACACACACACACACACACACACACACACACACACAC
>JAQQZR010000039.1:7867946-7881356 GCA_030068235.1 Notoglanidium macrostoma | reverse complement strand
ACACACACACACACACACACACACACACACACACACACACACACACACACACACACACACACACACACACATGTTCCATCCAGTCCATAAGCATCTGTTTTGGTGATTATCTATCTATCTATCTTTCAGACTATTCAAAAATAAATAAGACCGTTATTACCATATTACGCGTAATTCATATGGAAATTAGAGACCTGCCTACAGACAGGGTTGCCAGGTTATCATTAATTAACATTTTCGTAATCGCTGATGAAAAAGAATTCACTATAAACTACGACTAAACGTAACTTTTAAAAATCAATTAAAAGTACTAAAATCATACCAAATTATCAGGGCAAGAAAACTTTTTGTAACTCGACTGAACTGAAACGTGTCCAAAGAGAGCGGGCAATCCTAATCTGGCAACGCTGCCGTTGGCTTTAGGTGTGGGGTTGCCAAATCGCACTAAATACCAACAACAACAAATATGATCTACATGGCACGAGCAATAGCCTGGATTTCAGCTTGGAAATCACTTTGTGGAACTTGGCCTTGTGTGTGTGTGTGTGTGCGTGTGTGTGTGTGTGTGTGTGTGTGCGTGTGTGCGTGCGTGCGTGTGTGTGGAGCAGATGGCCACGCGGTGATGTCAGAAGTTGTCAGATGGTCAGGGTTTCTGTAGACGCGGTTTTAAGTGTGAAAGCTGTTGTCTGGCCCGTTTTGACCGTTATAGCTGTTTGTTCATACAACCGAGAGCTTTTCATAATCCTCTACACTTGATTTGGAGAACTATTAATAAAAAAGTTTATGACTCGTATCATAACTCGACTTGTATATGGACTGGGTTTCAGGGTAAGTGCTCAATTTTTATTAAAGGTCATTTTAATAAAGCTACTTAGAAATGTAAGGCACTAAAGAGCTCCAAGTTTCCATCAAATGAAAAGCAACAAGAGCAAATTAGTTGTTGTAGGGCTAAAATGTAAAAAGGTTCAACCAAGCTGAAGATCTGGAGTAAAGTATTATATTTGGGAGTAAACCAGGCAGGGACCCTTTCCAGTGTCTTACTTTTATTATTATGATTATAATCATCAATATATAAATAACTTTAACAGATTTTAGTTGTATTAAAATTACATCTAGCTTTCAACAGCATACTGTTTTCAAATGATTAATTCTCAATAATTATGTAATATGTAATCCTCAAGGTTTGTAATAAAACTTTTTAAAGTACATTTGAATCATTTTAACAGAACCTAAGGCTGGGAAATATGACAATATAATATTGATATTGTGATAAAATATGCTTATTAGAATAAAATATTAATTAATTAAATTACTCTGAAAATATGCGTTTCTAATAATAATACCATGATATCTTTTAATATGTTTTAATAAAAAAAAAAATACATTTAATTACAATATAAAGCAGCTTGGAAGCAGCTGATCTGGCACTAACATTGTACTTAATCTATTGTAAAGTATAAAAAAAAATTAGAGTTAAGATGTAAATCTTTTTTTTCCTTTTTAATGTTAAATGTTTATATTTGTAGAGTATTTTTTTATATATTTAAAAATTACAATAAATGTATTTTTGTAGATATTATATAAATGATCAATATTTGTACTGAACTGCTGTCAGCTTCTGAGCAAACCTATATATCATGAGACATATTGTGTATTGTGGAAATGTACTGGACAATCAAGATATCATTCATTAATCCTATCCCTTAACAGTGTGTATAATTTATTTAAAATTTGAGCTAGATTCCAACATAATATTTAGGTTTGTATTCAACCTTAACAAACCTCAATAAGCATCATGGGTGATATTAATCTTTAAGTATCGTTAAGTATGTACAGGATAATGTACAGCGATCTGGAGGGGTCTTGAATCCGCATGAAGTGGTTTATTTTAAGTAATGATTGGCTTGCTGTACATCATCCCGCTTAATATGTGGTTACTTACTAAAGAAATCAATAATTTGACACAAGATTCTAATTTTAAAATGATTTTATTGTTTCCACTAATGATGTGGTCCATAGCAATGGTCTGTTGTATGTAACGATGGTCTGTTATACAGAAATAACAGATTGTGGAATGCTGTACTTGACCAATCAGTATCAAGTATTCAAATGAGCTGTGTAATAATTCATTTTATTGACTGTTAGAGTGCCTAGTTTAATCAATACAGCAGCTTGATTCCAACAGAATATTCTAAATTACCAAGATTTGTATTAAAACTTACAATTCAAATGTAAATTATAGTTTTTATTGGGTTATTATTGTTACAAGTACTTGAATTGTAAGGTCTTTAGGAGGTCTGATGGGTTGAGGGTTTGTCAGTAAATCAATATTACACTGGGGCTCCACTAAAACAACTGAAATTAACTGGAACAAATATTACAGTAGAGAAGTGATGGAGGTTACCACCTGTTTTGCTCATTCTGTTATAGTGGTTAACAAGCTGATTGTCACTTAAATGAAAATGGAGGGTCCTGAGTATTCTCTCTATCTCCATGCATCCATGAAAAACTGAACTCAAACCAAACAAAGTGGCTTTTGCAATGTGGGAATGTTTGTGTTTGCGGTAGCCTTACGGCTGTGTGTGTGTGTGTGTGTGTGTGTGTGCACGCATGTGTTCAACAGGGTCAGTGCAGCCTACTTTAGTTTTTACTAACACCCTGACTAAGTCCATTTGCTGAGCCTATGCATAGATGCCTGGAAAGCCTATTAGTGTGGAGCTGTAGTGTAACTGATACTTGTGGTTGTCAAGTTTCAAACGTAACTGTTAAACGAAACTTTAACAATTACACACTGTTTGAAATTGTTGCAAGAAAGAAGCCCTTGTTCAGAGAATCTCAAAGTCTTAGATCTTTAACTTCACCAAGTATCATTAGAGCTACAGTTGGCATCATGTGGTGTTGTCAAAATAAAAATAGTTGGTCATGGATACCATTAGCATGTTTGGGCAAAAGTGGAGTGTTTATAAGGAAAAGGCACTGTAAAATATTGAGGTGGATCAGTGGGGCTTTGGGACTGTTTGATGTCTAGTGGTTCAGGGGCTCTTGTGACATTTGATGGCATCATACAAGGCATCTGAGGATAAGTCTGAGTGTAATTCAGCCCCAACACCCGTTTGCCTCTGCCAGGAGGCTCAGGTACATCCAAATCAATGCAGAAAAGATTACTTATACACAAGCCTAACAATACATAAGAGTTTAAAACAACTTTTTTGGTCGTTTGCCATTATTCAGCCACAGATTTTCGCAAGAGTCTATATAAACTCATGTAACACTTTATGAGGAACACCTGTACATCTAATCATTCCAGCAAATATCTAACCATCCAGTCATGTGGCAACAGTTCAATGCATAAAATACTGCACATGCAGGTCAGCAGCTTTAGGTAATGTTCACATCAATCATCAGAATGAGGACCATCATTTTGACCATGGCCTGATTGTTGGTCCAGATAGCTAGTTTGAGTATTCTATAACTGCTGATCTCTTGAGATTTTCACACACAACAGTCTTTAGAGTTTGCTCAGAAGTATGCAAAGGTTACAGTAAATCAGATAACCACTCTGTACAATTGAGGTGAGCAGAAAAGCATCTCAGAATGCACAACACACTGAACGTTGAGGTGGATGAGATACAACAGCAGAAGACCATGTTGGGTTCCACTTTGATCAGCCAAGAATAGAAAGCTGAGCCTGCAGTGGGCTGGACTGGTGAAGACTGGAAATGTATAGCCTGGTCTGATAAATCTTGTTTTATGCTGAGGCACACAGATGGTAGGCTCAGAATTTGTTGCCAGCAGCATGAATCCAACCTGCCTTGTGTCTAGGCTGGTGGAGGTGGTGTAATGATGTGGGGAATGTTTTAAAGTGTTAGTGTTATGTTATGTTTTATAAATATATATAAGCATTAGTGTTATGCATTGCTCCTGATGTATCACAACAGAGCAGAGTTTTTTTTCTCCTTTTAAAGACAAACGAATTCTAAATTATATTCTCATATGTCAAAGAAATGATTTTGCAGTAATAGACTTGGTGTTAATGAGTTCACGCTTAGCATTGGAAGTTGCTGGTATGGCAAGAGGAGGTAGAGGAGAAAGTCTGTTGAACTGCGGTTTCCTGCCGATGGAGTTGTGTCTATGTGTGTTTCTGAAGGCTCTGGGTAGGAGCGAGGCATCAGCATGCACACACACATGCGCTGCTGGCCTCTTCTGCTTTTGTGCAGTTTTATCCCCAAACAGAGCATTTCTAATAGATGTAACCATGGCAAGGAATGCCTTGACAACTGTGGGAAAAGCGTTTATTATATGCACTGTGGGATTTTATAATGATTTATGTGTTTAGAGAAATTACAAATAAATTGTTATTACTTTTTCCACATGTTAAATGGTGTATGGTTTGGGTTTAAATATGTTTTCTTTCTGGAATGAAGACTACTGTCAACAGGATATACTATACTGTGAAGCTGAACAAATATACAAATCATAAAATTGTCTACGGTTGAGTCCAAATGTTTGCACCCCCTTGGTTTATGAGTGAAAAAAATGAAAAATGTGCCTCTATATTAAAGTTAATCTTCAATATAAGATTGCTGAAGGACTACAGAAATTTAGTCTGAGCCAGCAGTTATCTTTACTGGCAAGCTCAAAAGTTTGCACACCCTTTGACTTTCTATAGTTATCTGAGTGGGATTCATTAAGGTATCTGACTTTCATTAAGTCTTATTTAAGTTATGAAAAGGTTAAACATGTCTACTCTCAAGGAGATTACTGTGAGCCATCAAAGGGTTTTAAGGTCTGCAAAACAACTGTCAAGAGACAAAAACAAGATATTTTAAGAGCTAGATGAGGGTATTAAAATATACCATTACCAAAGGTTAAAACTATAATTTAAAAATGGAAGAAAGAGACACAAAGACACAACAAGAGAGTGGAAAAATACCTGAAAAATGGCAAACATATTTGACAATAATCCAAAGCAGGAGGAGACCTAAAAATATATCCCTAGAATCAAATAGTCTACATTTATACCACACTCAGAAATAGCATATTGATTGATTCTCTATGCACATCTGGACCAGAAAAAAACATATAAAATGTGCTTTGAATTCAAAATAATAATAGTAAACAATAAACGTCTTTATGAATATAAAAGACTAAATATAGCACTGAGCTGAAGTACACTGGGAGGCATTGGTACGGTAATTACTCAGGATGTTATTTTTAACAAGCTATTTTCATCTCACTACCAAAATAGAATTCCCACCAATAATGAATTTCTAAAAGCTTGAAGGAGAGCTGGGGCGTCTGACTCAACATTTCTTGGATTTACAGTGTAGCAGATCCTGAGTACAGAATTGAGAGTGTTGTCCCTAAGTGCTGAGGAGTAGGAATACATGTACTGCTGAACACTGTACACATTGCACATTCATCAAAATTACTGGAATCCTCACCTTGAACTCTATTCCTTCCACATTCCCTTTAAAACTACAGTCACTTTAACTATATTCACTTTAAAACTGCAGTCACTTTAACTACATTCCCTTTAAAACTACAGTCACTTTAACTATATTCACTTTAAAACTGCAGTCACTTTAACTACATTCACTTTAAAACTGCAGTCACTTTAACTACATTCACTTTAAAACTGCAGTCACTTTAACTACATATGCTGGAATGTATATATACATTTACATCATGTACACACTACACCCTCTTGCACTTTATACATTTTATAAGTACTGTAAATGCTAAACATTTCCCTTATTTTTACCCTTTTTTTTTTTTTACCCTTTTTACATTTTTATACTTGCTAAGTGTTATTTTGCAAAATTTTAGGGGGCTCTGACACAAAGAATTTCATTACTGATAATGATGTTCTATTGTTATCTGTACATGAGAACAAAACTTGAACTTGAATTTATATTCTAATGCACTTAGGTGCTCAGGCAAAGTACTTTGTTATTCTAGCTATTTTAGGTGTTTTGTAATTTACCGCAGAATAATTAAAGATAAGTACTTGGACTCTTTCTCAGCTCCATTTCCACAACTATCAGTGGTGAAGGTAGCTACGTGGTTAAGATGTTGTATTACTAAGTGGAAGGTTGTGAGTTCAAACTCAAACACTGCTATTTTCATGATCATAAAAAAAGTACTTCTATTTTTTGCCAGTTAGTCATATTTTTGTGTATGTTAACTTTTTATTTTCTATATTTAAAAATCCAATCAAAGCCAATACCAGTGTGTGTGATTACCTTTTTTAGTCGTTTTCCTCTTCGTAAAATAATGGACCTTTTCTCATGAAGAAATCATACAAATTCATAGGAGTTGTCAGATTTCATTGGATGCACATTATCGTGGCCTTCAGAATTATTGGCCCCCTTCATAAAAAATAAGTGTAATGATAGTATAAAATAATTTACATACATTAATTCATCATTTCCATTCAATCCAGTATGATCAAATATTTGTCTTCGACAGAATACCGGAAAATAGTCAGATAGTTGTTAATCTGCACAAATCAGGTGTGATCATTTTAAAAAGAGAAGGCAGGTTTTCATCAACCTTCTTAATGTGCAATTTGAATATGTGAACTAAAATACAAGTAATAAACACATGAATTTCAGAAATATCACAAAAAAAGTTTGCATGAGTTTTTTTGCATTTAAGTCACATGACGGGACATGAAGAGGCAGCAGATGCAATCGAAATCACCGAGCCAACACTTATCAGGTCTTGGGGATCTGTCTCCATGTTTAATTGGAATGACCGTTGCAAGAGGATAAAACCTAGCTTTAATCACATAACATCACTTAATAGAAACACAGACCATTTGCAATTGTGTTTTGTCAACTTTTTTTGCTTCTAAAATTGTTTCGATTTAGCACAAAACTGCAATGAAAACCTGCTTCTTAGAAAAGTGGCACTCATTTAAAAAAAGAAAAAAACATTTTGTTAAAAAGCCTGATACTAAAATGACAATTTTCCTCATTTTCATGACGGGTGACAGAAATTCTGGAGAGCATTGTATAAGATAAGATAATGTACTAACCTTGAAAGTACCATTGACCTTTATAATGTTTCATACTGTATGTATTCAATTCGATGAATAGTTACAAATTTAAAACGTGAGATTACGTTTGAATAAAAAGAAACGTCCTGACTGAGTTTCGGTTAAAATGACTTCCTTTTCTTTAATATTTCCTTGAATTGTTTCCACTTTTAACTAAGTTGACTTTCACTCAAATATAATTTAACTGTACTTTTTTCATCATCTTGACAGACTGTTATCGTACACTCTGACCTGTGTAAAATAATTTACCTGAGTAATATAATATTAACAGTCAAGTGTAATTATTTTTTACAAATTTCAGAATTCCGGAAAGGAAAGTTTTTCTCTAAAAAGAAAGGCTTGAAGGATTTTAGAGAGTACACACTATAAATAACTGGAGCTGTTTCTCGGCTTCACTGGATCTTGTAGAAGTAAAGCAGATAGCCATATGTGCAGGACAATGAGACATTCAAACAGACCTCACTTCCTAAACCTGCATCCTGTGTTTGGGTGAAGAACACTAGTGGAAGGCAGTATAGACAGAAAGAGATGGCGGCAGAAGGAGGGGCACGAATCCTGCTTCCCTCAGACTTGCCAGACGGGAAACTTGAGAGAGGGGAGAAAGGTTACAGGTGTTTCCAGAAATCATAACGATTGTTGTAGATTTTTAAAGTTATGTAGAACACAACAAAGAATAAAATTAATTCTAAAGAATTCTAGTGAATGGTTGAAATTTCTCTCTCTTTCCAGGCTTTTGATCCTGTTGGTATATAAGGGCATGAACATGGATATGCACAGGAAATCCATTCATGAAAAGCTTAGCATGGTTTGAAACAGGAAATGTTTATTCGCGTAATCACCCTTCTCTGGGCTTTTGGGTCTTGATTGAAATATTTGCCTCACGCGTCCCATAAAACGCTTAGAAACCTGAGAACAACTGTTTACTATATCTGAATGACTTTCTCCTTTTTGTTTTCAGGTGCTTTGGATCTCCAGATGTACGTTTGTACTAAGGATTGCAGGGCTGAACAATACAAAAATTCATTCCCTGTAGAGATGTACAAGGATGACATGTACACATTTCCCGTGAGACGCTAATTCTCCATTTTGAGTCAACTCTTGAGCCAGAATGGCAGACCCCTCGATGCTGGTGACAGAGGGAGTGATGCCCACACTGGCATCAACACACAGCTGTGTTCTGGAAGTCAGGAAGAAGTATGAGGCCATTCCTTCAGTAGCCTGCGCTGTGTGCGTTATACTAGGGATCGTCTACTGCTTCTGTGGTGAGTATGTGCTGACATAATAACCTGAGCTTGGGTTGCTGACTTTGAGGACTTTCACATGTTCTCCTCTGATTGATTTCCTATGTCAGCTTGGCCACACTGGATGTAAACATGTTCAGTGAAATTTTGCAAGCACTGATAGGAAAAATAACACTGCGAACAAAGATAGTTGCATGCGATGTATGAGAAGATATAAGACATAAAATGACCAATCACTAAGCTTTCTACATTTTCATAGGTGAATGTGACAATAAAATGCCAGTAAATGTATTAAATGTATCAAAATACATTTAATGGTATTTTATTTCAGTACTATTTATTTGTTTGTTTGTATGTTTTTTGTTTATCAATATATTAAAATACATAATACATAAAATACATAAATTGGTGATTAGCAAAACGTTCAATGTGCATAGCGAAATTTAAAATATATATTTATTTATATTTCATTACATCTCATAGCATTAAATTGAGTTTAAATTGGTGCTTTCAATTTTCAGTGTTAGAATATTTGGTCAACTTTCATTTCATCAAATGTTTTGCCTTTTTACCTTCTTCACCTAACCAAACTCTTCGTATGAAACGATTAAACTAGGAAAATATGCCCACTCATTTTTTGTAGAAAATAAGGATCTCTGGATTTACAGTATCTGTTTAAATTATGCCTCGAAAACATCACTTCTGCATAGACTACTAGTTTAGAGTTCACTGTTTATTGCTTTGCTATAGTTTTGCTATGTGCCAGCTTTGGAATATTTACAATATAATTCTATTATATTTATACTGCTATTTTCCACTAGTGGGACGTATACAGATATGTACAGGGTTGGAATTTGTCAATAGTGTCTAGACTTCGATGTCCCATGTCTTCCATAACTTACATATAAACCAGACATGTCACGCAATGAGTATCTTTAGGAGCATCGGTGCATATGACAGCGTTTTCCGTCACCAGTATCACAACTGTAACAGAAGAGTGCGACAATTTGACGATGGGATTTTGTATCACCAGAGCAAAAACTGCAACATCCTCAGGAATCACAGGCACTACCATTTTATTTAAACAAACTAAACTAAAAAATCAAACACATATCACACCTTGCTGTTTAACATCGATCCATCCATTATGTGTACCGCTTAAGGATATTAACTGTATCCATTAAGGATACAGTTGTACAGGGTACACCCTATGCAGGTCAGCAGTCAATCACAGAGCTTACACAGAGATGAACAACCGTTCACACTCACGATCACACCTATAGGCAATTTGGAGTAGCCAGTTGACCTAATCTGCAGGTCATTGTGCTGTGGGAGAAAACCGGAATGCCTAGAGGAAACACACGCAAACTCTACACAGAAAGGCCCATCCATCCATCCATCATCTATACCGCTTTATCCGTCTGGGTCGCGGGGGAAGCTGGAGCCAATCCCAGCAGACTTCGGGCGAGAGGCGGGGTACACCTAGAAGGTTCTAGGTTTAAATCTAGAACATTCTTGCTGTGAGGTGACAGTGCTGACCACTGCACCACCATGCCGCCTGCTGGTTAACAGCTGTTTAATATTTCCAAAGTTATAACGAGCACATGGAGCTTCAGCACCTGCAGGATGGTTATGTATTAATCCAGAAAATATGGTGTTTGACAGAAAAAATATATAACTTCATTTATTAGTCCTGCTAATTTTAACTAAATTTAAAAAACATATCATGTTTGCAGTAATTACAAACTCAGCATGGACATCTTCAGGTGGTGCTTCTTCCAAAAAAAAAAGACTGAACTTAAAAACAACACAAATACTTACCCCAGTTGGAAGCCATGTTTGATTTCCTTACATGCGCCATGCTGACTACCGCCCATTGTAGGCCTTGACTTTTTTATAGAGCATGCTTCCTGTTTTCTGGCCTTCTTCTGGGGGGTTTTAAACAGTAGCTGAAGGAGGGGAAATTTTTGGATACTGTTTTACTCTGTCACGAAATATTTTTCCCAGTGACAGATGACTGGATTATCTGGTTTTTCCTCTGTGCAAAAAAAATATGTGGCAAGAAATGATCCGCAATATGATCAGAATCTACGAGGATTCAATTTGAAACAAATATCTTGCTAGTACAGTGTTCTATGATGACAATATGGAAGCGAATACAACTCGGAAAAAAATGCCTATAACCACATTCTTATGAGAAATTCATTACATAGCGATGTTAATGCTTTCGGTGTAGCTTTGTTTGTCCAATCACTCCTAATAGTGCATCATTATGGGTAGCTGTTAGCACCAAGCTAACAGTAGTTAACAAGTCTCTTCGATGTTTTCAGGGTACCGCTGTTTTAAGTTAGTGATGTTCCTGTCTGGACTCGCATTCGGGACTGGCGTAGGCTACCTGCTATGTCTCCGAGAGCAGCTGCTGGACTCGCCGCTGGACGCAGAGACACGAGCAGGCATCTCTCTAGGCACTGGCTTACTGGGAGGACTGGTGAGCATACTGGTGCGCTGTGTGGGTCTGTTCCTCACTGGTCTCCACCTGGGCCTGCTGCTCTCCATCACCGCTCTGCTGGCAGCAGCGCAGTATTACCCCGTCCTCAGTCCTGTGTGGGTGCCTGCAGGAACAGTACTTGGAACCGGCATATTTTTCGCTGTACTCACACTCTGCTGGCAGAGAAGCATGACCATGGCGGCCACGGCAACGCTGGGTGCTGCGATCATCATGACATGTATGGATTACTGCATGGAGACGCCAATGCTGGTATGGAGGGTATATGTGGGGCTGCAGAAGAATCAAGAGAAGGTGCTATGCTGGTACAGCTGGGTGCTGTTGGGCATCTGGCCTGTGGTAGCAGCTCTGGGAATCCTGGTGCAGCGGAAATTCACTGCCAAAGGAATGTCACACACTGAAGGTAAGCGGATTACAGCCACGTCAGTGTTTCGCAGTTTAGCTTGTTAAGTCTGTAAATAGGTGCTATCTGACCTGCTTGAATACATGAATGAAGGTTTTGTTAAAGGAGCACTTTGCAATTTCTAGAGCCCTCTGCTGCACATGAAGCAAATTGCAATTAAAATATTTTGAACCCGCTATTTTCCCACCAGTCTGACCCTGCTTCCTTTGCTGAAATTATGTATTCTTTGTAATTTGCATTATAAGGGACTTATTAGCTCTCTTCACCTGGAGTGCAGCCTGTTTCCGGGCTGGAAAAATATAAACAGATGCCTGAAATTAAGAAAGAAACTACCAATATCCACTGCACAACAGTTTTCTTTTATTATTATTATATTCAATTGATAAATAAATGATAATTATGGGGCTAAAGGCTGTTTTAAAATTCAGGTGCACCACTAATACTTTTTATATGATTGTACTATCGCAACCATTAAATTCTCAAATCTGATCGGTCAGAAGGTGTTATTTAATTTTCTGTTTTTATTGTTATATATTCTTATGTTATTGTTATTTTAGTGTTATTGGGGAAAACATATAAATTATGAAATATATGTAAATAATGTGCACATGTGATATGTGGATCAGGACTCCGATACCTGCATTGCGTGAAGGTATCTCATTGTGTTTGATATAATATGTATAAGTTATGTTGATTATGTTATGGTCATTTGCTCTATATTAATGGTTCCCACAACTTCAGTCAAGCCCCCAATCCCAAAAACCTCTCAGATATGACGTGTGATCCAATACATTAGTTAAACCTATAACAGCATAACTGTCTGACTGACTGACTGACCGACTGACTAACTGACTGTCTGTCTGCCTGCATGAGTGAGTGAGTGAGTGAGTGAGTGAGTGAGTGAGTGAGTGAGTGAGTGAGTGAGTGAGTGAGTGAGTGAGTGAGTGAGAGTGTGTGTGTGTGAGTGAGTGAGTGAGTGTGTGAAAGATTAAGGGAAGGCAGAAAGACAGACAGACAGACCAAGTCCACGAGGTCAGGTCTACTGTCGTAAGTGTTCTTACACAGCATTACTGCCCCTCTTAAACCTCTTTCCTCATCCTCTCTCTGTAGCAGTGATAGTTCGTGGCAAACAAAAGCAACTCCAGCTGATGAGGATCAGGCAGCTGGATGCACGCCGCCGTCCAGAGGGAAAATATCGCCGCAGACCTCCACCTCTCAAACGATACGCAGGAGACGTGCTAGCTCCGGTAATCAGCTTCCAGTTTCACACTCACAGGATCAACATGTTTTTAGCTATGGAGCAGTTTTTTTTTTTTATTTCTATCACATGTATCTGTGCATAAACAAAAAGATCAATTGTCAAGCGCATAAACCAAAGCCATATTCAAATTTGTCAATCTCCAACCAACTTACATCTTGCAAGTACAATCCTCATATCACTACTATGTATCCTAATCTACATATTTTGCAATTACGGATTAAGTTTTAAATATTTACAAATTTCAACAACTCGGTGGGTAAACTTCCAGAGCACACTTTTGTAAAGTGTTGTTTGGCGCGGCCAAGCAGAATCCTGTGAAGAGGATGAGGAGGAGTGGCTCAGCATGTTCAATCCTAATCTGTAATCTCATAAAGCAAGCTGAAATGCACAAAATTGTGTGGTTCTTAGATGTCACAGCAGAAAGTCTGTTTATAACATTTAAACATGGATTTGTAGTTCATTAAATTGCGATATTGACATTGCATATGTACTATTTCATTTGACAGCAGATTACCTCCATCGGTGTCCTTCACCAAGCCTGGAACATGTCAGCATTTGCATGATATGTTTTGCCTTTTGTTCTGTGTTGGCTTTCAGGTCATTGCATCAAACAGATTTGCTTGTTAGGCTAATTCTTTCTCAGCACATTTGAAACGTCAGTTTACTGGATAATATTCTTCTACTGCCATCTGGTGGTGAATTATAATATTGCTATAACTTACTATATATATATATATATACAGTAGAATAAGGTTGCCAATAAAATCAGCCTTACTGTTTGTTTTGTTTTACCTGTTAAACCTAAAGCTGTACATATTGCTCTGCATAGTATATAATAATTATATTCATAATAAAATTATACGGTGGTGCAGTGGTTAGCACTGTCGCCTCACAGCAAGAAGGTCCTGGGTTCGATCCCCGGGTCACCCAGGGTGC
>JAQQZR010000039.1:7821473-7847225 GCA_030068235.1 Notoglanidium macrostoma | reverse complement strand
TGCCCCCCCCCCCCCCCCCCCCGTCTTTCTCTCAAAGTTAATGAGACAAAAATATGCAAATTATGTTACAGAGAAACCTGAAGACTCTCCTGTCATGGCAAACTTACTGACTGTTACAAAACATCGTCAGTCCTTCCATAAATGGTCAACTGTGTCTCCTTACAGAAAATGTCACCATATAAACAATTATAATGTTGTTTTTTTTTTTGCTAGATATCATGTTTTAACCAGTTAATTAGTAGTCTTAATCATAATTCCTTATGAATGAGCAGTTACTATGGAAACAGTAATATACTAGAATGAGTGCATTAATATAAACTTGTGATTTGAATCAGAGCTGGTGACACTAATGTCAGAGTTGCTGCTATAGGAAATGAATCCCCACCTTCTGACCAATCAGATTCGAGAACTCAACAGACAAAAGTGAATTAATGATATACATTGGGGTTTGACATGTAACTAGCGGAGTGATACTTACACAGGTACCTCCTCCTGGGGAACATATCCATCCTTCACTCGCCGAGGTTTCCTCCATGTCCCATCTGGACGCTGTGTAGCAGCAATATACTTTCCTATAAAAACATGCAGAGTACAAGGTCAAGGTTGTGACTCTGTTAATGAATAGAGAGTGATGGAGGGATTTTATTTGAGCTTGATTAGATGGTGATACTTTGCACTTTGCAATGCGATTTTTCTGTTACTTGGGTATAATGGGTTATATTGGGTATTTCTCAGTGTCAAGGATGCTTCCTTGTAGGGACGGGTCCTTCAGAGTATAGACAAGACAAGGAGTATTATAGGAGGATAGACAAGGACAAGACACCTAGCATTCGGTGAACACATAATGGAATAGCCCACTGAGCGTGCTTGTGTGAGCCATTGAAAAGGTCCTGCCTTGTACACGTGCATAGGATTGTGAGTGCTTCAAGAACGCCGACGATATAAACAGGCATCCTTGAAAATTCTCTGAACGAAGGACCCGGTCCTTGGTAGAATTCGAAGGATCCTAGACATCGGACCAGTTCTTCGGCGGGATTCGACGATGTGGCAGCCTTGAAACGCAGCCGTTAAGGATCCTTCCTTGACGGTGACAAGCACCATTATTGCGTTATACTCATATCAGAGGTGAACAAATCTTAAATTAACATTAACTAGCTCATCAGGCAATGCAAGGCGTCTCTTTGCTTTCCTAGCAATGAAGTTGTATAACAAGTCCTTTGCAAATAGTGACAAAATACACCACATCCCTTTGTATTGCATAGAAAAACATAAATCTTGTCAAAACTGCAAGTTTTGATTTTGATAACTGAAACTTGATTTTGTTTACATTTTGTTCAGATATATCTAACCAAAAAGGGTTGCAAGGTGCTATCTGAGGAGTTATTAACGCTTTGAACTTCACTGCACTACCAGTTACAACCGATACTTTACAGACAGTGAGCTTAGCTCATTAGCTTAGCCTAAGAAAGAAAGGAAAAAACACATGACGGCTCATGAATTCAGTTAAATGACCAATGCCTATTAAATGCAAGTGTGTGTAATAATAATAACGCGTTATATAATGACGTGATCGATGCAACCCGACGCTATTTCAGGACTTAAGACAGGAAGTTCATTCAGACTGCGGGACTGACAGCTGGCTAAGCGCGCGTGCTACACCGCTAACCGCCTGTGTGCTGGGATTCAGGTTTGCTTATTTTACAGCGTATACTGCTCACATGCACTGCTCATACATGTTCAGCGTTAATAAGTCAAATAAATTCTCCCACTGGATTACTCTACTGATTTCAACAATGACAACAAAATCATTGCGCTCACCAGACTCATCTGTTACATAGGGAGTCGCCATCTTAACAGATGTAGTACTTCCGGTCACGTGGCGGAAGACGGATTCGGGACAATTAAATTAAACGAATAAAAAAAGACCGGGAGATACGAATTAAATTACTTTTTACATTTTTAAATTATTTAAATCTGGGATTTATTAGTACACAGCTGGAAATACATGACGTCTTTGCCCTGGTTTACTATTATAAAAGGAAAAAAATGGCGAAAGGTTTAGAGCTTAGATTTATGAATTTAATATTTTTGAAGAGTCCAAGAGAACTATTTCAGACAATTTCCTTAATATACTTTACATTTGCATAAATACAATTATGTGCGGATTGTGAAACAATGTGCTGGTTACCACGATGGTACTAATATGCCATATTTTTTTAAAATGTCTCTTCTTCAATTAAAAAAAATATAAATAAATTATTTTCTTTTCTATATGAAACGGATTGTTATAAAATCCCATTTCTGAGGATTAAAAAATGCACAACATTTTTCTTGTTTTTTTGCCAGCAGCAAAAGTTTAAAATATTGTCTCAAGATTTTGAATTATTATCCAAAAATTAGGCTTATCTCTAACATTAGACTTATTATCCCAAGATTAAGATTCAAATGTCTGACTTATTACCTCAGGATGTTAGCATATTATCTATACATTTTGACTTATTATCTCAAATGATTTACTTAACCTATTTTTTTAACCAATTTGACTTATGTTGAAATCATGACTCAGAATAGTGACTTATTCTCTTAAAAAGTCATTGGCTTAGTACTTGCATTCTAAGTTGAATCGAATCTAATCCGATCTAATCTCATTTAAAACTTTTACTTATTTTCTTGTTATTATTGCAAGATTACACTTGATAATGTTGAATTTTGAATGAATAAATAACAATTTATTATATCGAATAAGATTAGATGAGAATCTCCTAACTGACAAATATTTGTTATATTTGTTATATATGTGTCTGATGATTTGTTAATAGGTGCTAGCCCCTGACATTTGATCCCATCTTTGGGATCAACGTTGATCACTTTATTCTACCTTCCAGTCACACAAGGAATTGAAGTGATATAGCTAACTGAAGAGGATTTGTTTGTTGGATGGTATATAGAAAAATATACCATGTATGAGTACAATTCATACAAAAGTATGATTAACAGGAACAGGTTGTTTACTATGAGTATGAATCACTGGCAGTTGGTGGTATATATCTGTGTATATTCTGTTTCATGTGTTGCACTAGCCTCCTTTTTAATTCTCAGCCTCTCCTCAGTTTCTCCTAGTAAGTAAGAGCAGGGCAACAAAATTAGTCATGCCTGCCACATTGTGGATTACACTTCTAACTACTTCTGTATCAATTCACTAAATTATACATCATTTGAACAGCTATCTATGTTAGCTATCAAGCTAGCATGCTAGGTACACACCTGCAAAGCTAGATAGTCAGGTTATCCTTCTAAACAGCAGTGAGCTATTCACTAGGTAAGATCAAAAGTGACACATTATTTTCACTACTTGCGCAGTGCTATTGTCATATATCAACATTTTGAGATCCTAAGAATTTAGAGTTAATAAGTTAAAAGATTTGACATACTGCTGCTGCAGAAAATAAAGAACATGCTTTTTTTTTCTTTTCTACCCAACAGAAATTGGGTTTCCATGGTTTATTGACCGCTGTCTGTGCTAACGCACACCAGTTCAGGCTTCTGATGTAAAGCAAACAAGTTGAGGGTTTGCAAAGTTTGTTGCTCCTTCCTGTAATTGTTGCATTTAAAAACATTTTAGAATACCCTAAAATTAATGTGATACCCATACTTATTATCAGCACTAAAAAAATCCTCAGATATGTAGTTAGACAATTCTGTATGCCTTAAGTTTGGAAGTGGTTGTTTCCCCTGCCTGCCAATGAAGAGCTGAAGGCCACAGAACAGAGATAAATAGTTATTTACATGTAGTCATTTGGCAGCCAATCTTATCCAGAGTAGAGTGCAAACAGCTGAAGGTGCAGCCATGAAAAGCACTGTAAGCATCCATTTTCTGCAAGGCAAGAGACTAAAGCTGTACAAAGATGTTGTACGAGTGCTAGAGTGGTCTACAGGACAATTTCAGTGTAAGCACACTGTAAATAAAATGATAATTAGACTTTTTGCGAAGTCTCGGCATAACTTCATCTTGAGCATGATTACATGTTAATTACACCGTAGAACCACCCAAGAGAAAGTGATTGTAAAACAGGGTGGTAGTGTTTCCCCCTCAGAGCTGCAGGGTCACCAGTTCGACTTCCACATATTCTTGTGTTGTCTGCATGGGTTTCCTCTGGGTTCTCTGGTTTCCTCTTACCTCCCAAAAACATGCTGGTAAGGTTAGCTAGGTGAGAATGTGTGTGTGTGTGTGTGTGCATGGTGTCCAACAATGACCTGACTTTCCATCAGGGGTGTATTCCCACCTCACACCCAGTGTTCCAGGGATAGACTCTGGATCCACCACAACCCTGCTCGTCATAAACCGTTCACTGAAAATGAATAAGTGAACAAATGTAAAAGAAATAGCCTACATTCTTAGAAAAAGTAGTTCCTCTGCAGTTGTGGAAGGTTTGTAGCTTTCTAAAGGAGGTTCTATTGGGACTGTTTTTAAAAGATTGTAATGTAGGGATTTATATCGAACGTAAAGGTGTAGTTATCGATTCTTGTGAAAGATTGATTATATTTGAACTCAACAGCCAAACAAATACACACCTCTCCTCAGCGCTCCTTTAGAAACTCCACCCCCCAAATTCATGGACGTGCATTGCCAGGACGATAACACTAACAACACCCCCATCTCCCCTCCCCACACTTCCTCTGTCCTGTGAATGGTTGGAATATGCTTCTTGTTACTGAGTGGCTGGATTAGTGCTGTGTGGCTCGGCCCAAGCCACATACTTTGTTTTCTCATTTACAGAGTCAGGGCAGTGTACGAGCACTGTTTTTTGTTCAGTGCACGCAGAGAACAGACAGCTAGCAGACCGTGAGTAGATAGTTGCTGAATTTGACAAAAAGTTTATAGAATTGATCACTGTACCTTTAAGGGTTTCCCCAAGAGAAACCAAGAAGTGAATCCATTAGGGTGATTTTTTTATAGGATGTTTTTATTTCACAGTATAGATCTATGTTTCTCAAAGTGCACCCTGCTAAGAACATTATTAATTCACTCATGCAGTGCTACCTGCTGCACCACCATGCCACCCACAATTAAACATTGCCATAGATATTGTTTATGTATTTGGCCATTAGGAATGTAGGAATTCAACAACCACTGAGCTGTTCATACACTGTAGCACTGAGATATCCCCTTTTGAGCATTGGTCATGTACCTTATCTGGCATGCAAGTGTGTCCAGCTGGCCTGTACAGTGATTTTCATTATGGGTTTGTAGCTGATATGGTGCAGAGCCTCTTTATGCCAGAAACACAAGGTTTCAAATTTGATCCTTGCTGCAAAAGACAGCCAGTGGAGTGGTCTCAGTAGGGAATAATTATAGACTTTAAATGTGATCAAATGGAAGAAAATTAGTCTCTACGCTTTATGAAATCAACAATTCAGAATAAAAATCAACAAACCACTTTGATTTAAATTAAATTGAAAACTATTTTACTCAAGCAAGAAAACACATTTCATACTCATCTGGCTGCACATTCCCTCGGGGAGGCTTAAAGCCACTCCGCTTCTGGAACAGGTTTATTTCTTTAGTCATGGGCTCCGGGATGAAAGGAGAACAGCCCTCTTACAGAAAATATCTAAGATGTCCCTTGTCCAAAATCAGAGTTCTTGTAAATAAAGCACAAGAAAAGATTAGCTGAAATCAACACAGAAGCAAAAATATACATACAGCACACCTAAGATTTGGTTAAATGTCCCTTAGCAAATCATTCACCTTGACCATATGCTTTTGGTAGCCATCATCAAGCTTCTGGAAGAATTCTGGTTGGATACGTGACAAGTCTTCTTGGCCGAATTGGTAAAGATCAATAAAATTTGTGTGTTTCCTGCCATAGACTTGACTTTTAAGCACAGTCCACATATTTTCTATAGGGTTGAGGTCAGGACTTGTTTTAAGCTTAATGTTAGCCTGCTTTATCCATTCCACAACCATTATGGAGTGTGTTTGGAATCATTTTCCTGTTGGAACACCCAATTGTGTGAAAGTTTCAACTGTCTAGGTGATGGTTTGAGGTTATGCTGAAGAATTCTGTGGTAGTCCTCCTTCTTCATTATTCCATCCACTTTGTTTAACCACGCTTACAGTTGGTACACTGTTGTTGCCGCACTCCAATTACTCACATTTGCTCCTCAAAACATACCACTGGTTATTGTGGCCATACAATTCAATCTTATCTGACTTTTCTGACCATAAACCTTTCCTCCAATAGACTTTATCTTTGTCAATATGGTCAGCTGCAAATTTAGCTGAGCTTGAAGTTGTTGATTTTTGAGCAGGGACTTCTTTCTCGGATGACAACCTCTTGGAACTTTCAGCACCAATGAATTCATAATCTCAGTGGGTGTGTGTATAGTTTTGACCCTGTATGTATAATTGTGACCCAAAGAAAACCCAAAATAAATTAAAACTTATGCACCAAATTTTTTTCTATTAAAAATATATGTTGTACAATTATTTGGCCACAGAAAAAGAACAGTTCAAGAAATCATTGAAAGCCCATGATATTCATGTCCACGATGACTGTATGTAACCTTCTGAGCTCAACGGTACATGCTAAAACTTGTAGTTCTGAAAAGAGAAAGAAATATCCTGCAGTCCCCAGGGGTTATAGAGGGTTATGGTTCTAGTTTTTAGAAAGGTTCTATTATGAACATTTGGTGAAAACCATTTAATCTGGAAAGAAGCTAAAAAACCTTCACAAAAACCCAGTTCAAACAAACACTGTTCATTTCCTAACCTCTATTTCAACACACTGGTTTGAGATGATATGAGGAAAGTTCATGAATTAAAATACTCAATGGTTCAATAAGAAATAAAATATATATTGGCCTAATGTGCTTAATAGATTTCTGGCCTATTAATAAAATGTGTGCTGTGAGTTTTTTTTTTTTTATGGCTGATTTTCAGCAACTGCAAATCGCTGGAGGTTACCTGACCCAGATTTGGCTTTATTGTACACAAAAGCAATCAAACACACATAAGAGCACATCATTGCTATATAGAAATTAACCAAACAACTGTTTTTGGCTAAACATTATATCGTGCCATGCTAGTTTTTAGATTACAGCAACAATGCAACACATATTCTTCTTCTTCTTCTTCTTCTTCTTCTTCTTATTATTATTATTATTATTAAGTAGTGTATAAATATTTGCATGAACCAAACTGAACAAAAATGTTCCATGATATTTACAAAAGTTTCAGAAAGGCTGATATGTTGATCATCTGTAGCATGTAAAGTAACGTTCCTGACGCAGCTCATTTGCATGTGGTGACGCCCACAAAACTCCATAAAAGTTAACATAAACAATTAGGCAAGTTGTTGTACATTTGGGCTTTAAAGGGGCCAACTCACCCTTCCCAGAAGCCTCTGTGCTAAGTATGGAAAGTCTCCATTTTTGATGCCATCGATATTCACACAATCCACAACAGTGCAGCAACAGTGCATCCTAAGCCGTAGACCATATAATATAATGTAAAATTGAAGATATTTTGTGAAAATAGTTTTGACATCTCTATTACATTTCGGGATGGTTATCCCCTTGTAATGGACCAGAACTGGCATTGGCTGTCTTGTGTGTGGCCAAGGAGGTAAAAAAACCCAAACGAACAGGAATATCGTGTTCAAAACTTCCACATATGACACGTGGATGAAGAAAAAGTGTGAGATGGGTTTCGAATAGATCACGAACGGTGAATTTGAAGTCATTAGGTTTAGCTGCAGTCACGCGCTTTCAAAATGCAGTGGCTCACATGTAAACAGAAATAACGCATTGGACTAGTGAACCAGCCTCTTTTATTTTCACCACCTTGTGTGTTTTTAAAAGCTAGATTAATACCATGATATTTTTAGACTAGCTTATCATAACACTCATACACTAGAGCAAAGGAAATATCCAGCTCCCTCAAAGGAGAATAATGCCACATTTTGGGAATTGTAGTTTGAAGGTGTCTACTTGGTGTGACTGTGCTACTAGGAGAGGATAAAAAGCTGTAAAAAGAAAGAATGTAAAGACGCTGGGTGTGAAGACGGCGACTGATAGCGGATGCCTGAAGTCCGCGATTTTCGGAAGTGACGCGTCAGACCGGCTGTGAGAGACGTGTGAGGAGAGGAAAAAAAAAAGCAAGCGCGATTCACAAAGCGCTCAGACGCTTCAAATTAACCCACAGGTTACTTCAGACTGCCAGGTAGGCTCTTTTCCGCTTGCATATATCCTTGTGCTCGAGGATGGCAGGTCACATAAGACTCACGAGCGAATTTGACTTGGCTAGTTATATGAATTGAAGACGATTCCTGCACATAGCGCAGTTCAGCAGACACACTGCAGCCTGGGCGAAACAACGGGGATCAAATAGCTATGTAAAATATACATACTGTAAACTGAAAATAACAAGCTGTATTATTTTATCGTCTGGGTTTGCAAATGAACGCGAGGAAAGCGTTCATTTTATTCACAACGCAACCCCATAAATAAACATCTAGCCGCTAACAGGGAAAATTCTCCGACTAGCCAGCAGTAAACGCGTTGCTAAGATACTGCTTGCATTGTACCAGAGGTTGTGCCAGCTAGCCACTGAGCTAGGAGCTTAGCATGGTTATCTAATGATTTGGGATTTTTTTTTTTTTTCCTTGAGCTGAGCTAACAGGGACCTGGTTTGCCATACATGTTGACACAGTCGGGTAAATATTTTTTTTATTTTCCCTTTCAGATTTTATGAACAGGTTATGTGTTGGTTATTAAATAGTAATCCAAATGGAAGCCTAGCTAACATGAGCGCAGTTACTGAAATTACGCATTGGATAGAAATGCTAGCTATGCTCGCTAGCTCGCTAAGATGGCGAACCAGCATGCGCTGTACAGAGTTTGCGTCTGGCTAATTCAATAAAGCTGGTAAAAGAGAATAAAAAAAACGACACCGTTTATTCTATCGATACGTTAGTGCTATAAAGTAATAATACAGGTAAAATGTTGAAACTAGCCCCGGCTTTGTTTTTTTTTTTTTTTTCCCCCCCTTTTTTTTTTTTAGCTTTATTTTCGCTGTTTTGTGCCATGTTGGCTCACACCGAGTTGCGGGTGAAACTTGTAAAGTCTCTTATTTTGTTTTACGGGCATTTAATTGACAGATTATTTATAGCAATAAATATGTAATATTCTCTGACAGGAGCTAACTGCTTGAGGACGGGGGTCTTTTCAGCTGGCAGGCTCGAGCTATTTAAGTAACGGAGCTTCCCACAAAAGCGAAACCCGGTTCAGGTTTTCAGTTTCTTTGCGTTTATCACCAAGCTGAGAGTTGTGAGATATGAATCATTTGCCTGGCAAGACGCCTTAATATGCAAGCTCTTTCTAAAGGTGTATGAAATCGTATGTGTATATGTTTTTATCTTCGTGCTACTTTTCTGCCTTACATTCCCTGAAAACCTGCATGCTTGTAAGCATTGTGGAAGTTCATTCATTCCTCGGATGCAGGAAGAGAAAGTCATGTGTGATTTGTGAGTCGTTTTGACTCGGCAGTCTCCAAGTAACAGGCTGAAGTAAAGCTTCCAAATCTTTTCAGGGGAAAGAAAGAAACTAATGCATGCAGAAAACGTCGCCAGATGGCGTCATAAATTA
This sequence comes from Notoglanidium macrostoma, assembly GCA_030068235.1. Classification (NCBI taxonomy): domain Eukaryota; kingdom Metazoa; phylum Chordata; class Actinopteri; order Siluriformes; family Auchenoglanididae; genus Notoglanidium; species Notoglanidium macrostoma. The sequence continues at coordinate 7,837,577 of JAQQZR010000039.1, read as the reverse complement.
TATTAGCATATTAATCGAATAGTCATGGTTATTTGCATATCAAACACGGTTCATGAAGGTTTTCTGAAGAGAGACAGAATGCAATAGAACTGAATGCGGATTTATCAGAATAGAAAACAGGGGTATAACTTGGGGTTTACTCACTAAGTGCTAACTCACACAGTACTACTGCCCTAAAGTCTGGTTTGTTTGTCTAGCGTCATGGTTCACTTGGCCTGGTTGGGAAAGGTGGACTCATGGTTAGTTGAGCCCTTGCACGGTACGCATCAGTGTGATCGCTAACCGTGCCCAAACATGTGCGCTATGAAATGCACTTTTCAGTTCGTTGGAGAATATTTTCTGTTAATCACGGCTCTGGTTCTCACCTTAATGGTGAACGTGAATTGTAGTCGGAGAGCAAATTCCCCCTTCAAGGTCATCTGCCTCTGTAAAAATCTTAGTTACTGAAAATCACTTCGCTGCGTAATTGATGAATCTGTATGCGATGGGAGAAGGCCGCGCGTCACCATGTCCAGAACGACTCCAAATATGTAAAAAGAAATCGTCATGAACTCCATGCGAGAGCACTTTTCTTCTACACAAAAAGTTGCATTGTGATGACCAGTGTAATCAGGCCCGAAACAGCGTGAGTGCAGGCCAGCGGGAGGGGTGGCGAGGGGGGGGCAAGCACATTTAGGCGCATAACAAGGGACCCGTGCCTAGCGTGAGTACGCCCTTACTACTTTGGTCATGGCACCCCAAGCTGTCTGTGTTTGGCGAAATTGCCATCACTGCGCTGATGTTTAGCTCCAGTGCTGCAGGTTTGGATAGAAGAGCCTGTTCTAAAGTGAGCTCTTCAACAGTGCTCAAAACATCTTAATTTGTCCAAAAGCACATTTCTATCACGAAGTACAAGTCTAAAGCTTGGATTAATAAGGCCAATGAGTGGAGACTTTTTGAATGTTTGAATGCCCCTGTTTGAATCCTTACTCCTCAGAACCTGTGTGGCTCTGCTTGGCTGGGGGAAAAAAAAGAAATGCTGGATATCTTTTGAGAAGGAAAAGTGATTCCACAGTAGTGTTTCTTTCACTGTATCCAGCCATGTTGTTTTTCCTGGAATTTGAGTGCTAACTGTGATCTTAATTATGTGGTTGAAAGGGAATCTCTATTGGTGACGTTTTTGATTTCATCACTGGCTGTGTACGGATATTCAGGCAGATATAAAGCTCACAGCGAGATAATGCATTTCGTGCAATGTTTAGCGCAACTCCTTTTAATGTATTAAATAATTTAATAAAAAAAAAAAAAGGGAGACACGATGCCAGAAAGCTGTGAGTGAATTTCAAAATGACTTCTGAGTGACGCATGACCTCGTATCAAGAGTTTATCAAGACTCCCACACACAAGTGGCTTATGGGAGGCTATCGGCAGAAGAGCATTGCCGTGACTAATTATTCAATCGAGCGTTAATATTGCTGATTTTCTCGGAGGACACGCTGCGCTATCCTCTGCGCTGTAGAGGACTTCTATCTCCATCGCCAGGAGAAAATTATATTGCACAGATTTTCTTTCTCCCTCTAATCGTGGTTAACCAAATATCATTTTATAAACTCTCAAAGATATTCAAATATTGCATTTATCCACAAGGCATGTTGCTATTTCTAGATGCTCTCTCTGTTCAAAGATAAATGGAGATGGTAACCCGCATACACGGTCCATTTTATCTCCCAGGTGTTCACAGATCTGCCACATCATCGTGTGTGTGTGTGTGTGTGTGTGTGTGTGTGTGTGTGTGTGTGTGTGTGTGTTCCCCCCCACAGCTATCCAGGACTGCATTCCTCAAATTTGCCACTCTTCCTTTACACTGCAGTGGTTTCTACTGTTCAAAGTTTCTCCCCTTTGTTCGGTTCATGTTTCTCACTATCTCAGCACTCGTATTATCATAACCTACATAGAGAAGGGAACTTATGTAATTTGAATAGCTCTATTTTATCAAGGTAGGTCTGTGCATGTCTAATTTGGCGTTCACTGTTTTGAGTATACAACAAGGGTTTGATTTGCGTGTTCCTCCTTCTTGTTAAACAGCCGGTTCATTTTCCTGTTGGGTTTAAATATAAGCTCCGTCTCTGACGTCACTCGTTCAGCTGGCTTCAGGTGTGTGACGTGCGAATAGGTGTGGTGCAGTCTTCATGCTGGTGGCGTGCTGCACAGAGCACCCTGTCACGGAGACTCAGGAGGGGTGTGTTTTTTAAGTTTCTTTTCCCATCGCTGCCAGAGCAGAAACAGAAAGTTAAGCCCAGCCGTGTTTGGATCATAAAAGAGGCTGATGCCTTGTTTCTGGTTGGTGTTGGTTTGCTTAGAGAGTATGTGACGTGGGAAAACAATGCGCTTAAGAGAGCGTCTGGCTTTAAACACAGAGCAGTAAAGCTGAAAGGAGCGCAGTGACAGCTTTTGATTTGTATACAGGCAGGTCCGTGAAGCTCGCAAGAGAAGGGAATTGGCAGTTTTGCAGTGATCCTCAATTCCTGATGTCATGAGGTATAGTCAAGCTCTTTCTTTTTTTATGGGTTTAATGGATCCTTTAAAATTAAACAACTTTTATTAATCACCGTTTTGTTTCCTTTCTTTCAAAACGTTTGTCAGTATTTTACCTCTTCTTCATGTCCATTTACCAAAAGAAACCAAAGGAGCTCCTGATTCAAAGGAGGTGCCGAGGCAAGCGTTTGCCCCATAAAATACTGTAAAATGTGCGTACCAGACGGACAGTAATTCAACCAAATTAGATTTGCATCATGGTCATTTTGAGCAAAGGAAAGAGAAAGGCTTACATACTTCACTACTTAGGCATACACACAAGTCCATGCTGAAATGTCCAAGTTTCTGAATCCCAGCTGTAGGATTTTCCTTCAACCGACTTGCATATTTATCTGCAGAAGTCATTTAAAAAGCACAGACTCGCAGGCTCAATGGCTTCTTTTATATGCCACGGACATAAAATACTCTTGGAATAAGGAAATAGGAGGAAGGCCATTTATTCGCTTTCCAGATTCTTCTAGGAGGGTTTTTGGAAGCGAGCGACAAGAGCAAGACAGAGTGAGTGCAAGCGTTTAGGAAATTACCCTTTCCAAGTGTGGATGTGGAAGTTTGGCGTCGGTGTCCTTATGTGACCCTGCGCTGACGGAGGCCTCATTTTGACACGCAAGCATTTGCAGAAGGGGTGAGAGGAAGAGAGGGAGAAAAGGAAATCTGGAGAGAGAGAGAGAGAGAGAGAGAGAGTGTGTGTGTGAGTGTGTGTGTGTGCTCAACAGTGCTAGAAAGCACCAGGAGTAATAAAAAGGATTCTTTTTTTTTTTTTTTTTTTTTTTTTTTTTTTTTTTTTTTGTTTCAAAAAAAGGAAAAAACCCAACTGAAAGAACAGAAAGAAAAATTGCATGTGTTCACAGCGTCTTTGTGCTGAGTATTATATTGCATTCAACATGCTGACCTCATTTTGTGTTTAACAGAATAACAGATAAGTCTAAAGACTGAAGTCCACTTAAGCTGTTGGAGAAGTGGATTATGGCGAAGAAGAACAGTCACAAGGGTAAGTCGTGTAACCAGTATCATTCTGTTTCTATTGTTTGGTGTTTGTGTACCCTATCCACAAAACGTAAGCGATTTCTCTGAAGGCGGTGTGTCCTTTTCCTGTAGTAAAGTATATGCATACTGTAGGTCAGACACTAGGCTATTAATAAGCGTGGGGCAGGAGGGAACTAGGTTGTTTGACTCCAATTAAACCGAGGCATGTTTCTCTCTTTGTCTGTGATGTCCAAGGGCATCCACATTCTTCTCTCTGTGCAAACAACTTTGACATGTTGACTTTTACATGTCAGCACACTGTATTATCATACGGCCCTGACTGCCTCGATATGTGTGCCACTAGTCGTCTCCACAGAAACGTTAAAGTTCATCTCTCACCTCCATCTAATTAGTGGCTATATTTTGCTCGTAATCCTTCGGCTGTAGGGGTAGTGGGTTGGTAGAGACACTGCACCAAGATCAGCCCTTTACTTGGTTAAATCTGCATGCATTTAGCTCAAAGGTTTCAAATGAACAATGTCCAATTTTCTGATTTAGGCCAAATGTGCCTAACTGTTTTCCAGTCCATGCAGAAAATGCTGAAATCTACACTCACCATAAAGACCCTATTTTACGGCACTGACTAAACATGCTAGTTAACCTGGAAATGCATGCAGTGAATTGATGGCGGTAGTAAAATGGAGAGCAGCACATATGGACTGTAAACTTAATGCTCAAAGGGCAGTAATTCCTCTTTTATTCCTTTTTCCATGATCTAAAGCTTTCATTTGGTCTTCCAGTACTTAGTAGTAGGACTGAAACATGAATCACAATTTAAAAATATGGCCTACCTCCCATCACACTTTGTCCTGGAGTACTCCCTGCCCTGTGTAGTGTTTTTCCCTGCTCCAGTACACCCACTTTAACACAGGAAGGGATGTTAATTAGCTGATTAGTTGAATCAGTGAAAACGCTAAATGTCCAGGACAAGTGCGTACTCCAGAACCAAGGGTGGGAACGTGTCCTCTACATTATTACATGGGTGGGCAAATCACTAACCTATTTACTATTCATAGCTGCCTGGCAGACTAGTGGGTTTAACGAACATAACGAACCCTTCATTGACTTTCACAGGCACATGGTATGTAGGCTTTGTTTAAAAGTAATGCTCTTCTTATTGCCACACCTTGATAAGCTGTAATTATAGTATGAGGAACTTGTTCCAAATCCCACCATCTGCTGCACTATACACACTGGCCAAATCTGATTGATGGTAGAACAGTTTTTGCTAACCAGATTAATTTGCGTGCAGGATGACAGCATCAGGAACACACAAGCACGTGGAAACACAGAGGGAACCGAGCAAAATAATGTCCAGTACCAAGCTGTCATATAGCCCTATTCATGACACGTCACTATGCATTTAACAAATCGAGAAAATCAGAAATCAAAGCTTTAGTCAGACTCGAATAATATATTTTATGTGGGATGTGAGACCCAAAACACTGTTCAACAACATGCTGACCTTTTGTCGAGGGCGCAAGCATGATGTCCCCATTTAGAAGTTGTGTATGTAATGATGCATCATTTGACTATTAATTGTTGTACAAATTTATGATTCAAAGTAAAAAATTAACCATTATTATTAAGCTGCGCAAGTTTTTTTGTAACTGTAATTTTGTTAGATAGCAGAAGGCGCAATATTGAACTATAGAGGGACCTCGCCGTAGGTGGAAGTAACACGAATGCCATAAAAACCACACAAAAAACAGATTTAGAATGGGAAAGAGCTTTTGTGCGAAAATCAGAAAGAGATCGGAGCCATCTTTTAACAGGCTACCAAAAGTGAAAAAAGATCTTCATGAATGATTAATAAGAAAAGGCCTATATGTTAACTTTTGTTTAAGGAATATTTTAGTTAATAGTCTACTGTATTGTGCTCCAACCATTACAAATGTTTGTAACTTATTATAATTTCTTATTGTTGGTTATTAAGAAATTGAAAATAAATGTTGCATTTTTTTCTGGTAATAAAACTTTCTTCATTTAATTATTTTTCAAAAAATACCATGGGACATTGAATCGGGAAAAGCAAAATTGAAATAGAAACACTTTTTTCGCATTGGATTAAACACTTCCCTGGCTTATGTGGATGACATCGAAATCCCCAGTCAAATATCAGGTCTCGGAGATCTGAATGACTATCGCGAGAGGAGAAAACCAGTTTTAATCTCATAAAATCATTCAATGAACACGCATCATTCACAATTGTGTTTTGTCCACTTAAAAAAAATAAAATAAATAAAATTAAAAAAAAAAAAGGTGCTTCTACTTTATGCAACACTGCAATGGAAACCTGGCTACTGTTAATGATCATCTATCCTGTTTTACTTGCTGTGTTAAGAAACACCTCTTTTGCTTTTGGAAGTACTTTTACAGCTTTTCAAGCTCAGCCATTTTCTATGTTTATTTATACATCGTGTATTCGAGCTCCAAGCACGGGGGATACATTTGTGATGAGAAGTCAAATATCAAGAAGGAACTTTCCACATGAAATGGAGCATAAATCTAACATTCGTATCTGTGTGCACAGTATACTGTAGATTTCTCTTCCCTGTAGAAAGGTTACAGATGTAAATAAATGGTTGCAAATGTTTATCGTTTCTCAGATCAGGATTTTTCTGGTTATATAGCATCTATATCAAAGTTAGGAGAAAATCAATACTTACATTCAGTGTTAAGGTAATTCTAAACTAGCAATCTTGTGGTTACAGTATGCAGAGTCGAGAACACTATGAAGACCACCAAGATAGGTCTGGTGCTTAATTGATCTGTTTGTCATGATTTTTGCATCAGTCATTTATAGAAAATTCATTCTGACTATGGGATATTTTAACAGCCAGTATCTGATTCCAAACAAAACTGATTAGACTTGTATTCAATTGATTGCAACAATTAGCTATCCAAGAATCAACATCTTCAAACCGAACATTCTCTGTGTGACGAAATCACACTTGGCTAGCAAGCTTATCTTGAGGCATACTGATTGTTTTTACAGCTGTGTTTGTTAAACTGGCTCCTTACACAACATGATCTTTGCATAAAGATAACCTAGGCAAGATTAAAATGTCATTTAAACCATTTCTGCATCAGTTGGTGGAAAATATACGCGTGTATATCAAGGTTACTTGTAAGTTAAACTATCAAAGACCGAAAAAAGCAGATTTCTTTGTCACCTTTGGCTGTTTTCCAGAATTGACATTTGATAAGGTTTTCCTAAATCACCACATATGTGCAGCGTCGTATCAAGGCAGGTATTAAGTCGCACAGGTTAGTTTTGGGCTATGGCCAATAATATGTGGTCGGTGAATTTATTAAATAGCTTGTCTTTCTGATCCCTCAACAGAATTGAGAATTTTTAATCTTAAACATTGTTTTAAAGCACTTCAATGAACGCTATCCAACCTGGTTACTCCTGTTTTGTCAGGAAAAACGTGCATTTGTTTTTGCAGTACAACCGCAGTGCTGGCGAAGTTATTTTTAAGGGAAGCAGGGAAACCCTACTGCCAAAATGAGTCCGAAGACTTCCTTCGTATTACGTCATGGAATCCAAATTTAAATATTCTAAAAATACGATTCCTACAGACTTTTCCGACGTCCTCCTCGTAAACACTTTTCATATGTTGGCATATGGACCTGATCCAGCAATAAACTTGGTATCAAAATGAAGCTTATTGAACCAGGAATTTGTAAAAAATGCATGACTGAAATCACCCAAAATGTGACTTAATACCTGATTTGATGTGATGGATCACAAATTTACTTATTAAAACTGTGAGACATGATTCGGAAATGATTGTGTGCCTCTCAGCGAGGGGGTGGCGAGTTTTAAATACATTTGCTCATTAAGAATTTCCGACCAATTTCTAGAATGTCTTCAGAACTCTTGAGAGGTAAATATGCAGAACACTATGGGATTTTAACACAGTTTGTAGGTGGGAATTCCATGTTATTGTTTTGCTTGTGTGTGACTACTATGTAACGTATATCTGAGGTTATAGCACTTGACTGAGGTTATAGCACCTGACTGCTGTAGCCATTTCTCATTTTGTTTAGCAAATCGTATTTAAATGCAATTGCAAATGCCTCCAGACAGGAGTTAGGGGTGCACTGCAAGGCCACCACTAGCTGTTGCTACTCATTTCCTAAAAGATTGCAGTAATCAGCCCACTTTTCTTTTTATGGAAGGGAAAGCAGTGGTCAAAAGATCACATGCTGTAATCTCATGTAGCGAAATAGCTAGGGTATTTCTGTTCGTGAATGCTCTTTGCCCTGCTGAGTGCTGACGTGGGTTCGCATAACAGCCTGGATGGTTATGACTGTAACTAGGTGTGCGCCTTATCTCTCTCTTTTACATAGTAAGCATTCTAAAGGTTTACAATGCTTTGGGTTTCCTTTTCCCCATAAACAGGATGGAAATTAGCAGGTATATAACAGCTGTACAGCTTTTTAGGGGTTTTTTACAGCTGGCTTGGCTTGCATGGCTGGGTTAAATTAAGAAACTTTACAACTGAAGCTCTGTATTTTACCAAAGGGAAAAAAAGAAGCATAACCAAATTCTACAAAAAAAACAACAACCCCAAAATACTAAATAAATAATACTTTAAATGTGTATGTGTATATTGCTGCCAAATATTGCAAATACCAATATGGTGAAGTCTAAAAATAGGATTCGGATAGAGTCATATAGCCACATTATAAAGATTAATATAGAGAGAATTTGAACAGAAGTAGCTGGTGTCGGTTCAATTCAATTCAATTTTATTTGTATAGCGCTTTTACCAACAGACATTGTCACAAAGCAGCTTCACAAAAGTATATAAATTCTGAATATAAACTTATGAATCTACACATTTATCTATATATAAACTCCCTGAGATGGCAAAAGGAAGAAACCTTGAGAGGAACCAGACTCAAAAGGGATCCCATCCTCATTTGGGTCACACTGTATAGTGCAATTACAACTAATACACTTAATACTAGGGTCAAGTTTAAAGTGCAAGACTGTTCATGGTGATTCAAGTCCTATGCCATTTGTAGCAGAACCGCTCATGTCAACAGCAGTCCAACGGCATCATCATACATCCAGACAGCAATACATTGTAATAATCCAACCTAGAGCTAACAAATGCATGGAATAAGCAATATTTCTTAAATGAAAGAATGTTATCCTAATAATATTATTTGTTTGTTTAAATATGCAGACAACCATGCAGTGCTTAGATTCTTGTGCATTTCAGACCCAGGGATGAGGGAAAAATGGCTTTTACCACCACTTCTGTCCACTACGAATACACAGAGATGCCATACATCTTGTTGCCCTTGGTGTTCCAGAGTCTCGTTAAAGATGTACTGAGGGACATAGTGGGATGGTTTGTAATAGCCTACATTGCTACTATACTACACTATACATTTAAGGGGAAAATTGTGTCTTCTATATCCCTTCAATCTCATTCCTGGGCTATATTATCAATCAGATGGGCATTACCATGGTCTCAGCCAAAGTAATGGCGGTGACTGAATGGCAAACCCCCCAAACTGTGAAGGACTTGCTGCACTTCCTGGTTTTTGTTCATTTTTATTCCCAATTTTATTTCAATTGCCATACTCCTCACTGTTGTTACGAAAAAAGGAGCTAAGAAACTGTCTTGGAATCCACCAGCATAGGATACATTTCAGAGATTAAAAACAGCCTTTACCATGGCACCCATACTGCAACATCCAGACACTTCTATGCTCTTTGTGGATGGAAGTAGATACTTCTGAGTTGCGACTGAAATCCATGCTATCTCAACGCTTCAGAGAGGATCCCAAATTATATCCTGTGGTCTTTTAGTCCAAGATACTGAAATTCTGCTCTGCATGGGATGGCATTGGTAATTTGGAGCTGCTGGCAGTCAAACTACCACTGAAGGAATGATGACACTGGCTAGAGGGCACAGCACATCCCTTTACTGTGTTCACTGACGATGCATTTTAACACATGCCAGGCCATATGGGCCATGATCTTCACCCTGTCATATTTACCCGGGTCCAAAAACACCAAGGCTTATTCTTTTTCCTACCAATATCCCGTTTTAATCCCCAGTCAAGCCCAGAGTCTGTCCTGTCCCCATCATGTTTTGTCAGTGCCATAACCTGTGACTGTGACCAGTAGATCACTAGCTTCACCAGGAATTGTGCCCCAGCCACCTGTCCTATCAACAAGACCTATGAGCCACCACACCTCAGAGACATCTGCTCCAGACTCCATTTCCCAGAATTCACCTCAGCACACAAACATGGCCAACGCAGACTATGAATACTGACAGTTCTCATATTCATCGTCATCTGTTCCCAATTGAATGCTATTTAAGGACTTGAATACACACACTCACTGCAAAGTGTTTGCTCATTGTCCTTAGTGCCTGACATAGCCTGTTGCCATAATTGTCTAGTTGTTCTGATTTCCTGATCTTTTGCTGTGTTCCAGTTTCTAGTGTATTTGTATATTCTCTGATAGTACTGTTCGCAGATCACCTGACCCTTGGCTGTTCTGTTGATTATGATTTCTGATTAGTGTCTTGGACTTGGCTACCTGATTATCTTTTAATAATGAACTGAAGCCACATTTGCATCTGTATCTGCTCATTTACATTACAGTTTTCTTGAATAGGGTGGAGAGATGCATTGATCTAGCAGCACTAAGATATTTTCTATAGTTCAGTAGCCACTCCTTGCTGTTTGGAATATTATCAGTTTTGATTGTTGGTTGTTTTGCTTGTTCCCTCTTGTTCAGCACTGGGTCCAAACAACAGGGAACACTGGCAGCATTCTATTGCACCTCTCCTATCTACCAGGGGAAGTGAGACTCACCTTGATAACACATGCCACAGCGTCATGACTGGAATGATGTTTAAAGATCGGTGTTTGACGATCACTGCACTCATACCACTGCAATGGGTGATAACCATACAGAACCATGTACGTAGCAGCAGCACAGACTTGAAGACACTACCTTAGAGCATGGTAGAGTCTCTGCATCTGGCTGACCTGTAAGTCAAAATGATGACACCCACAGTTGACCAGACTCTGTGTAGATAGGAGAGCTCCTTGTGTCTTCCCATGGATAAACAGTTGAATGATTTTATTGAATCATTGCCATGATTCTCCAAGAATGGTTAGACCTATCAGAAAGGCTGTGACAAGTTTCTAATTTCCCAATGGGACACCATCCTCTGTGCAATAATGCTGATGGGGAATTTCCATTGTCTGCCTTCCCCCATAGCAAAGCTAATACTCTTGGAGTCAGTCGGTACACAGAATTCAGATGATGGAATGTGAACAGTTTGGGTCGTGTCTTTTGGTAGAGGTAGTTTAAAGAAGATGTTAGTTGTATAGCTACTATTTGATCATACATAAATGAAACAGATGTCACACATAGCCTAAACTTTACCACTGAGTTGAGAAAAATAGTTAAGCAATAGGCATTTGTCTGGAGCATGTGCTCTGGTTTATTAACTTATGAAAAAGGCACTGTCTGATGATGCTGCCTCTCTCACACCTACACGCACAGTATATCTTAAAGATACATTTCATAACTTTGACTGTTACAAGTTGTTCAATTTATGAATCAGTTTCCACCTGAGGGCACAACAAGGACCATGCACTAGGGACCTTTCCTTCTATTTAAGACAGTAATTCTATTTTGGGGAGGAAGTTGTCAAAGCATTTTGGCCACTATTCAGAGCAGCAGTAAAAACTTCGGGCCACAAACCTGAAGACAACCTTTTTTTTTTAACTGCTACTAATGCTGTCTAATACACTCGGGAGAGTACGGTCTGCCCTTTTTCTGCATACAGTACCATTATCATTATTACCAGCTATTATTATTATTCATGAAGCTTGTCATACGTTCATATTTCTGTCACACACACACAGTAATTCACCACTGCTGAGGGATGACTCTTTTGGAGATGGGATATTTTCTTGACATTTCAGTGATATACAAGGACAATTAGAAATACTTTCCTTTTTCTCTGAACCCATTCAAATTCTACAAGGCTCAGGTAGAAATGTATCTATATGGTAACAGTTAAAAACATGAATTTTTGTTCCTAACAAAATGAGAACATACCTTGTAATGTTCTCATAATGTTTCATGTGAGCCTATCTTGAGCTCTAAGACAATAAGCACAATAATGTGTTGATTATGCTAGTGTGGCCTATAACCTTCAACTATAATTACATCTTTGTTTTACTTTTGCCCTTACTTTTTTTTTTTAGATGGGAACTTCAACTTTGGTATTGAAGAATTATCTGCCTTTCTATACATACAACAGAGAGGATGTAATCTTATGTTATTTGAAGTAATGAGTCAATGTGATTATGATTGCTAGTGACTGTGTGTATTGCTGCTGACCACATACACATTATGTTCACAGGGATTATGGCAAGCAGGGTCTGAGAACTATTTTTTTAAACCAGCCAATGAAACATGAGATCAATTCAGCAGAACCGTGCTTCCCTGTCATTATTATTCGGAAGAGTGGGATAACTTTCCTATAATAGATGGAAGAAAATAGAAATATTCCCTATTTCCATCTTGATAAAGTCTTGGCACTCTTGAAAGGTAATTTCAAAAATTTTATTTACTTGAGGCCCAACGGCAAGTTACAACAGCAACATGGAAGTTCCATCATAGCTTTATTTGAAGGTAAATGGCCACTATATTCAACTGCTACTGAAAGATTAAGGATTGGACCAAGTCAAATAGCTTCAATAAAATCTTAAGATGTACACCTACGCCTAAGTATGGACAACATTCACCATAAATAAATCTGTGTAGTATGATTTTGTTTATTTATCTAAAGTACAAATGTAACTAACTCTATAAAGTGTATTTCCATATTGTACCCAGGAAAGACTCCAGATCATCAGAAAGCAGGACTGAGCAGAAATGACCAGGAATGACCTGACAGAAAGCAGGAATGAGAATTCACACTAAACAGGTGAATATGTGGGTTATTTAAAGGAATGAGTGTAACTGGAAACAGGTGTATAGGTGTATGGGGATATAGGTCATGTGATGAAGCAGGTGACTTGGTCTATAGTTTGTCATCTGGCTGGGGATCTGGCTGGGTAATGCAGTTCCTGTCATTGCCCGATGAAGGTCATAATTCAAAGAAGATCCTCATTAACGTGGTATAGGGCAGTCAGGACAGTGGGAATGAAACACTTTAATGGGTAGGGATGTCAAGACCTGGGACCCAACTTCTCTCCTCAAGATCATAACCCCCCTCTACTCTAGTAATAGAACAGATAAGTGTGTTTTTGGGGCAGACTCATTCAGATGATACAAACATGAAATTTGGTATGAACATTCTTTCCAGGTCACTTTGTGAGGAAAAAGTGCAAGCCATGTAAGATTTCAACATGGCAGCCATTTTTCCAAGATGGCAGCCAGTGACTGGGAAAACACTGATACACTGTTAACCAAAAACAAATTGCTGGAATTTATTAATCATGGTGTAAATTTATCAAATTACTTACCTTGATTTACCTGATTGTTAGTGTATTGGCTGGTAAAATGCACTAATAAAAGAAGTTTTAGTTACAGGTCACAAAAGTTGTCAAAATGACCATTTCTGCAGGCATAAACTCAAGAAGAATACCCATCAGGGTTGAAAGGGATTGGTTATAATTTTAGAGGGCAACCACCAGAGATGTATAATCAAATATTTTAAATGGCTATTGCCCCTTAAAAGGACTGCTAATGCCGAGTGGCAAAGAATGATGAGTTCTCCTTTCACACTACATCATGAATCAATATCGGAGTTGATACCTTACATCTTTGCCCACAAAAATGTCAGTTATGAACAGTGGTTTCCTATTCATCTCAAGATATGATGGAGAAGTAAGTAAGTAAGTAAGTAAGTAACATTCATTTATAAAGCATGTTTATACAATTCTTGTTGATCCAAAGTGCTGTACAGGCATAAAATTACAATAGCAGTAAGAAAGAACAAAATGGCACAGATTAAATAAAAGACACAAAACACTGAATACAGAACAAAAGAAATGAAAACAAGCATACAACCACAATTCAGATTACAGATCAAGACACCAATTTTTCAAATGCTAACATATATAGATGTGTGTTTGAGCCTTGTTTTTAAATTCACCAAGGAAGAAGCACTTCTAATTTCTTTTGGTAGACTATTCCATAAACTTGGGGCAGCGATGGAGAATGCATGGTGTGATGTCTGCGGCTACACAGCCTTGCCGTCTGAGAAGAGCAGGCACTCCGCCCCGTGGAGTGAGCACTGCTACTAGGCATCCCTGAGCTGGCCTCACCATCCACAGCAGCGGGGGCTGAGAGAGCAAGGATCCGAACCTGGAATGGCTGGAGGGCAATTACAATCTACCCTCCAGGGGAAATCGATGAGACATAAAAGGGAGGCAGTGGTGCAGCAGGGGGAGTCTAAGGCAGTCTAGAGTTTAACACGCTGTGTGTCTCTCTCTCTTTTGCTCTCGCTCTCTGCCTCCTTAGATTGTCCATGAGAGTGCTGGTCAGAGTCAATGGCCCAGGGACTGCATGCCACTGATTGTCACTGCCAATCCCCACCACCCTTGCTATCCTCTGCCACCTCCCACACCTCAGCTCCATCACCCCAGCCAAGATGCACCAAGAAGAGCTCTTCCTTCCCCCTCACTGCACTGACTGATTCCCTGCCCCCCTACTGCACATTTTTTCTTGTGTATGTGTTTGTGAGCACCAATACAGATCATCACCCTTACTGCCAACTCTGTCTTCTGTGCTGTTCCCTGTGCCTGTCCTCGAAATCATCACCATTTGTTTTTAATTGAACACGAGGTAAGTCTAGAAGCAGACTGTGGACAAAACAAATCTAAAATATAGCTAGACCAAACCCATTTAGAGCTTTAAAAACATACAATAATATTTTATAGTGAATTCTAAAATAAACTGGTAACCAATGGAATAAAGCTAAAACTGAAGTGATATGGTCTCTTTTTCTTACCAATGAACACTTGAGCAGCAGCAAACATGACTGACTTCTCCAAGATACAAAGAATTACAGTAATCTGAGATGAGATAAAAGCATGAATGACCTTTTCCAAGTCACCAGATGAAAGGAATTTCTTGATTTTATGAATGTTCCTAAGATGAAAAAAGCTGCCTCTAACCACTGCTGATATCTGTTTATCGAAGTTTAGTTCTGCGTCAAAAATCACTCTTAAATTCTTCACATATGATTTGACCCGTGGTTTAACATGACCCAGATTTTGTGTAAAAGTCATGGTCACTTTGGGAGACCCAAATAAAATAATGTCTGATTTGGCAAAACATTTTCAGTTATCCAAGCTTTAACATCCATAAGACAGTCTATTAACTTCATGAAGTAAGACGAATCATCAGGCATCAATAGAGTATATGACTGTACATCATGAGCATAACAATGAAATGATAAATTGTGTCCCCTAATAACTTGTTCCAATGGTAGCATGTACAATGAAAATAAAATGGGGCCCATAATTGATCCTCAGGGCACCCCAAATTTAGGTGCAACAGCCAGGAAATAGTGGTTTCCAATGTTAACAGAAAATGATCTATTCTTATGATACCATCTGTGATGTTTCCTTTATACCTGTACACCGTTCAAAGTACTCAATAAGTACAGTATGATCCACAGTGTCAAAAGCAGAACTTTAATCTAATAAAACAAGAACACCTCCCCCCAATCTACTGCCATTAACAGATCGTTCATCACTTTTAAAAGTTCAGGTTCAGTGCTGTGACCAGATGTAAAACAAGACTGAAAAGCTTCTGAAATATGATTTGTACTTAAAAACTTAACCAGCTGTGAAAGAACAACTCTTTCCAATATTTTTGAAATGATCAATAGAGAAATTTAGAAATTTTTGAAATTTAGAAATTGGTCTATAATTACTGTGTATTCTAGGATTCAGATTGTCCTTTTTTAGAAGAGGCTGAACCACTGCATGTTTAAAACTTTTGGGTACAGCGCCAGTAGTCAATGATGAATTTACAATATCCAGTATTCTCGTGTTCAAAACATCAAAGGTATCCTTAAAAAGTCCTCGTAGGTGGTAAAATATCTAAGGTGGAGCCACCTTAGAAACCAAATCTGGTATATAAGAAGCTGAAATGGTCTTAAAATCACTGAAAACAAACATGCAATTCTCCCCCAGGAATGGTACAAGGTACAAGGCTCTGATCTACTCAGTTCCATCTGTAAAAAAACTCTAAGAAATCCTTGAAAATTTCAGGAGAAGGATCAATACCCACAGTTAGAAGTATTAGTTACAGAATTAATGATATTAAATAAAAATTTTGGTCTACTATATATTTATTTAAATAATATTGGAAAAATATTCCATTCTTCCTGATTTCATTAACTCTCGCAAATTAAGTAAGCAAGTTTTTAAAATCTCAAAAGACACCTGTAATCTAACCCTTTTCCACCTCTGCTTAGCCTTCCTACA
>JAQQZR010000039.1:7783675-7812860 GCA_030068235.1 Notoglanidium macrostoma | reverse complement strand
TAGTGCAATTACAACTAATACACTTAATACTAGGGTCAAGTTTAAAGTGCAAGACTGTTCATGGTGATTCGAGTCCTGTGCCATTGTAGCAGAACCGCTCATGTCAACAGCAGTCCAACGGCATCATTACTGATCTAGGTGCATGTTGAGGCACTTTATATGGTGCCATATTTGATATTAGCAAGTGGTTTCCAAGTGATTACTCCAAACAGGTGTAGGACACCGGGATGGGTCAGGCAGGTCCGGAAAGCAGAAGGGGTCAGGATCACTGGAGTCTCATGAGTAGCATGTGCAGCATGACAGACAGACGGAAAGGCAGAGAGGGAGAGAGAAGAGAAGAGACAGGCAAGGAACAATTAATGGAAAATAACTTTAATTTCACATTTGTAAATAGTTATAAACGTACATCTGTGCTTAGCCTATACATTCAGGCAGGATGTGACTGTATAATGCTGATTTAATGAGGCTAACCATGTGCAATACCTGGATTTCTGACTGTGATGCTGTGTACTGTTAACCGTTTAGTCCTGTTAACCTAAAGACAGATCTCAAGAAGCATCAAATACATTCTAACTATGTTGTACACCATTCTCATTAAGGCTGCTAACTGAAATGCCTCACCACACAGCGCATGAGATGAGGACAGAATATGAAGCTGTTCCTGCTTAATCTTGTCCTGGATCGTGTTGAGGCAGGAGCTGCTGAATCTTGACATCGAACTGCCCCAGTATGCATTCCAGATTTTTCCTGACTCTGACAATTATTGGTATATTTTTTTTCCTAATAACTGTAATTGTAAACGTTCTGATAACAGCAATAGTAAGTCATGTAATACTGCTGTCCTGGAGATTTGAAAGCTATTAAAATATTTATTTACAAATGCAAGATGTTGGGCAGCACGGCGGTGCAGTGGTCAGTCCTGTCGCCTCACAGCAAGTGAGTTTGCATGTTCTCACCGTGTGTGCATGGGTTTCCTCCGGGTGCTCCGGTTTCCTCCCACAGTCCTAAAGACATGCGGATCAGGTCAACTGGCTACTCTTAATTGCCCGTAGGTGTGAATGTGAGTGTGAACGGTTGTTCGTGTCTTGGTTAGCCTTGGATATTTTGGCGACCTTCCCAGGGTGTACCCCACCTTTTACCAGAAATCAGCTGGGATTGGCTCCAGCTTCCCCGCGACCCTTAAATATTTATTTTAATGTCTGTGGCTTTTAAGACTTGTACAATATGTTGGATTGAACAGCCTGATCAAACTTTTCGTTAGTTGTAAGCTATTATTTTTGCAGTGATTTAAATTAAAATAGTTTGCCGGTTAATATTTCTGCTGCATAGTCTATGCTGTACCCTACACCCTAGCCTCATAACCCTCTCCATAAATGTAGCTACATGTCGCAGCAACACCGATTGTTAGAACTGGGATTGGTCCGCTTGGTAGCATCGCATTTACTTCTACACGTTTCTAGCTTTCCGGAACTCTACTATTACAATATTGTGTTAATTAAAAAAAAGATGTATAGAAATTGTGAAGCTCTATAGCGCCTGTAGTTCATTATAATTCAACCAGATTGCACATTTTGCACACACTATATAAAAAAATAATAAAGCGTCTGTCAATCAGTGATTGATAGAAATGTGGATTTGAACACTACTTACACTGAAGCGCTTTCAGCTGCTCATGTTGATGAATACAGACGAGTTGAAACGCTTCAGAAATGCTTTCCTCTAGAATTTACTTGGTTTGTGATTAATCATGCGAGGTTTCTTTCCACCGCAGTAAAATTTGCTTTAAAAAACATTTTGTCCATGTTATTTTCTGTTTATTCCTGCACTGAAAAACAGAACTTGCATTGTTTGTTTGGCATCATCTATGTGCAAAAAAAAAACAAACAACTCTAAATTCTGCTTCATGTGACCGTGCCTCATAGAGAATATGTACACGGACGCAATACCTGTGGTGTAAATTTTATACCGCTGTATGAATCAGTCTGTAGGCGATTATAGCAATGAGAACACGCAGATGCTAGCCAGACTTTTCATTTACATGCATTGTGAAGAGAGAACCTGGCTCATAGCCAAAACTTCGGCCAATGACTTGCTGACCTTTTGACAAGGGAGCGGATACAGTGTGGTGCATTAGAAATTGTGTAAGAAGAGTCTAGCAATCATGTACATGTTTACTTCCGTCAGTCTATATTAATACATTTTGTGAGCAAACTAGGTCAGCAGGTCATTTGCATCAGGACTGCCTACTCATCTGCTGCACTTTTGACCTACTTTTAACTTTCGTTCATGATATTATTTTTTCCGGGTGAAATTTTACTTTAGGGAACTTGGAGAGTTTAGCTATACTTCAGTACTTCAGCAGTAAACTGAAATTAATACTCCTGCAGAAAATGGCTCTAATCTTGCATCTTAGTCTTTTCATAAGTAGGGAAGCACTTGAGTGCCGGCAGTTGTAATCGTTCTCATCTCATTTGCTTGTTTGGAAAAAAGCTTGTTTAAATATCTTCTAACCATAAGTCTAGTGGATTTATGGCGGTTTGTGTTCAGGCTCTATCTACATCCACCCCTGTATGTGATACAGATGGCTCTATGTGGGGAAACGGTGAAAAAGCAAGCTAAAGGGAGGGAGAGTTGGGGCGGAGGGGAAAAAAAGGGGCGGCAGGAGGCTTAGGCTGGGATGGGACTGTTTTTTGAGATCTCTGCGTTTTGATTTTGAAGTTGCCTCCGGATGACTGGGTAAGTATGGTCTGTGCATGGCTCTTCCTGTCTTCTCCGCGTGCCTGCTTGCTTTTCTGCGTGAGAGAAAATAAAAAGCCTTAGAAACTATAGATTAGGAAAGTGCCACGTTTTAGAAACTGTTCAGAAGTTACCATTTAGCAGTTCAGGGCCATTATCCGAGTGTAGTAGGTTAGTATAAAAGGTTTAAAATGTAGTGTGTTATTTTAACCAAAGCTAAAACCTTTTATAATGGTCTCTGTTCCATTCTTCTGCTCCCTCTTTCTTTTCCGTCTCCCTAGGCTGTGCTTCTGACCTACATATTTAAAGGAAAATCCCCCTTATTCCTGCTTCCTTCTGCCAAGTCGTGCAGAATTCTCAGGCTGCAAATGCTACAGCTCAGGCTGAACTATTAACTCCATGCTTTCCTTGCGTTTTGTGCCTTTTTATAGATACATCAGGGGTGGAGTTTGACACGCACTCCAAAATGGTCATGTCCCAAGGAGGAACATTTGAAAGGATGAAAGAAAAGGTAATACTCTTCTCTTTACAATCTTTTTATACTAATGAACGGAAGACCTGAAAAGTGGCATTCCTGAAGCCCGTAATAAGGACAGTCATTGACTTTTTTTTTTTTTTTTCTTTTTATTAAGTGTTTTGTTTTTCCCATCTGTATTTTTTTTTTTGTTCTGCTGTTGTGTAGTCGGTCTGCTGCTTTTCTCCTTGTAACCCACTAGGTTTCAGGTCTGTGACTGTATCTATGGCGTGGCCTTCTAAAAATGATGGCGCATTCAAAATGACAGACGCAATCAGCCTAAACGTTGAAAAAAAAAAAAAAAAAAAAGATTAAAAGATAAAAGAATAATGGCACCAAATATTTTGTCTTGATCATATGACATTAACTGTCTGAGTTGTTACTAGAAGACATACAATCCATAGTGCATTGTATTTTGAGGTTTAATGCACAATGTTATTCTGGATTATGTAATATAATTCGAGGTGGGACCCATTTATTGGAAGTACAATGAGGAGTACCTTGTCTGGAATGAAACGAACATTTTTTTCCCCCTCCCATTTTCGGAACACTAGAGATTACCTTTAGTAAAAAGGCATTCAGATTTTCCTTGTAGTGCAATTAGAACTGCAATTAGGACAGATACACACCAGAACTGACGTGGCTTCCAAAAAGTAGGACTACATTTATTTTGTTTGTTTTCTTACCCCCTGTGTTTTTTACTGACGCGCACGAAGACCACCTTCATTCCGTTTCTCGTTTATCTGTCTCCCGCTAGATCAATGCAGTGAGAGCAGTGGTTCCTAACAAGAGCAACAATGAGATCGCCCTGGTTCTGCAACACTTTGAGAACAGCGTGGACCGGGCCGTGCAGGCCTTTGTCGAAGGTACGGCTCATTCCACATCACAGCTTACAGACACACAACTTTCATGTTAGGACTGATGTGGGATTAGTTGCACGCAGCATCGATGATGCCTTGAAAAGTAAAACTGAATCGTAGATTGAAGTTGACTGGCATAAGTGTCGGTTTGCTTGCGTGTGCACGCTTGTCTTTTTATGGACCCAAGTACACACAGTCATATGCGGGAGGAATGCGCTTCCACATTCCAATGCAAAAGTATTGCTTGTAGCAAGACCGCATAGTCTTTACCTTTCTGTACTCCCAACACACCCAAAGCTGCTATCGTGATGCTTCATAAAAAGCTGATGAAATGGATTGAGAGTGCAGGAAGCTAGAAAATTTATAAAGGAAGATGATAGAAAAGGGAACTTAGATCAGCTTCTTAAAATTGTTAGAATGTTGGTTACACGTTCTGATTCTATTCACTGATGGTCAAAATCAGGATCACAACTTTTCTGAATAACCTACAAGCTGCACTAGTGTGGGACAACAATGTGAGATGTATTCAGCCACCACTGCATGCTGTTGTGCTGCATGTTTTATCTGGAATTGACCTCATCAACATATTGTTTTTCTTCTTTTTTTACCCTCAGGCAGTGCAGTAGAGATCCTGAAGGAATGGAATGTCACCGGTAAAAAGAAGGTGTGTGCATGTAATGACGCAGAGTGAATGCCTGCGTCACTGCTTTGTTGTACAAATCTTGAGCTAAATTTAGTACTTAAGGAAGTACTTTGGTAGTCCATGAATGTTGATGTTTTTTGGTATTGCAATAAATAATAATTTATTTATTACAGTTGCAAATCTTACTATTTTGTATTTGTTTGTATGTTTATTTTATTTGTATGTTAGTTTAATTCATTGGTTTTGTGATGTAACAGCCTAAGAAGAAAAAGAAGCCCAAACCCCAGCCAGAAGCTCCGGTAGATCCTGCCCCTTCTGAATCCGTCTCGTCCCCAGAGACGGAGTGTGCAGGGGCTGTTAATGGTTTCCATGCCAACGGTTCAGGTGGTGCTGATGGTGAGTCTCTGGACTCGTTGAGCGAACAGCTGGACTCCGCCTCGCTGGACGCAGCCGAGCTCGAGTTGGAACCTACTATTCCTGAGCTCTCAATCTCAAGTAGGCATTGATGTCCTCAAATATAAACTGCTGTTTCTCCTCGAGTGATGCATAGTTTTTAGGCTGTACAGTATAACTGTAACACACTGTGATAACCCGTACAGCTCTGCTGAATTCTTGAATCTGGTTGGTTAGAAGGTGTGGATTCATTTTATAGAACACCATCTCTGATAGAATGAGTGCACTAATACAAATCTGTGGTTTGAATTATAGCCAACACTACTAATATTGTTTATATAGTAATAACTCATCCAAACAGAATTGTATGGTAGAAGTCATGGAAGGAGTCTCCAGTTTCAGCGCTTTGTAAGAGTCAGCAAGTGTTCAGGACAGCAAACTTTGAGATTTGCAGTTTCTCGGTAACTTGACAAGCTGCTTTTTTTTTTTTACTGTATTATGTTTAAAGAGAAAACAGGCAGAGAGGAAATGACTTTTTATAGCTGTTATGAGGCAAGTGATAACGGGAACTAACATGTCTCATGGATGTTCCACAACTTTATATGTATAAACAGATTTAAAAAAGCTTGACTAATTGTTCATTAATAAATTTAATATTGTATTTATTGTCCGTGGTATGGGAGGAATAAAAAGTTCGGGACTTGCTGTTTTGACTACTTACTGTTAGTCATTTCCAAATGTAAAAGGTAAAGCCCAAGTCAGTGATTTTATCGTTGGCTCTTTAATGGCTATTTAATGTCTTCTTGTCTCAGTAGTAACTTGGATAATTAATGGGAGCTGCTGAGAAAGTTTCAGATATTCATGCACCATGATGAAAACTGAAATTTGTGCACTTGGCTGAAACTGAAAAAGAAAAGAGTGCATATCCCCTGTCTGGGCACTATTTAAAAACAGGTGTATCCTTTCTTCATTTGTTTCTTCTTTGAATATGTTCCTTATTTATTTGCTTTTTCATACAGGAGGAGAAGCAGAATCTCAAAAAAGCTTAGCCTCAGCCCAAAGTCCAGCGCCCCAGC
Source organism: Notoglanidium macrostoma (assembly GCA_030068235.1). NCBI lineage: Eukaryota > Metazoa > Chordata > Actinopteri > Siluriformes > Auchenoglanididae > Notoglanidium > Notoglanidium macrostoma. Next base: position 7,806,638 of record JAQQZR010000039.1, on the reverse strand, counting down.
AAAGCACCAATAACGGCGCTCGCCAGAATCAACAAAGTTCTCGAGGCAACAAATCCCGCCCAAGACCTTCTACCAGCTCTCACAATGCAACTCTGGCTCCTCCTCTTCTACCCGATGATGGCCTACAAGGTTCATCTGCAGCCAAAAAGATTGGTAAGATTGCTGCAATACTAAAGACTGTCATACTGAGTGAGATATCTCAGCCAATAGTACTCGATGTACTTGTATTCACAAGTGAAGATGCCTAAAATTTTATCCTGTCAGCATAGTGAGCAAGCAGTTCATAACTTGTGCGTCAGAGTAGAAAGATCATCATATAATCAGCACAGCAGCTATAAAAACTCACACTTCAAGGAAACCATGTGTGTATCAGTGCAGGGCAACCAAAACTAAACCATAATGCAAGCTTATGGGCTTGCATAATTTCAGTTCTATTAATGGATGAAACGTTTGCTTGAATCTGCTTCTGGTCCTTGTTTTTTTTTTTTTTTTGTTATTTATTTATTTATTTTTTTTATTAAAGGGACAGTTCAGCACTCTCAGTGGTACATTGAACTTGCTCATCATTCCAATAACAAATTGTACAGATGAGCCCTCTGAGCGCTTATGCCTTTATGATTGATGTACCTGTATCATAGTTCTTTCCGTTTAATTCACCGGTAAAGCGTGTGTGTTTTTGCTTTGTTGTTTTTATTTATTTATTTTTTTAATAACTTGAAATTGATTTCCCCTAAAAGATGGTGAAAATGCCTTTCAGCTCCGTGAGCCACCAGAAAATTTGTGTTTTTCAGTTACTCTTTCAGGCGCACAAACCACCACTCTAAATTTTAACCTGTCTGAAATATCATATTGGCAGAAACATGAGGCTTGGGTAGTTAAGTAGTAAGGAAAGGCTTACTATAGGAAGGAAACAGATTTAAGTTCTTGTTCTTCAATAAGCCTCATGTTCCTGTAGTGTAGTTGTCACGCATGATATTTAACTAAAAGCTGTCTCCTTTTTTTTTTTTTTTTTTTTGTTCCTTAGTTTCTGTCCAGAGGCAAGGTATTTAAAGAGCAACTTCGATGAGGGTGTAACTATAGAAAAATGCTCCATGATATTTATTTGCTGGTAGGAGCTACAGTATAGCTGGAATTCTCTATACACAGAATCCCTTAATCCCTTGGGGCTGTTCACTACTTTCTAAAACCAGTTGTATTTGCACCCTCAGCACGTTTTGGGGTGTTCTGCATCTCAGACTGTGTTGTCTTTCTAATGCATAGGTTTGTGTTCTGCTTGTGTTTATACATAAGGCAATGGAGAGGTGTACTAGTGAAAGTAAAATCACATAGAAGCAGAATAGCCAGTGCCACTTAAACACATAAATGCTCCTTGTACATTTGACATGTGAAAGTGTCCACTTAGCTTTTTTTTTTTTTTTTTGCTGAAGCTTTAATAAACCTTATCTATAAATTGGTATAGCGTGTTTATAACACTCTGACAGTCAGTACAGACAATTTACATGATCTATTTACTTACTCATAGTGAGAAAATGCTGACATGAAGCTTCATGCTCCACTGCGTAAATGAGTAATGGGAAAAGTCTAAACTGTGCAGTGAATACATTGATTTTTGTTGTTTTGGCACTGGATGTCAGTTGATGTTCAGCATGTTTGAAGGTGTTTTGCTCCTTACTCAATGCTGAAGCATGATGATTCTGAAAAAGAAAGTAAAAGAGACAAGTGCACAAGTGAAGCAAACAAATAGTTCAGGAACCAAGACCGCATAATGTATCAAAAGAAGTACACTGCTTAGCTTTGTTTCTGCTGAGGTAAAAAAACAGATTCTAAAGAACAGATTTCTTCAGTGAGGTCACTTACGGGGTGTGTATGCGTGTGTTTACTGATTTGTAGCAGGCATCGCGTTTAAAGGTGCGGTTTGATGCTGAGAGACCAGGTGTTTGTGTGCTTCTATTATTCACCACACACCTCAGCCAAGAGACCGTAGTGCTCTCACGGGTATCGGAGGGAGAGAAAGAGAGTGTGTATATATATTGAGCTCCAACAAGAGTCAGAGAGGAGTAGAGGTAAAGGAAGGCGGTTTTTTAGCATTGGCTACACAGTTTGTCAACACACTGACCCACCGGCACATCGCACAAGGGATCTGTGCATCACAACAGGGGCTTGAATGTCTCTGACGTCTTCAGTCTCACTAACTCTGGATAAATCTGTGTACTTTTAATTATGACCTTTTGTATGTGGCTGATTTGAGTATCTGCCTGATATAGTAAACAAACCTGATTGCCGTCTGGGCCTGGGTATCCTTGTGGACCTGCCATGTTGTTCCCTTCCCTGCCTTTCACCCATTCTCTTAATAGGCAATGTGTTAGTGTTGCTATACATTACAGTTCTGTCAGTATAACAAATTTCAGTCAAATCGATCTTTTAACGGCCATTTTTTAAATAATTCAGTTTAATTGGAACGCCTGTACACCTGCCCATCCATGCAGTTATCAAGTCGTCCGGTCATGTGACAGGAGTGCAGTGACTAAAATTATGCAGCTACAGGTCTTGCGCTTCAGTTAATGTTTGTCCAGCATCATAATGAGGAAAAATCTGTTACTTTGTGGCACAGGTGTTGTTGCCAGACAGGCTGGTTTGAAAACTTCAGAAACTGCTGATCTCCTGAGATTCAGTCTCAGAGGTTTACATAGAATGGTGTGGGGGGGTGGGGTTAACCTCTCCAGTGAGGGGCAGTTCAGCAGGCAGAATCACTTTGTTTATGAGAGAGGTCAGAGCAGAACAACCAAGCTGGTTCAAGCTGACATGTTCTCACATCAGTGTTTGTGCATAAGCGTTGATGTTCCTACCTCAAATGAATGACTTGAAAAAGTGCAAATATGTTTGTCCTGTGTTCTTTCTCAGCATCGAACATTGACCGCTCAGTGAAGGATCTCCAGAGGTGTACAGCATCTCTTACGCGATATCGAGTGGTAGTGAAGGAGGAGATGGATTCCTCGATCAAGAGGATGAAACAGACCTTTGCTGAGCTACAGAGCTGGTAAATCTGTCCTACCATATCTGATCCCTACACTCATAGTGAAGATTCTGTCATGTTCTTTGCTTAAGAGCTGTACTGAAGCTGTGTTTACAAGGATTTATATCTTGCTCTGTAATTTGTGGTCAAAGGTTCAATGAAAATACACAACCTGTTTGTGTGTGGGTCATGTCAAGATGATTGCTTAACCATTTGTAAGCAAGAACAGTTATTAACTAATTAGCCAGTAAAGAGGAAGCTCAGAACTATTAGTTTCTGTTTTTCTCATTCTTGAATGCAGAATGTTCTTGGTGGAGATGCTACAGAAGAAGTTCATGTGTTTTAATAGCGAGCTTACCAGCCATATTTATGCACCGTTTTGCTTTTTGAGCTTAATCGGTTGTTTCCTGATAAAATTACATGTGGTATTTGGGGCAGGTCATGTAGTAATGAAGGCTCAGCCTCCCCCGAGCTGGAAGACTAATATTGACAATATTGGCACTGTTAAATATTGATTTATCTTGTTGCTGTCCAAACGCCTGGCCTTTTAGTTGCGTCAGAGCTGTGAGGTATACATGATTATTGACCATATTAACTCTTAAAAGCGCACGGTAAGCAAATAAAAAAACATTTAGGAAATGTTTGGAGTGAGGTCATGGAGCGTCTCCCACAAATGCAGCACATGTACCTTAACATCTTTACTGGCTCCCTTTTCTTTGTAATCTTTGCTGGATGGCACACAGATTGTTGAGGGGTTTAGTCACATTTATCTTAAGTTTATAAGCTCTGAAGTTATAGTCTGTCTTAGATTTATAGATTTAAGTATGTAAGAAATTATAGCACCACCACCACCTTGAACCCTTTCTTTCCCCTTGTGGATAATGATGACGCATTGCAACACTGTTTTCTGTTTGTGTGCCGCAGTCTTATGGACCGGGAAGTGGCTCTTCTGGCTGAGATGGATAAAGTCAAAGCGGAAGCCAGTGAGTATATACTTGTTTTCTTCTTCGTCTCTTCTTCTTATTATGATGCACTAAAAAGAAAATTCTTTGCTAAAACTGAAATTCAGAAAACTGTTTTAATGTTTTTAAACTTAATTGGGGGGGAAATGTTGAGGATTCTTACATCACTGAACATCTTGCCTGAAAATGTTTGGTAGGCAAATATTTGATTACATGTAGCAGATGTCCTAATCCAGAGCAACTGAAGTCTCCGTCTTCAGAGTAGGTCTTCAGACGTTATTTAAAGGCAGCCAGTGACTCAGGATTTCAGTCAGCCTGTGGAAGTTTGTCCCACCATTGTGCTATAATCTCAGAGGGAATGTTGAGCAAAGCAGGGTTTGAGAAGTGCCTTCAGATGGGCTCTTTGATGCTCCCTACTTTCACATCAAGGTCTGTGCTTGGCACCTGAGCATAACAGACCTCCAGGTGAAGAAACAGTTGAGTGATTGTTTCTCTTAGCCACCATGCTCTAAAGCACACTCGGGTCAGCAGCTGACAGAACCCATTAATGGCTCTGCACTGCTAAGCCACAGTCGGCCACTTGCAGGCATTTTCCCACCATCTGGACTTAGCTGTGGACAGTAACGGAAATTAGCAGGAGCAGCCCCATTTAAAAAATGAATACATGATTTATTCGGTGCTATTAAAGATCCCTTCGCGCACACGCAAATTCCGGTTTATATGACTCGGGTGTGTGTTGGTCAGGGGGCAGTGTAGCTGTGCAGGAATGCATACCTCACAAGGAGTCCATTCTCCTGGTCTTTGCCCTGGGAAACACTATCAGGTGTCACGCTTCCCTCAATGGCTCTTTTGTATGTGTGTGCAGTTAGGAAACAGCAGCCTACAGTAATCCCGCTTTCAGCTTCTGTGCTCAGCTCTCTCCTTTCCTTTCCCTTGCTCTCTTGCCAGTCCTTTTCATTTCTAAAAGAAAAAAAAGGGAAAAAAAGCAAACCCAAAATCCTTTGTGTGTCATCCTACCCACTGGATAAGTGTCTCGGTGTAGGTAATGTGCATTGCTTGAAAGCTCATCTTCATACAGTCCTTCCCCTGAACAACACAGTTTCTCAGACACTTTTGTCTGAGGGCTGAACGTGCATTCGACCTCTAAGATTGCCCGCACTTTATTTGAAGTACTTTAGATATCTTCTACAGCAGTAAATGGCATAATGGAGGTCTTTCCGGTCTTTTAGTGAATCAAGCTGTCTTCAAGTTGCTTAAATGCCCACCCCCCAACACAGATCCTCTTTTCTTTAGAGGCATGTGTAGTTTGAAGTGCTCATGACATGGCATGTGATTTCATTCCATATGTTAATGTACTTCCCTTAGAAACAGGAAGCCAGGGAAGAAGCACCTCCTCCAGAATCTAAACAGACTCAGGAGTTGCCTAGCAACTGGTTAAATAATTTAGTCAAGAATTTAAAGCTGGCTTGTTTCCAGCTTTTTAGAATTTCTCACCGCCAGTTGCAGATTTGCGACTTTATCTTGTTGAGTATCCTAGAACAGTGTGTAGTGGAGAACAGGGAAATTACTGCATGGCAATAAATTAAAATTGTATTGAAATTAGTTTTCTGGACAACGCAATCATGCCTTCCTATTTCTAAATTTGTGCTTGCTGGTCTTTTCTTTTCTTTTCTTTTTTTTTTGTCTCTCTCTATCTCTTTCTCAAACACTCACACACACACACACACACACTTTTTTTGTCATTTTTTAAATATACTAACATATTTGTGTCTACAATGCCAAGATTTCATGGGCACTTTAAGCAGGGGATGGGTGGGATCATTTAGCGGAATGAGTGCTTAGAAGTGTCTGAAGAGCAGGCGGAATTGCAAATTGCCTCTTAAGTCTTATATAACGCTTTATAAAGCATTTGGTGCAATTTCATATTTACTTGCACTCTTGCGAATAAGAAAGGTTTACCACAATGAATGAAGAAATGCGCTAACCACGGTGAGTCACACTTGCTCTCGCACATTTTTGCTACACTTTCCCATCTTATTGGATTCTATGTTCTCATATACATATTTCAAAGTGTCAGAGAAGAAATCATCTTCCTTCTTTCTAGTGTGTTTGAAAGTGTTCATAGACACGCCAAGATGCTTAAGGGCAGGATGAGCTCCTTCACATTGTGTTTTTGTGTGATGTTGACCGCTCTTTGTATTCGTCCGGTGTAGTGGCTATCTTGGATAAGCGTCAGAAGCGAGCGGAGGAGTTGAGGAGACTCACTGACAAGTCTGCCTCCATGTCTGAAGAGCAGCTAACAGAACTCCGTGCAGACATCAAGGTATGGGTGTGCACATATACACACGTGCACACATGTATGCGCAGATACAGTTAACCTTTTTTTCCCCCCACCTCTTCTGTTTATTTCAGCATTTTGTGAGCGAGAGGAAGTATGATGAGGATCTTGGAAAAGCTGTTAAGTTCAGTTACGAACTGGAACCTCTGAAAGCCAGCGTCATGGCCTTTGGATCAGGTAGCATTTTGACCAGTCTGAGTACATGAGAGTATTGAAATTCTGTTGGACTTGTTAACATCCTGTCGCTTTGTATTGTCTTCCTCTGTAGTGTATCATCCTCAGACTGGCTACTCTAATCGCTCTCGCTGTAGTTCCACTTCTTCTTCTGTCACCAGCTCTGCCCCTGTAGAAGCCCCTGCACCACCTCAAGCTCAGCCCCAGGCTTCTGGTTACACAAGTCGCCCCAACGTCCCACACAAACAGGTAACCGGCAGAAAAGCACAAATTTCCCTCAACAGCAGATATGGCATTCACATGTGCTCACCCAAACAGAGGGCACAGAGAAAGAGAGCCCAAGAGTGCATAATTGCCCCTGCTTTCTCAGTGGGAGGAACATTACTCTCTCATGTGTCAAAACGAAACTAGCCAACTGTGGGCACGTGATCTAATGTATAGCACATTCTTCCGAGTGTGTTCAACAGCCCTTTGACATAACATGAGCAGCAGTTTTTTGAGGAAAATATGCAGTGGCTGGCTTCACATGCCTCAGAGGAAACACATGCTAGCCTTCGTCCTTCCTGGTTGGTGGCTATCGTGCGATAAGGAAGAAGCTAGCTAGTGTGTGGAAATTAGTAAATGGGTCTAGAACGTCCTTTATATAATTTATAAGTACACAATGTGAAACCGATGCACAATTGCATTGAATTTATTAACATTTCTCTTCATCTCTCTGTGTGTTTGTGAAGGTGTTCCAGGGTAACAGACGTATATTTCAGGGTTATCCGGGTCAGCGCCATAACGGCAGCTCCTACTACGACCGCAATTCCAACCGGACCAACTACCGCTATTCTGGAGATCAGCGTCACCAGGGCGACCGCAGCCAAGGAGATGCGTCCAACCCGCAGTTCTCAAACAGCATGAAAGGCCCCGCGCACCCTTCCGTGTCCTCCTACCGGCAGGATCGCCCTGCCCAAAATGGGCTGCCGCAGAGGCAACCTCGGACACCCCCAAAAAACCCCTGACACACCCTAAATGCCCTGCACTCTTGTCTCCCTCTCCCTTCCCAGCTCCCTCCCTCCCTCCCTCCCTAGTATCCTTCATCCAATTTCTGCCCACATCCCTCCCTCAACTCCCTTAAAACCCCACTTCCCTGATTGATCAGCTGTTCTATACACATGAAGAATAAAATTCAAGTTTACATCAAATTTTTTTTTGTAATTGTAGTGCCACCTCTTCCTTTTCCCCTTATGTTCACTTGTTTTGTTTATTTGTCTCTTTGTCTTTTACCCCTACCTTTAGTCATGCATTCCATGTTTAACAAATTTGAATGTTCCTCGGATTTTTCTTCAAAAAGAAAAAAAAGAAAAAATTGAAATGTCCGTTTCCGTTGTCATTCTTGTTTCTTTACGACATTTGTCAATTTTGTTTTGTTCGTTTCCTCATTTGGGAGAGACAAATGATACTTCATTATTTCAGTAAAATGGCTAAGAGCTTTCATTGACGAATCTAGTTTAGTCATCCTTTGTAAAACTTTAGCGCACTATTCGTATTTCTTTTTACTTTAAATTTTGTATTAAATTTTGCAGTTTTATGTCTTTCCATTACTTTTTATATAGCACGCTAATCATATTCCAAGCTTTTGAGCTTTAATATAATATCTTCTGTTCTTCAAATAGAACATTTCTTCTATTTGTGGGTTTGTTTGTTTTTTTTCCTTATACTTTTTTTTTTTCTTTATTAAAATCGAAAAGTATGGTGTTTAGCTGATGGGGCTACTAGATTTTGGCATCGATTCTGAAGTCAATTGTTAATTGCAGTGTTGAATGGTAGATATGGTTGTAAAAAGTTAAAACATAACCGTTAGTCTCTGTAAAAATTTGAAGTGCTGCTGACTTGAATAATGTATGGACTGTTCATGGGGCTAAATCTTCTGACCGTGGACGCCCAGCATTAATGTCTTGCGACCGTACGGCCATGGTGATTGCCTTTTTATTTATTGATTTTTGCGTTTTGATCGGCTCTCCCTGAGAGTGCTGTGCAGTGTTTCACAGCCTTGCTCACCAGTTCACCTCTGCTTAAAGGCCACAGTGGGCACAGAGGTTAGACCTGTGTGCCCTTCTCATTCTTCCACAGTATGCATGCGGTACATTTAATATACCTGCCTTTGATCACAGAACAACCTCACTTTAGTCTTTTTTATGAAGCTACTGTGTGTGCATACATATTTACATCTAGTTCTTTCACAAATACATATGCTGTATTACCAAGTAAAGGAATACTCAGCAGTTTGGTTCTCAGACTTTAGAAGTTTGTCAAGTGCATGTTCTTTTATTCCTGAAGGTGCTAAAACTGAAATGTAGGACTTTTTTTCTTTCTTGCTCGTATACAATGACTGATATACCTCATACATCAGCCGTTATAACTCTGATAGTCCGTACAGAAAACCTGTGCTGTGCTTTGCTTTGCTTAATTTGGACTGGAGAAGTGCATTAAAAACTTTATCCTGAGGATGTGGCCATGCTGCTATCCCTAACGAAGTCTGGCTTAAAATAAATAACCATAATGCCCTGATAGCAAGTCCCATTCCACTGCCTTAACAGCTCAACCCTGCAGCCTACGTGGCTGTTCTTGTTCCTGACTTGGATTGGATTTGTAGAAAGACTTTTTTTTTTTTCCCTTCAGTCCATTTCAGTACATGAAGGGTTGAAACTCTTGATTGGCTGCTTCTTTGTGGTTTTCATGCCTGGATTCTCAGTACAGTGACTGCATGCTAACTAGTACTGTGGCAACATTGACGTGTTTGCACCTTCTTGTGCATTCTTGTCACAATGACAAAATGGCACCACTGTTTGCTTCCGGTGTCTTCTGCCCCTCCAGCACACTACCGCTTACAGATTAGCTACGTTTCCGTGCGGTCATTTCTAGCGTGGGATCCACATGAAATTGGAATTTGGTTCACTTTGTTTGTGTACGTGTTTGAATGTTCGTGTCGGATGCTAAAGATTGGTCACTAAGGAGGAAGTCTGGATCATTGTTCAACATTAACCACAAATCTAGCCCTTTTTGTTTTCATGTACATTTTTGCCAAAGAAAATCTTTTTTGTTTAAGTTTCATTGTTTTTAATATTTCTTTCTCATTTGTGTCTCTTCCTAATGAGTCACTGATTTCAGATTATACTCGCCCATTCTTCCCTTCCTTCTGCAGTTCTATCTGTACATATGTATCTAAACATTTGTTTTTGAGTCTTAAATTGGAACATATGTATGTTGTGTTGGTAGGTCTATGGTTTACATACAGTTGTAAAAACAAATAGTATAGTTCAATTCTTCCTGATGTATAGAAAAAAAAGCCTGTCCTTTACATTTCTTTGGTTCCAATTATGAGACAACTGTAAACTCAAGTGCCTTCTGTAGTTCTTTGCCTACATTGTCATTCCCATCCCATCATTTTCAAGTGTGGACCAAAGACATCTTTAGCCCTTTTCAAAATCTGTCTCCACTGTACAGAATATCTCCCCAGTCTGGCTATAGTACAAGCAGCACTTGGACAAGTCTCCTTCCCCTTTGTCACTGATTGGCACACATCTCATTTACTATGAATAAAAAACAAGAATTGTTAGCAAATACACGATTTGTTTCTGATTGAGGAGTGAATGGTCATATAGATTTGTTCTTATATTATTTGAATTGCTTACCGAAATCACTGTCCAAAACTTTGATGTCAACAAAGTCAACCTGCTGGACTAGTTCTGAAGAGTGCTTAGGTTTTAAAGAATCTCAAGTATCTTTACTCACTTGCGTGTGATGACCAATGAAAAATTCTTTGGGAAACAACGTTAGACATTTATTTAACTTTAGGCACATCTGATTATATATATATTTTTTTCCATCAGCGTGACAGCTGTTTTGTCCACATCGACACTGATACTGGAGCCCTGATTCTGCACTGCTGTCATTTGAGGCACATATTCTTGGCCCAGCTTTACAGAAAATTGCATCAAGCAAGCCGTATTTATGGAAATGGAGTTCTTGGATCCTCAGTTTGGGTCACTGCTTATGGGGTTTTACACATGTTCCTTGTGTCCCTTTGGGTTTCCTTTGGGTTATCAGAGTGTCCTGCCACCTCCCATAAACATGCTAGTAGGTAGAATGGTTGCACTAAATTACTTCTAATTGCAGTTGTCAAGGTAAAACACACAAGAGAGTGAAGCAAAAAACACAACAAAATATATAAAATGCAGAGATTAATTAAAGACTGGAATGTAAAATGAGTGTCAGTAGTGCATTTACCAGAGAAGGTTCCACGCTAATGAGCAGTGACCTTGCGTGGCACAGCCTGTATTAAACCATTTAGTATCTTCATAATGATATATACCAACAACTTGCTGAATAATGTACTGGTACATGTTGACTGTTTTGAGAAGCAGGCTGTCATGTAGTGAAACTATAATTGATGAGTGAGAGTATTGTGTGGCACTTAAATTTGGGTGGCATCTAATTATGCCAGGCAGCCTGGGGGAAGAAGCTGGTGCAGATTCTGGTCAAACTGGTCCAGGTGCTTTAATACCTTTGACAGATAGCCAGAGGGCAAACAACGCATGGGAGTGGTGGGAAGGGTCCAGCACTATGCTGGAGGCCTTACTGCAGCAGTGCTTGTGGATTTTGTCCTCAATGGGAGGGAGGGGAAGGTAATGATTTTCTCAGAATCTTCATCAATTGCATAGTCTAAGGCACAGCTCCTGGAGTTCCACCTTCCTGCACACAAGTGTTTTCCCTGCTCGAACACCTACTTCAGCACAAGAAGGGCTGTTAAGAATCAGTTGTGTTTGGACCAGGGAAAACACTCAAATGTGCAACAGCTTGGGTACTCCAAGACCAGGGTTGGGGAACTGTGGTCCAAGGCATTGCAGTTCCCAAAACTAGGCAGCTGGAGAGAACGCTTGTGTTGCATTCCTGCATAAAATGGTGAGGGAGGTGGGGGCTTGCTCTACTCAGCTAATCACAGGAAATGCAGGTGTCACTTTGCATTCTTGTCTAGAGATGTTGTATTGATTATCCAGGTAGGGTCCTTTTTGATATATGCACTCCCAGGAGCTTGAAGCTCCGGCCCACTCCACTGGCAAGCTGTTGAGGTGCAGTAGGTAGTGATCACTAGAGATCTTTCTGAAATAAACTATCCTTTGGTAGATTGTTGTTTCTCCACCAGTGTACTAACTGTTCCACCTCCACTCTGCATGTTGCTTGATTGTTGTTACTGATGGGACCCACTACTGTTGTGTCATCAGCCAACTTGATGTGGTTTGAGCTGTACTTGGCAGTACAGTGATACACCATCAGTGTGAACAGTACTGGGCTGAGCACGTCATCCTTCCTGGGAGGCACCAATGTTCAGTGGGGTGGTCCTGGAGGTGATGTTCCCAATCCAGACTGCCTGCAGTCCAGGATCCAGTTACAGTCGGTAAAGTACAGAAAACTAAAATTTACCACCGTCTTTGGGACTATGTTGAAAGGGGAGTTAAAAAGCATTAAATGCATTCTCGCATAAGTAAGGGATGGAACAGAGCCAAGTAACGGCTACGGCGTTATCCGTGGGACAATTAGAATGATGTGCAAGCTGTAGGGAATCTAGTTACATTGGGAGGAAGGTTTTTTCTTCTTGTTGTTACCTAGGACTAGTCCTTTGAAGCACTGTATGAAGAATGATGTAAATACCACGGGGTTATAGTCACCAAGTTGCAACACAGTCGACATCTTTGGCATCTAAGGATACAAGAAAGATTACCTGGCCGAGTTGCATGTCTTTGAAGACATCTACCAATCAGTCTATTGAATTGCTGAGGAAATGATCTGGTATTTTGTCAGGTTCAGCAGTTTTGCATTGTTTCTTCACATAGTACAGGATAGGGGGTGGCATGGTGGTACAGTGTTTAGCACTGTCGCCTCACAGCAAGAAGGTTCTGCGTTAAAACCTGCTGGCCGACTAGGGACTCTTCTTTTTCCCATGCATGCGTGGTCTTCCTCTAGGTGCTTTAGATGTATGAATGTGAGCGTGAATGATTGTACATCTCTATGTTAGCCCTGCAATAGATTAGCGACCTGCCCAGAGTGTACCTCGCCTTTTGCCAGAGGTCAGCTGGGATTGGCTCCCGCATCCCCATGACCCTTGGTGGATAAGTGGTATAGATAATACTTGGATGGATGGACTCAGGATAGAGTCTTCTTAAAAGCAGCTGTGGATAAGCAGTAACTCCTCTTTAGGAGAGGGAATTTAAATATAGACTTGAACGGAAGCTTTCTGAATTGACAAGCAACTTGATTGGTTGGATGTTTTTGGACTGTGTCATGTATTTGTTCCACCTGTTTCAGAATACTGACATACTATGTGAACTTTGCCATATATTGCAGTGTTCAGAGTTGAATCACTGACCCCACCTTTAATCCCGTATTATGAATTATGTTGTACATTTTCAATACTGTAGGAGAACATGGCCGGTAAAAAGTCGAGTGTAAGTATGTAGCTGTTCTTAGCAGAACCGTGATGTGTCAAGATGGTGCTTGTAAATTTTTTTTTTTCATTTATGAGGTTAGTAAAGAGTTCATAGGGGACCATGAGAGTGACTAAGTCATTTCTGTCTCTCATGGTTTCTTTCTCCACTTTCCCTTGTCTTGTTTAGAGCCTATGTTCCTCAAGAGTATGTGTCTCTGCAGACAGGCCTGAAGCCTCAGGTACCATAAAGGTGGTTCTATTGTTCATTAGCTTCTTGGTCCCTGTACACATCTCTTATAGTTCACAGGAGAACTGACGAAGCCTGCGGCAGTACAGGTACATTCATCTGGAAGGATATGTCCTTTCTATGCTAACGATCAGTGTTCATGTTTGTTTGTGCTCCGGGAAGTAGACGTTCAAGAAATTTTCACAAGCATATTTTCATGCGTCCTAGTATGGCTTTTGAGGCTCCATCCATAGAGTCATTTCATGTTGCAGTACTCTGAGCGCATTAACTAAAGTGTAGTTGCAAAAATAATTGCCATTGTCTGGGGAACTGGTGCAGGCACACTGGTATCCCATGTAAAACAAGCCAGCCAATGTAGCCTTTGCTTCAATACCTGTGTGGTTTACAGCCATCTGACTGAAATAGACCAGAGTGAAAAGTGTAAAGAATTATACCACAGACTTTATTAGATGTGTGGGTTCTTTTTGTTTTTAGTAAAAGAGGTTTTTTTTTCTTTGGGAGGAGGAGATACTCTAATGGTGCATGAAGCCCAGCTGCCTGTCTTCTGTGGCAGGTGATGTTCTCGAGAGCCAAAAGCAAACTTATCTATTCCCAAGACTCTTCTAAATGTGTAAATGCCGAATGCTAAATGCTACAACTACTCTACTTTTCCATCCAGGTGTTGTAGGATTTATTTATGGTGATTTATGGACGAGTCATTTGTTTTTCTTGAACTATAGAATCTGGTGAATTAATCGCCAAATGCAAAGAAAACAAAAGAAAGTTCAGTTATATTAAACAAGTATATAGTCAGCACCATAGGTTGGGACTGTCTGTCTTTCCTTCTCTAAATGAATTAGATTGAATCAAATGAATCAAGTGATTTTTTTTGCACTTATGTCAGGTGTTTGAAATAATCAAGTCATTATCCCAATGTTTTTACCTGAAAGAAAATTGAATGCCAAGTAGCTACAAAAAGAAAAGAAAAGAAAAGTCTAACGTGCTTTACAAATATATTTCATTCAAAAGCTTTCATGAAATGTAAGTAACATGCAAAATACAATTGCGTCCCCTGTTGGTGGAAAAGTAATATTAAAAATCTGGAAATTTATTTTATTTATTTATTTTTTACACACAGTAAGCTTGATTAATTACTCTACATTATTGTTGGAGGTTAATCAAGATTTAAAACGAATGAATTTTTTCCATTACGTCTGGGCTTTTTGCATTTGAACTTGTTATTCTCCAGATACAGTACTGTTCATAATGAAGATATACACATATCTTCAATATAAACATAATGAAGACTCCTGGGTTTTGGTGCAAAAGAAAAAGAAAAAGAAGAAAGTGCGACAGTGAACGTCTCCAGAGGAACTGTGGCAAATTCTTCAAGATGTTCAATAAAACTTAACTTAAAACAGTAAAGCTCATATACTTATGAAACTGCACACATTGTACCTGGGACTAATATTTCAGGGAAAAAAATGCAAAGAGTCACAAAATATTGACTTGGTTTAGTTTATTGCTGTTTACTGCACACTGTAGTGTTTTCTTTTAAGTAGAAAGATTTAATTTCATTACTCTTTAAGTCATTTTGGGAGCAGCATGGTAGTGCAGTGGTCAACACTGTCACCTCACAGCAGGAAAGTTCTGGGTTTGAACCTGCCGGCTGACTGGGTCCTTTCTGTGCAGAGTTTGCATGTTCTCGCCGGGCCTGCATGGGTTTCCTCTGGATGCTCTGGTTTCCTCCTACACTCCAAATACATGCAGAAGATTAGGTCAACAGGCTACTCTAAATTGCCCATAGGTGTGAATGTGAGTGTGAAGGCTGTTTGTCTCCGTGTTAGCCTTGTGATAGATTGGCAACCTGCCCAGGGTGATCCCCGCCCCTCGCCTGAATTCAACAGGGTTGACTCCAGTTTCCCCGCGACCCTTAATAGATAAGGATGGCTTAGATAAGGATTATGCAGATAACGGATGGCTGTTATCTTTACTTTCCAGAATTTCTTGCATGTGCCTAAATCTTTTGCAAATTACTGTATATATTATTTACGAAAAGCAAATAGAAAGTCAGTACCTTTTAAATGCTTAGCCTTTTAGTTAAGTGTGTGTGTGTGTGTGTGTGTGTGTGTGTGTGTCTGTGTGTCTGTGTGTCTGTGTGTCTGTGTGTGAGAGAGAGACTGAAAGATGCTTGATGTTCAGGCCCTAGGAAACAAATCTGCCAGGGCGTATGTTTAACCATGCAGATGTTTTTGTGAAGGATACACAACGTCTCCGCTAGGTGGCAGGATTGAGCCACAGCACGGGCTGCGCCTAAATAGGAAGGGAAGAAGAGAAACGAGTACAAACACAAGTGAATTCCGGCTGGAAGATGCGCGCGTGCAGTAAGCCTTTTCTGTTGACATTCTGTATGAAGCTTTTAAATTCACTTCCGCATTTTCGCAGGCTCTAAACTTAAACGTTGTAAGTATGCTCTTAAGTAAGTGTGTATATACACATACAGAATAGCTATACAAGGAGATAAGTGCTGTAGGATTGCCAAAGATTACAATAAGAATAGAGTTGTTCACGGTAACATACACAGGGGAATATGTACAGGGGGAGAATAAAGTGTATGTGTATTTGTAGACATGTTATTGCACTAAGGGAGCAGAATTATTCTGAGACCGAGAGAATGGGAATATGTCCAGTGGGAGAATATAAAGTGCTTGTATAATTCACAGGCATGTTATTGCACTGAGGGAAGCTAGATGATGAGCTGTATTGGACGTGTGTGTGTGTGTGTGTGTGTGTGTGTGTGTGTGTGTGTGTGTGTGTGGTTCTGTTAGGCGGGGAGAGACTGCTGTGTGTTCAGTAGTGTGCTGGCTGTGGGGTAGAAGCTGTTCTTCAGTCGGGTCCTGCAGGTATACAGGGCTCTGAAGCGCTTTCCGGACGGCATGGGGTGAAGAATCTGTGTGCAGTATGAGATGACCGACTCTCTGGCGCCCCTGTAGAAGTTGTGGGAGTTTCTCCTTAAGAAGTGGAGCCTCTGAACACCTATTTGAATAGCTGACGTGTTGGTTTTCCACGAGAGGTCCTGGCTGATATGGATTCCAAGGAATCGGATGCTCGGATCTTCCTCCACCCTCTCTCCCTTAATGGTGACGGGATGCTGGCTTCCGTGCTAACCTCTCCTGAAGTGGCGTATCCGTTCCTTTGTTTTCTTAGAATTCAGGGCAAGGTTGTTGTTTCAGCTCCAGCATTCCAGGTTCTCAATCTCTTCTCTGTAGGCTGATTTGTTACTGTTTGAGATCAGACCTGTTGTGGTCGTGTTATCCGCAAACTTAATGATGGTGCTAGACGCATTGGTGGGTTTGCAGTGGTGTGTGAAGAGGCAGGGCTCAGCACACAGCCCTGTGGTGCTCCAGTGTTGAGTATTACGGAGGTGGAGGAGTGTTTGCCGATGTGCACTGTCTGTGGGTTTTATGTCACAGTATGAAAGTTTTATGGCCAGCTTGACCGGCGGTGGTGTTACTGGTGGAGCTGTAGTCAAAGAACAGCATACGCATAGCTGTCCCGCAGTTCCAGGTGTGGCAGGGTGGTGTGACGGGCCAGTGAACTGGCATCCTCAGTGACCTGTTTGACCTGTAAGCAAACTGGTATTGGTCCAGGGAGGAGGGGATGTTATTTTTGATGTGTGCTAGGACCAGCTGCTCGAAACACTTCATAACAGTTGGGGTCAGGGTCACTGTGCGATAGTCACTTTGGGAGCTTTGTGCTGCCTGTTTTGGGAACAGGGATGATTGTGGCAGACTTGAGGCAGGTGGGAACCGTGGTCTGTTCCAGAGAGATGTGAAACAGGCTGGTGAAGACTGCAGCCAGCTGTTCTGTTCAGAGTTTCTCACCATCAGGTCCAGCTGCTTTGTTTGGGTTGATGTGGCTGAAGACTCGTTTCACCCCATGAGTGCTGAGCACCAGTGCCTGTCATGGGGCCTCCTGCTGGCTGAGTTTGGGAATTGGTGGCTGGGATGAATTTGCAATCCTGGTTGGACAGGTGTTGTTGCTCTTGTAGTCGGTGATAGATTTGATCACGTATGCCAGGGGTATGAGCTGTTTACATGCTCCTCTAGTTTGTCTTTGAAGCAGCGCTTCTCCTCTCTGATGCCTCTCTTCAGATTGGACCTGGCTGTAGAGTAGGCCTTGAACTTGAACTTGAATGAACTTTACCAAAATGGACATTTACTATTGTCACAGTCAAAAAGCTTGTCTTTTAAAATCCAACATTAATCCAAACGTAATCAACATTTTGGAGTAAGGATGTAAAATTTCATGCATGCAGGTCTTCTAGAAACTGAGATTTCTGATTCTTAAGGAAAATTGCTTAAAAAAATAATGTGTACATAAAAAAAAAAATACACATACACTACCAGTCAAAAGTTTGGACACACCTTCTAATTCAATTTTTATTACTTTAAAAGAGACTGGATAGAGACTGGATACTTTAAAAGAGCCTGGACTTCTTCAGTGCGGTATTGAGCCATGTGGAGGTTATATGCAAGTGTATCTGCATTGATTGGAGTTGGTGTGTAGTGAGAAAAGCCACTGAACACGAGGATCTTGTCATTCCTGCAGGTGATGATGATGGAAGACAGTTTGTTCAGAGATGTGTTCAAAAGCTACAACAGACATCCTGTTCCTGTGTCTGCCTTCATCACTACTGAAAAAGGCACCAGGTCTGACACCAAGAACCAGAACCTCAGCGTAAGCACTGGTAAGCTTAGTTTATTAACCCCTGCATTAAACGAAACGGTAGTTCCAAACGAAATGCTGTTGAAGGATACCAAAAGCATGGTTGAAGTAAGTGATTGTAATTAATTGACATGTAGGTCAAACCTCAGGACAATAAAGTAACCAAACAAACTACAGAGTAAATGCATGTGACTATAGAAAACATTTACGTTAACACGTGTGATGAGCACAATGACACTGGCATCTTGGCAGCCATCATTTTTCTTCACAGTGATACAACGGGCTTCATTTCTCAATATTTTATTATAGATGGTTGTAAATTTTTGCAAACCGAACTAAAACTTCCTACCGGATTTCCAGAACTTTCAGTAACGCCTGATTTTCTTCCCACTCAAGCAACATGTTGAAGTGCCAATGGTTCAGAAATTGCCAAACGTTTTTACGGCACGGCTGATCAGGCCTCCTGAGCGGAAAGCAATGAAATGACAGCCTGTGTGTGAAAGCGCGCCTCCTGATCACAGACCGTGCTAAATATAACACTAATACAGCTCACCATTACAGCGCATCAGCTCCCGTCGACACGCACTAACTCTTCTGGCTTTATAGGGTAACATCTCTGGTCCTAATTAAATAGTTGGTGCCATAATTCAGGACGCTGGATAGCTTTTTTAAAGTCATTAATATGAAGGTGTTGAGTATGATTTGAAGCCAATCAAGCAATTTGGACTCTCTAATATTAACTTCCCTTATCTCACAGTCAGCTCTTGACTTGAATGTGTGCGTGTGCGTGCACACGTGTATGTGTGCGTGTTTATGTGCACGTGTATGTGTGCGTGTTTATGTGCACGTGTATGTGTGCGTGTCTTGTTTCACCTTAAGTCTCCTTGTTCCTAATGTACACAAACTCGAGTTCTCGTAGGATGCGTATGTTCTTTCCAAACTATATTTTTATGAATACAAAATTTCTTGCATAAATGGGCTTGTGAACAATTTACAAAAATGTATTTATATATTGTTTATTAAACAGTAAACAAGGCCCAATATTTTTACATTACCTGTCATGGTGCATTGTGTGGGATAGAAATATTGCACTGGATATTTTAATTACCACTGAAAATAATGTGGTTTGTAATACAGTCTCTCTCTCTCTCTCTCTCTCTCTCTCTCTCTCTCTCTCTCTCTCTCTCTCTCTCTCTCTCTAGTGTGGAGTCAGTGTGATGTTAACAGAGGTGTTAGGCTGTGCTTTAGTCAGCAATGGATTCTTCAATGTCATGAAAATTCTCTGGAAAAGTGTGTGTGTCTGGGGGCGTCTACAAGCACACATGGAGAGTAAGGCACATGCATACCTAAAACCCATAATGTATGAGCGTTGAGAGGGTCTGACCTGCACACTTTCAGATCTATTTTTACTAAATAGCAGCTTTGCAATAAACACACGTACTACATGCATGTAATACTCATATAAATCATATAAATGCATGTAAATGACTCTGACATCATTATGAACTCTCCTCCTCTAATTACAGGCTGCTTAGTAGCCACGCCCCCTCTGGAATACGTAGAGCAGTCATCCGAGAAGGCGCGGGGCATCAGTACCTTGAGGTATTTATGGCCATTCAAGACCTCTGAACGATTAGTGTATGATTTTTTTTTTTTTTAATCTTATTTTTTTAAAGTTTGGGTGAATTGTTATTGCTCAGGTGTGGGGCTGCAATGGACTGGAGAAAAGCTTAGACCTCACAGCACTGAACAAGCACGGAAAAGTCTATGATGATGGTACGGTGGTCGTCTTTTGCACAGCGTTCAGCCTGTCTTTATTATTTTGCTTGAGTTATTCATTTGGGGGGTTTATTGTTGATTATTTACTTTGCCATTTAATTGTATGCTTTTGTGTATTTAGCACAGTTTGCATGTCTAGTTTGGTCACCATGTGAGGAAAGGTTACTTTACGTAGCAGAGAAGAAGAGGGAGGGGCCGTCCGCCTCTGACAGTGGAAGTGTAGGTGTGCTTGAAGAAGAGGCAAGTAGACTGACTTTATTTTTATTTTTTTTGTACTTTCTCATAAAGGATCTTAAGTAGTTATCACTGACATAATCTAACATGGAGCTAGAGACAACTCTTTGGCAATTTACTATTGTAATACGTTAGCATCCTAGCACTAGGATGGGCTGTACATATATGTGTGTGTGTGTGTGTGTTTCAGGGTAAGAATGTTTATGTGGAAGACTGGGGTGAGGGTCTGGTTGGTAAAAGTACCCCAGTGTTGTGTGTAGCAAATCTCACTAAAGGAGACGTGACCCTGTGCCCTGGAGTCCCACCTCATGTGTCACCTGGACAGGTAAGCCAGTACTACTAACCTATTCAAATTATTATTATTATTATCAGGAATTGACCTTTACAGATGCCAACAAGGACAAAATTTCATGAATGAATAAACACACAGACATAGATATTCAGAGTTTTCCCATGGTTCTCTCTTCGCTCTACCCAGCCCTACGAATATTCGAGTACTCGCTTATTTTCTCTGTAGTTGAGCTGTCGAAACCGACCAAAAGCCGCATCGCGAGTCTCAACACACCCTATCACCTACGAAAGCCGATGAGTAAGCTCAGGTTTGTTTGTAGTGAGGGAGCCTGTGCAGAACTGGCCCTGAGAATCTAGATAATGTGTTTTTGTAACTTTACTCACCTGTAAGTGCTGTCTCTCAGGCCTCATGGACAGGAGACGGCAAAGCCGTGATCTTCGTGGGCTGGTGGCATGAACCCTTCCGACTGGGCCTGAAGTTCTGTTCCAATCGGAGGTGAGGGGGCGGAGTCAACATGCTAACCACACCTACATCAGTTCTCTAAATGCTGACTATTAATGAGCTTTATCTTGTTGCAGATCAGCTGTCTTCTCTATCGACTTAAAAGGAAATTTTGGTAAGATGCACTGTATGTGATTGCCCTAACCCCTGCATGGACTATTGTAATAATCTGCACATTTGTTGTTTATCATACGTACTCCATATTTGGGCTCTCTGTCTGACCCACATTAGAGCTCCTGTCATGTGATTCCAGCTCGGTGATGAGTCCTCGGCTGAGTCCAGACTCTCTCTGGCTAGTTTATCTGCAAGGACAAGTGTTTGGCCCACATCACCAATGCCTACGCATGATGCTGGTAAAGAGAGACACTTTTTTTTAATTTTTTTATTATCTCAGACTTCTGAGATAATATAATCTCAGACAAATTATTATATGGGCCTACAATGCAGTGTCAAATCTAACAGTTTGCAAATACTTTAAAATGGTAATGATTCTCATTAAGGGAACCGAATTATCTGATGGTAATCGGATTGAATAGGTTGCTCCGAACGAAGTGCCCCATTCTGATTGAGAATTTAATCGGATTGAAGGAGATCTTGAATAATCGATTTAATAGGAAAATATTAGCAATGTACACGCTTGATCAGATTGCTTTCGGCTCCAGTTGTAACCTCCTGCGCACGTTCGATACGTCGTGTCATTCTGAAGCTGTGTCTCCATTCAACATCCGTAAATTCATGTAGGACAACTTTATCCCACCAGGCCTTGCTTTGGACTTTCAGCCATAGTCCTCTCATTTTGGCTGGTGGAATATGGCAGCAAAGGGGAGAAAGTTTCTTTCCAGTTCTTGCGTAAATAAAAGAGATAAAAGATAAGATTGGCTAAAACACTCGCTACGTCCATCTTTACAGAGCAGGGTAAGCCGGCTATACGGGATTGTGCACAAGAAATTCTAAGAAACAGAATAAGATAATAAGAACCAGAAATTCTATTCTGATTGTATGCTTGGGACATCTAAACATGCACATCTGTCCCGTGGCATATACACGGAATGTTCGGAATTGCAGATCGGAATGAATTCAGTCCAAATGTGAAAAATGTGTTCATGTACATGTAGCTGGTGTGATGCACAAAATGGCATGTGGACAAATTCAGTTCAAAATTCTCGCTTGCTCTCTCTCTCTCTCTCTCTCTCTCTCTCTCTCTATCTCTCGCGCTCTCTCTTTCTCTCTCTCTCTCTCTCTCTCTCCCTCTCTCTCTCTCTATCTCTCGCGCTCTCTCTCTCTCTCTCTCTCTCTCTCTCTCTCTCTCTCAGTATGACATGAAGAGCAGAACTACGTCCATGTTGGTGGATGTAGTGAGAAGAGCAGAGAAACGTACCTACACGCACACGGCCAGATCTCTCCATCTCACCGTCTTCCTCTAACTTTCACTTTATTCATTAGACTTGTTTTTGTACTGTGTGTATGTGATGTGACATTAACGTGTGTGTACAGGTCCGTTTATGGGTGTGTATGAACCGCTTCGTCCTCATTGCTGGTCTTCAGACAGTGAAAGGATCTTCTTCAGCAGTGCCTGTGAAAACAGCAAGGTACAGAAAAGAGCAACTCGATCATCACAGAAATGTAGAAGATGTGGAAGGTGTTACACAGTGTACCGGAAACTTTGTCAGGATATGCTGTTTGTATATCTGAGGCTAAATATTGTAAAAAAAATAAACCCATGTTTTCTGCTCTGCTAGCTGCTGTTCTCGGTGGAGAGACAAACTGGAAGAGTCGCCCCCGTGCAGGACACCGCATGTATGTATGTGTGTTTATGCTGCGTGTGCACTCGAGATCTTTACTGTGCGTGTTCATTTTGTTTGAGCTTTGGGTTTGTTTGCGCGTGTGTGTCCTCAGGGAAAGAGTTTGGGAGTGTCCAGCTATTAGCAGTAATGAAAGATGTGATGGTGATGTCCTGCTCTTCTCCTAATCATCCCCCTAGCCTGGTACACTCAACCACACACATACCAGTAGAACAACTTGATGTGAATGTATATTGGAGATGATCTCCATGCACACAGTTCATAGTCACCATCCATCCATCCATTATCTATACCGATTTATCCATCTGGGTCGCGGGGAAGCTGGAGCCAATCCCAGAATCTTCGGGCGAGAGGCGGGGTACACGCTGGGCAGGTCGCCAGTCCACCACAGGGCCAACACAGACAAACAGCCCCACACGCTCGCATTCACACCTATGGGCAA